>OX465293.1:115300676-116500676 GCA_949987695.1 Merzomyia westermanni
CAAATTACTCCCGAAGCACACTTGCACTGTAAATCCGAAAAACCTTTTTGCGCAGATTGCTTCGTTTACTGTGCATTAACTCAACCATTACTTTGTAAGCATTAACTTCCATATGACCTTTGCAAGTGCACTAAATATTTAATGCAATATAGTAAGCCCTCAAATCTGCCACCTGCTAATGTAATGTCTCTGCGCTAGGGGTGGACGCAAATGGTACGCTCTTTTAGCTAATTACTTTTGCAGGCATACACTGGGTTACACGAGCTTCAGGGCAATACTAGAGATGTCAGTTTTTTTTTTGTTTTTTTTTTTTTTTTTTTTTTGATTATTGAAATTACGGGATTTTCGGTATATAAATTTTTTCCCCACAGTTAAGCTTTGCAATCAGTTTTGAAATTGCTTGAAATACTTTATAAAATTTAATTGTTAAATTTATTTCCCCAGCTCAAGACCATTTTTTTTGCTATTTTTGTAAAATGGTGTATAACAATGTTAAAGCAAATGTGGTCTCGTGCTTTTCGGTACCTGCGGATGCAGTTCGGCGATTTTCATCACTAGGTTTTTACATATTTCAATATATCCACGCGTGTAAGTACATATAGTATATTTTTGTGTCCATTGTCCACATAACCGACTTGCTAATGATATGTTTCCATATGGCTACTTTGTATAAGCAATCAAAAATCAATTAACCTGTGCCTAAGTACTTACATTACGGTAAGGTCCCATCATTTAAGTAGTTTTTTTTTACTGAAAACAAGTAATTGAGATTTCTTAAGAAGTTTTACGATTATTTCCACCTAATTGGCGTAGCAAACATAAAAGCAAAGAACTTTTTGACACACGAAATCAGCTGAATACTCGTTACGTCCGAAATACTGATTAAATCACATAAGCTTCTTAGTTGGAAACATAAATACAGTTATTATATTGGTATAATCATCTACTTGTAAGTGCAATTCAAGTGCTTACACAATCTGTTTATATATTATGTTCTACAAGTGACTTGAGTAAGGTACCTCGCTATAAAAGGTTTGCTTCTAATGATTGATTGTTTTAATTTTGTGTAGCGCACTTTTTCCTTTTTCTTCTAAAAAAAATGTTGTCTTGCAATTTGTTTTTTTTTTTTTTTTTTTTGCCTTTCGCAACTCACAACATGAGTTTTGTAATTATTATTTCATATCCCTTATAAATTTTGCATGCATAAATTCAAGAAGAATGTTGGTTGTCTCAAACTAAGCAGCCACAATGTGGTCAAGAAAGACAAAGAAAAACAATTTCGTGAGTTTGTAAAAAAGCATATGCCAAAAGATTGGCGATTTATCTCAAGGACCGCAAATAATGATTATTTTTATTTTTTACTCACTATGACTATCACTTGATTTTTTTATAGTAAAGCTTAAAGCATCATATATCCTGAACCTAAAACGAACACACCTCTGTTTCAGAAGTGAGTGACGCCAAAGATAACTTATTGAGAATTCTACTATAAATAATTGAAAATGGATACGAAAATATTCATGCTTTTCTTCCATTTTATAAATACCCATTTCCATTACTAAATACTTCCTTTATAAAAAACAATAATAACACCGCATTACACACATTTTGTCCTATGCACCAAATACACTTTTTCGGAAAGAGGAGAAAAAATAAAAGTACAAATGTATCAGCGATTTTCATGTACACGTCAGAATTTTTTTTTATGTATAAAGTATAAAGCTAGTAGTGTCCGTCTGTCCGCCTGTGTGAAAGATTTTGGATCGATTTTCAACCCTTTTTCCGTGATCCACTTGAGCTGAATTTTTGCAGGCAGACTCGTGGAAATGTCTGTATCACGTAAAATTTTTCAAAAAACTGATTTCTATTAATTCTCGGATTTTCGTGAACTTTTCTTCTTTACTTTTTTTTCACTTTTTTCGGCATAATTTGAAGGGACCCCAAATTTTTAAACTACTAAAGCGTTCCAAAAAAAAATTGTTTTTCGACCCATCCTACTCCATTTATTTGTAGTTTATCAATAGTAACTTTCTAACACTAAACTGTTCATGACTTTTACAACACTTACAACTGATATGACAGATGAAACATTGAATTGCACAATCAAAATTGCATCATTTAAATTCGTTTAATTTGTTGTTTAATACAACACAATCTCTGCCGTTTTTGCAAAGTTTGCGCAAAATTTTTCCGAAATTGAGGGGCGGAAAGATTCATGCAGGTATTTTTTAAGAAGGCATTCAGTAACTTTATTTTTTTAATGATGTGTATGATTTAAGGTGTTTTCAATGGTCCGCAGATAAAAAAAAATAGTTGCAAGTTATGAATTTTCATCAAAATTTAATGCTATCGAACAACGTGCATATAAAGGCACAGTCACCGTTATTGAGCAGTTTCTTGGCAACAAACGAGCTGCCAATTATAAAAATATTGTTGCAGAAATGAATTGGGCATATGACGAAATGGGCATATTAATGTCGCTAAAGATCCATTTCCTTCACAACCATTTAGTTTTTTTCCCTGATGATTTAGGAGCTTGTAGCGATGAGCATGGCGAAAGGTTCCATTGCGGCTTTTGAAAAGCGCTTTAAAGGACAAGACATTACGAATATGCCTGGCGAATACTGTTGGTCTATTTGTCGCGATACTGACACAAATGCTTACAAACGCAAAAATAAAAGGCCTAAAAGCAATGAAATTTTTAATGTAACAATTTTTAATTTTAATATAATAAAATTAATAAAAAAATTCGGTTTCTTAATGAGCTGGAGCCGTTACAAAAAAACGGATAATTATTTTTAAAAAAAAAAAATTCAGGAAAATCTCAGAATTGATAAAACTATATTTTTTTTTAAATTTGACGTGATACAGACATTTCCACGAGTCTGCCTGCAAAAATTCAACTCGATTGGATCAACTTCTTTTTTCTATTTAAGGTGGTGTTTCCAAAAATTTAACTGTAGGATCAAGAGCTTTATAGTAAGAAGTTTAGTAGTTAAAATTTGTAAGCCGAAATTCCGTATAGTTCAGGATATATGATATTTTGAGTTCAATTATGAAAAATAAAATAATACTCATTATGAGTAAAAAATAAAAATTATCATTATTTGCGGCCCTTGATTTATATAAAATTAAGAAAAATCACACATTTTCCAGGATATTGCTACAACATAATTTGAATTGATACCTCAACTGAAAATTTTTTATTTCTTAGAGAAGTCATTTAACGAATTTCGTGATTTTCCTAAAACGGCAGCCTTAGCTTTGCTTCAAATAAGTTATTTATTAGGTGGTGAGTAATGTTATTTTTCACAAGTGTCAAAGCTATTTATTTAAATTTATAATAAGTTGAAAATTTCGAAGGGAACAAAACAACCTCCAATCAAACCATTGAATTTTTTTATATTTTCCCACAACTTATGTTAGTTTTAAAATTAGTCTAGCGGATATAAGCATTAAGGTTCGATAATTATACTTTTCCCCCTTATTCTGATACAGTCTACTATAGCCAATTTTAAATTGAGATTTTAGGTAAGCTCCAAAGCACCTAATTTTTTCTCAAAATTTCAGTGTTAATGCCTACGCAAGAAGTAAGTCCTTTTTACTGTTGAAATAATCATCAAGTCTACATTTTCTGCTACAAGCCGTACTTGCAATCAAATAAATACAGCGCACAAAAGAGAATTTCCAAGCAAAGGCTGATGAAGCGTTCACGCTTGCAAAATATTGCGAGTGCTTGTAATTAAATGCCAAAAAAATATTTACATAAAACTGATTTACAAGTTTATACAAGCATAAACAGCAGCTCGCCTGAGTTTTGTACATGCTATGAATGTAATAAAAGCTCGCTGTGTGTATTATAACACTTTCTTGGGATTCTTCATAGTACGCGTTCATTGATAGGAGTATGTACAATTTTTTTTTTTTATATCCCTTTTTCATACTTTGACAGTATGTCTGACACACGACCTTCTTTTGATTGTTTTTTTTTTGTTTTTTGGGCGCAGATTTACGCTGGGGAAGTTAGAACTCTGTTTGATTTGAACATGAAAAATGTATTAACTGTACTACACTGTTCTTCTCGCATTTCCTAAAGTAAAGTTAGGATATTTTGAAAGTTTTTTTTTTAATTCTGCTCTAATTGTAAAATCTTGTTTCGTTTAGTACAGCTGTTATACCAAATTCTAAAATACCCAAATAAGAACCACCCTAAGCTATACATACACATTTATGTAAGTACCCTGCAACAATCTCTAAAAGTGTTTTGGTTTTTTTTATGTGAACACTTTTTCCCGTAGACAAGCCCAACACATAATTTGCTGGCGCTTCCCAGTTTCGACCGCTAATATTACGCAAATGAATTTCAATTTAAAACATATTAGCATATTTTGTTACGCATAAGTTCGCATGAATACAAATCTATATGTGTACCCATTTATAGTAGAAAACAAAATATTTGACGACTTTACACATGCAAATGTTATAAAACACAATTCCCTAAAAATAACAATTTCATAACCAAACATAATGCGATACATGCGTTCAGTGCGGAACAAAGGAGAAGTTGAAATATTACGCAAATTTTACGTATACGCCAGGGAGTACAACATACAAGTAAATATGTATGATGTAGATATGTACAGTTGTGCTCAATATAATAGTAGTGAAATTAATTGGATATAATAATATAATAAAACAAAACGGATTATGCACCATTTCGCCCAAACGGCACGAGGGGGGCATCCGCATAACGCGCGGATCAAATTTTGTCGAGTGTTTGAAAGGCGAAGGTTTGTTAAGCGTGGAGATCTCAAACTGCTTAGCTACAGAAAAATTTACATTAGCTGCGTAAGGTGCATGGATAAAAGATTTAGATACACAAACACATATCAATCACACAACACGGAAGAAAAAGTTCTTTTTTTTATACAATAAGCAAGTCCGAAATATTAAATTAGATTCGTGTAACTGAAAATTGGGCCTGCATTGCCTTAGAAGAACAGGTTGTAATGTGTTCAAGATCGACAGGGTTAACTTTGTTTAACAGAAAAGGACTTGATATATATCCATTCAATAGTTTGATAATAACTATTACACGTGGCATTTCCCTGCGACTTTCCAGGGTTGGGAGATCGATAAGTATTCACCGACTAATATAAAGTGGAAGACTATACAAGGAATCCTATTATAGATTTCGAAAGAAAAAAAGCAGGACTTGTTTTTGAATTGATTCTAGATTTTCAACATTAACAATACAGGCACATCCTAATATCGGTCTAACGAATGTAGTAAAAAGGGTCTTGGTAACATAAGAGTCGCTAAATTCTTTTTACCCCCTTTCCACAAAAGCTAAGACAGCTCTAGCCTTATTGACTGTAGTCTCAATATGAGGAAACTAAGTTTGGAGTTCATCGTAAGACCCCAGTCGACAAAAGCAGTTTACATGTTCAAGACTTTGGTTGTTAATTGTACAACAAGCTGGCTGTAAATACCGAGGTGAGATATATATGAATTTACATTTATCCAAGTTGAGCGGCATGTAGTTTGCTTTACACCAAGTAGCTAAGTAGTCTAAATCCATTTGAAGAAAAGAACTTTCTGGCATCGAATCAGATGACTTAAATAGTTTCACGTCATCAGATATAGTTCGACAAAATAAGAGAAAAATTTAGTTTTTAATAATTTTCATTTAAAACATAGCGAATTGTGAATCAGAATTATACAACGTTCAGAAAAGTTATTTAAACTTTAAAAAGTGATCAAAATCTGGATATTTTTTCATAGAATTTCTATACAATTTTTAAGAACACAGTTTTGTAGAGAACAATCGATTTCAATCGCTCAAAAACTTCCCTAAATTTCTAGAATTTTTATGGTACAGGCTGTTCAAAATTTTCGTCCAAACAAAATTAAATTTTGTTCATACGTTGTATGAAAGAAATTACTCAACACCCTTGACGAAAAAAGTATTGCAAATTCAGGGACATTTTTGAACAATTTCTAATTTGCAGATCAGCATACCTAAATTGATTGGGCTGCAAAACTGCGTACTCTAAACTTTTCTAGAAATTCTACCAATAAAATTTGCAGATTTTGATGGTGATTTTTTAAAGTTTAATTAACTTTTCTGAACTTTGTGTAAACTTCGAAATAAATATTTATGTGGATTCTGTTACAGAATTCGCAATATTTAAAATGAAAATTATTAAAACTACAGCGCCTTCTGATTTCCTCGAACGATATAAAATTTAATTTCAGTACTATTATATTGAACACAGCTGTATGTACATAACACTAGAAAACATAATAATATCATTTTTGCTTTTAAACTGTCAAAATTGTAGACAGCTGCATTCTTTTTATTCAATGGTTTAGCTGTACTGAAAAATGTTAACTAGAAATCATAGACCTTTTAAAATTCATATGAAGGAACGAACATCTTACAGCATTTTGTCTTCTTATTCGAAATATTATAAAAACCGGAATTTTCAAAAAAGAATTGCTTTTGGCCAGTCTCATGTTATCTTAAAATGTTATAAACAGAAATGAGTCAACATTCATGTCAATGTCAGTCTAAATATGACAGCGAAGTCTTTGAACCGTTTGTTTATTCACTTAAAAATATAATGAAATCAAATGAAATGAATAAAAGAAAAAAGAAAAACAAATGATACGTAGTCAAATAAAGATGCGAAAACAACATTAATAATGACAGCAGTTGATACACACAAATGGGTTGGGCACGTTCGGAAAGACTGTTGTATAAAGTTACGCTCATTTACATATTTATTTGTAAACCCACTGATGTACACACATCGCTAATAAATGCCTTTTGTGTAACTAATACCGAAATCGTATCTACCGAATTATACGCTAAATAAAATTAAGCTTCATGGTTGGTAGCCAATTTTATTATAATTAATATTTGTTTTGTAAGTTAAACATTTTATTTGTGTAGGTATCAAGTTACTTCCTACTACTTAGCCAAGACCTTGCGGTAGGTCAACTGTTAAAAATATGATTTTTTTCCTTTTATTCTTTATTCTAGTAAAAGTGGGTTATTACAAATCGCATACACACAAGTGAAATAAATTTGAGTTCAAATCAATTTCTAGTTTTCTTAAACTTGTAAGTCTTGCACAATTGTGTTGCATGTTCCATTTATTTTCATCCAATCAAGTATTGTTAGTGATACCGTTGAACTTTGCTCTGACTTCCTTCCAGTTGGCAAGCTTCCTCAGTAAACCAGATGTTAGCGTACACAAAAAAATAAGATTTTCACAAGCTGCTGAAATATAGGTTCCGTTTACAATAAACATCATTCCTGTTTAACACTTTTGCAGCAAATAAATGCTGCTGTATTCAGGGCGATTTTGGAAACGCCTAAAAGTTGTATTTCATCGGCTACACAAATATGTCGTCGATTTTCTGCTCTTCAGACTCTTAGAGGGTTTTAAAGATGTTTAAAAGTTTAGAATACAGATTCCTCTCTGCATTAATCTTTAGTTAGAACTTCCTAATAGCAGTACTAGCTAATGGCAAAATATCGCAACAGTAATAAAAAGTCAGGGCAAGATATTCTAAAAGTAAGAAACGTATGGCTTCACAGAGTCGTGTATGGAATTTTTTTGTTGTTTCTTCGGCGCAGCAGTGAACCTTTATCCACTAACATTTTTCAATAGAACGAAAATATCAAATTAAATCCCTTGGCTGTCAGTCATTCAACCCTGAATTAGCACTAAACTGTCGCCGATCTCCCCAAGCGATTGCCAAGCAAAACTGTGTGAAGCTCACGTGGGTCCCGGGATATAGGGATTTTGAGAGAAACTGCAGGGCAAATGAGCTTGCTAGACAGGACACGGCCAAGCATGCTCTTTCTGACAAAGAACGCTTAAATATAACCTTTGCCACAAGACAAAAAAAGATGCCAACAAACCCCAGGGTGTCGGAGATCCAAGAAAACCTGTCCAAAGAGGGAATTAAAGACAAGTTTACACCCGAAGAAGTGTCGCTATTTAGAAGTTAATAGGAATACTAACTGGGAATTTCTTTTTCTTGGAAGCCACGTGAAGAGTGCTGTAAGAGCTGCAAAGGCGACGAAGAGGCAGAGACTGTGGACCACCTTATCTGCAACGGCCTCGCACTTAGCGGCGCCAGACGGCGTTGCCTAGGAGTTCGCTCACTGAATAACATCCGCCAAAATGCGGGCCTGATGGCCTTAATTAGGTCTTCAATTTAGTACCAAGTTTAGGTAAAACGGTATCTAACGTGTTATCACAACGGATTTTGTGGTACGGGCCTAAGTATGCCCCTGGCCAGCCACTTCTACCTAACCTGCTGGTCGATGGTATATTTTACAGCGAGAAGATTGCATGATTTTTGTGGAACGGTGTGATTTGTGGCTGCGTCTGAGAAGTCACATTTCTATGCGTATCTGTGTCTGAGTTGTGATATAAAATAATTTCGAGCCAAACACAGATGTTATCACAGACTTTGACATGAACTTTTTGCAGTTTCTGTTACCCTTCAACGCATTGTCATCGTTGTTTATTCTCATAGTAAACCACTCTGTCATTGTAATGCTAGTAAATATTTAAAAATGGAAAAATCAGCTATTCAAAAATAATGCTTGTGGAATACAACAATTAATAAATATTTTCTTTCTAAAAAATCGTTGTAGAACAATAGTAGCGTGTAGAGTAATAGATCTTGAAATATTTTGAGAAATGTACTAAATCTGCTACGATTGTAGTGAAGCTCTAAATATCTGCTCTTATTAGTTTAATTGTCGGGATTATTATTTTACAGCCAGAAAATCATATAAGTGCCCTCTTTTTTTCAATGTTTTGTGTTTACAATAAAGAATATTCCTGATTTATTAAAGTAAATGGGCTAGGCCTCTTTTTATGGCAATTTTCAAAATGGCTCACTTTGGTAGAAAGAATTTTTGTGAAAGTAATGTATTTATCAATTGAAAACGTTATTCAAAAAAGCCCACCGGCGTATTTCAAAACTGTCTAACGACCAAAATAACTGGATTAGCTGACGCAACTATGTGAAAGCGCCTTCAGCCCTAAAAAGGGCATTAGCAGGAAACACCGATCTCCTATAGACTTAAATTTTGACACATAAATTTAAAAAATCGGTTGTCAAATAACAATTTTTCACTAAAAAAATGTTTTTGGTTATTTATGTAAGTATCCAAAAAGAAAAATACCGAAATCCTCGCAAGATAAGGTACCAATTTAGAGGCGCACTTTTGGAACCGGTCTAATGTAGCCTTGAAAACATTGTTTCACTTAAGCCCAACTATGTTGTTATAGCCACAGCTCGTATATTGTTGCTAACTTAAGTTGCTTTGTGCTTTGGTCTGAAACTATCCAAAGTGAGCTTTATGCAAGGGCACGCGCATACAAATGCTACTTTTCATATTCGATTACTCATACGCCATGGCGCACATTAGCTGTCACTTACTAAACAACAACTAGCAAGTGAGTAAGTAAGTGTGTGACTTACACTATTCTCGTTTTATGAGCGTTTTATGGCTTACATGGCGACGTGTGTGGTTGGCGGAATGACTGCGTGTGTGTGGCATACAAATGACAACAGCAGCATCAGCTACATAGTGTCAAGTATGTCATCGGCCACATGAAGGGAGCGCGGCTTTGACGCATGACGCATGACACTTCATTTAACTTTTTCTACTTGCTTAAAAGCCAACAAAATGGCAAAATTAAATGCAACACCCCTAAGTTGGCTTGAGAAAGGGTGCTTTTTGAAGCGAATTTTAGTTCAATTTGCTTGAGTTACAACACACAGAAAAGGTTAGCTAAGTATTCAGACAACGTTAAAAGCAAAACAACAATACCAACGTTGAGTAGCATTACTTGCATAACTGTAGATATCTGCATAAAGGTCAACGGTTAAGTTAGAGTCAAAGTGTTGAAAACAATGAAAATGGCGTTGACACTGACTTGGCAAAGTGGCGGCAAAAATGTCTCATTGTTTTCCAGCGACACCGACACAAAAAGTAACTGCTCCCGTTTTATACAAATTCCGTTGCTCGCTTGCATACATACATACATACATATAACTGTATATATTTATCACAACTGCTTTGACTCTGTTTTGTCTTTAGCTGTTTGGTGTATTGTCTGTTGCACTTGATGCTGTTGTGACGCCTTCATGATTGTTACTTGTTTTGTTTGACAAACACTTCAGCCTATTTTTCCTGCTCTATTCGTGTGACATTGTGTGTTTTAATTTATGCAAGCCTGAGTGACAATAGGTCGTGACTTTGTGAAGTGTTTGCATGTTTCCATAGCTGGAAACTGTTGTCTGGCCTCTGCTTAATTTGACTTTCACTTTTTACAATTCTGTTTCACATCCAACCCTTTCGCACTTTAATATACATTGATGTGTCCTGATTTGCTTCTATTCCTATAGAAAGCGAGCAGAAATGAAATCGGCTTTTGAACGACTAACAGAAATCATGTTTTCCTCTCTAAAGACTGATGAGAAATATTAAAGTCTGAATGTGAAAACATCTACATTATGGTTATTGAAGAAATTATTCTGTATTTTATTTTGTGATGGCCTCATGATATGTGGAGTGAAGTACCCATAAGTCAGAATCAATACCAAATAATTAAGTTGCATTTGAAATTCTTTTCTCCGCTGGTGTCGTTTGATTTGTCGAGAAAATACATAGCTGAAGCAAGCTATACCGGGTGTGGGTTATAATTCGGCTAATTGCGCTATCAAGCGAATATGTGTCCGATTAGTCAGCATAGCGTGCTCGATTTTGTTCAATCGTTTTCTGTACAAAATTAAACTGTGAATAATTTCATTAATCTTGGCATATCTTGTTGAATATGTTGAAGAAATAAAAGCTGGTATTCAGTCAATGAATTCAAAGAATTCAACAGTCATATTTGATTGGAGTTTACTTTAGAATTTTTGCTACATGTATAAAGTTGGCAAATGAAGTCGGTCCTTTATAAGCTAGCTAGTTCAAGTTTAGTAAACTAATATGTGTGGTCATAAACAATACTTTTCCATGGGTCTTTGCCGATCTACTTCAGAAGAGGCAAGGGACTCTATCCAACAAGTTAGTCCGATAAAAGTTGAAAAAAGTATTTCAATACTCGGCCTTTAATCGCTCGATTTCTAAGATTTTTTTTCATCAAAATGAACGGAAAATACGAGATTTTGAATCTATGTTTTAGACTGTTTTAAACTTAAATTTGTTTTTGTAGAAGCGTTTTTGAAAAGTTGCTAGACTAATACTATTTTTGATATGCCTAATAGAAATTAACTTTAGTTAGCATTTATGGTATGTTGCTAATAGTAAGTCCTACAAGTAGGCGTAGCCAATAGATTATATACCTAATACGTAATTTGAGGCATATATCTATTCAAAAATATAGACAAGTAATTCAGTTCCTTTCCATTTTCACGGTGGTTTAAGATTTTTAGAGGTCCTCCAGTTCGCATTCTGGTCGCCGAAGGATATCTACAATTGCCAAATAAAACATATTATTCGCCGAAAGATTGTAGCTGTTTACGCGGTTTACGAGCTCTGGCTAATTTTCACGATTTGGTTTAATTATTTTCAAGTGGTCTTGAGCTCACTAAAAGTTACAAAAAGTGAAAAAAAAAATTGGGCAAAGTCAGCTCTGACTCTAAATTTGGAACATTACGTTTACTGACGAAAAGACGGAAATTAGAAAGTCGTTTTCAAATATTTTGGATTCACTTAATACCGTTAAAAGGCGGCTATCACTGTAATCAAAATAAAATCGAATATCATGCCCTTCGCATATTATGCGCTCAAGCAGTTTCTTTACTAGGAAATGCGATTTGAGTTAAAGCTTTTTTTGAAGGTTTTCAGTTCTCTTTTTCTTCGAACAATTTTGTATAAAATAATATACTATCAATGCTTTAGGTATAAATCAATGTCAGCAATACTGAAGTTGTGTGTTTCGCCTATGTAAATCTGCCGGTTAAAACTAGCGAATTCACGTGAAAGTGAAACACAGCAAATGCCTGATATTATAGTAAAATTGTGCTAGGCTTTATCTGCACATTGCTGAAAAAAAAATTTCTGTATGTCTGACTGAAAAAATAATACGAAAATTATATTTTTGAAAAAAAATCTGTCAGTTTTAATAACGAGGTTTTCAAATAATTTGTTAACCAGTGTATATATAAAACGTTAAAACCATCACTGAGCAAATCTACAAGAAGGGCATATTTTTAGGCGCACGATTTTGCATATAAATTCGATCTCTTGTATTAATACTCTTGCAAAAAATGGTGCGGTTAATCACTAAAAAGAGTTGTTGGCGATTAATTCCTGTAGCCTACAGTCTTCTATGATAATATCATCATTTATTGGCCTTTAACCGTCTAGGCGATCTTAGCCCTTGCGCATCAAATCACCCCAGTCGTCGATAGCTGACGATAATTGGAAACGCCAAGTGAGCTTCAGTCATCCTCCGCCTGTTGTTTCCAACTCAGTCGAGATCGTCCTCTTCCTCTGCTACTCAATTCGGGTCTACATAGAAATACCTTTTGGGCTGGAGCTTCTTTGTATATTTTTATACAATGACCCAGCCAGCGCAGTTTTGGGCTGCACTATGATCAGATCTGCTTAGAGCTCATAAATCTCATCGTTAAATTTCCCTCGATACTCGCCGTTGGCATCATGATAAGGACCATACATTTTTCGGAGAACTTTTTTCTCGAATACTCCAAGGGCCATCTCCTCTTATTTCGACCCTTTCGAGTGGTACATGAGGACAGGTATGATGAGAAACTTCTAGAGCGTGATCTTCGTCTTTCGAGAGAAGACTTTACTTCTAGCTGTCTACTCAGCCCAAAGTGGAACTTGTTGGCAAGAGTGACTCTCTGTTAAATTTCTCGACTGATATTATTTTGGGTGTTAACGCGGGTTCCCTAAAAGGCGAAGTCCGTAACAGTTTTAAATTTGTAACCATCAACAGTGACGTGGCTGCCAAGGCGCAGGTAAGCCACTTTTTTCTTTGAAGACAGCTGTCTATGCTATATGGAGGGCGAGTAGTTTATTTTAGGTGAATTTATTTGTATATTTTATTATTTATATTATATTGTTGGTTTGGAAATTTTTGAAATATTTCATAAGTTGGTTGCGAATTACAAGAGAGTGCAGCGCAGATGAAATAAACTAAAGAAATAATTATAGCTTATGTCGCTTAAGCAACAGCAAATACTTCAAAATAGAATAGAATAAGTAAATTTGTATTTGCGTAGCATACCACTAAGTGTGAAAATAGATGTCAGAACTGGCGATTAACCCCTTGCGTCGCAGTGGGTTGCAATTGATCCCAAGTCTTCCATTAAGGGAATAGTTGAGATAAATAAATTAATTAATTTGTATAGCCTACTTATAGGCATTGCAAGTAAAGTTGTCCAGCACTACCCGTTCAGACATAAAAGGGACCATTTAGTCTTTTCAAAGGACATCCCCAAACAAAAGGAATCAATTCAATGCATATCAAGGCATCTAGAATGGAATTAGTCACATGATGCTTTGCGATCTCATCCAGGATTCATGCTTGCCTAATTGCACATTCTTCAGATATATTTGAAGCAACAATGTTGGCTTATTTTGTTTCAACTCGACTTTGTCTACGATAGCTTGTTGGCACAAGTATAATAACTATGCTATATTTTGATATTTTGTTTTATATAAATTTTACTTACTTTTTGTTGTTTATAATTTTGTAATATTTTTAAATAGTTGTATAACGAATTTCACAATAAATTTTTGTACGTTGTACATAATATTTATTTTTAAAATTTATTAGCGCACATAAAAAGCATTTGTTTCTATGCAATGATTTTTTTCAATTTTATGTTATTGTTTTCTATAACTAAGTTTAACGTATGAAATGCACTAATAACCAACTTTGATTTATTTATTTTTCATTTAAAATATTCTGCTGTTTAACTTGCTTGATTTTTTGTTTCTTTTAATGGTTTTTTGCTTGCACAAACATACCAAACACGTATGACGACAACAATAAGTACTGCATACATGACAATGACACTTTGTAGAGCACGGCTTTTTGACTTTCCACCATTTTCATAACTACAAGGGTTTTGTTTTTTCTTTTTTTTCACCTATTTCCGTGCAGTGAATATTTGGGTTAACTACAAGTTGTATTTACATGTAACGTAAAGATATATCTTTATTATATATACATATATTTTTGCAAGCGTGTAACTAGTTTTGCGTGAAATGCAACAAACTCAGCCTGTGCGCCAAAAAGTATGCAATGCAAATTGCTTGCAGGCATATGACACTCTAAGTGAGTTTACAAGTGAGTTTTTTTTTGCTTGCAATTCTTACTTTTTCAACTTCTTTATTTACGCTTTCTTGCATTACGCTATCTGTATTTGTTGTTTGTTTATTTTTGTTGTTATTTGTTTTTATTTATTATATATACTGCACCAAGTACTTGACTTGACTATGTCTGTATAATAAATGTAGATTTTTCTTTGTATAAATTTTACGACAAGCGCAACAACCGGAACAACGTAACAAGAAAAGCAAGTGGATATATATGTGTGTATATGCAGGTTACAACAATTGTAGCGCACTTTGTTTACCCGCAAGTGCAACACAACACAGTTGGGTGGGCAGCACCAACGACGCTGTGCGCTGCATCACTGCGTTTGCTGCGAGAACATAAAGCGTGACATGCATACCTAGTCACTACTTGACTTACGTTTACTTGAAAAATAAGTCAAGTACATATACTTTTTGTGTTGTGTTTGCTGCTGAGCTGCTTGCATCAAAAATATTAATTTGTTGCTGTAGTGCTTGGTTATATAACTTTTTAAAATTTTTGTTTCACTTAGATATGCGTTACGAGTTACTGATCAGCAAAAACACAATAAACACACAAAATTAATAGAACTAGTGTATCACAGCAACACACTTTTCATTTTATGTTAACATTCATTTAAATTAGCGAAATTTCCACAAATACACGCCGCACACGCTGCATGCGCAACGTACACACCAACGCAGCCAAGCACAATACCAGCAAAGCAATTGAGCTTTTATGCTTCAAATATTTTTAGGTACAATTTTCACACACACAACTGCACATAAATGTTGAGCAGCGCTGACTTTTGCACGTGCAAGCAAGATTTTCACTGAAAAAATTTTTTTTTTAATTTCCACTACACTTACTCAACAAATCACAAGTTATTGCACAATCTTGCTTTTTCTTTCTTTAAAACTTAAACAGTTTTTTTAACTTCTGTTATTCCTGCTTTATTTTTCATTTATTAGCACACTGAAAATATCAATACCGGTTTACTTTAGGCTGCGTTTTTTTTTTTTTCGTTTTGAAGCGTCGCAAATTCGGCGTCGTGCGTTGGCTGCCGTTGCCACTGATCAGCTTTCATCGAGTATTCACCGTAGACTAGTCCTTGTATACGCCCCGTATAAAGTAAAGCAACACATAGCGTGTCGATGACGAGTGAGCGTAGTTCAAACGTCAGTGTGCAGGAGTATCATATAAGCGTGCTGTATATGTGTGTGTGCGTGTTTGTATAGCTAGCATACATTTAGGAGTTGACTGTCGTACTTTGCTGGCTTTCGTTACTCACAACTCACTATAAAATTGAGCAACAAACAGCATTCGCAAAAACAATGAGCAGAAAACAGAGAGAGTGTGAGCAAGCTGGAGAGCACTGTAGCAGCTAATGGAAAGTACAAAGCTTGTGATTTAGCATAAATTGTAGTAGCCGCAGCGGGCTAGTAATTGTCAAGATAAATTACAAACAAAAAGAGTTTTAAATACTCGCTACTCGCTGCCAGTCAACTGAGTTGCATGTGCGCTCGCACTCTCACTCTCTCTCTTGTTTTATTTCTGGTTACTCTCTTGCTATGCTCATAATAGCTGTTTTTATAAATTTACCTTCACTTGAGCTTTTATCCTAATTTTTGGTAGGTCGTTTGCTCCTTTAAACGCTTTTCCTGTCCAGTCAATGTGTGTGTGTGTTTAAGTTTAAATGCAGTGACACGTATGCGTGTGCTTAAAATTATTTGTATGTGTGTTTGTTTCTAAATATTTTCAGCGCTTTAAATACGTACCAAATATAAACACCTCATCGTATCATTTGTCAAAGCAAGTGTCGCATATGTATGCGTGCATGTATTCAACTAGATAAGTACATATGTACTTACTTTTTTATATTGTATAAATTATCTGCCATATTTATGTAGCAGCGTGTATGTGTGTGTGTGTGTGTTGATTATACGAGCAGTTTTGGCGAGCTTTTACTTAACATTTAAAGAATTCAAGCTTTTAATTCAATTTGTTGTTTTATTTTTCACTTATGACTTTTGGCAGTAAAGGTTACAGGTTATCTACAAGCAGGAGTAGTAGAGCTGCTTGTAAGCTTCTACCATTTGGCATTCTTGAGACAATATTGCTTGGGGGGCCGTTTTATCCCGTACATGCAGGATAAGCTCCTCAGATGCCAGTTTAGACAGCACAGCTATTGCAAGTTCAAGACAGCTGAATTTCCTCTTCAATCGGTTTTCAAATTAATAGACGATGTGCCTTAAAATAATCATAATTTAATAATTTGAAGTGATATACCTCCGACGAGATTAAGGCCGAGCTTTTCTACCAATAAACTGACAGTTCAATGAATCTACGTGTTTTTCCTATCGATATAATTTTCGATATTTATTTACTATCAAAATTTCGGCTTACATATATGTGTTCTTTCGTGATCTGATTAATGGTAAATCAGTGCAAACTTATCTACCCGTGGTATGCCATTACAAATCTTATATATATGAGTTAATATGTGTCTGTCTGTCACTTAGAGGCGTCCAAAGACCTCAATTGATCTTTATGAAATTTTCACAGTATATTCTTGGGTTCACTGCCAGGCCAACCTATTTTTAAATTTTGTTTGTCTTCCATTCATGTCCAGAGTTGATTATCGATTTCTATTAAACTTTCACGATATTTTCAGGAGCCCACTAAGCCATTTGAAAAGTCCAATGGCTAAATAAAGTTACAAAAAGGCATAGCTAGGAATTCCAAGGCGAAGCCAGGTACAACCGTGTATAGCTAGTATAATACAAATATGCAAAATTTATTGGCCATTCAAAGTTACAAAATAAACAAAATCGAAGGGCACAGTCAGAGTGTCAAAAAAGGACACAAAAGTCCATGAATTTAGCTGACAGTAAACGAACTTTCTGATAGCTTAAGGTTTAGCTATGTTGGACGGTCAAAATAGTTTAAACAGTGAAGCACCATTTAAGGAAGAAGAAAAATTAAATAAAAATTCTTCTTTCTTCTTTAAATGGTCATCTAACCGCCTGGGCGATTTTGACCGTCCAACATAGCTCGCCAGTCGTTTCTTCGTTGCGCCAACTGGCGCCAATTGGAAACACCGCGGGATCGCAAATCGGTCTCCACTTGGTCCTTCCATCGGAGTGGTGGTCTCCCTCTTCCTCTGCTTCCACCGGCGGGTGCCGATAAGAATACCTTCTGGGCTGGAGCATCTTCGCTCATTCGCACTCCGTGGCCTAGCCAGCGAAGCCGCTGTGTTTTAATTCGCTGAACTATGTCGGCGTCTGCGTAAAGTTCATACAGCTCATCATTAAATCTTCTTCGGTACTCGCCGTCGCCAACGCGTAGAGGTCCACAAATCTTTCGAAGAACCTTTCTCTCGAATACTCCCAGAGCCGCCTCATCAGATGTTGTTAGTGTTCACGCTTCTGCGCCATATAGCAGGACGGGTGCGATGAGTGACTTGTAGAGTGTTATTTTCGTTCGTCGAGAGAGGACTTTACTTTTCAATTGCCTACTCAGTCCGAAGTAGCATTTGTTTGCAAGAGTGATTCTTCGTCGGATTTCTAGGCTAACATTATTGTTGGTATTAATGCTGGTTCCCAGGTAAACGAAGTCCTTTCTATCTATCTATCTATGGCGCGATATACAACAGGTATATCATCATAAACCTCCTAAGAGATTTTTGCGCCAAGCTTCTCTTCCAATTTGTGGTGTGCCGATTTGAATTTTTCCCTACAAATTGGTGGGACCTACAGTTTTTTGCCGACTCCGAACGGCATCTACAAAGGAGACGAATTTTTTGCTGAGAAGCCTGTCATGGCAGAAATACACTCGGAGAGTTTGCCAAACCACTGCCGAGGGGCGACCCCGTTTTGAAAAACTTTTTCAAATCACTTTTGATGTTACCTGTACCAGGGCTCGAACCATGGACCTTCGGTGTGGTAGGCCGGCAACACTACCTTCACACCACGGCGGCCGCCGAAGTCCTTTACTATTTCGAAATTATTGCTGCCAACAGTGGCTTGGTTGCCAAGGCGCGAATGCGCTGACTCTTTGCATGATGACAGAAGGTACTTCGTTTTGCCCTCGTTCACCACCAATCCCATTTTAATAAAAATTAATTATTAAAAAAATTAAAACAAAAATAATGTACTAAAAAATTATTAATATTTGTTTGCATTAAAAAAATATTATTCTTGGTCTTGAGCACAGTTACGGTCATGAGATCAAAATTTAAGAAAAAAAAATTTTTAGTATACAAAAGAAGGTCCTGAAGTTATATAAATTTAATAAATTAAAAATATAAGAATCAAAACATTTTCTTAAGCTTTTAAAAAAAAAAATTATATAATTTGAGATGTGTGTGAAATATTATTTTAAATATATCTACAGGTCACGTATAGTTTTACAATCAAAAAAAAAAAAAAACGTCTCTAAACTTGCTGAAAAATAAACACAAAATATGCGAATTATTATAACCTTACTATTTGCATGAGTCAGAATATAATACAGGCCATAGCTGCATTGCACAGAAAATAAAAAAAACAAATTTTTACACCCTTAAAAAATAAAAAATAAAAAAAATGTAAGTGCTTAAAAAGTAAAAATTAAAATTTATATGTTGTACAGTACAAAAAATAGTATTTTTAATTATTTATCAAAAAAAAATTTTTTTTTAATTTTTTTCCTCTAATCAAAAATAATAATAATTATGTAAGAATTATTATCAACTGGTCTTGAGCTCGTTAAACTTAAAAAAATAAGTTTTTAAATATATTTACAGGTTTTGCACTCCATCAATTAAATTAATTATACAACACAAATAAAGAATATTAAAAAAAAATTGTTTGAAGCACTTTAAAAATAAAAAAAATATGGTTTTAATTATATATACCTTAATCATCACCATCATTCTGTTCAGTTTGTTTCGCTTGAAGCTTTTTGAATTACTCTTTCTAATACTTAGATATTTCCCATACTTTGACTCCTCTTCATATGCCATGCGCTCTTATTTATTAATTCAGCTTTGTCCTAAAGCTCTCTTACTCAATTTTTACTTGCCTCTTTCTTGTGTACATGCGTAGATGTATGCGTGTTTGTTGCTCTTCTTCTCCTTCTACGATTTTGAGCTTACGCCATATATCAAACCTTAACTGCAGACGCCTGTATAATTGCTTTCGATTATTTTAATATTTGTTTTTATTTTGTCTTTATTAGATACACAAGCATTCAATCATTCTTTATTTCTTAATCCATAACACGAACGATTTCCCCCCACCCCGCTCAACTCGTCCTCCTTGACTTAGTGTGTACTTATGCCCCTCTTTCGTTCAAATTGTTTTCTGCCTAAGCGGCTGAGTCGTTATAGTCACTGCCATCGTTGTCGTCATAGTCGTCGTGGTCGTCATCCATGCCATCCTCATCGTCACTCCATTATCGCCACCAGAGCTGTAGTTTTCGTTGTCGTTGCTTTTGTTTTGCTGCTTCCGGCATTAGGCAATCACATGATGACACTTTTCCTTTTACACCCTTTATTTAGTTCCACTCCAATAGGCTTTAACAAGCACTCCTGGTAGTGTGTGTTTGTGTGTGTGTGTGTGTATTCACAACATCGCTTTTCCTTGCTTGTGTAAATGTATATTGTTATATTTAGAAGTTCTAAGGGGATTTTAATACTTTATTATCATTTGAAGTTTGACTCTTTTCTTTAATAAGTAATTAATTTAATATAATTTGAGTGAATTTTAGTATAACGTTTCACCATTTGAGCTGGCAGTTCGGAAATGCTCTATTCAAACGAAAAATGCTATGAATTACCGTTGAGATAACGTGTTTTTGAAACCAGTCCTTTCGCAGCGATTTTTAGAAGGGCATTCGAAACGATAGCACTCTTCCACACCCGTTTAGGTTGGTGACAGTTGGAAGCATCGATATGGATTTCTGATTCATTGCCCGCCTGCTTGTTTCGCATCAGAGCTAGGGAGGCCAAACATTTGATAGGTGATAGCGGAAAAGTTCGCTCGAGAAAAACAGCCGAATAGCAAGCCGCATCAATTTAAGAACCCTGTCCAGTTGGCACCAATGACAGAACAGTAGGGAAGTCGTTAATAAACAACCATATATCACATAAATTAAGCGAGATAAGCAGGTTTAAGTTCTATGATCTACTTTTCAGATAAGAGGATATCCAAAGTTAAGTTTGTTAAAGTCAATGTGAATGACATCAGCCTGCAGATGTCATGGTAGTTCAAATATGACGCAACTGAATACGCCCAATGCTCTGTGATAATTGATCAAAAAAAACTTAGGTATAAGACTTAACTTTGCGTTTCCTATATAGTTTGGGACCCTCTTTATGATGCTACTTTTATAAAAGGGTTTTATGAATGATGCCCTCCAGATTCTAGGAAATAACCCCTGCTCTAACTTAAATTGCTTTTCTCGGCCAATATTGAGTCAGGTTGCTTTTGCAAATGCAAGCAAGCATTTATAAAATCCTAATTTCCCTAGCAAATGCCATCCAAATTTGTGTGGTAATAGATCTTAGTACACAGAATATAACTTTGCTACTAACTCAACCAAATTCTAACTCGGGTTTGTCTTATATTTCCTATTGCCAGAGACATGCATGTACAGCTGTGTTCAATAAAATAATAATGAAATTAAAATATATCGTTCAACGAAATAAGAAGTAGTTGTGTCTTTAATAATTTTAATTTTATTTAAAGCGAATTCTATAGCAGAAACCACATAAAAACAAATGTAAACAAAGTATACACGAAGCTCAGGAAAGTTAATTAAACTTTAAAAAATGGCCATCAAAATCTTAAAAAAATGTTTGCAGAGTTTCTAGAACATTTTTGAGTACGCAGTTTTGTAGACCAATCAATCTTAGTACAACTATGTGCAAGTTAAAACTCGCTACAAAATTTCCCTGAATTTCCAGAGCTTTTTTCGTCAAGGGTGTTGAGTGATTCCTTCTCTACAACGCATGAAGAAAAATTAATTTTGTAAAGAAAAAAATATCCAACATCATTAAGAAAAAAATTCTAAAACTTCAGGAGAAATTCTGAGGTACTTCTAACTAGCACATCAATATGCTAGAATTGAATGAGCTATAAAACTGCGTACTCAAAAACTGCCCAAAAACATTGAAGTTCTGATGTAAATTTTTCAAAGTTTGATTAACTTTACTTAACTTTGCGTAACTTTGAAACTTCTTTCTTTGTGGTTTCTGTTTTGGAATTCGATATATTTTAAATAAAAATTATTTTAAATTAAATCACAGCTTCTTCTTTTTTCGTCGAATTTAATTTTACTACTATTATATTGAACACAGCTGTATATATGAATAATGTAAGCGTTCAAGCATATACTACAAAAAATCTAAACCATCTCATTCAATGAAGTTAAGATTCAAGTCTTTTAATTTAAATCACACACTTAACCCGCTCGAAGCCACAAGCAACTGTTTCAAAAAAAGAAAATATAAAAAATCAAAGAATATGCGAGAACAGGCAAATCACCATTTAAAGGAGTGAGAACAAGCCGTACATGAATCAGAAAATGACAATAAAATCACTAAAAAAGTTATAAAAGCAAAGACGCTGAACTGTGAAGCAGACAGATAAACAAAACAAAAAAAAAAAAAGATGGTACAAAGCAAAACCAGCAAAAAATTAACTATGAAGAAGTAAGGAAGTCTAATTTAGGGTGGAACCGTGCATTATATACCTAGTAGTGATTTATTTCAGTTCGTATTATAAAGCCCGCTGATTGTTTTCAATAAAAACACTTCTGTCATGAGTTTTGAGGGGTAAATTAATTTAAAAAAAATATAAATGTATTGCGCGATATATAACAAATATTTCATCATAAACTTCCTAAGAGATTTTTGCGCCGAAATTCCCCTTCCAAATTGTGGTGTACCGTTTTAAATTTTTTCCTACAAATTGGCGGGACTTTTTTTCGACTTCGAACGCCATCTACAAAGGAAATTAATTTTTTCTGAGAAGCCTTCTATGGCAGAAAGACACTCGGAGAGTTTGCCAAACCACTGCTGAGGGGCGACCCCGTTTTGAAACACTTTTTCAAACCAATTTTGATGTTACCTGTCCCAGGACTCGAACATTGAACCTTCGGTGTGGTAGGCCGGTAACACTACCGCCATTAATTTATTTTGTTATATTTTTAATTTAATTTTATTTTTGGCGTTCAAATAGACAGACGGACAGACAGACAGTCGGAGAGGAGACGGACATGGCTGAATCGACTCCGCTCATCGCCCTTATCATTTCAGTTTTCTTATTGATGGGACCATCTCTTCTTCTTCTCATACTTACAAACATTTCATGTTCATTAACGGTATGATAATCAAAAAAGGTATATAACTTCCCTATTGCAGTGGGGTATTAACAGCTTGGGCGGAGATTTTGCTTAATTTGTGGCAAGAGTATATATACTACATACTATTGGGAAACAGCTGACCAATTTTGATTGAAATATCTAGTTCAAACTACAAGCAATCACCTTTAAAAATAGTAGAACTTAAAAGTAAAAAGTGGGCGGCACCAGGCCTACTTCCCCAAAATCCACAAAAAAAATTTGCGGTCGAGGTTTTTTAAAAACCTGCAAGATCTTATTGATATAGCTTGCATGGTTATAGAAATATCACGTTTTACATTTTTCAAACAAATTTTTCAGAACTATGTTCAAAAACTAGGCGTGGCCCTCAAAGCAATTTCGCCCATGTTTGCAATAAACATTTACCTTTATATATTTAACATTTTCGCCAAATATCGTTTCGATAAATCAATTTTTTCCGGAGTTTTGGCATAAAAAGTTTTAAGGAATAATCCACTATAAAAGGGGCGGGGCCACGTCCATGCCGACTTTCTTCGACACTTTGCAATTGAAATAGAAATAATTTGAAGCTTTTGTAGGCAAAGTTATTGCCTATTAAATATATCTATGATCCTTTTCAAAATCTTCCGTATAAAAAGGGCGTGGACCTGAACCGATTTCGCCCAATTTTCGGAACATTCCTTCTATTTAGATAAATACGTGTGCCAAATTACGTTTCGATATCTTGAACAGTTTTTTTTTTTATGATTAATATCATTTCTAAGTGTGACTTAATGAAAAGTGTGCGGTGCCATGCCCATTTTCAAAAATTTCTTCAAAATTTTATTTTCTGCCTTAAAGTTAATGTGCAGTAAAGTTGTGTGCGTAGCACTAATAGGTATAAAAAGCAATGGTCGGAAGTGTTGCACCAACAGTGCTAAGCAACGAATGGACGGCAATCATACAGTGAAGGGAAATATTGAAGAAGATGAAGAAGCAGAAAAGTGCTTTCAGCTGTGAAATCTCAACGGCTGTCAGGAGTTTGTCATGTTGACTGCTTATTTACGTACATAGAAAACTGCTTCATGCTTTTTACAAGCCTATGTTTGAGGTCCGAGATATTTGTGTGAAGGTATGCTTGTTTGTATATTAGAAAGTTTAGGTGCAAAAAACAGAGGGTACGGCAATAGCAGTCAACAGCTACATTTACAAAGTAAAAATACAGCAAGGAAATGGAATTTTGTCTCAAAACCAACGCCCTCATGCAATATATAAGCGCAATTGTATGTGGCCGCCGGCTGCAAGTTATTTATATCCTTTTATGTATTTTGTGGCTAAAACATATTTAAGTATATGCAAAGAAGAGAGGAGAAACCCGCCAGTATGCCTGAATGTATATTTACTACTGTTACATCACTAACAGAATGCAACCGTCCACATGCTACCAATAAATGCTACCCTGTTTATGCTACGAGACACGTATATATGCAATCTAACGACAGTGAGTGAGTACGATTCTAGCAACGTCATCGAAACATTTGATATATAAACCGAATTCGTCTTAAAGTACATTTTAATTAATTTCTAAATACATAAAATAAATTTCGTTGCGGTTAGCGCAAAATAAAAAAGAAACAAATGGGAGCAGAAATCATAGTTAATAAGTTCAAAACCAGTCATCTTACTAACAAGGAAATTACAAGTTTTTTTTTTTCAAACATATTTATTTGAAAAATAAAATATTTACTAACTTTCTTTTGGTCTTTAAAATTTTTTATTGTGATTATATAGACACTCGTTTAAGGGAGACTTTGTCGCGGTATCTTGTTGTCCATTGTAACCGTATGCGCTGTATTACGTTCCCTAAAATTTTGAGTGTGACCTTTGACAATAGTTGCAGCTTCTGAAAGAAACTGAACACTGAGGATGGCGGAACGCCGAAACCGGTTTGTTACAAAACCAAATTTGACAAGTGATGCCGGAAAATCATTCCAATATACATAAACTTTCCACCCTGTAGGAAAATCAACAAAGCAAAATAAATCAGAGTAGTAAACATACAGTAACTGCTAAATAATACGCCACATTGAAGTAGAGACCTAACTGAGGCTGGTCCGTCTTCTATCTATATATATAAAATTCAAATTATGTATGTATCTATAGATCGACTTGCGACCTAAACGTATAAACCGATCGGCACCAAATTTGAAACACGAACTGCATACCTTACCGGAATGGTCATGGGCGAAAAAATATTTTGATATATATAGGGGGTGTGGCACCTCCCATACAACTGGAATTTTTTAAAGTCCATATCTCTGGAAGTATTTAGGCTAGACCAATGAAATTTGGGAAGGGGTTATATGAGGTTAATCCCTAACACCTCCAAGAAAACTGGGAAAAACGAAAAATGGGCGTGGCACCTCCCATACAGCTGAAATTTTTCATAGTCCGTAGCTCTGGAAGTATTTACGTTAGACCACTGAAATTTGGTAAGGGTTTATATTAGGTTAAACCCTACCACCTCCAAAAAAACTGGGGATAACGAAAACGGGGGCGTGGCACCTCCCATACAGCTGAATTTTTTTTTATAGAAATGTGAGGTGAAACCGACGGGTATAAGCTAGTAATTCATACGGCTTAATTGAAAGAGGCAGACATAGGCAGCTCCACACAGTGTCGGTAAACGAATCTCACAAAAAAAAAACAAGGCTTGAAATTTTTGTTAACTAATTAAATTTATATTTTACTAACTAAAACTAATTTTTATAAATACAAAACAAAGTAACCCGTAACATTTTATTTTAAATTTCTTTTCGACATAAAAACAAAGGCGATCAACAACAGCTCTCATGCCCCTCCTCTATGATACTCTGGCTATGCCAGTGCACATATATATATTAGACCGGTCGACCGCGGTCCAAAAAAAAATAATTTTTTTTAATTGTATTAATGTTAGTTTCTGATTTGCGACAAAAAAAAAATTTAGAGCTTCAATTTAATATGGCTTTTAGAGGCCTATCATCGCCAGCTTTAATTTTTTTATATTGACCTCATTTTTGATTTAAAACTGCCAATTAGAGTACAAAAATTAAATTTCCTAGAAAAAACTCAGCACGAAAATGTTTGACAGGCAAGACCTTCTGAGTAATCCAGCCTTAATCATTGCTATTGTGTTTTATTTCACGTTTTTAGTTTACAAAATTTTCAAAGGCCTGTGACGAATGGTTAAAAATATCAATTTTGACAGAGTGAAGGAAAATTCTGACATTTTGTGTCAATTTGTCACCACCTCAACTAACACTTCGGGATCGCTAATCTCGAAACCCTAATCCCGCAACTAAACACAGTGACAACACTAATTGGTGACAATAGAAATACACAAACGCAGCCGGCTAAACCCAGTGAAGACGGCGGGGTTACCACCTGCTCCAAAAGAAGGGGGTTTGGGGATGGGTGTTGTTTCTACACAAAGAAAAGTATAACAAAAGGGCAACTACTCCCAACACCAATTAACCAATCTACGACAAACAAATGTTTTTGTGGTGCACCCGAGGTGAGGTCCAACCAAAAGGTTACGAACCCACTCGCACAGTCCCTGAGCTGCCAGGGACAACTTTAACCCGCCAAGTGACTGGGCTCTGGGTGCGGGACGCTAAAAGGATTGGAAGACACGGGGAGAGAAAACAAAAGGGCCGCGACACAAT
Source organism: Merzomyia westermanni (assembly GCA_949987695.1). NCBI lineage: Eukaryota > Metazoa > Arthropoda > Insecta > Diptera > Tephritidae > Merzomyia > Merzomyia westermanni. The sequence goes on from OX465293.1 coordinate 115,327,105, forward strand.
AACTACCACAACAAACACGATACTTAACCAGCCGGAGTGTGTTCCGGCTCAGAGCTCCTGCGGTGTCCCCACGACACCACCACCAAAAATTAGCGACACAATTTTCCTGCTGGGAAACACAAACAACTTTTCCCTGTATTTTGGGATCGCCAAACAAAACTCCCGCACTGAACTAATAAACTAATCGCAAATTCACTTTTCACTATTCTTTCCCTTTTTTTTTATTTTAACAACAAAAGCTCTTTCTCTAGTGCTAATTTTCGCGCACGACTTTGCTAACACTGAGAACGATGTTCTCGCCTTCACAGATAGAATCAATCTGACGCGCACCTGCAAGCCAGGCTGAAGGCTGCGCGCCAGCACATATTCGTGCCAACATACATAACCGGCGTGCGTGTGGGTGATCACCCGGTCGCGCCGAACCGCCATCCGCGGTACTCTCGGTCGCCCCGTCCAATGATACACAACCACACACACAAATTGCCATAACTTAGCGGGCACTTCGCAGCGGCGCAAACAGGAGAAGGCGATGACACTGCCCTCAGAATTTGCCGGCAGAATTTTCTCCAGATTATGGGAAAAAATATGTAATATCAATAAAATTAAAAAAAAAAAAATTGCTTTTGCCAATGTCCAATGTTTGTATACATCTACTCATTTCAAAGTTAAAGCCAAAGCTTGTGCCAACTTTAATTGAAAATAAAAATTATTTCATATTTGCATATATTCTCTACCACCCACACGCTTAGCTACACTGAGAGAAATACTTTGGCTGCTGTGACAATTTCATTATTTATACCGACTTATTTCGATATTCAGTAATGAGCAGGTTATCAATTCTTGTTTGTATGTCAATGAAATGTTTATGCTAGCTTAAAAGTTTCATATTAAAACGCTTTCTTAAAATCAAAGACCAATATATGGACATGATAATAGTTAAATCGATTTTCCTCCATGTAGAAAAATATTAAACTACCATCAGACCCCACGCTGAATATTAATATAAAGGTATATGTATGCGATTTTTATGCACCTGTTATATTTATAGCAGCTTATTTAGTATATACACTCACATACTTACATGCACATAGGTTTATACTAGCACTTAAATAGCTTCACCTCACACTTAAACCGCAAGAACCATGCAGCCGCATCCAGAGCATCAAGTCCTTAGTAGTGGCTTGTCACCAATAAGAACATCACCCGTGCAGTGTATTTGGTGCCGCACATGTCAATCAAAGTTTGGCGCTGTCGATCTAATACCCACTTTGACCGATATGTGGAAGATTAATTACAAATTAAGTGCCTTTATGAACATTGCTTTCAACATGTTCTTTTATGTATCGGAGATTCATAAATATTTGCATTCACAGTATGCAGCACTTGACTTATTTAGCGATATTGATAGGATTTGTATACCCAGCTGTAATAGCACACAGCATGAGTGAACAAATTTTAATATTTGCGTTTGTTAATAATATCAGAATCCTTTTAGATAAGTCATTCCATCCAACCAATAAAAATTAGCGAGATAACCACTTGCGATATACCTCCGAGGAGATTAAGGCCGCGCTTCTCTGCAAATATGTTGTGTGCTGCTTCTGTGTGCCAGAGCTATGTACATGTTTTTGCCAATTCCGAATGGCACCTGCCAAGAAGCTTTTCCATAGCAGAAATACACCCCAAGGATTTCTGACTACTGTCGAGGAGCAACTCCTACTTAAAACAAAAACTTTTACAAGCATGTTGGTTAGGGTGGGTCGGTTTGTATGGACGAAAAAAAAAGTTCCGCTACGCATACCCAAAAAAATAATTTTCGAGCCTCCGAAATTTAATTTTTTTGACTTTTTTCTACTTTGATTTTTAAGGTTTTTTTCCTGACCTACTAAAAAGTTTTCATTTGATTTTAAAATTTTCATGTATACCCTGTCCGACCCAAAAATGTCCGCTAAAAACGTTAGCCATAACAGTTTTTTGAAAATAAAAATATTTTTTGGGTTTTGGGGAGTGTTTTGGTTATTATTGAAAATTGGTTTGTTATTGAAAAATCTACTTTTTTTTAAAAAACTGTTATCGCCAACGTTTTTAGCGCATAATTTTAAGTGGGACAGGAAATATGATACAAATTCGTTTTCATCGAAAACATTTTTGCATGTATGCTGCAAAACCCTTAGAAAAAATTGACCTTTTCGCCAGTCTTATGTTGATATTACCTGTTCCAGCACTTGAATCGGGACCTATATAATGTGGTACCTATACATTTACAAGGCATGGTTTTGGTGCCTGATTCTCCACATCAACACTACAGCTCGTAAATAATTGTTGGGCACCACCCGAACCAAGGCTTTTTTACTTGTAAAATCGTAACCTGAAATTTAAGATTTTAGTTGAATTTGCAACTATAACAATCAGTGAAATAAAAATTAATCGTTCTGGTTGCTAAATGGTCAGCAGATCGTGCCAAAATTTCTCTGATGAAGAAGTTAAGCAGCTTTCGAAATGAATATATAAAAAAAGCTGTGGCGTATGTCTGTGAATTAATGTTTTCTATACAAACAAAAATACTTAAAAAAAGGGACAAAAAAAAAAGTTTTTTTTTTTTATTTGTGTACCAATAATTCAATTGAACTGTTTCTTTACGACCAGTACATTTTTAAGTATTCATCACTATAAACGAGCTCAAGGCCAAGAATAATAATTTTTATGAAATGAAAACAATTATAAATTTTATAAAATCTTAACGTAGCTGGTCATCTTCTACTTATTCCGTATAAAGGGGTTCAAATCAGACTTGTTAAATTTTATTAGTAATTAGTAATCAATTAATTAGACGGTGTTTTAATTGGTAATGATTATTTTAAATGTTTTTCAAGACAAGGCAATTATTACTTGATTACGACTAGAAAAAATCAGTAAAAAATTAGAAATGATCAAAAAAAAGTTGTTTTTATTACTTTTGATTATTTTTCATTATTTCTGTTTGTTTTTTTTTTCAATATTTCTGATATTTATGTTTATGTGATTCTACAACAATACTGAAAAAAATAGTTACAAAAAAATATCAAAAAATAAATAAAAAATAATCAAAAGTAATCAAAATTACTTTTTTTGATTAATTTTAATTATTTTTTGATACTTTTAATAATCGTAAAACATCATTATTTTCATTTTTTTTTAATTTTTTTTTTTAATTTTTTTTTTAATTCAGTGGAAATTAATCATTAAAAATTTAAAGTAATTGGTAATCAATCAATAAGTGAATTCTCAAGAAAATAATTAATCAAACCGGCAACCATAAGGATGAGTAATCACTATTTAACAGGTCTGGTTCAAATACAATGGCTTTGGCGTTTCCATATCCCACTAAGCAAGCATTTGATCTTTCTTCATACAAAGTTTCAAATATGTTGGCGTTAATAGATCATAGTAAAGCAATCGTCTCTCAGCTGTTCCGCAGGTCTTCTGTGATTTCGTTACTGAAGCCGCTATATCTTTCTAAGCTTCTACTAATGCGTTGTATAAAGCAAGAGATTTAACACCGTTCTTCAAAGGCAGTCAAGGTATCTGAAGAACTTCTACTTTTCACTTTACAACTACTTAATAGTTTGATGTATTTTCCTTTTTCAGTTTCAAATAAACCATTAAACTTAATTCACATTCAAATTAAATGAGGAATTATTTGGCAGTCAATTTGCTTTGCATTTGAAATTTCGCAGTCCCCGAACAATCGACCGAGAAAAGTAAAACAGGACATTGACTTAATATAAATGTGTACTACATCTGTGTCAATATATAACAATGTACATACGACGTTGTAACACACCAAACTAGAATTTGCTAACTCATCGCAAACTTGTCCGAAAAGGAAAAATCTCAACCAACGTACTCGTGTATTCAAATTTATGTACAAATTCTAAATGCCCAGAGCCAGAAAAAACTCTGTAAATATTTGACATTTTAAAAGGTTTTTCCTTGGTAAATCATTTATCCAATTTGACAATTTTTTCCACCACACAAACTCGAATTGCACTGTTATTTTGTTGGTCTATTTTAACTTATTTTCAGTTTGGTATATATCTGCCCGAAGTTTTACAGTTACATATTTTACGATATCGCCATTTAAAAATACAGTTGATCGTCTAGTTGTTCGTGGTGTTCATACCCGTTTTAGAGCAGCCCACAAATACACTGCAGTCAAACCCACTAAAGTAGTTTTGTCCAAATTTTTTTTAACTGTTTTATCGATTCTTAGTAACATGTTTATCATCCCTTACAGAGACCGGCGAGTATACATCAATATTGACTGAACATTTTTAAGTGTTTGTGCACTCGGTTGTCCTCGTATCACATCTACTTGCATTCGACTCTCCTCATTACTCGGCCTGCTAAAATGTCCAGATTTGGGAAAATGCGTGTAAAGATCCTTTGTTAAATTTTGTTTTTTACTTTACTGGGACTCAAACCAGTGACCTCGCTGATCTGAGTCAAGTACTTATCCGCTTAACCCGACGGCATTCAAATAATTTTCTCGTACCATGAGTGAACCAAAATTGTTTTGTTCTATTTGAGCTCGTTTGAGACTGGTATATTTCTAGTCGAAATCTGACAATTGATATCTCGTAGGACATCACCTTGTTAAAAATAACCGTTGCTCATATGGGAAGAACCGAGTTGGCTGACTAGTTAGGTTTAGTGTAAATACTAGTTTTGAGGTCGTTTGCAACTAGTTGGATTTTTTAATGTTGCAGATGCTTAGACTGTTACAAATAGGCCTACAACATTCTAGTTAGGGAACTAGCATGCTTACTGGCTAGCTTAACTGTTAACTGCAGAATAACTTTACTACTGAAATAAGTATATATATATACAAACTACCATGCCAAACATGCATAAATACCAACCATACTCCATCGGTTTTATGATAAATTGTTATGACTTTATTTAAATTTTGCTGTACATTTCACAAGTGACAGTGAAAATAACAGCATTAGCAACACGAGCACATACAAATACACCAAAACAACGAAAAGTTTGACAGCAGACAGTCGAAGTCGAGACTGAAATGTAGCACAAAACACACAGCGCTACACTCGCTCACACGCAAAATACACAAGACAGAGCTTTATATAGTCCACGCTAAAAGAGCATGCAGTCAAAACAGTGTCACAGCAAAATAATAATAACAAAAACAACAACAACAATTGGTAGTAAACATATCAGCAATATGCAACATAAATAACATCGATAGATACGTTTGCCAACACATTGCGCTACATTAACGACTTTATGATGGCATTCATCGTATGGATGTATGTAAGTTTGTAACTAAGGGCGTGTGAAGTAGAAAAGGAAGCAACAAAATATTGCAAAAACCGAGAAATTGAGTGTTATGTTATTAAGCAAAGTGAGTGAGGAAGAGAATACATACATATGCATACATATACCTACTCTTATTTGGTTCGTTCCACTATGCTAAGCCAGTGTTTTCTATTTGATAAATTGTAGTGAAATTTATTATTACAGAAATACCTAGGCATGGCAGCTGATGTGGTATAAACCGCCATCTTCTCCTTAAAATCTGGTCTATTTATAATTTAAAATACTCGTCAGAGCAAAGCAGCCGATTCACATGATTGATTTCTCTAAAATAGATCTTAAAACAAAATATTCGTTTCACAGTAGGACATAGCGATATTTTAATATTAAATAAGTTTAATTTAAGCATTAAAGTTTTCGACAGTAAATTTGGCAGTGTTAAATATTTGTTTAACATTCAGCCTTTTGTATTTCGAAACCATTAAAAATCCACATACTGTTCTCTAATCTCCTCTCTTTTGTGCAACACAGTAATTTTAAGACGAATAAAAAAAAATCACATCTGCGGCTTTTTTTTTAAGATTTTGTGATATTTATAGAGCAATGTGAAATGAGCCGATCTTAATTTTATCAGCGTGGTAACAAATTTCTTTTTACCGGCAAATAAATACTTTGGCTACTTGCAAACCCTTTTAGTATTCTGTCGGCTAAAGTTGCAGTCCAATTTCGTAGCCACCAAAATAGGTAACAAACAAAAATTGCATATGTTTTGTAAACATTATAGTTGACGGAAAACGGCACAAATGTTGTACACATAATAGTAAACAAGAATTAACAAATAATATCACAAATTTTTTACACGAAATTTCATTCGCCTTTTCAAAATAGTCTCTATTGCTTCAACTGCAATACCGAAGGTTACGATATTGGTAAGATAATCCTACGGGTACAAAACTACCGGTTACGCTGAGAATAGAATAGTAGTTTTAAGTAATACATTACACTAACCGCCTAAGTCTGAGTGTATCTGGCAAAATTGTGTCTGGAAAATTACGCCATCAAATATCGTCGGTAGTAAATTTTGTGATTCTTTTATTAATAACCTATCAACTAATTTTAACTCTTTTCTAACGCTGATAATTTTAATGTGCATGTAATGGACCTTATTTAAGGTTTAGTTATACTAAATTGTCGTAATACAAAAGCAAGAAATCGTACTAATTTTTGCAAGTCCGATTCGAGATTGAATGACTCACAAGTAAGTAGAACTCCTAATGTCGAGTATGTGTAAGTTCTTTGGTACGCTAGCGCCAACTGTATGAAAAATGTATGTCAATATTTTACAAATAGTAGGAGTGTGCGAGTACTTTTTGCATTATTTTACCGACGTGACGGTATTTGCATTTTTGTTTGTTCTTTAAGGTTTCAATTTTGTTGGTGCTGTTATTATTTTTTTCTCTTGATATTACAAGTAATTTGTCATTAGCACACCACAACAAAGTGGCAAACTAAATCATATATAATGCACATGAAACATTGCTGCTTTTCAAATTAATAGAAAGCAGTGCTGACGCCTAAAAATATTCGTCCAATAAACGTCCGCCTGTGACACAGCTGAATCGGTGGTAATCAATAATGTGAGCGAACGCAGTGTTGCACTCCAATATTTCTCTCACTACAAGTTGCTTCAGGTGGAGTGAACAATACAACAAATTTAGAGTGTTTAGAAATTAAAAAAAAAAAACAATTTATCTTAAACCAATGCCATTAGCTAGTCAGAGTTTTAACAAGGAGCAGCAGGAAAAGAAAAAATTGATTCAATTTTTTTTAATGCCTGGTTGTAGGCTTTTATTGAGAGTTCCAGAAGTTTGATTCAAGGTCAACCTAAACCCACCATTTGTAGAACCAAATGTCATATTCACCACATTTGACTGCAGCATTAAACAATTCTTTAAAACCCGCTGTCTCTTTTTAAATAATCCTTAAGCCGATTCAGCTGCTCTCCGATGCTGATTCCCAGTGTTTGCAGGTACGAGTATAGCCGTGTGTGCGTGCTTTGGCACTTTTTTAAGCTACGCCCTTTTCACTACTTTAAAAATTACCGCTACATTAAATTGTTATCACATTTGTAAGTATTTTTTTATTGGCAAAAAACAGTTTTACCCTGAATCTGAGTGTGCAGCTATAAATTTTTATTTTTTAATTCCTCCATTCATAAAAAATAATCCAAATAAACGTATAATGTACGAAGCTGTCAATAATACCAAATTTGCTGCATGATTTTTTTTTTCGTATCAAATATTATAGCAAATCAGTCAGCGAATTTTACTTTTACTAGCATTGGCAAAATATTTCATGTACCAGCAACTAGCAAAAAAAATTAAGTGCTCGAGTTTTTCGTGCACCAAACACATTGTAGAGTCGCATATATAACTTAAATAATTTATGCATGTTAGGGTAGGAAACCTCGAAATAGATGGCCAAGACAAAATGATATTTTCATCTAAACGTTATCAATAACCAGTCAATTCTGAGTGTAACTGGTGATGGTGTGTTGGGAAGGGAAAGGTGTCAATTTTAATATTATTTTACTATAAATATAACCAGAGTAGAAGGACTAAAGGACAAAAGGCTTTACAGTGGGCTAGATATAGGCTCGGTAGCAATGCCTGTCGTAAAATGCGATCAAAATTCACGACCCGGTTAAGTAGGCGTTCTGAATAAGCAGAATCAAGTACCGTTACAACAATAACAACACCGTGAATTGTTTGTTCTACTTTTTTCGAGTTTTCTTTAGAATCTTAAATATTTTGTAAGCTTCGCATGCAAAAATCAAAAGATATTTATATTTACATAGTTATAGCACTATTTCTAAGCGAGGATCGCTCGTCAGACTAATTCGTGTTACATTGGGCTACATTTCAAAATCCTTCAATCTACAGAGCACCCCCTTACTCCTAAAAATATCAGCCACATACGGATAATCAAAGAAAAAGTAATGTGAAATATTCCACAGCCATTGTTAACCTTATGCAGGTATGTCGGTAAAACAGTTTTTGTATGATTTAAGATAAACCTACAAAAATATGTGCATTTACGTAGAAATGGATCATGAAACCACCACTGTCAAAAGAAAAATTGCAAAAACTGAAATGTTCATACATTTAAGAATACTGCAGTAAACCGATAGCGGAGGTGGGTTTTTTGAGAAAACTCTGTTGGGAGAGATGCCGTAGAAAGCGTATTCAAGTTTTTTTTTTTATATTTAATTTTTTTATTTTTAATGAAGTGTAGGATTATGTTTTGAGCTGAAATAAGTAGTTTTTTAAGTGTTTATTATTAGTATATAATCAGATTCTTAGAATAATAAAAAAAGATGTAAATATTGCAGCATTATTATTATAAGGCTTTAATATACCGGAAACTTTAGTAAGGTGTATTGTACTTCGAATTGAAGGCTACCCTAGTAAAAAGGGAGTCCCCTCTTTCTAGAACAATTTATTTGCACTGACTATGAAGCAGCGTAACATAGTAGAGCTCACAAACCTGATAGACTTCTATATCAGCTACAGTCTTTCATCACCTAAGTGGAGGAAGGTTTTTTGAAGAACACTCACTGATTGTTCGTAGGCAAACCTGTTAAATAATGATTACTAATCGTAATGATTACCGGTTTGATTAATTATTTTCCTGAGAATACATTTAATGATGGATTGCTATTACTTTACATTTTTAAATGATTATTTTACAATTAATTGAAAAATAGTCAAAAAAAATTATGATTTTTTACCAATATTAAAAAAGAGCTTTTTTGGATTACTTTTTCTAATCGTAGTCAATTAATAATTATCTTTTTTGGAAAACAAATTAAATAATCATTACCAATTACAATTAATTATTACTATATACTTATCAAATTTAACAGGTATATTAGTAGGTCGCCTCTGATGCTCGCTTTCATACAAGTAAAAGGAGCTGTCTTTGTGGTATTCAATCTAACGCGTATTGAATAACAGTTTACTTTAAAGTTACTTACGGTTTTGTTATATCGTTCCCTTTCGGCGTTAACTTAAAAAACTAATATATATATAAAAGAAAGTAACATTAGTTGCGGCGCTCATAACTCAAGAACGCCTGTACCGATTTGGATGATTGACACTAAGTTAGATTTTTCTCTGACTAGAATAGGAGAATACCCAATAAAATTTCCGAAAAATTTCTGAAAAAAAAATTTTATTTTCCCATATATTTTGTATGGTGCGAATTTTTATATATATATTTTTTTTTTTTTTTGTTAGAAAAGCTCAATAAGGGATCGATCAATGGTGAAGTGAAATTGTGTGTGTGTGAAACAGTTACATCTATAGAGATAATGATAGGGATAGGAAAAGCAAATATTTCTAGATTCATTCAGGTAAATATCTGGGCAGGACAAAGTCTGCCGGTCCCTCTAGTTTTTCATAAAAGTGTAGTTACGGGGTTAACGCAGAATTGGAACAATATCTGCCTTCGTGAGCCGATAGAAAGGCAACAGCATAATGTTTGACAAATTCTTTTCCGTTACCTTCATGACAGTCATACCTGCTAAACCATACCAGAATAAACCAGATTTTTGGCTTGCAAACCTTTAGGGTCCGAAGAGCGTCACGCTAAGCTCCCAAGCTGTATGAAATTTTGTGAAAACAGTCCGACTGTTACACATTTCCATTGCATGTATCTTTCTCTTTGTTTCCTTCTTTTCGTAGTCGCTGCCACTTAATCTAGCCAAACGGATACTAACTTAATTTTTCCAACTACTTGTGTCACTAGTTGTTTGTCGTCATATTATTCCAACACTCGTTTTTTACACCTTTTGTTCCCACTCCTTTTCTACTTCACCCATGGGAAATTCTCGAATACATATGTACATACAGTCATACAAGTGTAGTACCCAAGAGAAATTACATGAATATCAGCAATTTTCCAATTGAATATTTTTCTTTGAGCTGCCGTTGCATCAACAGTGAGATATTTCATATTGACTCTTATATTCACGAAAGTTTCTGGGTATTTTTATATGTACAATGAACATTTTTTTCCCCCTTTATTTTGACTTGCTGCTGTGCGTACTTTCTTGTCTTCCTTTTCATGACGCACGTGCCACTTTTATTTAAAGAACTATCTATGTGTTTACGATAGTGACTCGTTCAGCTATAAGGTTGCGATTACTCTGTTGACTATACAATGGGGACTCATGACCAACAATAAATTTACAAAGTTTCACGGGCAATATGAAGAAATATAAAAGCGTAACTATGAGTGCATCAACTTCGCTTTGACTTATGTGTATTTACTTAAGGATTTTCGTCAAAGCGAAGGTGTTTTTGGGCGTTGCAAAAAATATGGTTTTTAAAAACTTTAAATTAATTTTGAATGCCTACATTAATATCTATACTTTTGTGGCAATTTTTTGTTCAGAGTGCATTTGATAAACTTCTGGAAGTTAATCTGCTTCTTTGCTTGGAACAGATGATTTTCATATCAAGAAAAATGTGTTCACAAAAGAGTTTTGAGGGGAAAAATGATAAAATTTTAAGCGAAATTTCTTTGAGCTAAGGATGAAATCTGTCTATCTTTTTTTCAATAAAAATATTATCTCTTTAGACACACTTATACTTGTCAAAATCTTTATTTAAAGAATTTTATGTATTCTAAGATTATATTCACGGATTTCCTTTATAGAAGCGTAAGACAAGAGACATTGAATTTTACCAAATGCATTTGAAATCATAAAATAATTTGTGTCATTCATTTTAAATCGCCCATAAATACTGTCACATACAAGATTATCAGCAAAGCGACCAACGCTGTTGCTTGCGTCGAGATCTCAAACTGATCAGCTACAGAAAAAAGTTCATCAGCTGAGAACGATACATACATACATTAGAATACTAAAATTGAAGTTATTTGTTAAGAGAGGACGGAATGTTTTTTTTTTATTACAAAAAGCGCGTCCGAAATATCAAAAGTGCCTGAATGGGAGTTAAAATCTTCGCATAGACGCTGTTCTGAATTGCTTCAGAAGAATTGATTGAAAATGTCTTCAAGCTTGGTAGGGAATATTAAAGTTAACTTCGTTCAGAAGAAATGGGCTAGAAATTGATAAATTTAAGAGCTTAGACATAAATAGTACAGAAAGCATTTCCCTACGACTTGCCAAGAATGGGAGATTTATAAGTTTCAAACGATTAGTGTAAGGTGGAAGGTAAGGCAAAAAGAAAGAATTGTTTTTGAATTGATTCTAGCCTATCAACAAAAACTTTATAAGGCGCATTCCAGATAATGGAACCATATTCCAATATCGGTCTAACTAAAGTTGTAAAAAAAGTCTTAGTAATATAAGGGTCGCTAAACTCCTTCGAACACCTTTTCACAAAGGTTAAAACGCCTCTAGTCTTATTGACTGTAGACTCAATATGAGGAATAAAACTAAGTTTGCTGTTCATAGTCACACCCAAGTCGGCAAACACATGAACTTGGTCAAGACTGTGGTTGCTAATTGCATGATAACCTGATTGTATATATCTACGTGAGAAACACATGAATTTATATTTATTTAGATTGAGCGGCATATGGTTTACGTTGCACCAAGTAACTAAGTAATCTAAGTCCGATTGAAGCAAAGTGCGATCTTCCACCGACGCATTTGACTTAAATAGTTTTACGTCGTCCGCATACAGGGTGGCTGATGAAAGCCAATCCATTCGAGAAACAATTGCGGCTATTCCTGTCTCAACTCTCCAAGCAGTAATGAACAACTTTTTGGTAAGATGCCGCACATGCATCGACGAGCAGGGGGGGCATTTAAATTCCATTATTTTTAAAACTAATTAAGCTATATTTAATAAAATTTAATGAGCTTTAACATGAATAAAAGAAAAATGAATTCCATACACTGAAAAAAAAAATATTTGAGTTTCGTAATGTAGCAAAATTCATCAGCCACCCTGTACATCAAGATCTTTGAATACTTTATTGTTGTTCAGATATCTTTTATGAACAGCGAAAACAGAACCGGACCAAGATGGCTGCCCTGAGAAACATCTGAGGTTACGTCAATGGCATTAGAAAAAACATTTTTGAAAATTACTCTTTGTGTTCTACCACTTAGATAGGAGGAGATCCAACGGGTAAAACCAGGTTGAAAATCAAATAAAGTTTGTAAATGAGTAAGGATTGACAAAGTGTGTCAAATGCTTTAATAAAGTTGGTGTATATAACGTTGGTGTGGAGATTATCGCGAAACCCATTCGAGACGTGGGTAGTGAATTCGAGTAAATTGGTTATTGTCGATTTCTTCTTTCTTTGAATGGTCATCAAAGAATGCCAAGTTTAAGACTCTTTCGAACTTATTCGGAATAATATTAATCTGATATAGACAAAGGTGGGTCATTTCGTCCAGAAAGTCATTGTTACACAACTTAGATGAAGCTGGTACAATGTTGCTATCAATAATCCTCCACGAAATGTGAGGAAGGTTCAAGTCACCCAAAACTATCATAGAGTGCGCAGGCTTAACCATCGAAATAACAGCATTTATCAGAGAAATGTGATGCATAATCAACTAATAGATCAGATGACGATGGAATATAGCTAACATATAAGTAGAGATGGCTGGGTCCTAACAGCTTTCTAATGCATTTAAATTCAGATGGAATTGCAGAATGTACAGCCAACAGGACGCCAGCCCCGGTTCTGTTTAGGCGATCTTTTCTGTACGTCTGATACCCATTTCAGTAAAAGCAATGACACCATAGTTACAATTTATTGTTTTTTAATATAAATTTGTTAATTTAGTATTTAACCCTCTCACATTCTGATAGTAAATGTTCAAGGCAGAACTTACAGCAAGTTTTTGGATCGGTTATCAAAATTACTTTCTTACTAAAAAACTTAGATAATTTATTTGTACAAAAGTGGACTTTTCCAAGATTGTTTATTGCTTGCGAAAAACTAAATCACATAACAAGGGAAACTTTAGTCACCCACATTGTCATTGCCATTATCACCACAACAAATGAACTTAAATTATTGCTATTATCACCACAACACGCACGAGTTCAAGAACACAACCAGGGAAGCACGCATCTACTTATTAACACTTGTTGGTATTTACATCGTTTACACACATATATATAACTGACTTCAACTAACTCCACACATTTTCATTGTCGCACATTTGTTGCCACGAGCCTTTTCTCACTTAAGGTATTCACACTCCCGCTGATTCCAAGTGTGCTGACTTGTTTTTGGATTTGTACGAAGTCTGATTTGTGGTTTTGATTTTCCTTTCATTATTTATCAAAAATGAGATGCTGCAATTAGCTTCTTATTACCTTTTGGGTGAGAGTTTTGCTCGCCACGTGGTGCTGTTTCTCTAGTTATATCCGCTACATTGTTTGCCAGGTGTCAGCTTATTTATGACATTATTGTCAAGGCGACGTTACATGACTAAAGTACAAGTCACCACATATTTGAAAAAATAACTTAAGTCTAAAAATCAAATTTTACAGGAACGTGAAAAAACACCTTTATCTGCGTACAAAATATTTGGGGATAGTTATTAAAAAGAAATATGACAATTATATAATGAGACTGTGTATTGTCAAAATTATTCAAGTAACTCTGCTTTTCTAACCGCAACTGTTTTAACTGTTTTTTTAAACAAGCTTTAAAAAAAGTGCTTTTGGCAAACTGGTTTTAAAAAAAGCTATCAACTTAAGTCACGTGAGAGGTCTTACAAAAATCACCTGTAACAAAATGTTTTCAAAACTTGGTCACGTAATATGGCTTAGGTTCCTTTTGCCAACAGCTTTATGTATGAAAATCGGCTTAACTGAATAAAGTATAACTCATTTTAAGAAGTAAGATATCGGTTATCTTTTGTCCATACAAATCAAGCCACCCTAAAATACAACCTATAGTAGAAAACTCAGAATTAAAGATTTGAATTAATTTATGACGATTTTGAATATAAAATTTTTAATCCAATAAAATAAATAAGGCCGCGTGCTAATCGGAAACATGACACTCAGAGGAAAAACGGGGTGAACAAATTCTCCATGGTGTAAAATTTTTTTTTCATTTTGCTGGGCCAAAAGAAATGGTAAATTTTGACGACCGAAAAATCACGTGCGAAACTCGTCTGTGAACAAATTTTAAATTACGTTATTTTTTCTGCCATTAATTAAGTAATTTTCACGTTAAATTATGTTTCTCCTACAACTTAAAAATGTTGGTAAAAATTATGCAGCTCTGGTTTGATCAGTGGCAACATATCAAATAAACCGCGCTTTTTGTTTAAAGAAATCGTGGGATGACTAACATTTTGAAAGCCCGTGATTTTGATTTCTTTTACGTCGTGCATTTATATTCAGTTCCTCCAGGCAAATTGTAGAACTGCTCTCGTTTCATCTCCTGAATAATATATAAAACCCAGAAGAAACTTATAAATGCAAGAGCCGGTGTCACGCTCCGCAATAACTTCATTCCAAATATAGCAGTTAGGTTTGTTGGTTGCACCACAATGAACAGTTAAATTGAAGGTCCCCTAGGGGCGGTTATAAAAAAAGTTAAAGCTTTCAAAAAAAGAGATGGAAAAGAAAACATTTTCACATACTTATCTTGAAGGGAAAGTACTTTGTCCATTTTCTTACAATCATAGGTGAAATCAGCAGACTCATGGTGTTTTTTTTTTTTTTCAGTTTTAAATTAAGCTCAGCTTTTTCCTCTATGTTGCCAGTGTTTTTGGTTTTTTCTTCTTATATCTCGCATTGGATACATAAGTCAAGGTGGTGGTTTCTAAATTTAATGTCGAGAGTTTTAAAAATGTTCTAAAATTTTGTTTCCGGCACCGGACTAGAAATCATTTCTTTATACAATCTGTAAAGTGAGCTCGTTGGAAATAAAGCTTTGTAGTATGACGCCGGCTGTTCATGTTTCAAAATACTGTATATAAATTCTAAGGGCCGGTTTCACCAACGCGACTAAGCCTAAAACTTAGTCGTGACTTAAGTTAGCACAGATTCGAAACTAACTTAATTTTCGGTTTCACCAGCTGAGCGACTTAAATAATTTTGAACACAAGAACCCGATCAGCTGTTTTATGCATAGTAGTATTTTTTCATACCAGACAGCTCTGCGCATCCCGGTGCGGAATGGGCATGTATGGCCATACGCGAAGGAATGTATTATTGATCTTACACCCACTTCTCTTTAGTTGGAAGGTACAAAATTAGCGCCTAATTGATAGTTTCGTAATGGTTGCATGCTAGAAAACAAGCGTTCACATGCATCTACGCATACGCCGTTAAAGTCATGCTTGACGAATGTTCCGGCTGGGACATTGTACACAACAAATTAGGAGCATTACTGACATTTAGGTTTTGAACGACAGCAACACTGACTTAGTCGAGAATAAGTCAGCTGGCAGGCTGGCCAAGTTGTGACTTAGTTAAGTTAGATGGTGAAACTGAAAAAGTGAAAAAAGTTAACTAAGTTAAGTCGAGCTGGTGAAACCCGCCCTAAGACTTTTTTATGCTTTTCATTTGTTAGCTTATTGCCTAAAATTGAATGAGACATTTTTGCAAACTTTTGTCTTTCGAAGTTAGTTTTAAAATGATATACGAAGTGTGTTCAAAAAGTATCGCGAATTTTGAATTTTCGCTGGTTACGTATATTCGAATTTCGAATTTTTTGTGGCGTTATGTTGGTACTCATGTCTCTCACTTATGCCGACAAGCTCGGCCATTTTGAATGTTCAGTTAATTGTTGACAGCTGCTTTGCTTGCACGTGTTTTGGATCGTCTTCGATTTTTACGCGAAATTCGTACCAAAATTGCACAATTGTGACCAAAAACAGCATCGCATGAACATTGCTAATGAGATGTTAAACTCTGTCCGCGACGACTCAAATTTGCTCCAGAGGGTCATAACTGGTGACGAATCGTGGGTTTATGGTTATGACGTGGAAACCAAAGCTCAATCATCTCAATGGAAGCTGCCGCACGAACCAAGACCGAAAAAAGCGCGCCAAGTTCGGTCGAATGTGAAAGTTTTGCTCACAGTTTTCTTCGATTGCGGGGGCGTGGTGCATCATAAGTTCTTGCCACAGGGAAGAACGGTCAATAAGGAATATTACCTGCAAGTTATGCGCAACTTGCGCGAAGCAATCCGCCACAAACGCCCGGATTTGTGGAAGAACAAAAATTGGCTTTTGCACCACGATAACGCCCCTGCTCACGCATCGTTGCTTGTGCGCGACTTTTTGGCCAAAAACAACACACTAATGATGCCGCAGCCACCGTATTCCCCAGATCTGGCCCCCTGTGTCTTTTTCTTGTTCCCTAAATTGAAGAGGCCCATGAAAGAACGACGTTACGCTTCTCTTGACGAGATAAAGACGGCATCGAAGGAGGAGCTGAAGAAGATACAAAAAAATGATTTTTTGAAGTACTTCGAAGATTGGAAAAACCGTTGGCACAAGTGTATAATATCTCATGGGGATTACTTTGAAGGGGACAAAATAGATATTCATGAATAAATAAATAATTTTTGAAAAAACACAAAATTCGCGATACTTTTTGAACACACCTCGTATATACACGTACTCTCGTTTATTGGGGTTTGCTAGGCTGTGGTTTTTTTATGCTGAGCTACAATTAAGTGTGACAATATTTGCCGACGTTAATTTTAGTCACCCATCCTCCAATAATTTTTAAAGAGTCTGATTTGTTCTTCAAAGATAATTTTTGTATTGCATTTCATTCTACATTCCCCCAGGTACCTAGCCCGTCAACGGAGAGCCGATTGCATTAAATTCGACACTTGCACGGTAAGCTTGGAACGTCACATATGGTTTCCGGCTCCTGACATTAGGTTTCGTGTTGAAACTATACTCAAAGAAGTCCTGGCAGTGTTATAGCCGCCTTTATCGACTTTTGTTTGCAAGAGTAACTCTGCGTTGGATTTGTAGGCTCACATTGTTGTTGGTATGAATTCTGGTTCCTGCGTAAACAAAGTCATTGACTAAATTATAGCTGCCAACACTGGTGTGCTAGCCAAGGCTCTTCATGATGACAGCAAGTTCTTATAAAATATTGGTCAGTCGGTCCACGACCGTGTTTCGCACAATGCACTTGATAGAATCTCATTCAGATGGACGATTACTAGATTTAGATGCCCGTTCTTAGCCAAGCATCTATCCTACTATATTTTGTAGAAAAGCTAAGACTTGCGCTTTACCAGCTGCACACCGCATGACTTGAATAGCTCAGCAGGTAATCCATCAGCGTCTAGTCATTGTCAGGTTGTGGGACATCAATTCAATTCCAATACCTTCCACTAAGTCCCCTCGACCCACTTTGTTGAGTGAAATTGTGAGTCCTTGTGGTATCACTGTTCACGTGTATGTGTAAAGGTGCGACTCCCAGCTAAGCATTTGCCGATTACTGATATAGTGTAAAGAATTTCTGATATTCGTTACTCTGCGTGATTTTTATGGGGAACTTCTGACGGCTTCAGGGGAGTCTAAAAGTGTAGTTCACTTGACGGATATTTTTCTAGAATACTAGCAGGTCCCCAGATATAATTCTTGTATCAGCGTAAACTTAAATCGTTTCCCATAAAATCCAAGTCACGTAAGTATGAAAGTTTTACATAAAATTATTGCTTTGGACTGACGTAACTTCGATCACGAAAGTAGAAGAAGTGATATGCTCAAACTTCAACGCCAATAAAATTTATTTTTATTAGCCGCAACCCTCATCAAGTAAGTCACACCAACTTCCCATTCAACCATACTTGAAAGCTCACTTAACACAAGTTTTAATATTTATTTCGCTTTTATTATGCATCATTTACATACATACACACAACTCAGTATATTCTGCAGTTTTTAATTTAAAAACCAAAGAAGGGCATAATGGACGATTGGCTGAAGCCGTCAAAAGTGAGAATCAAGTAACTTTTCACCGAAAACAGAATACTTTGCAAGTTCGCCGCGCATATTTAGTTACAACAAACTTTCTGCACACGCTTTCACCAATTTTAACAATTTCAAAATGTAAGCCATAATAGCTGCCAAGCACAGCAATAACAACAACATCAGAAAATGCAACAATAATAACCTTAAGCAAGTAACGCAAGCAAGCAAACACACAATGAACCAGCAGACGTATGAAGTGCAGAGTTAGGGTGTAGACAGAATTAGAAAATGGGTGGATGAGGTGGCAACATATAGGTGGAGCGAGCGAACGTAGTGACTAACCAACATACAGCCACAGCAGCACAGCATAGAAAATTATCATACTTTGTAACTTTGCGCGCATAAATTCAGCGTCCATCAAAGGTTTTCACCTGTCACTTAAACGCGAAGTCAAAAGAAGCGAAGAGCGATGCCAAAGTTTGTACGCAAAAAGGAGAAAAGTTGAATATGACTACAACATGATTAGCATTTAAGGTGAATAGGTGAACAAAGTTAGAAAAAAGGTGAAACGGTAAATGAAATGAAAAAATAAAAACTTAAGCGAAAGTAAGAGAGGGGGAATATGCAAAGTCTGTTAGGGTAAGGAGGCGTCAAAGAAATTATGAGTTTAATAAGTATTGCGATTTTTTTCGTTAAAGAAGAGGTAAAGAATGGGAGGATGAATAAAAGGAGGTGCTTTCAAATTGGTTGCTTTTGATGTTTGAAAGTTGTGCTAAAGGGAAATAAGTTGATTAAAAGATGCACTGAATAAAAAATATTTATACTTCAGTTAAGGTGAAATATTGAAAATTTCTTAAATATCAATAAAGAAAGTAAACAACCTTCGAGCTAGTGGCAGCAGCTGCATGAATATGCTCTATACCAGCCTTGCAGGTAACCTGTAACTGGTGAGACAAATGCTAATTAAAGATTATATATAATCATATATATATATATATATAGTCATATAAAAGAATATACCAAATACTATGAGGAAAAAAAAAATTGCCAAAACTAGCAACATTTTTAACCCATTCGTTACATTAGGTCACTTGATGAGCTTTTTCTTTTATAATACGAACAAAAATTTTAAATTCCCTTCTTGAATCCCTGTATTGATAAAAACTACTTCGAAAACCCATAAGCAAATTAACTCTGATTTATCAAACAAGTGGCAAGATCACAAGCGGGCATTCAGTGACAATCAGCTGTTTTACATGTCAATTGTGTAGCTCCCGCCTTTGCTGTGTTTTGATTTTCTGTGCAAAACTGATGTTTATTAAATGCATATACATAATTCATTCAAGCTTTGGTAAGTATTTTAACTCTTATTCTATTTTTTGTGATCTATTCTCTCTCTATGGCGCGATATACAACAGGCATATCATCATAAACCTCCTAAGAGATTTTTGCGCCAAGCTTCTCTTCCAATTTGTGGTGTGCCGATTTGAATTTTTCCCTACAAATTGGTGGGACCTACAGTTTTTTTGCCGACTCCGAACGGCATCTACAAAGGAGACGAATTTTTGCTGAGAAGCCTGTCATGGCAGAAATACACTCGGAGAGTTTGCCAAACCACTGCCGAGGGGCGACCCCGTTTTGAAAAACTTTTTTTTTTTTTTTTTTTTTTTTTTTCAAATCACTTTTGATGTTACCTGTACCAGGGCTCGAACCATGGACCTTCGGTGTGGTAGGCCGGCAACACTACCTTCGCACCACGGCGGCCGCCGTGGTTTTGAGAACAAATTGTCTGACACAGAGCTAAATACAGGCGATCATAAATAACGGTGAGGATTTTGATCAAAGTGATAACGATGAAATAATTGTTCCTGTGTCGAAAAATGAAAGCAGTTCGCATGTGTATTATTCCAAGGATAGAGATATTTAGTGGTTTAAGGAGCCGGTTAGACAACGTAGTGCTAGGACCAGAACACAAAAAAATACAATTCGCGAAAGACAGGGAGTTACAGTATAATATGTGCATATGTAGTACACCGTATTTACAATATTAAGAATCACTCGACCTATGCTTTACCGTCTGGTCAAATTATAGCACAATTCAGAAATATTGAGTGCGCGAAAAAAATTGGAGAGAGTTACAACCAAAGTGGTGAGAAAGAATTGGACTCGTCCCTCAGTTTTAGAGCTATCTCGCTGAAATTTGGCACGAGGCCGCCATTTTGTAATATATTAATAATTTTTCGGAATCAACAAGATCGGACCAAAATAACATAAAGCTTCCATACAATCGATTGTTCCGATAAATGGGGTTTGTGCTATAACTGTTGCAATTTAATAGCGAGACAGCGCTTTCCTCACGTGTTTAAATTAATATTGCGTATTTATATCTAAACAGAGTCGTAAAAGTAAATTCGAAGCCTCTGGGATGAGGTACATGGCCGACCAATATTTCGCGCTACAATGCCACTTAGCAGGTTTCTGGAAATTAATCGGTTCGATGACAAAGGTAAGCGAAGGGCTAAACGAGAGAACGATAAATTTGATTAGCGTACAAAGTACTGTCTTAACCCTCTAACCGGCAGGGCCGCTTTTAGGGGGGGTTAAGTTAAACATATATAACCCTCATATATATACTTTTCTTCTTCGGTCAAAATCCCCCAGGCGGTTAGATGGCCATTTAAGGAAGATATATTTTTCTTCTATACTTATTGACACATAATCTTCGCCAACCTTGATTTTATAGTTTTAAGTGGTGCCAGAGTTCCGTCATAATCATTCTCGTTGAAAAGTTGATTGCAATTTGTGAAAAAATAAGTTTTGACAGAAGTGTTTTTGGTTACTACAAAAATGTGATAAAAAGGATTTATGTAGTAACAAAACAAAATTGGTACTAAGTGAAATAACGGTTAAAGATTATAAATTATGAAATATAAATTATGAAAAAGATGAAGTTCCCTGAGGGGAAATTATGAACCCTTTTGGATATGTGACTTAAAATTCGGGTTTATCGCACTAGACTAACTAGGTATGAGTTTTTTTCTTTTGCCACAAAAATTGGTATGTTAGAGAGTTAATTTTGAAATTCATTTGGAACGAAACCATGGCCAGTGTGTTCAATTTGATCTAGTTAGCGGGTATGAAGGACATAATATCTCTGGGCCAACCCTGTGGAAACTGCGCGTTTCCTCGGACATCCGTTAAAAGAGCCTGATGACAATTTAGAGTGATCGAGCCCATTGGGCAGGGCGAAGCATTGTTAACAACAACAACAACAACAACAAGGACATAATATTACAAGTTACTGTTTTATTCATAGAGTTTTTAGAAATATTCTTTGAAACAGACATTAAAGATATTACAACCCCCATGACTTGGATACCTAAAAGGAAGGTGACATCAAGTTGCATTTCTATTATCGAAGGCATATTAGCTCCAACACTAATTGGTGGCCTAAAAACAATTAGGAGATTTTGGGGGGTTGAAAATTATAAAGCCAACGAGTGAGTATTTGAAGGCCCCAAAAACTCGTATGATGGGAAGAGTCGTGTTTGAGAGTCGAAAAAATGCTGATATACACAACAGTCTTGGAATGATGTGAGTGCAGATGTCGCACGAGAGTAAAAATGCATCGTAATGCTATTAACGACATGATTTTCAATGATAAACCTTAAGAAAGTAAAGCCAAACTAATTACAAAATTGGAGAAAAATTACTTCCGTTCTCGATATAGTAGCATCATATCGAAATCAAATATAGCAAGAAACTTTAAACCTGCAACGATTGAAGTTTTCACACTTTTCAGCTAAGCGAATTGCAAACATTGCACGCCAATTCAATCTTGTCAGTTTTTCGACGATGCAATTGCACCATTTTACCCCAAGGAAGAACATAAAATTAGATTTCTCAGATTTCAAATACGCTGCCACAGAAATCGAATAGCGCCCGCAAACGAACTGCACAAGAAATAAAAGAGCAACAAAAACTCGAAAGTTCATTTTATAAACAAAAAACAAGAACAAACAGCAAATCGTAGAGAGTGGCAAAAAACATTTTAACCAGTGAATCGTTTTGAAATTGGCCTGTGGGCTGGTGCGGAGTTGTTGACGCTACTTAGAACATACGGAAAAGTACGCAGGGTTTTTGTGGAATAATTACAAATGACATTAACTATAATGGTTATTTTCAATAACCGCGGTTAACGCTAACTGACAGTTCAATTGACAGAGTTCTATCAGATGAAGTCTGAGTTCTTATTTATCAATACAGATTATATCCTAAAATGGAGTGATCTTACAAAAAAAAAAAAAAAACTTGAAGATTATATATTTTTTTTAAGAAAACGTTTATATTAAGGAGCCCAAACATCAAGAGTGAACATGCTGTCCATACATTTGGTATGTCTATCTTCACTGCCGTCCGTTAATTGGAGTGTCAAGCGTAGAATAACTGTCACAAATCTTCATGCCCTAAAATTTGTATAAACCATCCCCAAAGAGGGCGCCGTCAGCGCTGAGCACTTGGAATTTTAAATTTTGACAGAGGGTTTCACTTTGAAGTTGGCTGCACAAGACAAACGTGGGAAGCAAAGAAAAAAAATTTGACGTATCATTGCGAGATGTTTTTCTCGAATTTTTGGGAATCATTTAGGGATAATTTCGCAAGCCTTTCGGGCCTTTTCGGTTTGGTCTTTCTCAGTATCAATTCGAGATTGTTTTCGTAACCATTTCGGAATAAATTCGAGATTGTCACATCATTTTGGCATTGTTGCCGAAACCATTTTTCCGACTTTTTGGACATCATTTTGTATTTATTTTAGAATCAGTCTTGGATCGTTTTCTTGGGTAATTTTGTAGATTTTTGCTGTATATTTCGCAATTGCTTCGGAATGACGGGTTTTTTTCACTCTCGTCGCCTTGAAAAGAATGCAAAATTTCAATTTAAATTGTCCATTTAAAGTGTACATGCCTGATAACTCCAATGCTGACCTACTAACTATCCCCAGGAACTTATCAAATTATTGCTTGGTTAAAGTGTTTTCTTGAATATGCTATTGACTTTGAAAGAGCTATTCTACGCCAAAATATAATTAGAATATGCAATACTAACCAAAATGCAAATTTAACTTTCTTTTATTTGAAACAAAAATAAAATAGTAAAAAAAAGTCGGTTAGTATTCCCGCTTTCAAAGAAGCTATCTCTTTACCATCCAAAACAGTCAAAGGATGTCCGCTAAGAACTTTCAACGCGCAATATTGCATTTGATAAGTTTAAAAGTATGCAGGATTAGATATGCATTAGCAGAGATAGCGAAAGTTTGTTGCATTGCGGTCAAACGAAATGACGCAATCGATTCCGCACAACAAAAGTTTAAAATGAAAATTGCACTTTCGCCAGTAAAAGAAAGAGATAGAGCTACTCTTGTGTGTGTTGATGGTTGTTGACAAAAAAAACATCAAATGAATTCTTACTACAAACAGCTGAGCACAAACTCCCTCTCCAACACGTTTTAGTAAAATACTCGAGCAACCATTGAGTTGCTTGTATTGTACAAAGCGACATTGCCTTATCTTATTTCAATACTAAAATTCATTTGAATGCGGGGCAAATGTTCCAGTCAACAGATATTGAAATTCGAGCTGTGCATTGAGGCGAAAAGTAATATGTGTCGCGAATATACCGAAGTCTTCACGCACACGTATATACGCGATGGGTTACTTACGATTTCAGGATGTCCGTTTTTAATAAATCGTACACGATAGTTAAAGTTAAAATGATATAATTGATTAGATATTCAGTTTCATATAAAATATGTAGTTAGACAAAAAGTTAAAGTTTATTCATATGTGTATTGATTTCACACCACTCGTACTAGTCGCTCCGATCTCTTCGTTACTACTCCTCACGCTGTACTAACGCTGATAGATGGTTTTCGTGCCACGGTTGTAGTTTGGAACTATAGTTGCAACAGTGATGGTAGTTACGTATATTTTAGGGATGCATTTATTAGGCGTGACAACTCGGCCCTTCCTGACCCAAATCGTCCTCGATTTCGTCGTCTGATTCGAGGTCAGGGCTATTACTACACCAAGGTTTCATTTTAGCGGAGGCATAAACGGAACAAAATTTCTTGTTTGTTATTTGGTATCCTGGGATATCCTCTAATAGGTAACGATCATTTCCCAGAACTTTTCGAACTATATATGGGCCACGATATTTAGGCTCAAGCTTTCTAGATTCACCTGTTGACGTTGGTTCATTTTCGATGACAACTAGATCTTCTTCGGCGTATATTTTTGGCGTTGTATGTCGTTGATCAAATCGTGTTTTCCATTTTTGACGTTCGTTGGCAATGTTAACTACAGCTAGACTACGTTTTTCTGAAGCAGTTAACTTAGGCGACTCTTCGCCGACATCGTCGTGTAAAGCGGCAAGTAGTTCATTGGATACTACGTCTCGAAGTTGAAAATCGAACACGAGTTCGTTTGGACTAAAACCTGTTGTAGTGTTTTTGCGTGAATTCACTGACCATTGAAGATCTCTTAACATGAGATCCCAGTCCTTTGCATTATCGGTGGTTGTTCGTAAGAATTTGAGTATACTTTGGTTTGCGCGCTCAACTTGCCCATTTGCACGAGGAGTGCGAACGGCAACTTTGATATGATTAATATTATTATCGTTACAATATTGTTCAAAATTTTTCGAAGTAAAAGATGTTCCTCTATCGGTGACCATACATGAAGGTAGACCAAAATATGACGACATTTCGTTGAGAGCTTTAAGGACATGTATTGTTTTTGTATCGCGTACAGGCTTCACTACAAGAAACTTACTGAATGCGTCAGATATTGCCAATACGTAGCAATTTTGCCTGTTGCTGCGGACAAAAGGACCTAAGTGATCGAGATGGATACGGTAGAACGGAATCGGCTTAATATCATCGATATGCAGACTACCTTCGCGTTTGTTGGAGCCTTGCGTTTGGTAGCAGCATTTAATAGATGCAGCTATATAACTTTTAACATAGCGCCTCATATCGGCAAGCCAATAAGTTTGCTTTATGCGTTCGAGAGTTTTTTCCACTGCGGGATGTCCTGCCTGATCATGGCAGCACTGAAGAATTCGCCAACGTACACCTTTAGGTACAACAAATTTTATACCCTCTGGTAGTTTCTTATATAAACGGTTATTGCGTAGCAGATATTCAGCTTTTACTGATTTTGCGTCTGATGATTTTAATGTACCATTTAGCACATTTATATGTTGTCGTAGTTTTTCGTCTTGCATTTGCATCGTGAAGTTACAATCGTATAGGACAAGGATTGTTTCATTCGTTAGTGCGTTAATTAAAGTTTCAAAAGCATGCTGTTGCTCAGGACCCCAAGTAAACTTGTCCTGATTCGCTTTTGTTCGTAACATGGTGATCGGTTTTGATAATATGGAATAGTCCTTCACGAATTCCCTAAAGAAACCCGTGAAGCCCAAAAATCGTCTTACCTCAGTTACGTTGGTAGGTCGTTGAAAATTCCTTATAGCGTTTACCTTATGTGCGCCAGGTGTTACGCCATTCTCGTTGATAGTGTGCCCAAGATAATCAATTTGCGTTGCCAGGAACTTACATTTATCGGGACGAAGTGTAAGCCCTGCTTCTTGTAACAGTTTAAGGAACCGTTCTAGACGTAACAGTCCTTCGTTTACCGTTTTACTAGGAATAATTATGTCATCCAAGTAAATAAGTACCTCGCCCGTATTCATTTTAGACGCGATTTTGTTCATGATCGATTGGAAAGTTGCGGGCGCGTTCACGAGACCGAAAGGCATGCGATTAAATTCGAAGTGTCCATCTGACGTCACGAACGCGGTATATTGTTTTGACGACTCGTCTATTTCGATCTGGTGATATCCCATACGGAGATCGAGTGCACTAAAATAACGATTTCCGGCGAGTTGTGCGAATTGATCCTCCATGTTCGGCATGGGGAATGGTTGTTTCACTGTATTTTTGTTTAGACAACGATAATCTACACACAGTCTATGTTCTTTATTCTTTTTCTCCACTAAAACCACTGGAGACGAAAATGATGATTCACTGGGACGGATTATGTTGTATTCGAGCAGCTCTGTTATTATTTGTGATATTATCGAACGTTTGGCGAAAGGAATTCGATACGGTTTTAGCGCAATTGGCGTATCATTTTTCAACACAATTTTCATTTTCGATATTTCGCACTTTCCAATATTTTCAATATTTGTGGCAAATACCCCGTTGTACTCATTTAAAATGTTCGCGAATTCTTTGTTTTCGTTTCTATTTAACCCGTTCGGAATAGTTATACAACGAATCTGTTCGACACGACACTCTTCATTTTCTATAATTAGACGCGTACTAGAACCGCATAGTACATCCTTTCCGAGCAGCACATTTTCAGAAATTAATTCGTCTTTAATAACCACCATATTTGCGTTGAACGTTTGATCGTCTATCAATAACAAAACATTCATGGTGCGATTAGAAACGTATTCGCCACTACCAAAACCCCGTAGTTTTGTTATCTCCTTCTTAAGAGTGCCTATACGACTTGCAAACGATTTGCGTACGAGCGTACGGGTACTACCTGGATCAACGAATGCAAGAGTTACATGACCATTCACGGTTACTTGTTTGATAATACCGTCACTTGATTTTTCAGAACTTTTGTCCACGACCGGATCATCAATATTATTTACATTAACGTTCTTTTTTTCCGGGCATTCTTCACTTCTATGTGTCGTGCGTTGACACTTTGAGCATCGTTGCTTTCTTTGCGGCTCGGTGCAATTGATCGCTAAATGTCCGGACTTAGCACAATTAAAACACTTTATATTATTTGTTGTTGCACGTATTTGTTTATTAGTTGTCGAATCATTGGATTCTTTTATTTTTAATGGTTCAGATTTTGTTGCAAAATAATTTTGTTTTGGTTTGTGTACGTTTTGCTGAACGTCATTATACACGGTATAACTTGTTATGTCTCTCAATAAATCTTGGCACCGCGAATATTCATTAGATATTTTACGTTTAAGGTCGATATCGTTAACACCATTAATAATATGTCGTGCAATGCTCGATTCTGTTAAGCCACCCTTATTACCAAGTGCTAACATTCTGTAAAAATATTCGACCGGCGACTCATTATGTTGACGCCTCGTGCGCGAAAGTTTTATATGCGTATCTGCCTCATTAACCGTACACGGAAAATCAGTCAAAAATTTATCTACGAATTGTGGCCAATTTACGAACGCGCACTGTAACGAATCGATCCATAATTTTGCGGCACCGCGCATCTTTTGTTGAACAGCAAAAATTATGACATTTTCTTGCCAATTGTACGCACTTTTTAGCATTTCTACACGTTTGATAAATTGCATCGAGTTTAGCGACGTTTCGCTTGTTGGGTTGTATTCCGGCAACAACTCAACAATGTCTTTTATCTTATAAGAATTATAATTCTCACTACACAATGGGAACGGAACGGTGGTTGCATGAAACATATTGTTTCCAATTGGAATTTGTTGCACAGGCGCAGTTGGTATATTTGGCCTCTGCCACTGCGGAACGAAACTGCCATGCGCATACGTTGTTGTTGTTAGTGGTTGCATATTTGGCGTACACGTATACACTGCTGACACGGGCGATGACGTTAACGTCGGCTCAAAGTTTTGCACACATGGAGTCACTCGCGCATTCACGTTTGTTGTTGTTTGGGCATTTATAAATCTTTCGATGGTTTTTTCGAGCGACGATATGCGTTCTACAATTGTTACTTCTTCTATTTCACTTTCACTGTCATAATCATTTCGATTTACTTGTAAACGTTGCAAGAGTTGGTTTTTCGTGCCCGAGATAGACAAGCCAGCCTCTTTGCATTTTTTTCGCAACTCTTTTAATGTATAATCTGTTTTCGGCATTTTTATTTTGATTTTATTTTCGGGTTCTAATAAGAATAAAGTCAGTTGCAATTACAAATTTGCACACATATATTACTTGTAGTAAAGTTCAACGCGAGACCGAGATAGTTGATTATTTTATTTTTTTGTTTTGTTTTAAAACGAGAGCGATGCACATAGATACGAACGTATAAATGAGAGCGATACGAGCGGGTAAATGCAATAACGAATGCGCCGATACACAACTGCGAAACTAGAATTTTGAGTTATAGTCGTTGAGAACAATATAACCACGAAGGTCTAGATGCGATAAACGACACGAAGGTGTGAACGAGATAACCGACGTACCGATGCGTAACTACAGAACTGCAAATTTGAATTTTATTCGTTGACGTAGCTCAGCAACAAAGCGTATGTCGCTGGAGCCTTAAAATTCGAAGAGACGCTGCACAACTTCAATTTTGAATTTTGGCCGTTGAGCTTAGCAACAAAGCGTATGTCGCTGGAGCCCCAAAATTCACGCAAAAGTCTCGCAAAATGTGTGGTTATGTATTGAAACAAAAACTATACATCTTTATACCGCACGTTCACACAAATAAATGATAAGTTAATTGCACACACTTTTCGCAGTTATTTTGTTTAAACATATTAGCGTTTGTAGGCGTAGAAGTTGAATCTTACTTCTGAACTGTCGCGAATATACCGAAGTCTTCACGCACACGTATATACGCGATGGGTTACTTACGATTTCAGGATGTCCGTTTTTAATAAATCGTACACGATAGTTAAAGTTAAAATGATATAATTGATTAGATATTCAGTTTCATATAAAATATGTAGTTAGACAAAAAGTTAAAGTTTATTCATATGTGTATTGATTTCACACCACTCGTACTAGTCGCTCCGATCTCTTCGTTACTACTCCTCACGCTGTACTAACGCTGATAGATGGTTTTCGTGCCACGGTTGTAGTTTGGAACTATAGTTGCAACAGTGATGGTAGTTACGTATATTTTAGGGATGCATTTATTAGGCGTGACATATGGGAAATGTTTGAGTTACGATGAATGTGAAAATTTTTATTTTTTTTTGTCAATTGCAGAAATGCGATATACGTTTCATTGTAATATGTATTGTTTTTGTTGTAAATTTAGACTTTTAAAAGTCACGATGTCTGACATATTTCAATGAACTTAAATTATATGCATAATTAATCACTTAATAATAAACACTTACGAGGGTTGCATTTAAATTTTGCGCCTTCGCAACACTAAATGTGATTAGCTGTAATTAGATATTTTTATCGTAAAGTTTGGTATTTTTTGGCATAAACTTGCATATAACGTTTTCACTTACGAGTTTTATTTGTGTTTATTTATAGTGAGTTTAAAAATTCATATTGCTTAAAAATGGAATTAACCCGTGAACATTTTCGTGCGATGATTTACTACGATTTTCGACGTGGATTAACGAGACAGGAGTGCACGAATCAACTTACTTCTCTCTCTCTCTATGGCGCGATATACAACAGGTATATCATCATAAACCTCCTAAGAGATTTTTGCGCCAAGCTTCTCTTCCAATTTGTGGTGTGCCGATTTGAATTTTCCCTACAAATTGGTGGGACCTACAGTTTTTTGCCGACTCCGAACGGCATCTACAAAGGAGACGAATTTTTGCTGAGAAGCCTGTCATGACAGAAATACACTCGGAGAGTTTGCCAAACCACTGCCGAGGGGCGACCCCGTTTTTGAAAAACTTTTTTCAAATCACTTTTGATGTTACCTGTACCAGGGCTCGAACCATGGACCTTCGGTGTGGTAGGCCGGCAACACTACCTTCACACCACGGCGGCCGCCTTACTTCTACTTTCGGTGTTAAATCACCACACTTCGCCGAGCTCCTACGTGGCCACCAATCTTTGTAGGACGAATTTCGTGAAGGTCGTCCAAAAACGGTGGTTGTGCCAGAAACAGTCGATGCTGTGCGCCAATTGATTGCAAATTGGTTCAAGCGAATGCAGAAGTGTATTGACTTGGATGGAGAATATTTCAAAAAACAATAAAACTATTTTCCTTAATATTTGACTGTGTTTTCATTATTAGGCTCAAAATATAAAAGGCGGGTTGTCGTATACAGCGGAAATCGTTATGAACACAATCGCAATTTTATAAAAATCGGCATCACATCATAATCATTAGCTCGAGGTACTGAAGTGTGAATGTGGCACATTTGCAATGAATAACTGTTCAGTTCTTATTTTTTTCATTTCGTGAGTGACTAAAAAAACAACCATAAACATTGATATGGGTTTGAGTAAATATATAAACGAAAATAATATTAGCCCAGTCGAGATGGATGAAAAATCAATGGATCGAGCAACTTTTCCGGACCATACGTCTCCTTGTTTATAGACTACTACTACTACTACTGTTATATGAACTGCATTACCGAGTACTAGGATTTCCGATTAGATAATCTTCCAAGTACAAAATTCATGGTTACAATCAGAATAGATCCTTTAACTATCTACTACTTTTGTAACCGATTCAGGTAGGGTAGTAGCAACCATATAAGCTCGTAGGCTAATATTTTAAGAATAAATTAGAAAACTATGAAATGGTCTACTGTTGATACAGCATGCTGTTATCAAATGCCGGCAGGCAATGCGTATTTGTTTATCAAAGCTAAGAAATTACTTGCAAACTGAAATAATTAAATTCATGAAATCCTTACAAACTATAGGTTTAATATATACATATATCCCTCTATATGCGCTTGCAAATGTGTGATAAACAAAGTGCAAAATATAAGTACACAAGAAAATACTTAGTACCGATTGCAAAGAATTAAGCTAATTGCTTCAAGTTAATCTAGTGTTTATGTGCATTTATACTACATACAGTTGCGTTCAATAACATAGTAGTGAAATTAAAATGGATATCGTTAAAGAAAATACAAAGAAGCTGTGTTTTTCATAATTTCCATTTTAAATATAGCTAATTCCATAACAGAAATCACATAAAATGAAAATTTCAAAGTTTACACAAAGTTCAATAAAGTTTACTTAACTTTTAAAAATTTACATCAAAATTTCAATATTATTTGGCAGAATTTTAAGAAAACTTTTGTGTACGCAGTTTTATAGCTCATTCAATTTTAGTAATAATATGAAAGTTAGAAGTACCTCAAAATATCCCCTGAATTTTAAAAATTTTTTTTGTCGAAGATGTAGGGTATATTTTTCCATACAAAATTAATTTTTCTTCATGCATTGTATGGAAGAAGACACTAAACACCCTTGACGAAAAAAATTCTGAAAATTCAGTGAAATTTTTGAGCGAGTTCTAACTTGGAAAATTATTAAAAATTTATTGGTCTACAAAACTGTCTAAAAATTTTAAAATTTAAATGGTCATTTGTCAAAGTTTAACTAACTTTCCAGCACTTTGGGCAAACTTTAGTGCATAAAGTGAAAGTTAGAAGCATCTCAAAATGTCCTCCGAATTTTGAGAATTTTTTTTTTTTTTTTTTTTGTTTTGTCAAAGTTGTAGGGTATTTTTTTCTATACAAACTTGAAATTCCCTTTTATGTGGTTTCTGTTATGAAATGAAAGGGAAATTCAAGTTCAAGAAGCTAAGACGGGTATAACTTTCATTTCAAGCTGACAATGCAGTGACAAGAAATTGGAATACTGACTTGTCAATGTTTTTGAAAATAAAGTGACAGCTATGCTACAAAATATATTTTCCTGCAAAGAGTGATAATTATCTTATAATATTTGTTGGTAGGGCGAGTCGGCATAAAGCGGTATTAGAAATAATAGGCTTGACAAACGGAAAATTCGGCTTTAGCTCCATACCCCCCATTTATAGTGTGGTAACAACATTCTGCAAATAAGTAATTTGGCAGTTATTACGCCCTTTCAATTTCATAATTATCAAAATAGGTGACAACGTCACGTAACCGCGAAAAATTGCACACATCAACTATCAAGGATTAAAAAAAAAATATTATAAACAATTCATTTTATTCTCTTTTTTGCTTTTTGGCAGCGTTTACCATGGAACTCAAAATCACGGTCATACGAACTGCATTACCAACACTTATGAGTCTCGGTTAGATAATCTGCCAGTTTCTAGTTTCTGTAATGACAATCGAAATCGATATTTTATCTAACTAATCACTATAACGATTTCGGCATTCACTAACCATTTTATCGATACTCGTTTACTGTGTCGCTAAATAAACAAAAAATTATTTGAGGTTGCTACAGAAAATTAAAACAATATTACCAAAAAAAAAAATAAAAAAAATTTAAAATTAAATAAAATAAATACCATTTGAATACTTAGCGTACATTTTGTCGCAGTATGAGGAAGCGAATCGTTATAGCTAAGTAAGTCAATAACACAGTCGATAAGGCAGGCGAAAAAATGTTTAGTTAAAATCTCGAAAAATCGCATGGTTATAAGTCAATGAATTCCACACGGGTACATGTTTGAATGTCAACTTTGTGGATTACACAATTAAACAAAAAATTCACTTTGGTAAACTTTGCAAATGATTGTCATTACATTGGCGTATGCGCTATTTTATTTAAGATGCTGTTCGCTAATATCGTTTGCATAGTGCTGCCTTGCGATCTGTATGATGAAAAGTTTGCGCATAAATCTGTTAAACTATATATGCATCAAAAATGTGTCAACGTGCGCAGTGACAAGCAGGAAGAGACTGGACAAAAAAACATACAAACTAAACAAGTAAGACAACCTAAGTTCTGGTGGAACCGAACATTAAACACGCAGCTGTGTAGTATTGTATGTTTATGAAGTTATTACAGGCAACAATTCATTCACCTATGTGTGGGTGGTGCCACGCCTCATTTTCCAACAATCGTTAATAGAGTGATAAAGTCAAGAAAGCTTTCAGATTTTATCATAGTAGCTGATTTTGTTAATTAATTGTTAATTTTCGAATTTTAAGATACCGAGAGAAGGGGCGTGGTTATCGCCCGATTTTGCTCATTTTTAATTTCATTGTCGGAAAGTTACCATGCCAAATTTAATTCAAATATCTCAAGCTTCATATTCATGGACGAACATGGCTCAATCTATCTCTGGTGTTCTATATCTATCTCGATTATTTTATATCGTTACATAAAACCCTGTGTACTATACCTGTACCGGCTGGGTATAAAAATTACTTACATATGCACATATATATCTGGCAGTGTATGTTAGACATATCGAACTTATGAAAATATTGAGTGTAGGGACAAAAATGAAATGAAGCATATATTGCAGCACGCATCCAAGATATAACCGCATGTATGGACGGGAAAGTGTAAGTTGATGTACCCTGCTGTTGTTAAAAGTAAATCAGTGTCAGTGTTGTGCGCAACAAACTGTCACATGTGGTGATTGTTATGACATGCGTAAGTATTGCCGACGTTCGGGTTAGTCGATGCATGCGTTAAAATATGTTGCCGTATTATTTGCTTCCATTAAGGTGATTCAGTGATAATTTCCAATAAAGAATAACACAAATACATTTTAGGTACTTTTTTTGGGGTCACTTATGTTTAAGGTCCATAACCAGCTGCAAGCAGTTTTCTCTTGACCACTCAACTTTGTAAACCCAAATCTGATTGTTTAATCGACATAAGCTGTAATTATTTCTTTCGCTTATTTCATTTGCATTGCATGTTATTGTAATTCGCAACCAGCTTATGAAATATTCCAAAGATATAGTTTATGTTTTGCAATCCCAAATTGGAATTTTTCACAGCGAAAATGAGTAGGCCAATCCCGCGCTTATACCTCAGAGGCACAAGTGCTCTCCCCAATTAATACATACAAGGTGTAAAGGTGCCCCGCACCCCCCATTCTATACAGAAAAAATAATTGTAATAAAAATATAATAATTAATATTACTCAAAGTTTCCCCATATGCAATATGTGCTCCGCATCCCCCGTTCAACTCTCTGAACAAAAAATAAAATAATATACAAAGAATAAATAAAAAAAACTACTCGCCCTGCATAAATCTTACATACTGATATAATTACATTAATATAGCGATAGACGTTTGTAAAAAATTATTATTATTATGAACTACCGCAGGTGGTAAATATTTTTAAATCTTGGAAGTGCTATAGAATATACATGTCAAACGCACAAAATTGGACGATAACCACACACCTTTTTTCGATATCTAAAAACGTACTAAATTAGATAATTCATTGATAAAAGTAGCTGTATTTATAACCTCTCCCCTCCCCACTTGGCGCTTCCTGTTCATTTATCCCAATATCTTTCTCTTTATTTTGCTGTTACCCACCCACATATACGGTTTCTCTTCTTTACCTATTTCATTTTACTCTAACAGCTCCTCAGCACCTCACATTTTCTATTTCTACTTCCCCTCTTCTCCCTTTTAATCTGTTTCTAATTGAAAAATAAAAACAAATCTTATCTGAGACTGAGAAATTTAAAAAATTTAATGGCGCTCCTAAATGAATCACCCCATTAAATTACATAATATGTATGCATCAACATGAATCTTAGCTTTGAGCACAAAATAAACTGAGTGTCACATGTACTTATACTATACATGTTTACAGAATATTTATCGCATGTGAATACATATGTAGTTACCTTGCAAAAAATGCGATTAGTCTAGGATCAATCCGGGTCGAGTCGCAAAGGAGGATGCAACTATTACCAGTTCTGATCACTTTGTATGGGTAGAACTGTTCGCATTTGATTGAGCATGTCCTATGGGGAGACTAACTGTACCCATTTATACCCGAACGGTTACGAAAGGACTAATCCATTTTTTCCCAAACGGGTACTTTTAACTCCTATAAGTATGCTACACAAATAAAAATTTACATATGTATATTGAATTATTACCAACTGTAGACTAAAGAGATTATTCGCGGATCGCTCTCTTCAGAGACTAGTCACACGATTTTTTGCAGTGTAAATAAATACAGTTATGTGTACATACATATACTAGTAATAATGGGTGTGTGTTTGTGCAATATTGCATGTCACTTAATGCATCGAAGCTTAACCAAGATTTTCATGTTAATACGCACATCTAAACAAGTACCACATATATGTATATAATTCTGTTCTTTGGACAACGATATCCATACGTACACACATTGCTTTCTATTAATAATATATATATATGAGGAGCTGCTACATCAAAATAGTTGAGATATAAATATTATAATAATTTTTAACCCTAAAAACGTAACTTTCGTGGATGCGACGAATACGCTATTGGAAACTTTCTGTCTCTTTTTAAGACTTCCTTTCTAAAAGACTTAAAAAATATATAAAAGAATTGTTCCAAAATAATAAAAAAATGTTTTATTTCGAGGATTAAAAACTGGTACACATATGCGTACAAAAAATAAAACCAAAAATTAAATAACTATATTAGAAATAAGTAAATGTTAGTCGAATCGACGAATGGTTAGGTTTTATAGGGAGTGAGCGAAGGTTAGCTTCCTAGGGTTAAGAATGTTCACGCGCCACAAGAACCCAATTTTAACTCGGACCATAATATTGTGGCACTAAAGTACTCACAAGCCTCTGGGAAGCGAGGATAATGCTCCCAACATCTCAGGTAGTAGATCACTCTTGCCTTCAAAACCGGTCTGAGTTCGTGCAAGAACACTGTTAGTAGTGTTGGAAATGACCAACCCGATATTCCAATAAGTTACTATGAACCTACCAAATTGCATAAATAATCGCTGAAATGGAGCTGCGACCACCGTTGTGACTTTAAAGTGTTGAACCACTATGCAATTACAGGGTGGCTAATGAAAGCCGCTACCAAAAAAAAATTAAATAACTTTTTTTCTATTTAATGAATCTGGTTAATTTTTTTTTTATTTTGCAGATTGACTTTTACATTTAACAAAAATGGATAACTGGGACACTGAAACAAGAATTTGGATTGTCCGCCGCTATCACGCACTGGAGTCCGTAGTTTCGGTTCAAATAGAGTATAGGCGCACGTTTGGCGGCAATCCTCCGAGCAGATGGACCATAATAAGACTTGTAAACAATTTTGCCGAGCATGGGACAGTCAACAGAAGACCTTACCATCGAAACCCTTCAGTTCGAACGGAGGAAACAATCGCTGCTGTAGCTGCTGCCATACAAAACAATCCACGTGTTTCGACAAGAAGCTTATCTGCTCAAATGGGTGTAAGCAGACAGTCATTACAGTCAATTATGCACAAAGATTTGGACTTATTCCCATATAAAATTCAAATGGCCAACAAACTGAACGCTGCCGACTTGCCGATTCGCTTGGAATTTTGCCAGAAGATGCTTCAAATGGTGGAAGAGGATGGAAACATGTTGAACTGTCTTTTCATGTCTGACGAGGCCCATTTCGATTTAAACGGCAACATAAACAAACAAAATTGTCGAATATGGAGTGCTTCCAACCCACAGATACTCCATGAGACGGAATTGCATCCACTTCGTGTCACAGTGTGGTGTGCAGTTTCATCACGCTGCATTGTCGGGCCCTACTTCTTCGAAGAAAACGGTCACACCGTTACGGTTACTGGAGACCGTTACTTGAGCATGTTGAGAGAGTTTTTCTATCCAGAATTACGCCGAATGAGAATTTTTTTCAACTCTGTGTGGTTTCAGCAAGATGGTGCAGCTCCTCATATAGCCCAACCTGTTATGACAGAATTGCGACGAAAATTTCCCAATAAGCTGATATCCAAAAACTCCACATTCCGTTGGCCACCCAGGTCGCCTGACCTTACTGCACCTGACTTTTTCTTGTGGGGTTATTGCAAACAGGAAGTCTTCAAAGCAAAACCAACAAATTTGAACGAACTAAGGCAATCCATTCGAGAAACAATTGCGGCTATTCCTGTCTCAACTCTCCAAGCAATAATGAACAACTTTTTGGTAAGATGCCGCACATGCATCGACGAGCAGGGGGGGCATTTAAATTCCATTATTTTTAAAACTAATTAAGCTATATTTAATAAAATTTAATGAGCTTTAACATGAATAAAAGAAAAATGAATTCCATACACTGAAAAAAAAATTATTTGAGTTTCTTAATGTAGCAAAATTCATCAGCCACCCTGTACGTGCTTGTTGTTGGTAGCGGCAACGTTTCAGCGACATTCATATAAAATATCGGGCAAAGTTCCATTGACATTATGGTTACGTAGCAGTCACGTAGCAGCGCGGTAATTGCGACTTTCAGGGAACTTTATGCACGAAATTTTATAGTTTTTTTAGATTATTTAATTGATACAATGCATGCGTAAGATTTATCCAAAAAAATGGGGAATCTTTCAATAAATAACTTTAAAGTCGTATTCACTTAAAAGCACAACTTCAAAGTAATTATTACTTGACGATACTGTCGGTAACTACAATATTTACCTTTATAGTTATATTAACTACAAACTACTATTTGTAAGCACATCGCCACTTTAAAGTGGTGGCAAAGTTATGACTACCGTAAATTTTATGTTTAAAGTTTCCGCTGCAAGCTCGTGGCTCCTACTGCAACTTGTTTACATTTCAATCAATGTTGCCAATGCAACCCCAACTTTTTATTTCTGCAGTAGTGAACAAAAATTAATTTTTAGTAGTTTGAGGATTTTGTCATTGTTTTATTTGTTTACTAGCACTTCCTGAATCAAATGCTGGTGTGGAAAGTTTATAAAGTACTTTAGAAATTGTTTCAAAAGAATAATAAAAGTTGGTTAAAAGCGTACCTAAACTCGTATACTAAGAACGCGTGAAAGAGTCCACGCCCAATCCATTAAAAACGCGATACCACAAACCGCAGTCTTCTTAAATGAAGATATTAATTAGGCTCTCTTTATTCTAACACTTAAAACGCGCCATCAGCGAAATAATCTATGGCGGAGTTTAATTACAGTAGTGAAAAGCACTGAAAAGCTTAAAAATTACATAAGGCGACACCTGCAGATCCGACACAATTGGACAGCGCCCTTCCCATCTTCATTAGACCAAGCGTGGTTTGAGTGCGGCTACTTCCACAGTGAAAGTCAAAATCGACGAAATTATGATGTAGGGTATTACTTGCAGCAAATTTAGTTAAAGCGTTTTTTAAACAAATTCTGAGATAGGATTTTCATCAATCGTTTGTTGAGATATTGTGACCTTCTAATCAGCCATAGATAAGCTAGCAGCGCCATTAGTGTGTGGATACGAGCTACTTATGCCTATGGACGTTTAAGTAGTATATGCATTTATGTGTGATGTAGGCTTGAAGTTTTACATACTATCAAAAGCCAGAACCTTATTAATTATAAGGAGAATTAAATTAAAATGCGATCTTAATTCTAATGATGATGTGAAAGCTCTGCTGTAAGCTATGTACTTGAGAGGTAAATAAATTGAGATGTGAGAGTATGTGCGTGCAGTTGGATGTTGTTATTGTAAATGGCTATATTTGACTTTATGTTTTCAATTGAGTAATCTGTAGCATAGAAAAACTTGAAAAAGGATATAGGAGATTTAATGCTATGTCCCTCAAGGACTAGCTGAGTTATGAACATTTTTGTGATAACAAGCAAGTTTCAATTATTTGAAAAAAAAGTGATACTAAGTAATCTACGTTTTGAGCTACAAAAGAGATACAGTCGTGTTCAATATGGCAGTAGTGAAATAAAAATAAGCTGTGTTTTTAATAATTTTCATTTAAAATAAAGCGAATTCCATAACAGAAACCACATAAAAAGAGTTTAAAATTTTACACAGAGTTGAATAAAGTTAATTAACTTTTAAAAATTGATATAAAAGGTTCAATATTTTTGGGCAGAACTTTTGAGTACGCTGTTTTAAAGCTCCATCAATTTTAGTGCAATAATGTGCAAGTAAAGGAGGAAAATGACGTTGAGCAACACCACCAGCTCAATCGGAATCGGGAAGGACCTCTCCGAGCCTTTCGCATTTAAACGAGGTTTCAGACAGGGTGACCTACTATCATGCGATTTCTTTAATTTGTGGCTGGAGAAAATAATACAAGCCGCAGAACGACAACGCTCAGGAACCATCTATTACAAGCGTGTACAATTGCTGGCGTATGCCGATGGCATTGACATCATTGGCTCAAACAACCGCGCCGTAAGTTCTGCCTACTCCAAATTGGAGAAGGAAGTGTTTTGAGGTAAACGAGGGCAAAGCGAAGTACCTTTTGTCATCATGCAGAGAGTCAGCGCATTCGCGCCTTGGCACCCACGCCACTGTTTGGAACCCATAAGTTTGAATTACTAAAAGACTTCGTTTACCTGGGAACCAGCATTAACATTAACAATAATGTCAGCTTAGAAATCCAGCGAAAAATTACCTTTGCCAATAAATGTTACTCTGGACTAAGTAGGCAATTGAGAAACAAAGTCCGCTCTCGACGAATAAAAACCACGCTCAACAAGTCGCGCATAATACGCGTCCTGCAATATGCAGTAGAAGCATGGACGATGGCAACCGCAAATGAGTCGGCCCTTGGAGTACTCGAGAGAAAGGTTCTTCGAAAGATTTATTGGCCCCTACGCGATGCCGACAGTGTTTAAAAAAGAAGATTTAATGATGAGTTGCATGAGCTCTACGCAGACATCAACATGGTCCCACGAATTAAAACCCAGCGGCTGCGTTGGCTTGGCCATGTAATGCGAATGGAAGAATATGCTCCGGCCAGGTATTCTTATCGGTACCCACCTATGGAATCAGAGGAAGGGGGAGGCCCCACTCCGTTGGAAAGTCCAAGTGGAGAACAATCTGCGATCCCTTGGCGTTTCTAATTGGCGTCAACTGACAAAGGATAGAGTCAGGTGACATGCCTTGTTGAAAACTCAAAATCGTTTAGACGATTAAACAAACAGCTATTAATATTTATGTATGTAATGTGCAAATAAGAAGTATATCAAAATTTCTCCTGAATTTTGAGAATTTTTTTTTGTCGAAGATGTAGGGCATATTTTTTCATACAAAATTAATTTTTCTTCATGCGTTGTATGGAAGAAATCTAGCAACACCCTTGACGAAAAAAATTCTCAAAATTCAGGGAAGTTTTGTAGCGAGTTCTACCTTGCACTTAAATTGATGGGTCTACAAAACTGCGTACTCAAAAATTTTTTAGAAATTCTGCCAAAATATTTGAAAAGTTTGATGCTCATTTTTTAAAGATAAACAACTTACCTGAACTTTGCGTAAACTTTGAAATTTCTTTTTATGCGATTTCTGTTATAGAACACGCTATATTTAAAATTAAAATTATTAAAATCACAGCTTCTTCTTATTTTGTTGAACGATATCCATTCTAATTTCACTACTATTATATTGAGCACAGCTGTACATATATTGTTGAAAAATGAATGCACATGGAGTGATATAACTGTACTGTTCAATTGCTCTTCCACTTGTTCCCAAACTGTTCGCTTATGGAAGTTTCGAAGTCAATGGTTTTTTTCTCTTCATCAATATTTGTAGGTTTTGATTCTGGTGCTTGAGCTAGCTTAAAAGAGTGCATTTTGTCACTCAGCGCCCATTAGCCAACTCATACACATAAACTATATACATATATACACCTACGGGTCTTAAGCCCATAATAACTGTCATAACTAACTAACTGTCAAGTTACCTACTTCCGCTGCTTTCCATTCCATTTTGAATTGACGCCGAATATTCACCTGCTAACCCGATTGCGTGTTGTTTACTGCCTTTTATTAACACCAACAACGCCCGTTGTAGTTAAGAGGCAGTGGCATACACAGCAGCAATAACAGCAACAGAACAACAAAAATAAGCTAAAAAATTTCCTACTTTTTCTGCATTCAACGTGGAAGTGATTGTTCAAATGAATGTATAAATAAAGGAAGGAAGGATGAGCACTGCTGCTGCTTCTCTATTTACTGCATTTTATTGCCATGCAATATTGGCTTCTTTGTGTGGCTTAAACCAAAAAGGCTGCCAACCAAGCGCAGACATTCAGCGAGTCAAAGCGGCAGCGAATTGTGATTGCCTACGAATTGACACATTTATGTCAGTTGCTTGATTTCAGCTCTGCAAATAACTGTGCGATTCATTTTTAAAGAGACTTGCCAGCGATTAATACATTTCGTGCACAATGGACTAAAATTGACCTTAGCTCTTCCGTTAGGGATTATGCATTATTTCTGAATTTACACAAATTCTAACTTGCAAAAAAAACTGTTATAAGTTAACACCCTCAGCAAATTTAGTTAAAGAAACAATTTTTGTTCGAATTATAGCATTAGCAATTTTGTGGAATATTCCACCGTAAAAGGTGGCGGCCACGCCCATTTTAAAAA
The DNA here is from genome assembly GCA_949987695.1 of Merzomyia westermanni. NCBI lineage: Eukaryota > Metazoa > Arthropoda > Insecta > Diptera > Tephritidae > Merzomyia > Merzomyia westermanni. Next base: position 115,368,675 of record OX465293.1, read on the forward strand.
AAAAAATTTTTTCTAATTTCTTTGTACACGGATACTTTGAAAGTGAAATACCTCGGTTCTAAAGCAATTTTTTTTTCAGATATATTGCAATAAATTTCTTCTATGATCTATTTTAAAATCCTTGCATATAAAAGTAGGCGTGGTCCTTATCCGATTTCGCCCAATTTATTCCGGAACATTCTCTGAATGTGTGTGCCAAACTTTGTTCTGATAACTTCAAAGGATTTTTAATTGATATTAAAGAAAAATTACAAGATACGCACAGCGAATGTCCAACTTCTCTTTAGACCCCTTCTCGGACACTGGAATAGGGACCCAAGTGCACGCATCGAAGCCGGTTTTTGATTCATGATTAATAAATCAAATCAAAGTAGACTATGCCGGTTTCCTCAGCCAAATATTCAAGGTATCCATATCGGTATATCGAAATTTACTTATCAAGTACCGACCCTCCCTAACTCAAATCTCCTCGCATCACTAACTAGAGCAACAAAGATAGCGGTGGCTACACTGAGTTAGAGGAAGGGAGAAAGGAACACATCACGAGCCTTCACAAATATGAGGCAAAGAGGAGATACCGATATATAAATACCGATCCATTGAAAGTACTATAAACGATTAACCTAGAAACTTCTAAGCGTATAATATCCCACCCTGTCGCACTTTGAAAGGCAGCAACATTAAAGGCATGGTTATCAATTTATTTTCAAGTATTACATAGTGAACTTACTGCGGGGTAACCCTTTTTTTGAATTTGTATTGCGGTTATTCCTAGCAAATAAAAGTAAGTATTTGATATAGCCAGGAGGAACTAAACGAGAAGTCTTCGAATTCTTCACAGTACTGGAGCACGGATGTATGGGCTTGGCTTACACCATAGCTTTTCTGATCCTGATAGCTTTGATTTATAAAGTCTAAAGCTAACTTAACTCCTGTGTTTTAGTTATATTAAAACTATGGCAAACTAACTTTCTGTCGGTCAACATTACATTTAATCTAATGAAATCCGTGCCGTAGAAAATCGAAAAGTTGTTACATCACTGTGCAGCGCAACCTTTGCACGACTTAGGATCAACAGCCACTCACTCATGTGGAAAATACTATTTAAGTAATTGTTAATTTAATGCGCTCCAATTGATTTACCACTATTACATAGAGTGGGAGAGGACTTAAAATTTTGGGTTCAGTAACTTTTCACAATCACAAAATTAATTTTACTTTGTGCAAGTTTCGGACTTTCTTTAGATTCTATTGTAAAGAATTTTTGAGGTTTCCAATCTGTTGATTTTAATATATTTTTTGTTACATACATGCACATAAACAAACCAAGTATTTATATAATTATGTAACATATACCTGCACATGTGTAATAACTGAAGTGTGCTGGAAATGATAAATTTTTTGCAAAAGTTGTGGCCTTTTGTTACGCATATAATTGAGAATTTGTGGACCTAAATCCTGCTGTTTGTATTTCTCCCTTTATGCGCAAAAGTGAATGTAGTGCCGCACCTTGATTCTATGACATGGCTGAGTTATTATAGCAACCCACAACTAGATTTAGAATGCTCTGTTAATTCGGCTTAAGACTTCGTTTCTTGTATTGGTTAGACAATTTCGTTTCATTATTCAAACATATTAATTCAGCCATCATGAGTGAGCCTATTGATATAAAGTCAGTGGTATTAATTTATATTTTAATAACTGCTTCAAGACACATGCAAAAGCTAGGTACGATTCTAATTACATTTTCTTTGTGCTCCTATTTAAAGTACTTGAGGTAAATTACCCACATTGAATGCATGTAAATTAAATCTACACATTAACTATAAATACAAATTTTAGGGATGGATGTATATATGAACTATATGTTGCGTAAACCCGCACTAAGTTGTGAAATGATGTAAGTCATATTTCTCGTTGCATATAAGCATATCCACATAGAGCTGTGTTCAATAATAATAGTAATGAAATTAAAATGGATATCGTTCGACGAAAGAAGAAGAAGCTGTGATTTCAAAAATTTTCATTTAAAATATAGCGAAAAATCCACATTAAAGAAATTTCAAAGCTTATAGGGAAGTTAATTAAACTTTAAAAAATGGCCATTAAAATCTTCAAATTTTTAGGAAATTTTTGAGTACGCAGTTTTGTAGGCCAATCAATTTTCAAAATTCAAAATTTTCAATGAATTTTCAGAATTCTTTTCGTTAAGGGTGGTGAGTGATTTCTTCCCTACAACGCATGAGAAAAATTAATTTTGTATGGAAAAAAATACACAAAATCCTTGACGAAAAAAATTCTAAAAATTCAGAGATACTCCAAACATGTACATTACGCTAAAACTGAATGAACCATAAAACTACGTACTCAAAAATCCTCTAAAAATTCTTCCCAAAAATATTGAAATTTTATTGTAAATTTTTCAAAGTTTTATTAAGTTTCCTGAACTTTGTATAAACTTTAAAATTTCTTTTTATGTGATTTCTTTTATGGAAATAGTTACATTTTAAATGAAAATTATTAAAAACACAGCTACTTTTTATTTCGTCGAACGATATCCAATTTAATATCACTGCTATTATATTGAACACGACTGTATGTATATATTTATCATCAACGAAAAAATTTTATTACATATTTTAGTTTGTTGTTTGATTCTTGAAGCACAAACAGAAAAATTCTTACAAAAAGGGTATAGGAATTTGTTGAATAGTGGTCTTATGACGGATAATAGAATGGTAGAAATACTCGTAACTCGATTTGGTATTTATTTTTACCCCCAGATGTTTTTAATTAGATAAGATAAAATGAATATACATACATATGAATACTATGCGAACTTCAAAATATTGCTTATGAAATTATCTAGAAACTGCAAATATTAATATGCACATACATAAATATTGTCTTCTTGTTGGTTATACTCGTATGTGTGAGCTTAATTATAGTTTCAAAAGCAAATAATCGTTTATAGTGCCCGGTCTGCTAGAGATTATGAATTATTGACTTAACATAATTTACCTTTCTAACCAAGTTACTAACATTTGTTTTTGTATTTGCTGCACACATTATAGCAAGTAACTGGAACAAGGTCAGATTGTGAAGAAAGCTGCATTTTCCAATAACAACACAGATACATACAAACTCATGAATAATACAGGGTGTCCAATTATTAATAGATAAACTGTTGGCCATCGATTGGTCAGAGGGTGTTGTACAACATATTGAAATTTAAATTTAAGTGAGACATTTTAAATTTTGATTAGTAATTAGTAATCAATTAATTAGACGTGTTTTTCAATTGGTAATGATTATTTTAATTAGAACAATTTTCCGTCATCCTTTGGCAAATTTGGTTTGGGTTTTATAAGAAAAGGCAATTATTAATTGATTACGATTAGAATAAAACCAAAAAAATTTAAATAATCAAAAAAAAAGAAAACAAAATATTAAAAAAAAAGTTGTTTTGATTACTTTTGATTATTTTGTATTTTCCTTATTTTTATTTGTATTATTTTTAATATTTTTCAGTATTTTTCATGTTTATAATTGTGTGCTTCCACAATAATTCAGAAAAAAATCACAAATAATCGAGAAAAGATCAAAAAAAATTTAAAATAATCAAAAGGAATCAAAACAACTTTTTTTTGATTATTTCTGATTATTGAAATAATCTTAAAAAATCATGATTTTTTTGATCATTTCTTAATTAATTGGAAAAGAATCATAAAAAAATGTAAAGTCATTGAAGAAAATAATTTATCAAACTAGTAATCATTACGATAAGTAATCATTATTTAACAGCTCTGATTTAAGGTTTTCAAGTTTTACAATATTTTTATTTTTTTTTTTAATTATCAGTTTTACATTGCATTTTTACAAAGGTAAGTGTTTATAGATTTTTTTCCTCGGTGCTCTTTATATCTGTCAATCTTTCTTAAGGGCAATTGTGAAACAAAAAATGGCATACAATGGGAGCGAAATAGATAGAATGAAATGCTTGAAGCAGCTTAACGGTACAGAAATACTTTTACTCTTCCACTCTCTTCTCACCACCGTCTATGTCGCGTCAGACTTGAATTCAATACTTGAACCATGTAAAACCCGTCGTATATAAAGATATGAGTACGGCCTGGTGGTAACAAAAATTTGTTCAAGCTCGACTTTGGGTTTATTACATGTTTTTCAGTAGATATTATTATGTATTATTTAGCCTTTTGGAATATTTATTCGGGTACCACATAAGACATATCCAAACTTCACTGTACTCTCCTTCTTCTTCTCGCTTACCGACTGATTCTGAGCTTACACTGTAATTTTGTATCTGGAAGATCACCTAATAAAAAACCGTTACCGCCGGTAATACAGTTCATGTAACAGCTATACTGCCTTACATGGAAATGTAACCAAAAATGCGCAATTAAATGGAAACGCGAAGTGCTTTTATTATTAACTAGTATGTGCCATTTTCTGTCCACAAAAATATTTGCGAAATACATGCAATTTGTCTTGGTTACGTGATGTCACCACCTATTTTCGTGGTTACGAAATTGCAGTGCAACTTAAACCGGCAAAAACCATAAGAGGGCCACACTAGAATCAGGGGATGATTACCAACTCGTAGACATTTTTCAGACGAAATTCAATTGCTTGTTGGCATAGTGAAAAGATGACGTTTGAAAGGACCGGTATTGCAGCTGTTCTTGTCATATGATGAAAATTACTGAACATTAATGAGCATAAAGAATTTCATAGAAATTCAATTAACCGTTTGCGTGCTTAATTTAGTTTGTAGCCGCGAGTAATTCGTTTGCCAGTTTCATTGTAGACTTCACTGTGTAGGCGTTTACACGGTTATAGCCAATTACACCATGCCAACTCCTACCAAACGACTAAACTCCTCGAAGCACACTTCAACGAGTTAAATGAGCTGAATAGCGGCGTACTTTGGCGAAATCCTTTGAATGGTAATAAGTAAGGTATATATTTGGTTGATATGAGGGACAGTTTCAAATTAATGTGGATAAGAAGTGAAACTTGATAGAAGATTTCTGAGAAATACGTGAGGTATAAAGGTTTACTTCCATAAAATACGATGTTATATCTCAGTATTTATTTCATTTAACACATCAAATGCAGCTTTTTGATTTGTAAACATCTTTGGGCTTGGTAGGCGTTGTCCAGAAAACGCAGGCCTCGCTGCTTGTAAGCGTAAGTGTAAGAACCTGCGGGCTGGTAGGCATACCTTACGCGTATCTGCCTGCATTATCGAATGTTCTAATCACTTACTTTGCTGTAACGATTCAGGCTTAGGATTGCTCATCCCGCGACAAAACGCACACTAAATACTCAAATGTCATTTGTTTTATAATAATAATATTATTATGGTTTTCGCTACCAACCTCAAATTATTTGTTGTTTTTTTAGCGACACAATAAACGATCGAATCATTATAGTCATTGTCTAGATAAAATATAGATTGCGAATGTCGTTATAGAAGTTAGTGAATTCCACTATAGGTAGAATATTGCCGGTTTCGCTCAGAATAGACGGTAAAGTTAAAAAAAAATCCAAACAGCTGAAACCAGTCAATTGGATTCGATTTTGACATGGGCGTCGGTAATAGAGTGCATGGTTGTAACTTTATCACTGGAATGCTTTGACAACCAATTTTTTCATCTTTCATAAAAAGTACATTTTTTTTTTGTTAAATTATACCATGTTCCTTCTAATAGGTTCAAGAAATACAAATAAACTTACATACACATTTGTAGTTTTATGTATTAGTAGGAATATTTTGTGGTTTGAATTAAATTAGATTGCAACTACTGCGCTATAAGCAATGACTTTCCTTTTAAATAAATTACCGTTTGCAGCGTACAACTTTCCAATCTGAGCAACAAGAGCAAATGAAGTACGTGAAGCAATTTACGCAACAGATTTTACATGCCCAAACGTGCTAAATAAGTAGTTCATGACTATTTAAAATACAGCTCACATTACGAGTACTTCATTGTTTGAGCCAGCTCGCACTCGGCTCATCGTTTCTAATATCAAACATAAGTCGTGAGACCTACACTTTATGATTCATAATGAGATATATATAGGTTAATGTGTATGCCTTGTCGTTGTATGAATGTGAGCAAGTATATTGGTATGTATGTGCCATCATAAGGATACTAATTAATTTTTAATTACTTTTTTCATATTACAACTCACGATTTCTCTAAAGCGTAGATGACGACAACCCAAGTTAAATATAGCTGGATACGAGAAAGACTATTGTTCTACAAAAACTGCGGGCATACGAAGATAGATAGCAAAAAGGAAAAAAATAGCGTAAATTACTAAAATTGCAAGCACGTTCTCTAGAGTAACATGCAATTTTGAAAATCTTTTTTTCCTTTTTTCTCGTTTTCATACCTTTATATAAGGTCGCTTTCTCGTGATGACGTAGATTTTGAGTGAAAAATTTAATAAGTTTCTCATCGATTTTTGAAAGCATCTCCGCTGAGCTAAAAAAAATTGGTTAGGTGGATTATCTAACCAAAATAGTTTCCGTCGATAACGCAGTTAAAGCAATGCCTATTCTTTCGTACGAGAAAACATTGCCAAAAATGCTTCAGTAACCTCTTGGCTGTCTGAACTTATATTGAGCTGGATTGCCTTATACTGCAGTATCCACCGAAGGATAATGAAGCATAAACAGACAAGCAATTCAATAGAATTTTATCGGATAGACTACCACCCATTTCATAAACTCAGTCTAAGACCCTTTGCACGAGGTGGAAACTCTTGCCGCTGGTTCCGTTCGCATCAGGACAAGTCGAACTAGGGATTCCGATCTCCCACATTCAATGTTCAATGCAAATTACTATAAAGTATGATTCAGAGATAACGTTAACTAGACAGTATAAAAATTACTCGGCGCCCCATTTTAGGCAGTATAAAGGCAGGGATCTCTTATCTCCTCCATGCTTCATACCTAGTCAAAGTGTAGAAAGTCTTGCAAAAGATCGTTTAGCGTATTCAATCAATAAGCAGCCATCTGAATTTCTAACACACTCTTTTGTCGGACAGCTATATCACAAAAGATCTTCCTAATCAATTTAACTAGAGCAGAAGTCGAATGGAAAGGCATTGTTTACGACGCCTCGATATCTGGAAATATCGATCGTAGAATTGCTGTTGTTAGGAGCATTCTGTGATGCCCTGAGAAGACATATAACTTTTGTTCCCCGTAAAGAGGTTCTAAGGTGGTTTTTAAAATATAAAGGTAGTATTTAAAATATTTTTCTATTATCTTTTTTATTACATTTCTTCATTTTATTTAGTGCCGTTTTTGTCTTTACGCTTATTCCTCTAGTTATTCACTAGCGCTCCAGGCGATCCTGTTGACATTTCAAGGCATTTTAATGCTCGTTTAGTTCACTTAAAAACAATCGCTGAAAAGAAAACTGTTTTTCATTAAAAAATGTCCAGCAAGTTAGTTGGAATATGATAGTATGTGTGCGTGTTTGTTACGGTTTGCACTTTTTCTCTGCTACGGCAATTTAGCATTGGCGAACTTTATTTAATTAGTAGCTCATCCCGCTTTCATTGTCTTTAGCGCACTTTTCTAGTTTATATAGTTTGTTGTTGTTTGTTTTTTTTTTTTTTGTGATTTTAGTTATTTGTCCTCTAAGCTTTTTCTTTTGTTACCGTCAGCTAAGCAAATGCCAATCCACACTAATTAGTAATGCAAATATCTACTTGTATTTGTAAATAGGTATACTCGTATGCAACAGTGATATTCACTTGCAGGTATTTAAGGGAACAAGTCTGATTAGTGGCTACGTGCAAAACTACTTGGTTTGTTATCAGAGCTCTCATTTGTTCTGAATTTAATGTACATTTTCTTGCATATAAAGTACCTGAAGACCGAACAAATTTCATTGAAATATCTTTGAATGTGTGTTTTATGTGAAGATGATCAGCTCAAATGTGGCCGAAATATCTGCTTTGCATGCAGTTCTGTCACCACAGGAAATGTTATACACTTTCTCCTAATAGTTGCAGCAATAGTAATAGTAGTATTTGTAGAGACCCATTTTGTTCACCAGCCTGTTTGATTTGTAGCATGTTTAATCGGTGGAAGTACCTTTTCCAATATTTTGACCAGTGGGCAAAACATGTGTGGGCATCACTGGTGTATACATATGTATGCTGGCTTGTAACGTTCAAAAGATTTCAGGTCTGATCCCTTACATTTGTGACTTTAACATGTTTATCTGTGAAACAAATCTACTGAGAGCGAGAGAGTAAAACTCAAAAGTAAAGAGTCTGCCTTCTAGTATTAGTAATGATTATTTTAATTATTTTTCAAGAAAACGCAATTATTAATTGATTACGCTCAGAAAAATCAAAAAACACCAAAAATTAAAAAAAGTTGTTTTGATTAATTTTGCTTCTACAACAATAATCAAAAATAATCCAAAAAAGTCAAAAAAAACTAGAAAAAAATCAAAAGTAATCAAAACAAGATAACGAAAATCAAAAATAATCAAAAGTTATCAATACAACTTTTTTTGATTATTTCTGATTTTTTTTTTAATAATCGTAAAAAATCATGATTTTTTTTTTACTATTATTTTAATTAATTTGAAAATAAGCCCAATAAATTGAAAGTAATGGTAATCAATCATTAAATGGGTTCTCAAGAAAATAATTAATCATTATTTAACAGGGGGTCAATTCTCGTGTTGCGTTATCGTAAAGTAAAAAAAAATGTTTTCACTTTAGTTATCACTTGACGTTTCCTTTCTTCACTTCACTGAGCTGTTAGAAACTATTTGGAGATGTGCGATGAAAACTGTTGGCAGAAGAACCTTTTAACTTACGTTGACACAATTTATTCTTGCTAAATGATAGCTTTTAATAGAATTGTAAGAATAAAATCAATTTTTATCACTTAAAACGTTTAAATTTGGAAAAAGTCCGATGTTTGAATAATTTTAAAATTTTTATTGGCGTTAACTTTTTTCACTTCATATCGAATCGAAAATTTCAAGTAAAATGTGAATCGAAAATCGTGGTAAATACTTTTCATTTCGCGATAGCGCCAAACCAGAATTGACCCGCATGTCTGTTTCCATGTTTTTTTTTTGTTTCCGAAAATTCAAATTCGTAAATTATTTCCGCTTTGTTCGCATTTCTTTTGTCACACAAAACAGCTGATCGTTTGACAGTTTTACCAGAAGTAATCAGCAAAAATTATTTTGACTAAAATTGACACTTTTGACTGAGAGAGAACCTTATTTAATCTCTTACTGATTCTGGTTGCTTCTTACTCGTATGGGATCACAGCTAAAATTAAAACGGATGGGGTCGTTCAGCATAGTTTTAAGCACTAAATTCTCTAATTTCAGATGAAAAGTTTAAATATCGATTAATATTTAAATTCTAACAGCATTTTCAGAGGAAATTTCAAGCTAAATTTATTAGCCAAATTCCGCTAATTAAATGCGGAAAGTGCAACCCTGCTAGGTGACATCAGTGGATAGCTGAAATGTTTTTTACTAAGAAATTAGCCAAAAAGCAAAAAAATTTTATGGTGAAGTCACTTAATAATATAGCGCACAAATACCACGGGAAAAATATAAGCGAATAAGCATATATGAAAAAATGCCAAAATTCTATGAAGACATTAAACGTTGTGTGATTTGCGGTTCCTTAAAAAACATTTAGTATTGTGCTGGCAATGCTGTCAACTTTGTTGCGTAGTGAAATGGAGATGACCAATGAGACAAATGAACAGTTCATATATTTTAGTTCATAAATTCATACAATTGCAGTTAGTGCAACACTAATTCGCATAAGAACTCTCTCTCTCTCTCTTTATGGCGCGATATACAACAGGTATATCATCATAAACCTCCTAAGAGATTTTTGCGCCAAGCTTCTCTTCCAATTTGTGGTGTGCCGATTTGAATTTTCCCTACAAATTGGTGGGACCTACAGTTTTTTGCCGACTCCGAACGGCATCTACAAAGGAGACGAATTTTTGCTGAGAAGCCTGTCATGGCAGAAATACACTCGGAGAGTTTGCCAAACCACTGCCGAGGGGCGACCCCGTTTTGAAAAACTGTTTCAAATCACTTTTGATGTTACCTGTACCAGGGCTCGAACCATGGACCTTCGGTGTGGTAGGCCGGCAACACTACCTCCACACAACGGCGGCCGCATAAGAACTAAAGCAACAAAAAAAAACAAAAAAAACAACACTTTAATATAACAACTGTGCTTTTTACTACTCTGCAATTTCTATGTAAATTAACATAAAATGAAATCCTCGCAATGTTTTTAATTAAGTTGGCCCAGTTATTCTGGTACATAGAAGCGCCCAAGTCTAAAGTCACCAACTCCGCCTCACGGCAATCAGCGCCCAAAAATCTAACCTCTTTTATTATCTTGAATTTGCTGAGCAGCCATTAAAATAATTCTCTCCATAGTTATATCTGCTTTCTCTTTTAAAGTATATTAGTTGAGTAAGAAATGTTAGTGAGCAACTATAAAAATGTGAAGCCACTAATATTCCAGCAGTAGCTCGTTATGAAGTCGTGTGGTTTTTTATCTGGGTGCGGATGTGAATTTACTTGGTGCAACTCATTTAAATATATATGTACTCCTATATAAATATGTAGTCTATTCGATTAAGTGTAGGCTTCCGCTGATAAGAGGCGCATTCTTTTCTTGGGCTGATAAGGAATTAATTAAAGATGGGCGTATTAAAGTTGTTGCTCTAATGGAACGTCGTAAGTTCACAGGTGAATTTAAAAATTATGGGAAAAAATTTAGCAAATTTAATCAATTAAAGATCCAATGATATTATGCAATTTATGTATGTTTATTTTGAACGAGCAGACCCGCCAGACGTTGTCCTGCCTTAACAAATTGTTCTCTTTTCCCTCCAAACTTTTCGTTTCTTCTACATTTATCCTTATCTCCTCCTTTTTGTTTCAACTTTTTTTTTCCCCCATCCCCATGTACCATTACTGTTCTTTACCCTCTTAATTTTCCTCCAACACCACCTCTATATCTCAAATTTCTATTTGTACTCCACTTCTTCTCCCATTTCCTCTGCGGGTACTGATGTGTGCATAGTTTTGAAGTTATATCGAATTAACTTTTATTTCATCTTGGTATTGCTTTCGGCTTAAAAGGTTTTTTGATATATAGAACACATATCTATATATAAAATATCATTAACTTGAACCAAATAAATTATTAGCTTTACCGAATTGCTACTTTAAATAGCCTGGAGGTTTAGCCAAGAACTAAATATGGCCTGTGTCGTTTCACAGCGATCGACAATAAATTGTGGACATTAATTAAGCACAAAAAAACACAAAAAATGTGAAAGTGGCACCTCCCGCTTTTCCAAAACTACATGAGGCGTTCCATGGCTGGAAGAACTTTTGGATCTCAGATTTTGTTCATACTTGGTCAATTTGTTGTGCTTAGGATGCTTTTGAAGTACATCCAAAAGTTTTGCAAAATTTCAATTATTTTGCAAGATTTTGCAAATTTAATTTTTTAGCAACTTTTTTTTCAAAAATTTTTATCTCGTTATCTATTAATCGTAGAAAAAAAAGTTGTATGCAAAAATTGTAGAGAAAATATTGAAGTTTACTTGGAAAATTTTTAAAATAAAAAAAAAATTTTTTTGACTAATTTGTTAAAAAAAATATTTTTTGTTGTGGTTTTTTTAATAGAAAGCGATCACCGATTTTTAACAAAAAATATATATTTTATAGCTTATGCTATCCTCTAAAGATTTTGAAAAAATTGGGAAGGTGGTTTTTGATTTTCTCGAGAAATAAATTTTTTAGTTTTGGGTTGTAGGATACGGGCAACGCAATTTTCGTCGCAGCGGTACACAGCCCTACATAATCGACCTTAAAAGTATTTTTAATGCTTAGCCAGCATTAAGAATACTTTTTGTAATTGTTTTCTATTTGAAAACATTTTAAAAATGTATTAACACTTTTATTTTATACCCATTTCCTCACCACCCAAGCAATTTATGAACTTTGTTACTTTCTCCTTTACATTTATGTATAAATATTACAGCAGCAAGCTTTTGTTTGTATCAGAAATTCTATGATTTGCAGTGAACCTAGTATAAACTGTTATTTCAAAGAATGTAACATTTGTCCTGGTTTTAGCGAAATTGCTACCGAAATAAAAGAAGCTCTCAACAAGAAGAATATTATCAATATATATTATTAACAATGGACCAATACCGATCGTAGTACCATAGAACCAGTGACTAAAGAAACGGAAACCTTTGTCCAGGAGATGAGTAAAGAAGCATACGTTCTCCTAGTCCACAATTTCATTGTTAAAGAACAGAGTCAATTTTTAAAAAACCTTAAAGCAAATTTAAAAGAAGGAGAATTAATTGTAGTTGGAGATTTTTCTGAAAATTTTTAATTTATAATTCAAAGTGCCATACAAAGTCATCATTGGAATAATAGTCAAACTACAATTCACCCTTTTGTAATTTATCGATCCGACCCAGATGATAATAACAATTTAAAATTTGAAAGTTTTGTTTTAATCTCGGAAGAAACTGAACATAATACAGAAGCGGTTTATCTTTTTCAAAAAAAATTAATTACCTGGTTAAAAGCAAAGTATAACTCTCACAAAATCAATAAAAATTTTTATTTTTCGGATGGAGCAGCATCTCAGTACAAGAATAAAAAATATTTTATAAATTTGGTTTATCATTATGAAGATTTTGGAATAAAAGCCGAGTGGTATTTTTTTGCAACCTCTCATGGAAAAAATGCTTGCGACGCAATTGGTGGCACAATAAAAAGGTATGTTAGACGTGAAAGTTTACGAAGACCTGATACAGTGCCCTCAAGCATTTTTTGAACTAGTGAAGAACAAATTTGACACGATTGCTTTTGACTTTTGTACCAAAGATGAGCATAAAGAAGTAAAACTGTTCTTATCGAAACGATTCGCAAAATGCAAAACGGTTTCGGGTACACGAAGTTTTCATTCCATTATTCCAATTGAAAATAACAAAATTCAATGTAAGAAAGTTGCTACTGTTGACGAAAGTTCTTCCTTTTAGTTTAAAATGTTTTAATTTAATATTAAAATAAAATATATTTTTTTTTGTAACTTTATTTTTCCTTTTTTTTTGAGCAAAATCAACTTGTGAGCTTGTGGATTAGGCCTACTGGGGATACCACATAAAACTAAACGCGCCAAATGCACTCTACCCCTTGGGTGGTGAGGAAATGGGTATAAAATAAAAGTGTTAATACATTTTTAAAATGTTTTCAAATAGAAAACAATTACAAAAAGTATTCTTAATGCTGGCGAAGCATTAAAAATACTTTTAAGGTCGATTAGGGAGGGCTGTGTAACGCTGCGACGAAAATTGCGTTGCCCGTATCCTACAACCCAAAACTAAAAAATTTATTTCTCGAAAAAATCAAAAAACACCTTCCCAATTTTTTCAAAATCTTTAGAGGATAGCATAAGCTATAAAATATATATTTTTTGTTAAAAATCGGTGCTCGCTTTCTATTAAAAAAACCACAACAAAATATATCTTTTTTAAAAAATTAGTCAAAAAAATTTTTTTTTTTATTTTAAAAATTTTCCAAGTAAACTTCAATATTTTTTCTACAATTTTTGCATACAACTTTTTTTTCTACGATTAATAGATAACGAGATAAAAATTTTTGAAAAAAAAGTTGCTAAAAAATTAAATTTGCAATATCTTGCAAAATAATTGAAATTTTGCAAAACTTTTGGATGTACTTCAAAAGCATCCTAAGCACAATAAATTGACCAAGTATGAACAAAATCTGAGATCCAAAAGTTCTTCCAGCCATGGAACGCCTCATATACAACCTATGCTTTAACCAGTGATCCCAAGAATATACTGTGAAACTTTCATAAAAAGTGGTTGAGTACTTTGGACGTATATAAGCGACACACAAAGACACAGACACACATTCATTTTTATTTATAAGATTAGTATTTTAATTATCATCATTGATGTCTAATTGCCTTAACGATTTTTCCCACTTTCCACATACAATAGTTGAGTAAATTGTGGGCTTCCGATGTTTACCTTGGAGCCATAGTAAATTGGCATCAGGCCAGACCTGTTACATTAAAATAAGGATTAGTGATACAGTTCTTCTCCCAAGAGGGCGCTTAACCGTTTCACAGTGCAACATAGCCCGCCATTCGATTCTTCGCTCTGCCAACGGGTACCAAGTGGAAACACCACGTATTCGCAAGTCGATCTTCCACTTGGTCCTTCCGTGGGAGTGGTGTTCTAAATTTTCTTCCCTTGACAAAGCATGGTTTATCCAACGAAGCTTCAGGGTTATAATTCCTTGCACTATGTCGGTGTCTTCATACAGTTCATTAAAGACAATGATGATGATTGGATACATATATTACAAATCTTGGAAAACTTTCTTGCATACATTTAGGACATCTTCAGCTAAGTTCATTGGGCTGTACGGACATCTGAGCGAGCTTTTGGGTAGTTAACTCAATGTTTTACTTTATCTTTAAACAGCAAGATTGGTTTTCTGTTTTCATTCTGTTTTGTTAATTTGGTCCTTTTCCTATTTTGTTGTCTCTTCGCTCATTTCAATTTGTAGCTGACATTTATTTCTATCCCAACTATTCGACTCCATTTTTATTGCGCGCGCTTCACTTGCACCATTCGCACTTACCATTACTTGCGCAACTTATGAGTGTCCTATTTTAAGTCTTGTTGATTTTTGTGAATGAAATTGCAGTTTAATTTTATATTATTTCTAATTATAAATAGGCACCATATATACAGCCTAATAAGCATTTCAGTTGGCTTATTTCCATAAAAATGTTCGGAATCTTGCTTTCGATTTGTGAGTAACTTGCCAGTGTGTTAGAAACGCGAAACTTGTCACATAGTTCAGAACCCGGTGACAACGCAATATTTGATAAAAAAAAGCTTCGCTAGGTGGCGCACTAATCTAAAGTGTCGACGTAGGGCATTCTTTAAAAATATTTTGAAATAGGATGATCTTCCCTAAAGGCACCGATTTATTTATAGCATTGTCAATAAATGAATGACATTTCGTATTAATTTGGTCCAAAGTTTAACTCTGCCACATATGCTAGAAAAATCTAGAAAACTGTATACCAGAAAAATTTCAAAAACATTTGAACAAATTTTTTTAAATATTCACAGCTTTGAGGGAGTGCTATTTTAAAATTAAAGTAATTTATTTTTTCTTTTTCTAATTTAAAAACTCTTACAACGTGTTTCTCATAGTTTCCAAACTGTTTTTTCTACTTGGTTTAGCTCTAATTACATTCAAATTTCATATTAATTTGTGTACATATGTATGAAGGAAGCGGAACATATAAAACCTGAATTATTTACTCACTTACATACTTACTTGCACACGCTTCATTCAGTCACTCTTACTTACATCTGCATTTTTATGGTGTTATGTTTCCTAATTGGCATTTATATGGCTTAATTAGTTTCAAATCTGTTTACTTCCGTCAACCTACATGCATGTATGTATGACGTGAACTGTTCTTCACTGCTTACTAGTGCCTGAACTCGGCAAGGTTTGAAGCCCGAAAAAACATTTTTACTATGCCATTTGATATCCAATTTGTGTTTTCTTGTTTCACTAATATTTTAACAACACTTTTATTACTTTGCACATGCTGATGACAACAGCAAAACTAACAACAACAACAACACTACTACAACTAACAATAACAACATACATAATGTGTAGCATTTGTTGTTGTATGTAGCATCGAAAACTCTAAATGGCAAACAGAAAGTTTATTTATGGCCGTAAAAGTGTTGCTATAGATTTTAACGAAGTGTCGCCGAGTTGTTGAGCAGCCAAAAAGCTAGGCGTTAGTTACCAGTTGGCAGAAGCCAGTTACTAACTGCTAAAAGCTATTGTTACAAATTGCTCAATAAAAATTCTTAGGATGCGCAAATGTAACTTTTGTAAATTGTACCCAACAAGCAAAGTAAACGTTAAGTAAATTTTTAAAAGCTTAGTTTAAGCTTTATTTAACCAAAGGCGCAAGTTCATTATAAAAATAAGTATCTAAAACTAGCAAAAATTAGCAAAGTAAACTTCTTCTTCTTTAAATGGTCATCTAACCGCCTGGGCGATTTTGACCGTCCAACATAGCTCGCCAGTCGTTTCTTCGTTGCGCCAACTGGCGCCAATTGGAAACACCGCGGGATCGCAAATCGGTCTCCACTTGGTCCTTCCATCGGAGTGGTGGTCTCCCTCTTCCTCTGCCTCCACCGGCGGGTGCCGATAAGAATACCTTCTGGGCTGGAGCATCTTCGCTCATTCGCACTACGTGGCCTAGCCAGCGAAGCCGCTGTGTTTTAATTCGCTGAACTATGTCGGCGTCTGCGTAAAGTTCATACAGCTCATCATTAAATCTTCTTCGGTACTCGCCGTCGCCAACGCGTAGAGGTCCACAAATCTTTCGAAGAACCTTTCTCTCGAATACTCCCAGAGCCGCCTCATCAGATG
Organism: Merzomyia westermanni; assembly: GCA_949987695.1. Classification (NCBI taxonomy): domain Eukaryota; kingdom Metazoa; phylum Arthropoda; class Insecta; order Diptera; family Tephritidae; genus Merzomyia; species Merzomyia westermanni. The sequence goes on from OX465293.1 coordinate 115,385,273, forward strand.
TTGTTAGTGTCCACGCTTCTGCACCATATAGCAGGACGGGTGCGATGAGTGACTTGTAGAGTGTTAATTTCGTTCGTCGAGAGAGGACTTTACTTTTCAATTGCCTACTCAGTCCGAAGTAGCATTTGTTTGCAAGAGTAAACTTATATATTACTAAAAAACCCAGCCCGTTTCGCTGCACGTCAGCACTAATAATAGGCTGAGTTCGATTTTTATCATTATATCCTATACCAGAAAAGATATGAAACTTAATTACATCGCTTATTGCAGCACTCATTATCACCTTTCGTTTGATACGCATATTGTATTAAACACATTTTGGGTTATCTCAGAAACTGCTTGAGCTATCGGAACAAGTGATATTTTAGATTTTAAGTTGAAAGTCTAATAATGCAACGGTAAAAATTCCTTTCAACTCCACTTGGCGGTTTTTGAGTGATATGCGGCCAAACAGACAAGCAAAAATTCTAAAAACTGTTGATTTCAATTTTATTGGCTTTACAATGGTCCCTCATATCGATTTTTCTTCGACCTTTTACAATTTTATTATATGTAGAAATCCTAATTTGTTTTTTTTTTTTTTTTTTTGTGATCACATTGTGAACGATATAATAATAATCATTAATCAAATAAGGTATCGTTTTAGAGATGTATCTGTTCATGCACAGGCGTATATCAATGGCCTCTTTCGTACTTAACAAAGTCAATTGTTAAAAATTAAGTATTGTTAACAAGCAAAAAATTACAAATAACAAAAAACCGGAGCAGGGGTTACACGTACGGTACCTATCTTCTATAAAATACCTAGTAAGAAGTATGTAAAAACCAAAACTTCAGCGTGCATGATTTACACAAAGGCAGAATGTTGTCAGATAACAAAAACAATTTAAGGAAAAAGTTGACTTAAGCAGCATGCTAATAACACGCAGCTAGCCTATAATCAGACTATTGCGCTAGCAAATCACAAGTGCGCGGGTTCGACTAACGGCAAAATCTTCTGAAATACCAAGAACTATACGAATTTGTCTCACGAGAAATTCTGTCTGTTTTTGAAATAGTACTATAACTATAGCCTGTATATGTTTGCTGCTTTTGAAATTTTTTCATTAAAATCAAAATTAATATTTGTATAATAGTTATTTTTAAATGGTCTTGAGCTCGTCAAACTTAGAAAATATGTATGTCAAAAGGATATACCTTAAACCAATAACAAAAATATTTACAAAAAGTTTACTGTAAGCCCTTAAAGTAAATTTGATACTGAAAAGTGTTATATCTTGAAAAAAATTTAACAGAAACGCTTGTTGGGTACTATTCCCGGCATATAAAAGTATTTAAACCAGTTTCCCTCATTGCCTACCCCGTGGTGGCAGTTTTTAGAAATACTTGTGCACTTTGAGATATTTAAGTATATTTGCCCTACAGGTGATGCAAACTGCTTAAAGTGATTCATATTGAGCATACTAATCAGCTGCACTTCTCATGCGATCATAATTCCTCCGATGTTCCGAGAGTTCTTTTACGAGAACTTACTTTTGAAATGCCTAAGTGTGTGGGCATCACTGACTTAGAGATATGTACCCCAACCGTATATGATAAAATGACTTGCAATATTTTATTTGGTGTGTTGCATTTGTATGGCCGTGCGCTCGCTACTCTTTTAGCACATGTAAAAGATAACATGTATGAGCATCACTGATTTTATTATTTCAATTAGCAAAATTTGGCAAATAGGCAATTGGTGGCCGAAAGCAAACAAGGACAATTCGCAAAAATTTCTTTTAATTTTTTTAAAAACCCTACGAGTAGCTAACAGTGGCGCTTATTCGTGCATTTAATTGCTCAGGTCTCAGTCACGGTTGCCTAAAATTTTGCGTACCAAAATTCGTACCAAACCGAAAAAATTTGTACCAAAATAATTTGCTAGGCAAACAATATAACATTTATTAAAACAATTTTAAGCAGTTCATCTGCTGACATAAATCTACACAAAAACGGGGGTTAATATACATATGTGTATGTATAAAAATAAAAATTTAAAAACATACAAAATTTTATTCTTCTAAATATATTCTATAATGAGTAAAAGTAAATAAATAAATTAAAATGTCCACAATTCCATTCATTTGCTTGCGCATATTACCTTGATTATAAAACTTACCTATCCATCTTTATTTTGCCGCTTCAGAACTAAGACATATATGATAATAATTTTAATTTCATTAGCACTACTTGCTGGTGTTATTTTTTATCACAAACAAATAGTGGTACCTCTTTACAACTTTTTCTAAAAATGTCAAAGCGACGTATGACAGAGAAAGACCCCTACGTATAAGTTGATACAAGTGGTACCACTTCACTTCTACTGCCAGTAAAGCAGGAGAGTGAAAGACACACAACATTATGACTAAATAATTTTTTGTATTCATTCAAATGCAGGTTTGATATTTTTAGCAGTGTCATCGGAGTTGCGTTGAAGTAAAAATGGCAAAAACGTACCAAATTTGGAAGTTGCCTACCAACGTACCCGTGGAAAAAATGCGTTCCAAAACTGGCAAACATGGTCTCAGGTTCGAAGTGCATGATATCCGTAATATCTATTATATCTATATTATCGAACGCAGCTACTGTTGTGCGACCCCGATTCTTACACAATAGTTTCTGTACCATCCTACGTAACCGAAGTGCTGAAATTGTGCGTTAGATTTCGGGGCAGCCACGTAAGAATCTTTTCTGACAGAAACTCTGGACCTCATTCTCTATTGCGAAACGTTCGTTTCGCCTCAGAGAGGAATCGTTCGCCTTTTTGCAATACGTAAGACGATCATAGCAACAGAAGAAAATTCTCTCAGCAAAATAAAGTCAAATAAAATAAATTTGTTGTCATCAAAACAAATTACTGTTCCCAGATTTTTAAAATTTAATTAACAGATTCATATAAGTTTCTGTATAAATTACATACGGCAATATTCATTGCAGATATGCTCTCCCATTAATTTTTGTAAGTAGGCGAACGAAAATGATAGAGAATACGCTTGCTAGGCGAAATCGTTAAGAATCGTCAACAAATCGTTCATGCAAAAATGTTTTCGATGAAAACGAATTTGTCTCATATTTCCTGTCCCACTTAAAATTATGCGCTAAAAACGTTGACGATAACGGGTTTTTTAAAAAAAAATTTTTATTTTCGGGTTTTGGGACTTGTTTTGGTCGAAAATCGACTTTTCCAAAACCCGAAAATAAATTTTTATTTTTTTTTTTTCAAAAAACTGTTATCGCCAACGTTTTTTTCACAGGCTCGAAAACTATTTTTTTGGGTATGCGTAGTAGAACTTTTTTTTCCTGAGCCCAAAACCTATCGAAAAATCGACGGCGCGATATCGGTTAACTTTCGTAATCGACCCACCCTGATTTACAGGTCGTAAAACCAGTTTAATTGAATAGTTGGTATACAAAGAGCACAGCCATAGTGTCAAAAATGGACCTAAAAATTTTTTTAAAATCCACCATGAACAATGTAGAATCCCGTCAGATGGCAGTGCCTGCACAATGTTATGGTAAAATGACTAGAAATAGAAGTTAAACCGTTATTTTCCATGGCTAAAAGAGCATGCCAAGATTTATCTGATGAAGAAGTCTAGCAGTTCCGACATGATTCAAATAGAGTAGTGATTTTGTTAGAAGGTCTTGATCACTTTACAAAGTACGCACCGCTGCGTAGAAAGCTTAAGAAGCTACTCAGACAGCTCTTAGATTAACACAGTTGATTTAAGTTAGAGAAAATAATGTCAGACTCGTCTCTCCAGCTTTGCGCAGATATTAGGCCAAATCGTCTTTACGGTTATGCGCCAACGAATGACGTAGAGAAACTGCGGCAATTGTGGTATACCTTTTGGTTTTTGGATCATATCGAACCAACTACGAGTCCAATATCAATCCTTTCCGGAGCATATTGTTAAGTGAAATATTACGTATGAAATGCTTAGACAAAATTTGTATACTACTGATAGTTCATATTATATTAGACGAAATTTGGATTAGCCCTAAAAGCCGCTTCCTCAAAAATTGGAGGGAAATATGGTATAGACGAGTAGTTTAATTTGATATACCGCATGCTCAGGTAGGGGCTTGTTACTTCGAGCCATTTTCTGTAGATAGTTTGGACACCGACAATATCCCGTAGGAGCCTTTGCGCATCTTCGACATCGGAAAAAAACTATATAGGAAAAAATTAATTTTTATTACCTCACTACATTTAATGGTTTAATCATTAAACTTTAATGAGTGGTATAATGCCACATTAGCCGTCTTCTGATGTACCACAATGGCCGATTCGGCAGGCTTCAATTAATGAAAGCTTTTTATCTTACACACTCGTAATTTGGTGGTAATAACACTTATTTCATAAGATCTAGCACCTACTTTATTACAAATTAATTTGACAGAACACAAAATGAAACTTTATTTACGAGAAACGAATCAAAATAGTAGACCAATAAAAAAAGTCAACCGCACACAATCAATTGTTTTGCTCAACTGGAAGCCTGCGTGTGTTCAAATACAGCGCTAGCAAGCGTCACAATCATTTTTTTTTTAATTTCACACCAAATTTCAAAACCGTCATCTTCATAAACTATCGATTCGAGCAAACAAAATTGGGTAACAAATTTGACATCTGACTTCTAAGAAGGATATTTGTGATTCCATATGTATGTGTGAGTAATTGAAAACCAGTCAGCAAAATCTAAAAATTTTGAGCGGAATTAAAAAAAAGAAATTACTTTGTGCGTTCACTTTTCTTTATAGCGCACGCACATTCATGGAAAACTACTTCCGCAAGCATACTTAATGGTATTATAACCAAGAAACTATTTTTAACTTTTCCCAAGAAAGTTTTTTTCCAACAAATCAACAAACTTTTTTTTTTCAAATTTCGCAAACGCTTTGGGAATGTTGGATATCTCAATTTCAAGGTATGCATCAAGCATGCACCTACGCACACGCACACGTAGACATACATTGGATACATTTGTTTGCAAACTATTTAGAGTATCCTTATATATGTGTTCTTAAGCAATAATAGCCTAAGTCGCTATATCATAATAGTTTGGACTATTTATTAAAACTTGAACAGTTTACATGTTAAATAATGGCTACTTATCGTAATGATTACTAGTTCCATTAATTACTTTCTTGAGAATTCATGATTGATTACCAATTACTTTCAATTTTAAATGCTTATTTTCCAATTAATTAAAAAAATAAACACAAAAATCATGATTTTTTAAGATTATTAAAAAAATCAAAAATAATAAAAAAAAAATTTATTGTGATTACTTTTGATTATTTTTAATATTTTTTTTTATTGATTTTTTTTCAGTATTGTTATACACATATATATACACATCAACAATACTAAAAAAATCAAAAAAAATAATTAAATCAAAATCGTCAAAGGTAATGAAAACCACTTTTTGTGATAATTTTTATTTTTTTGATTATTTAATATTTTTTTTTTTTTTTTTTTTGATTGTTTTAAGTCTTATTATAGAAGCACATAAATATACCCATCAATAATACTGAAAAAAATCAAAATGGTCAAAGGTAAAAAACAACTTTTTGTGATTTTTTTTTTATTTTTATTATTTATTTTGATTATCTTTTTTTTTTCTAATCGTAGTCAACTGATAATTGCTTTTTCTTTAAAAACAATTAAAACAATCATTACCAATTAAAAAAGATGTCTTATTAATTGATTACTAATTACTAATCAAATTTAACAGGTCTGTTTTAAATCAATGTGCTCTTTTAAAAACTTTCTTGTACGCTTATATCGAGGTAAGCTATAAGATGTTGCTGAATCATGAATGATTTCCGAGAGATAAATCAAAATATTTACTTTTACTTAGGTCGACTTAAGCTATTATTGCTTATGACCACCGAAGTATGTTTGTATGCATATCGCTGCATGTAAATTTGCTAACATTCAGTTTAACACAATTTCTCTGAGTTTTATACGAAATCATTTCATTATTTCGTTTTCCCTTTCACTATGGTAGCTTTACTAAAAATGGGGTCGTAAACTTTTCAATCACTTAAATTGATTCTTTTGTATTAAGGTATGGAATCTTTTACAAAACTTGTGTATGTATGTATGTAGATTTTTGCTGTATGCATGCATGTACGAACCAAAAAATTATGAAACTAGTTAAACAATCTGAAATACGCCAGCAACCCCACTATCAATTTAAACTAGGTTCCAGGAGTGGTGCGAGGTTTCGTCAAGGCAGCACAACAAGCGAATGTTGTACTTGCTTGCATCTTATGTTTTAGACTACACATCTATTAATGCATCATTGAAAACTATATTCAATTCCATGCAGCACATAGCGAGTTATGCATGTACAAATATACAGACAGACAAACAGCCTAAAATTTGAAAGAGTACCAAACTTCAATGAGTTGTCTCAAAATTTGTTCGAGCTAACAGAAATACAGACGGCCGGAAGGACTGGACAGACATGTGTTAATGTGCGTAGCACTAAGTCTTATGATAAAATGCAGTAAGCTTGAAATAAGAGCAGGGTTTTGTGGGCTCATGCAACGTTCATGCTTTCGAACTTTTGAATGAAATGTATAAATACAACAACATGTACATTTGCAGCTAGTTGCACGTTCGCTCACTCGTACATACATACTTGTTGCTGAAGTGTTTTACTTTTGAATGACTGAATGCATATTTAGTTCAGGTAATCAAAATGGCGTGAGTAATAAAAAGGTGTAACTAACTATACGTACAAACGAGTAAGTATGTACAATACCCGTACGAAAGACCCTCATACATCACAAATTAGCTGAATCTATTTCTCTGTGGTAATTGATACAACATTTTTATACAAGTTTGTTGGTATGTCATTGTTAAATATAACTGTGAAAATTTGCTTTTGGGGTGGAATAATTTCTATTCAGGATGAACGCTTTTGCCTAAGTATTTTAAAGATAGTAAAATAAAGCATTAACTCATCATACTATATTATTCACCATACCATTACCGTACAATATCATACCTTTGCTATGACCCTCCTTATTTGTAGAACAGTATCGGTCTGGCATCACGTACAGTGCGTCGGATTTCAGTTAAATATTTAGCCCTTGAAATAAATTGGAGAACTTGCAATTTAAATTCTAAATTCCGAAAGCCGCTTTTTTTAATATTGTGAATTGGTTTTATGAGTTTGAGGGGAATTTGAGACACTTCAAAATTGCATTTCTAGGTGGTTATAGGTATCCGTGTTAGTAAGCAGTTATAGTCCTAAGTACTCAAATTCAAAAGCATTCATGTTCATAAGGATTTACATTCAAAACTACACGGCTAAAGGTTTCAGCCTAAATTTTAACCCTCTGCGACTGACGTGCATTTATTGTCACTATTCCGCTGACGTGGTAGTCCACCAGACACCATTTCAAGGGTTTATCTTCTTCTTCTTTAAATGGTCATCTAACCGCCTGGGCGATTTTGACCGTCCAACATAGCTCGCCAGTCGTTTCTTCGTTGCGCCAACTAGCGCCAATTGGAAACACCGCGGGATCGCAAATCGGTCTCCACTTTGTCCTTCCATCGGAGTGGTGGTCTCCCTCTTCCTCTGCTTCCACCGGCGGGTGCCGATAAGAATACCTTCTGGGCTGGAGCATCTTCGCTCATTCGCACTACGTGGCCTAGCCAGCGAAGCCGCTGTGTTTTAATTCGCTGAACTATGTCGGCGTCTGCGTAAAGTTCATACAGCTCATCATTAAATCTTCTTCGGTACTCGCCGTCGCCAACGCGTAGAGGTCCACAAATTTTTCGAAGAACCTTTCTCTCGAATACTCCCAGAGCCGCCTCATCAGATGTTGTTAGTGTCCACGCTTCTGCACCATATAGCAGGACGGGTGCGATGAGTGACTTGTAGAGTGTTATTTTCGTTCGTCGAGAGAGGACTTTACTTTTCAATTGCCTACTCAGTCCGAAGTAGCATTTGTTTGCAAGAGTAATTCTTCGTCGGATTTCTAGGCTAACATTATTGTTGGTGTTAATGCTGGTTCCCAGGTAAACGAAGTCCTTTACTATTTCGAAATTATTGCTGCCAACAGTGGCTTGGTTGCCAAGGCGCGAATGCGCTGACTCTTTGCATTATGACAGAAGGTACTTCGTTTTGCCCTCGTTCACCAACAATCCCATTTTCTCCGCTTCTTTTTCTAATTTGGAGTAAGCAGAAGTTACGGCGCGGTTGTTAAGGCCAATGATATCAATATCGTCAGCATATGCCAACAGTTGGACGCTTTTATAAAATATTGTTCCAGCGCGGTTAAGTTCTGCAGCTTGTATTATTTTCTCCAGCATTAAATTAAAGAAATCGCACGATAGGGGGTCTCCCTGTCTGAAACCTCGTTTAGTTTCGAACGGCTCGGAGAGGTACTTCCCAATTCTGACCGAGCTGGCGGTGTTGCTCAAGGTCATTTTGCATAGCCGTATAAGTTTTGCGGGGAAACCAAATTCAGACATAGCGGCATATAGGCAGCTCTTTTTCGTGCTATCGAAAGCGGCTTTAAAATCAACATAGAGATGATGCGTGTCGATTCTTTTTTCACGGGTTTTTTCCAAGATTTGGCGTATTGTAAAAATCTGGTCGATGGTAGATTTACCAGGTCTGAAGCCACACTGATAAGGTCCAATCAGTCTGTTCACATCAGGCTTCAGTCCTTCGCACAATACGCTTGATAGGACCTTATATGCGATATTCAAAAGGCTGATTCCGCGATAGTTGGCGCAGTTTGCAGGATCGCCCTTCTTGTGGATTGGGCAGAGAACACTTAGATTCCAATCTTCAGGCATGCATTCATCAGACCAAATTCTGCATAGAAGCTGATGCATGCGCCTTACCAGCTCCTCGCCTCCGTGTTTGAATAGCTCAGCAGGCAAACCATCAGCGCCAGCTGCTTTATTGTTTTTCAATCGGGATATTGCTATTCGCACCTCATTGTAGTCGGGTTGTGGAACGTTAATTCCATCATCTTCGATTGTGGGCTCGGGTTCGGCATCTTCTCTGGTTTCTTGCTCAGTTTCTCCATTTAAAAGGGCAGAGAAGTGATCCCTCCATATTCTGAGTGTTCTCTGAACATCGGTCACCAGGTCGCCGTTCTCATTCTTACAGGAGTTTGCCCCGGGTTTGAAACCTTCTGTCATTCGCCGAATTTTTTGATAGAATTTTCGGGCATTATTCCCGTTGGCCAGCAAGGGTTTATCTGGTATCGTCCTATTTCAAGAACTTAATGAAACCATCGCCATTTTTAGTTCAAATATTAAGGTTTTCATTTATTGTAATACTTTTTTATTTCAAAACCCTAATTCATTTTAAATGGTATTTATTTAACTCGCCCAAATTAAGCCTAAAAAACGTATACGTTTGTACAAAACAACAAAAAAGTATTCCAAAAGATAATTTTTTTTCTAAGTTTTAAATTCTTATAAAATACACTTAAGTTTATGCGTTTGTATAAAAAAGAGAAAAATTCAATGGCTGAATAAAAATATTTTTTATGTTTAATATTAGAGTTTCACAGTTTGACTTTCCAACGCTTATACTTATAAACAAAATTGATCATATTAGGTATAGATTTTAAACTACTCCTCAGCCTCTCCAGCAAGGGATCATATTAAAAGTTTGATAAGAACTACATATTTTGGCAGATTTCTTACAATTACTTTGAGCACTACAGGTAAATTGGCTTCGAGCAGTCACAGTAAAAATATCTGGTAATTTTTTTATTTTTGATGGGCATATTGAGCAATGTTTTCTGGTTATCATTTAAAACAAAACTGACCAGTTATGCGAAGTATTTAAACAATTTCACTAAAATGTTGTTAAGGATACGTTACAAAAATGTAACACAAATACTGACGTGGTTGTCTCTCAGGCACCTGCCTCATTACTGACGTGGTTGTCTGCCAGACACTTTTCCGCTCTCACCGAAACGTGTGCTCGATTTGATACTTTTCACCACAGTAATCTACGCATGAGCATGCAATAAAAAGGTAAGGAAAGCGCGGGAATCGATGGTTATAAAATAGTTGCGCAAAAGACATTTTATCCGTTTATTAGTGTCTGTCAGACTACCACATCAGTCGCAGAGGGTTAAGCCATTCGCCGGTTTAAGCTGTTTTTCAAACTTTTTGTTATAATTTCCAAACCATTCAATTACCTACACCAATTTTCAATTTGTTTTGTTTTAGAGTTAAAACGCAATTGAAAAAAAAACGTCTAAAATTTTGTAAAGTTCTTCTCATTTATTTCTGAAAGATTTTTCAAGTCATTGAATCAATATGAAATGGCTTTTTTAATATATCTAAGTTGTGGTTAAGGCAAAAATGCCAGAACACTGTCAAATCTTGAATACATATGTAATTTTCTTCCTCAAAATTTATTTCAAAAAGCCAGATCTGGCTAGATTAACACACTGCCTGTATACCAAACAAAAACAAATTCCAAAATGCACGTCGAGCTCACTATGAGAAATACGCAGAACTTCAAAATTAACGCCTTATTCATTTTCAAAAGCCATATGTATTCACATATCATTCCAAACGGTGTACATATTTTCACTCATTGAACACATTGAGTTAAAGTAACTATTTTATATATTATTAGTCTAACCATGTTGTTGGTATATGTCCATTAAATCCAGTGCTTTTAATTATGCGTAAGCTTTTGAAATATCGAACGAATCTGAAAGGAGTGGTAGCACTGATGGTGGGCTTTCAAGCATTCCTATGGGGCGTTTTCACCATCTCCTATTAACGATTAACGGGGTTTAATTGACTGATTTTGTTTGGTTAGCTGTCAAATTACCCACTCTTTATTGTAAACTGAATTTTATGAATAACTCAACTATACATAATAAATTCCAGTAAGAAACCTTTTTCAACCATTTCGGCGTCTAGACAATGTTGGAGAAATATATGAACAGAGGATTTAACAAGTTAAATTAATTCAAATTGGTCGAATTTCCAACACGGGAGATACTAGTTCAAATTTAAAAGGATTCATATTCATAAGTACTCAAATTTATAAGTATTCATTAAATTTTAATGGTATGTCTGTCGTGGCGCCAAAAGTTCGTGGATAAGTAATTTTTTTTTACATTTTCTATTTGTTTTGACACTAAAACTTTGTAAAACTAACCATTTTACAATTATAACAAAACTGGTCTTGAACTCGAATAAGTCAATTGAATAATGAAAGATTTTATATTTGACTTGGTAAATAAAATCAAAGACAGATTTTAATGATTGTTTTCTGAGTGCTTTGATAATTGTAAGCGTTCCGCAGCGTAAATGGATACATTCATTCAAATAAAGAAAATAGGGGGTCTCATATACTCGTAAATAAGCCTGTAAAAGCCCCGTAAAGCTTATAAACCATATAAAGCTTGTAAACTCGATCAAATTATTCGTTTACACGCTTTATAAGGCTTTAAGCTTAAATGAATCCCCGTAATATAATTTTTTTTTTTTTTTTGGATTTGTCTTGTTTAAATTTAAAAAATAACGCTCGCTAAATAAAATACCTATTGGCAACTACTCACATTTATACTTCGTTTGTAGCATATCAAAACATACGAATACATAAATCACTTATGAATATTTACTTTAGTAAATGAATGGATTGATTGGCTGGGAGTGTTTACTTGCATCCAATTCAGCATTTGTTTATGATTTTCCATTTGTTAAATGCAGTGTATTGATGTATGACTAACGAAGTTTCTTGATAAATAATCGATTATTACTTTGATCGATTTTTCTAAGTGTCAATTTCTTAAAGCTGTTTTACTAAAACATTGATTTTTAATAAATCGGTTATATGAATTACCCATTTTAATAGATATTTGTAAATAATGTCAACTAAGCCATTTGTATTTTTTTTTTTTTTATTTTTTGCTGTTATTGTTTTGTGTTGTTTTTAAAATTTTTAAGAGCTTTCAATTTTGTTCGCGAATAGTTTGAATATTAGTTAATAAAATCTGAAAATCGTCCGTTTGATATAATATACTCGTATTACTGCCTCGTCGTTTCTTTGGTTAATTTCAATTTATCAACAAAAATCGCTTTTTACAACACGTTTTATTTCCAAACAAAAACAACCGATTATTGGTAATCGATTTCAGCGACTTCAGGTCACATCTTAGTCAATAACAAATCAAATGCAATACTTTTTCGCTTCACATGGATTTTTTTGTCACTACACTATTATTTTTTGTGTTATTTATACAAATTTGAGCACGTGTGTGTTTTTCCATAATGTGCTAATAAAATTCGATTATTGACATTTTGAGTCTATCAACAGTTTTAAATGCCACAATGATTGTCGTTGACAAGTTTAATGAAATATTAATCGTTGGATGGCATAAATTAAAAGCATTTTAACAGAAGTATTGAAAACCGTATATAATATTGCTGCAAAAAGTCAGAAAATAGTAGCGGTTTTATGCCGACCAAAAATGTTGAGATGACTATTGGTGTGTTAAGAGTGCAGCTTCTTAAGTAAAGAATAGAGAATAGCCGCTGGGATCCCGTACGAGTCGGAAACAGTCAGAGGCTACAGCAAATTAATCCAGTACTCGGTTCTCTGACTACTGAGAGCACAAAAATTAGAGTAAATATGGTTCGCTCTCAGTCAGAAGTTTCAAGTTTTTGTCAGGTGAATTTTTACTGACTACTTCTGGCAAATCTGTCAAACGATCAGCTGTTGTGAATTTGACAATGTTAGAAATGTCCGTTTGACAATGTTAAATTTATTTGATATTGCGTGTAAATTTTTTATTTTTTCTCTATTTTTATATTAATTAGTTTCACGTCTTGTTTGATAGTATTACTAGTTTTACTCAGAAAAGTACGAGACAGATCTAGTATTCACTACTAATTTCTATGTTTGTATGTCTAAAAGGTGAGAAGTAGAGTAAATATGTATTGTAGTAAATAAGAATTTAAAGAAAGTAAATAAGAAATTAAACGTATATGCGCTTGACAGCGAAAAAAAAAACTTTAAATATTTGTATCATTTATTACAAGATGTCCTTAGTCAGAAGCCAATTATTTTTCAGAGCAACCCAATATTTTTTGCCTACACGAGCGTTAACTTGTGCACAACTGAACACCAAAAAGAGTTAACTGTTCAAAACAATCATTAGTTTCAATTCTATTCATTCGTCAATGCCCTCTGAGGAGGTTAATGTCCCTGGCATCGAGTCAAGTGAATTCAAGTGCGTTCGAATACAGCTGAACAACGCTTATATATACTTAGCGGTTTGTTATATTCCTCCCTCATCTGATATCTCAATATACATGCAGCATATCTCATTGTTGAAAACTTTAAATTTAATGACTAAACTTCCCGATTCAATGATCGTTCTGGGCGATTTTAACCTACCGCATATATCGTTGACGGAAGCATAGTGCCAATTCCATCCAAAGCGGGGTATAATGACTTTTTAGATGAAATGGCAGACCTTTGTCTTAATCAAATAAATGTTATCCCAAACAATTTCGGAAAGGTCCTGGACTTAGCTTTCGTCGATGGTGCATCTAAGTTCTCTTTGTGTAGATGCGATCCTTTGGTTTGACCGGAAGACGCTTACCATTCTTCCTTTGAGATCGTTTACGAAATCAAATCATCAATCATTAATGTAGAAGGCAGTGATACTAAACCATGCAATCCTAGTAGACTTTGACTTTGCTAAAACCAACTTTAAGAAATTAAATAAAGATTTGTCTAAACTAACTTGGCCTGAATATTATGCCGATATTGAGCTAAACGTTTCACATTTTAATAATAATATTTATAGGCTCTTCGAAAAGCATGTACCTAAATGTAAATCTTTCTCTAAAGAACTGAAAGCTTAAAGAAATAAAAAGAACCGTTCATTAAAGCTATACAAGGAATCCAGCTTTAACAAAGATTACTTAAAGTACTCCAACCTGCGACAGAAATATTTTGAAGTGAATAAAAAATGTTACACAGCTTATATCTGTAAAATTAAAAAGAACTTTATCTGTAACCCAAAGTCATTTTATGGTTTCGTAAACTCTAAACGTAATATAAGAGGTTTTCCTTCTGCCATGAAATACCCAGACTGTACATTGAGCGATAATCAAGATATTGCAAATTTCTTTGCCCAATTTTTTAAATCTAATTATTCTACTGCTACCTTTCCTCGATTAAATAAATATCCATATCAAGTAAATACAAACAACATCATTAATAATCCAATAATTTCTCCTGAAAATGTTTATCCTATCTGAAAACTCTAAAGGAATCATTTAAATGTGGCCCTGATATGACCCCGGCATGTTTTCTCAAAAACTGTGCTAACTACATTTACCAGCCTCTAACTGATTTGTTTAATCTGTCTTTGAAAAGCTCAAGCCCAACTGCTTGGAAAAAATCTTTCCTTATACCACTTTATAAGAGTGGGAGTAGGTCATCTGTAGATCACTACTGCGGCATCGCAAAGCTTGACCTCAGTGGAGTTGTTGTTGTAACGACAAAAACACTCCCCGAAGGTTTTGGGGAGTGCTGTCCAATTAACAGTCCTTGGCCGGATTTGAACCCGGTACGCTCCGGCGCTCCCTTGCGGTACTGCCCTACTGTCATGGTAGCGATTTGGTATGACCAGCGGAACCTTTTAGGTCATGTCACTTCTCCTTCCGTAAGGAAGGTGAGATGGGTAATGAGAGGTGAGAGGCATCATATCCGTAGATCAACCATCGAGTTGCACGTCATTACTTTTGTGCATATTAGTCGCCTCTTACGACCAGTATGCCTACCTCGGGCATATTCTAAACCCCTAACCCGCAGGCGTCGGCGTCAGCGGCGCAACCCTTACGCAATTGTGCATAAGCTACAAGTGGGAATGACCGTGGACTTGATTTCCCACATTACCAAATTATAGGTATTGCGTTTCATTGTGAAATGCAAATGTGCTGACGTTGCGGCTCGTGTGTTGATCGAACATGGGAATGGTTTAACTGGGCAGCGGCTGAATGTATTAACTTGTGTATATAAAAAAAAAAAATAAAAATAAAAAAAAACCGTGCGGATGCGCCCCTCGTGTCGGTTGGGCGGGATGGTGTGTTCTCCGTTGGGAATTAGTATTATTATTTTATTTTGTGCTCCGAAAACATCATGCAAACATGGTAATTGGCTACCAGACGTCTGCGTATGTGCTAAGAAACTTTCTACGAATCGTTCACGAAATATTTATTGATTGACTCACCTTAATGTGAAAGGAGTAGTGTGATGGATACTCCTACATGTACATAATGACTTACGAGTATTTATTATTTCTGAATGGCGTTTTTGTGTTCGCTTCTCATTTTCTGTTCACATTTGGAACCAATATTAATAAACATGGTATCTGTTCAAAGGTAGAGATAAGCTCTACATGCGAAGCCATGTATTAAATGGCTTATTGCTGCTGTTGAGGGGTTTTTTATACAAATATAAACGAATGTGGACGGAGGAAAAATCAATTCGTATTTCTACGCTATTGTTAGGGTTAATAGCGAGTTAGGCGCCTAAAAGTAAGCAATTATTGACTCTGGCGACACCATGCCTTTTATTTAGAATATGAGCCGTTCTACACGAGGAAATTATTGAATTCAACTCTGCTCTCGTTCTCTTTTGTGTTTTCTATACGTGTTTAGATGTGTAAATTTTTCTTGAAAGCAATAGTTGTGTTCGATTAGGATTAAATTTTTAAACATTTTATAAAATTTTTACTGGAAAGTGTTCGGTGACACAACATATTTGCAGCGAGAGAGCGCATTTTGACATTTCATTGAGAGAGATAGAGTTGTCAGTTTCTGTTGGGGGAATTTCAGTCAGTAAAACTTGCATGTAAAAAACAGCTGATCGTGATATAGAAAATCAACAACAAAAATTTCAAAATTTGAGCTATTAGGCAATCAAAAAAGCAACAGCTGTTTTGCTTGCCAGTTTTTAGTGACTCCTGGGCGTTTCGAGAGAGTTTTACGTCATTCTCACTTTACTGACACTTCTTTGCAAGTTTTGTCAGCGAACACAGCTAATTGTTAAACCAAACACAAAGTAAACACGGTAAACAAGGTAAATGTAGCCTTCAACAACGATACAAGGTACGTTTTTGGCTTAAGCCGTTATACCCATATATCACCATGGCATGATAAAATATTGGGTTGTAACATTATGTAGTATTTGGCCGCCAGGAACTGTATTTTCATGTTTAAGTTGCTAGAATGGAAAACCCCTAAATATTTGTATGACAAGCTTCAACTAACCAGATCTCAGAGAGAGCAAACCTTGAAACGACTTGAAGCAATTGTTTAACGAATGGAATGGTTAATTACCACGCGGAATAATATGGTCTCTGTTGGATCTTCTTTGTTTTATATTTGCTTTGGTAATGGCATGACAAAGGTAAGGCAAAAGTATGGTAATGGTGTTGTAATTGTCATTTAAAAACATTCGAATATTTTAGTTATTTTTGTATTTTATATTTCCGAAAGTTGTGTGAAAAAGAGAAAATTTGCATTAGCCACCTATCAAAGCGTGAAAAGATGAGTTCAAGTGTCACGTAAAGAGTGCACATTCTTTAAAATTACAAAATTTGAACAAAATTGTTTTCCCCCGAACAATCATTTATAGCCTTTATTTCAAAAATCAAATATAGGTGTCCCGCAAATCGGCCTTGTTTGCGCCCAAAAATTAATTCCCAACGGTCGCAATGGTGCCATAAAGTGCTCTGTGCCAAATGGGCGAAGAAGATAAATTTTGAAAAAGGAGAAGCAAAACTCTTGCATGAACTCTGGTGAATACGAACGTCAAAATTTTTCCTAGCCCATCCCTTTTTTCGACGTAATCTGTAGCTTTGCTTTGTAATTTTTTTTCTTGCCCAAAATGCGCACTGGACCTCCTAGTATTATTTGAAACGATGGATAGCGAATTGACGGTTGAGTGGAAGATCAAATGCAAAATATTTTTCAAAAACGAAATTTATCAGAATTTGTTTGAAGAAAGCCCTATTTCAAAATAAGTTTCAAAAACTACCAGTCTCCTCGAAAATTTAATATCTTTTTCAGCTGAGATAAGTTGATTTTGAATGAAATGACGAGAGAGGACGTTCTTCAAAAAATTGGAAATACGGCTTTCTTATACTCAGGCGTCGGCATTTTCACTATGGATTCAAATTTTTTTCGGCTTTCGTCAAAATTGAGCAAAGTGAGTAATGTCAAGCTGTCCACCATAATTCATACACGCCAGGAAAAGTATTAGCCTCACTCACCTGGTTTTTAAATTCTACCTTATTTTCATCATGGTTTTTTTGAGATTGCAGTGCCTGTAAAACTCCATCTTGACATGACTGTCAGTCAGTTTGACAGATAAAATATTGATCTGTGAAGCTGTGATTTCAATAATAAGAAATTTCAAAGTTCACACAAAATTCAGGCAAATTAATTAAACTTTAAAAAATGTCTACCAAAATCTTCACCTTTTTTTGACAGAATTTCTAGAAAATGTTTGATTACACAGTTTTGCAGACAAATAAATTTTGGTGCAACACTGCAAGCAAGAACTCTCTCAAGAATTCTCCTGAATTTTCAAAATTTTTTTCGTCCTTGACAACAACAAAAATTTTAATTTCGGAAAATTTTTGAGATACTTCTAACTTGTACTTGATAAAATTGAATGAGCTATAAAACTGCGTAGCGCAAAATTTTCTGAAAATTCTTTGTGTAAGCTTTGAAATTTCTTTTTAGGTGGTTTCCGTTATGGAATTCACTATATTGTAAATGAAAATTATTAAATATTTTTATTTCGTAAAACGAAATCCAACTTAATTTCACTACTATTTTATTGAACACAACTGTATATACGTGTAAAAAAAAAAACATCCCTAAAAATTCACTCAATTTTTTATCAAAAACCAACTCCATATACATTTTTTGTTGAACAAAAAAATTAAAATAATAATTGCACCACACTAACTATATATATCAGCTTTCATAATTTGTGGTTATTAAAAAAATTGCTGTATGCAATATGAGTGAAGTATGTCAGATTACTTATGAAAGCGCAAATTAAATGAGAAAAAAAAAGAACTGCATAGTGAGCAAAATTACAAAATTGTATATATCCTGTAAAGCAGGCAATTAAAACAGGAAAAACTGTCAACACTGAGCACTTGACGCCAACGTGACATGAAATGCTCTAACGCACACAAGTATAAACACACACACACATACGCAGACACCTTTAACATGAATAACTACTTATGTGAGTTTTATTTATGTTTCATGCTCCCATCTAAGCAGACATTAAAAATCACCTGGGTGTGCTACTTAAGTGCGCTGTCACCCGAAATGAACATGCAACTGTTATCGCCATATCACACACACACGCAAAACACCTGCGTACATATGCAACGGAGTATGTATTTATTTTAATTTGTAGGTGTTACCTGTCACATACTATTGTCAGTTGAGTGAATGATGGCGTGAACAAATGACTATATAGCGTGCTATGTATGAGTAGATGTATGTATGTATGTAGGTAAATATGTGTTTAAGTACACGTTTTTGTCCGAAGTGACACTTTCTGATTATTTGACTGACACAATGCGTTTTAATAATTAAATAAAATTTTAATAAATATCACAACATAACGATAAATAAACGCACACTCCCGCATAATTGATTATAACCAATAAAAGAACGGCATTTGTTGTTAAGTGCGTATTAGCTTCTGTTATGCTTCATCAATTTGGTCATGGCGTATGAGCGGTTAAACATGTTTGACTGGCAATTAATTTTACCTCAAACGTTAAAGGGGTATAAATCTTAATTTCCCATTTTTACAACAAATAAACACATACTTATCCACATACATGCGAGCTTAACATTTTGAAGGTACCACAAATTGCGTTTTTCCGTTGTATTTCTTTACAAACCAATCGAAATTGAGAGAGAAAATCTTATATTTTCGACCTACAAAATCCGGCCACGATTGAGCAGTTTAAAAAGGTTTTGCAGCAAGGTGATGAAGCATCCTAGATGACCCTTTTACATTTGCCTAAGCAGTGTTTAACTGCATTTATAAAAGTTTAACTCACTACAACACATAGACCGCACTCGTGTCAGAGAGACTCACTATATAAGAAGAGCGATTAGTCAACTTTGTGTGGCTTTCGTTGAGCGACTGTCATTGCGCCTTCGGATCAAACGGCCTTATTTTATAATGCCAAATCAAGCGTGTAGTAAGATGATGGACAACAACTAAGCAGGAACTACCTGTTGGGCAAATCAACCGTCACTATTTTTTACACCCTTCATGAGCACGAAATGGTATAATAACTTTTGTTAGATGTTTGTAAGTATGAGCAGAAGAAGAGATGGACCCACCAACGGTCATTACGTAATAATGAGGGCGATGAGCCGAATCAAAATTTAGCCATGTTTGTCTATCCGTGCGTATGTCTATCTGTTTGAACTCATCCCTCAATTTTCGAGATATCTGCCTAAAATTTGGAATGCTAATGCACACATAGCCCCCACACAATCGATTGTTCGGATAAACAGGCCTTAGGCCACATTCCTTGCACCTAACAAGCTAAGAAATTCACGGTACAGTTTGTATTAGTTGTAAATAAGTGAAAGTTGAAAGGTACGAAGCCTTCGCCGCAGCTGCAGACAACGCTCTCCCTAATTGTTTTCAGTGACACAGCATAAAATTGTAAGTGCGTTTGATATCTGTCTAGCTAAATAAATTATTCAAAAGTCTAGCGAACTATACACATCCATACCTAGACACACATATGCATATACGTGAACTGTGGTACAAGGTCATTGCATATGGTTTGGCTCAGTCATCCATTATGTGGAACGTAAGAAACTTTCGCGCAGTGTCCATTAATCGCAGCATAATAAAGTATGAAACAGACAAAAAAAATAATCATTTTAGCATTGAAATAAATTTATTTCGTGAATAAAGTATGCTGCTCATGCGCCAGCTGTCACATTACCGAAGATGTTTCTACTAATACGAAAACTATAATAAATAATGCAAATGTCAGTTAAACCCAGTTGAAATCAGTTGTATGCATACAAGGAGCATGTTCTCAAATGAAGTATGCATTCTGAATGGATTATATGTAGGCCTGGCGAATGCGTGCTGTGTCAGTGAAAATGCATGTAATTTGAAAAGCTACACCTTACATAGTTGAACGCTCTTTGCTTTTTCATTATTGTCTTGGAAAAATTTATTCATATATATATGAAAATAAATATCTAGAGAAACATTCCAAATTCGTATGAATTTCTGGGAAAGCCTTCTAGGAATTTTGTTACTGACAGTGACCAATTTATTGATGATGACACAACTTGAAACCATCGCAACGGAAAAATACTTCCAACCGTTTGGCCCCACGACTCCTCACCTGCATAACAGCATTGCAATGACATGGTGAGATCAAATCAAATGGGTAATATTGGGGAAGGATTTAATCGTTAGTATACTCTACATTGATGGTTCAATGTTGTGCAATCTGTTCTCATTTTGCTTCTGTCAGATGTATAAATATGAATATTATTTATGTAAGAAAATCCATGCAATTTCATACATGCAGAATGAGTGATTTTGTCCTTATAAATCATGTGTATGCACTAGTATTTCAATACAAAAGTAGCACAAGATAAGCGAGAGACTATACATGCTCCCTAAGAAATAATACGTGTTAAATGGAAATGAACTAGGATTTAAACTGGCATACATACAAAGCTCCAATTCATGTCTGAAATACTTCTGGCGCATGCATATATTTCCAACTGGGAAGTGAAGCATACATAACATATTCGTTTCAACAGGTAATAATAGCCAAAGTCAAGTTTTTCACACTCAATATGGGGAAATAAGTAGGTAGTTAGTTGCTCATTTCAGTTGAAAATTGTAATTAATATTTGAAGGCAATACGAAAAAAAATATATTCGTTCTAAATGCGTAAGGCCCAATCTTCAGTTAGTATACTATTCTTTTTTGTAAACTTTGTTTAAATAGTTTTGTTTAAGCAAACTTTTATCTGTCACAACGAAATAGTGACGGATAAACTCAGTGCTTTCAAGTTTTAACATGTGGTTTTCCCTAATTTTTTAATACTGCTTTACCGACTTTTACCAATCTACTTCAATAGCAAATATCTACTTTTGTGACATTTGTTAAGCAAATCGTCACAACTAGTCTAACGGATTATACGCAATTGCCGATGTTCGTTTTTTTAATCGCAAAGGCACTTATATATGCGTATAAAAAACAAACCTAATGTTGTAATAACTCACCTAGTCAAATCTTAATGCTATACCGTTAAATATTTCACCTTCTTAAGGGACATGCACATCAACCGTAACCAACGCTACCTTCTACTGATCTTGAACACTCTTACAGGAATTTCTTATTATATTAACACTTGTAGTTTGTACGTACAGCAGTGTTGGGCGTTAATCAATTAAATTTTTAAATTAATTTTTAATTGATTTATTAATTGATTAAGAAAGTAATTGCAATTAAATCAACTGAAATCAAAGTAATTGCAATTAAATAAACTGATTTAAAATTAATTGCAATTAAAATTTTAATTGCTAGCTGCAATTAAATTATTTAGAATTAAATTAATTACGATTGAAAAAATTCTAATTAATCTTTTAATTGTATACTGAAGCAATTGATAAAAATTAACCGTTTTTTACAATTACCCGGGTAATTCTTGATTGGTTTTATTCAAATATTCAATACAATTTATCAGGGGCACAGAATTTTCACGAAAGGGCTATTGGAAAGAAATCAAGCAATTTTTTGCAATATATATTGCAGTAGAAGTTTGTCGCAATAAAACACCACGGTACCCGGCTAATAATATACCAGATAGCATCCGGGTAGCATGTTTATTGTTAAATTCATAAAACAATTGTAATTAACAAATTGTTAATTGTAGAGAAACACAATTAATAATTAGTTAATTGCTAATTACGAGCATTGCAAATAATTAATTGTTAATTGTACTTTTTTGCAACTACAATTAAAAATTGTTAATTGTAAAAGTTGCAATTTTTAATTGTTAATTGTAGTTGCAATTAACAAATAATTAATTGTTAATTGTTTTAACAATTAAAATTTGCCCAACACTGACGTACAGTAAACAAGTTTAAGGGCTTTTCAAACGTATGCCTGTCGTAAGAGGCGACTAAAATCCGTGGTCCGAAAAGAGTTGGTAGCGAAACATACCGGATCTATATGCACCAAAAGACTATCCACATCGCTGACACTCTCCTAAACGTTGAGGGAGCACCTTGCCGTTAAATGCCATTATCAATCGTGCTTCGTCTGCTTCAGGCGTAATAGCTTCTATTTCATTGGCATTGACAAATTCTTAGTAGGTGTCACAGACTTATAGCTCGTAACTCACTTAATCCTAACGACATTGTACGCATCACTTCATGAGTTTGCAAATGTTGGCATTAGTGCGTTGTAAAATCGCATTCAAAGCTCCTCAGCGAAGCTGAATGCATACTCGTAGCATAGGTAAACCAAGTCTGTTTTTGTGTTTAACCTTTTTTGTTGCTGTCAGAAAACGCCAGCTGTTAAACTTTGTTAAATCACGAACGAAATCCACTCTCACCAGCATTGATTTGCGTTGTACGCGCTTTAACTTATAGCTGAGATATGTGTCTGTTGACTACAATAACAAAGTAAAACAAAATATCAACCTTAAAATTAGTAGCCACATCAGCAGTAATCGCAGCAAAAATGAAATCCAAACAAGCATGAAATCATGCTACTTTGCTGTTCAATTGAATGTTTGTAATGTTTATGCTCAACTATCCACTAAGATGCTTTCAGTTGTGCGTATCGTGCGTTTGTATGCGCTTGAGTCGTGTGTGCATGCCACATTAAATGCCAGCTGCAAAAGGTGATCTCACAACAATCTATTCGGAAAGCGTTTTGATTCGGATTTCACTAGAAGACTAAGTGTGCATACTACATGTATCAATTCGTGCTTTTGAATGGAAACATAAAGAGGTGATCAAAATTTTATAAGGCTACCTTTTTATAAAAGGAACCAAACGTCAGCAGTAAAGTTTGCAATGAACAAAGAGGTAGTCAATAGCTCTGTTTTTACCTTCATAGGCTTTTCCACTTAATATTTGTAAGCCCACAACTAACTGGTAAAATCAGTACTTTCAAGTTTTATGCAATTTTCTTTACATGTTGTAAACTGTATTATCGGCTTTTATCAATCTGTTTTATCATTACTTAATAATGAATGAAATGTAAACAGAGGAAATATATTGCGCATTGCTCTACTTGTCTTTGTCTGACATTTGAAGAGCATTGCTGACAAATAATTTCATGGACTATACACAATTGTCGATGACCATTTTTTTAATCGCAAACGCAGATGTATATGCGCGTAAAAAAACGGTCAATTTTTTAGTTCTTTTCTTATATGGACAGGATTTTTATATATACTAAATTTCAGATACTGGTACTGATATAGCAAATTTGAATTATTTTGGTGTTTACGTACTTCTTTTAAAATCTTGCAAAGATCGATATGTGGCAGGCGCGGTCCAGAAAATATTTTCAGGGGCTCTCCAAATTTTTTTTCATTTTGAGTGTAAAATGGAAATTACAAAATTGCAGTTTAATTTTGTCTCTAGTGGGGACGCAAACCAAATTTATCAAAGCCTTGAAAAAAAATACCAAAAATAAGTACCATTTCTTTTGATGGACTGTAACAAAACAAGTTCACATCTATTCAAAATTTCAGGTAGCAATTTATTAAAGATATATTAAAGAAAAAAAATTATATGCATAGCGATAAAGCATTTTACTTTGCAGAGTACATTTCTTTAGTTACGTGAATCAGAATACAAAATCGTCCATGTACTTTGTATGGAAAATTGAAAAAATGCATTGCGTAACATCTCAATAGCTTAACTGATATAGCCAAATGTTTGCATTGCATATGGGAAACGTCTAAAAAAATTTATTTTGTATGGGAAATGTTCACACTCCAATATTCAGGGCCCAAACCCTCAGGGTATTCTTGTAGGTAGGTACTTCCCATAGTATTTCAAGGTAGTACTCAAAAAAAAAAGTCGAAAATAGAGCCCTAATATGCACATACATTTCCCCGATTCTGTGTTTATCAATATTTAACAATTTATCAACAAAACATAATTGGGCGCATTGTATGAGTACTCGTATAAGATTGGACATTTTTCCCATATGTCATAAAATATATTTTAACTTGCTTTTACTTGCATTAAATCTTAGTTTTTGTCTTTTTTAATATAGTTACATAGATTTATACTTATTAAGTACATTGTTTGGTTTTGGAGCTTGGTCCTTTTTTGTGATAAATTTTGGCACCGAAAAGAACCATGACGTGGCAACCGTGCCTTTGAGCCAATGTACGGGGTCTGTACCCCCCGGATCCGCTCCTGTATACGCGCCTGATATGTGGGCACATATATTCTAATATAAATTTAAGCAAAAGCGTGATTCCACATTTTTACAAGCATCCCACCAAAAGAATTTATTTTTTGAACAGTTTGGGTAAGCTGCGCTCTATTGTAGTTGTTATTGTGAATTATGGCTCTTAAAGTTTATTGATTTATTTCCAGCATACACACGCGTGCCCATTTTGGCAAATTTATTCAACAGATGGTTTTATGATTGAACTCTGAAAAATTTTTGTAATTTTGCGCGAATTGGTTTCACTCAGCGCCATTTCGGTGCTTTGGTCTTCAATACTTTTATGGCATATCCTTTCTTTGGCTATTAAAAGGCTTTTATGGTTTGTTTATGTTGCGGTGAAATAAATTTTTATATTGCTGGGTATTGGTTGGATCATAAAAACGTATTATTTAAATAATCTGCTATAAAATCCAAAAATAAGAGAAAAATTTACTATAACTGTTGAAATCACAACAAAATTTTACTCAAGTGCTAGCTTGAACAGGTTTTTATCTTACGAAACTTTGAATGAATTACAAAAAAATTAAAACAGAAAAAAACTTAGCCATAATCAGTTCTGACTGTGCGTTATATCACAATATAGGTGGCCTTGAGGTAAAGTTAGCTACTAGTATAGCATCTTCGTAGTATATTTAACCAATTGGCGGCAGCTCTGATGAAGTAGGACAGGAATATCAAAGCATTTAAGAATTTTTGTGGTTTTTATAAATTTTTTTCTAAACATTTAGTTGTCTACACCAGTTTATATATTCTGTCTACCAGTGGCTGACAATTGCTATAGCTCTATTTCAACTTTTTCAATAATTTATAATAAGTAAGTGGAAACAGAGCTATGACATTTTCATCCGCCAGTAAGCAGAATCGGGCAGTTAAAAAATGTTTTTATTCTTTTATAAATTTTGCTTTTCCCTCTTCGTTATCTTGTACCAGCTTTTATGAAAAAGTTACGTCGATATATTTGCAAACATCCCAAATCGTCAAAGTGACTTAAATGCGATTTGGCAACCCTGCACTCTAGGCATCAGTTTTTCATCTATAAAATGAACAAAATTGTATTCCAACAAAAATGTACCTACAAAATGTATAACTCAGACCAGACCTGTTAAATTTGATTAGTAATTAGTAATCTATTAATTAGACGCCTTTTTTAATTGGTAATGATTATTTTAATTATTTTTCATGAAATGCGATTGAACGATTAGAAAAAATCAAAAAAAATCAATAAATTTCAAAAATAATCAAAAAAGGTAGTCCTGATTACTTTTGACTTTTTTCGGCATTGTTGATGTGTATATCTATGTGCTTCTACAAAAATTCTGGAAAAAATCAATTGATAAAAAAATCAAAAATAAGCAAAATAACTTTTTTAGATTATTATGGGTTAATTTAGTTTTTTTTTTTAATAATCGTAAAAAATCATGATTTTTAAAATTATTTTTTTAAATAAATTGGGAAATAAAAATGGGTATGAGCAGCACATTCGGCACATTCTAGAAATACCATTACATCGTGTTCGGAACAATTTCTGGATTTTTTTGGGTTTATTTCAGGACATACGATGATTTTGGGACTGTTTTCGCAACCATTTTTGAGTCTTTTTTTGGGGTAAATTCAGTCCATTTTTTTAATTATTCCAACATTTTTGGCACATCATTTCGGGATGTTTTTCATCATCAATTCGGAACTGTTATATTGCAGTCTATGTGCGGTCTTCACCGACCAGTCAGATCAATCTAAACTTTCTCTATCTACTTCTCACTATACTTTCTCTATTTTACTTTTCGCATACACTTTTCACATTCCTCTCCTTAACGGTCTAAAAAAAATAAAACAAGTTGTAACGGCAACATACCAATTCACTCGTAGACCCAGTTTTCTGTGGAGGCCTAGCACCGGCCACTCTTCAAGTATAAAATATATCCCCAGCTAGTAATCCACGTCACAGAATCTGTACACAAATATATGAAGCCACATCTTTGTAGGTAGGAATCCGTTCGGTTCGAGGGAATATAATTGCTACAATTAAATATTTTTATTTAAAAACATTCTATGTACCCCACTGTGCAGTCAAATATTGATCGAATGAATTAAATAAATTAGCATGTTTCGGTAGTCAAATTGTTTTTCAAATAAAAGTCTATGAAAAATTTTGTTCTTGGAATTCTTTAATTAAATTTAAATCGAATGCCATGTACTGCTTTCAAAACAAAGCTCATACATTCTCTCGCTCTTCTTCATTCTCGCTTTGTTTTGACAAATTTCTTCATGTCGCCTATCCCATCAGTGCAAGCTTCGCAAGTCTTTTTCAGTAAAGTCTAAAACTTGAAATCGCATTCTCATTGTTTTTATATTTTTCTAAAATACAAACAAAACGAATGATTCAAGATATTGAATGCAAGAAAATAAAATAATAAATATGCACATTGATCCTTGAGAGTAATTTTCAATCAACGGCAGACTTTCTAAAAATAAACTAAAATATAAGTATGTATGCATGGGTATATATATGTAATTGTACACTAACCTACACCAATTCAGGAAAACAATTTGCCAGCACTTGTAAATTTCAATTCAGACTTCGATTTATATTATATAGTAGCTAAGTACATAATACCAATTCTGTGCCAATGATTGATTGAGTTTTTGCTTGGTTTGTTTAGTTTTTCTTTGTTTCATATCTGCTGGGCTATGGCATAGACAAATAAATATTTCATGAATGTGTATTTATTTATTTATATGTGTATACATGAGGGTGATGCGACAAAAGTAATGTCTCTCAGAGAAGAAATCGTAGCGTTCCAAATTCGAAGAAATTATCGGACTTTGCTATACTAAACATCTATCAACTTCACGATTTTTCTTTGCTAAATCGATAGCTGAGAAATTATTTGAAAACGGCCCATCTCAACTGAATTTATACAGAATTTTCTGTTTCACTTCACCCTAATATCTAATATATAAAGTAATTTCTACAATGGTAATAGTAGAAATTGTATTCTGCAGCTACTTCTAAGTGGCTATTTGTTTGTTTTCATAAATTATTTCTCGTTTTTCCCCTGGACGAATTGGTGCAATTGAGTAGGCTTAAGTCATCCGTTTTCGTTTAATCTATTGATTGCCTGCACACCCAACTATGGCAGTAGGTGATTTGGATAATTGCTAAATGTTTAATAAATGAGTAGTGCATTTGTTTTTGTTTGTGTGCCTTCAAATCCAATACATGGTCATTAGTATTTCTTGCCTGAATCGAAACGCATTAATTATATAATAAGGTTTTATGTTTAACATGAATTTTTGTTCCAAAAATAAAATTTCTAAGCTACAACTGAAAACTCACCGAACTATGTTATAAATAGAAGCATGCTTGACTAAGTAAATGTTTACCTTTTCGAGTAGTAATAGTTGATTATATAGAACTGAAATCTCTAAATAAAATCTAAAAATGGCGAGTTAAAGAGTAGCATATTTTCGGGACTTAGTCCCCCGTTGAGGCGACAGTATTTTTAAATGTTGCTACTATTTTTATCAGGCTAGTACTTGGAACGAATATTACTGTCTTTTAAAGAAATTTTCTATGAAATTAATTCACCCGCTAGGTGGCTCTAGCGTCGAGATGTTGAGAAAACTTGTGTGTGAAACCAGTAAAACTCATAATTGTACCCTTGTACAAACTTTGATAAAAAGAATTTTATTGGTGCTCTGCAAAACCACATATTGACCAGATGCAAAGTAATAAAAATATTTAGCAACCCTGCACTCCAGGCATCTAGTTTCATCTATAAATAAAACAAATTTCTTATTCCAATATAAATTTTTGTGGACATATACAGACAGTTTCGTATAACTTACTGTTTGCTTGAGTGAAATAACAGCGCATCTTATATGAAATATACTCCTTCTAAGATGAATATGATTAAATGGGTACTTCAAGAAGAAAGTTTCACCGATTTCACTTTACTCGGCACATTCTTGAAATGCCATATATGATAAGAATGTTCAACGATTGACTTGACTAACATACTCAATATACCATATACCAGTACCCTAATAGGTAGGCACTAGTATTCTTGAAGTAAAAGTAACGTACTTGTGAGTACTTCCGAAGTACCTTATTATGTGGCGATGAAAAATATTAAATTTATTCCCTTTGAAAATAGTTTCGTTTTTTTTAAATTAAATAAATTTAGATTAAATAAATAAAAATTAAACAAAATAAAATTAAATTAAATTAAATTTGGTTTAATTTAATTTAATTGAATTAAAAACAAATTAATTTAATTTAGTTTAATTAAAAATAAAATAAAATAAAATATTAATTACTTCTTCTTGCCGGTCTTTCAATAATTGAAACCAAAAGATATTGATTTTACCAATATATTTCGACTACCAAAGGTAATCATCATCAGGGTCAAATTATTACATGTCTGTCCTCTTTAACGTGGAGTTGTTTTCTGAAAGAAAAATAAATAAAGAAAATAAAATAAAATAACTTGTTATAAAATAAAATACAAAATAAAATAAAATAAAACAAAAAATAAAATAAAATAAAACAAAATTAATTTAAATAAAATAAAATAAAATACAAAATATAAAATAAATTTTAAAAAAATAAAATAAAATAAAATAAAATAAAATAAAATAAAATAAAATAAAGCAAAATAATTTAAAATAAAACAAAACAACTTATAATAAAATAAAATAAAAAATATAAAATAAAATAAAACAAGCGGTTACAATTTCCATCGCCATCTTATATTCGCCAAACAAATTTCATATAGAATCACTGAGGACAAATTAGTAGTGGCTCCATATGCACTAGCCAGTACCAAACTAAAGATTTTCTCTATACCCTATGTTCGAGTACTCGTAATGTGTGTGACTTGCTTTACTTGAGTGTTTGTCAGCAGTGTATTCATTCGTATTGTGCTTTTCAAAGTGGGATTTGTTGCAATTTCAAGTGGTATTATTTTGAAAGCTTTGGTCAACTCTCGTACTTTATTGTCCACATATAAATTTCCAGATAGTTGTAATCTTACTAATAAATTTCATTGTATGTAGCTTTGCTTAAGAGGACTTTCACTTTTGGTAAAAGAAGTGGATAAATGTTTTGCGTTAAATACTTTAGTTCGGCTAAATATGGGCATAAGGGTGGATATTGTTTGTTTGTAGGATAAAGGACAAAGGCAAGCATATAGAACATATGAAGTATATGTATACTAATAATATAAATAAAAACTATGAGTGAAGGCATAAGCACCGCATTAGACCGCATTAATGCCTAGGATTGCGCAAAACCGTTTTCGAAGGTTTTTGCATTTAATACAATAACAACAATATACAGAGATGAAGCCTGCTCAATCTTAAATCGTACTGTTGAACGTTCTAAGACAACCTTTTCTAGTAAGCTTGCTCACTAAATTTCTCCTAAGCTTAAACCGAAATTTTAATTTATTTGTATTCTTATGCTTACAGTCTGCGCCCTGCAGTTAATTCAGTAAGCAGCTCATCATCTTATGCATAAAATAGGGTTTTACAATACAATAAAAAATCGTATATAAAAATATTAAGAACTGCCGATAGTGGGTCAGGTACACTTACGGTTTCTTATTAGTTGCAAAGAAGGTGGTTGCCCTGGTTTAGAGTTAATGTATGCATAGTGACTAATAATAAAAAAAAATTCAACAACAAAAGATTTAAGTTATGAAATATCTGCATTTAGAAGAGAAGATTTTACGCAATTCGGAACCTAAAAAGCTTTTGATCTTGAAACACACATACGCAATATATGTACATATCATACCCAATTACGAAAATTACTCATCCCATGGTAGTCGATATAAGCGAATCTAAACTACGAAGAGACTAACTTATCTCTAATCATTCCGCAATCTCACATTGTATCTCATTAGCGCGATCACCGACCACAAAAACTCTAAAAACATTATTTCAAGATCAAGTGATTTGAGAAAGAAACCCTCTTTCGGAATTTGTACCGAATTTTACACAATGGCCGTCTTTTATTCGTCATTTCGATGCTATTTAAAATTTGTTTGGCAAAAAAAAAAATTTTAATGGAGAGCAACAACAAGCAAGTGTATTCGGGTGGAACCGAAAATTAAATACCAAGGCATATTTTGCTACCTCCCTACCCCCCTTTTAGAAAACTTTAGTACAGATTTTGGTTATTTTCCGTGGGCGTACTCTACACGTCTTACAAGGTTCTGAAGCTATAAGTAGCCGAAATTTCATATTTTGCTCATTAACATGTGGGCGGTGCCACGCCCATTAAGAAGAATAGAATTTGATGTAACTGCCAAACTATATCATTTTACTTGTATCAGTGAATAAGAAATGGCCAGTTAAGTATTTCTACCTCCTTTTGAGATAACTTTCCTGAAACAGGAGGCGTGGTCTGTAAGCGATTTTGCTTATATAAAGTAACGATCGTCCAATCGTTCGTGGACTAAAAATATTTTTTTCTTATTTCGATAAGAAGTTTTATGAAATAATTTGTGATATCCACCCCATATAGGACTATTTAAAGACTTGCGTCTTAAGACCGACCACCTCAGTTCGGAGCTTTGAAACCCCTTCGAAGATTCCTTCTAAATTTGATGAGTCAAATAAAAGTTTTCGTAGAAATTTAAGAAGCTTTGAAGCTTGCTCCCACCAAAGAACAAGGTTTACTCCCTTTTACTATACTTTTTGATCGGTGAAACACTTTGAGGCAGTGTAGGGGTTTGTCGACATTTCTCCGCTCACAGAGTGGGTTGAATTCATACGATTAAACTGGTATTGGATTGCTTCATGTACAAAGATATTCATAAAATCTTTATCATAATTATCAATGAGGGGGAAGGAATGCCATTAAGGTGGATCTATCAGAAGGACATTCTGTCGAAACCTGAAGCGATTTGCTGCAACAAATAGTCAACCGAACAGAGAATCTGTAGAAAATGATGGACCCGAAAGATCCGGCAGAAATTTACAGCAACAAAGACACTCTATTCGGACAAGTTGATAAGGCGTGAAAAACTATTTCCTAACATATTTTACTTAAATGATATACTCAATGCGAAACTGCGATAAAGAGCCACGGATATGCCACGATATAACGAAAAACAAACGGGTTTGTTCCATAGATATTTGATGGCCCTTAAGTTTTGTCGCTCCACTTTTGGATTTTTGAGTTCATCGGATTCTTTGTAGAACATTTTTTGGATGAGCTGGTAAGCTACTTTTATTTATTCAAATTTATAATACCTAATATTTTTCTACCTAAATAAAAAGGTCCAAATATTATAGAACTAGTATGTACGATTTTTTTGAGTAAAATGCTTTAAAGGGAATTTCGGTGCTTTAGCTTTGTAGCACACTGTATGTGGGCGGTGCCACGTCGGTTTATAAAGAATTTGGTAAAATCGTGAATAGAATGATCAAATCAAAAAAACTACCACATTTCATTATCAAAGCTGCTTTTATTATTGAATTATCTCAGAGGAGGACGGACGGATGAACCTCTCTTAATCGATTCCTCTGTTCATTCTATGAAATTTGCTATATGGAACTCTATATCTTTCTAGATTTTTTTTTTCGTTACAAACCAATATTATATTGACAAAACTATAATACCCTGTGAACTAGTACAGCGGGGTACAAAAAGTGAACACTGCAAAAGTGTATTATTAAACTCAGATTACACTGAGAAAGTGACAGTCTCCAAATAATTGTGTAGTAAATTTACTTTATTTTTAAAATAGAAATAAAAAGCGAATTAAAAAAAATTTTTTTTTTTTTAATTGTGTCTTACGGATATGTATGTATGTCAGAGCTTGAAATATTCTTTAAAGTACTCGTATACTCACAGAAGCCAATACTAGGCTTTCACTTAAAAATTGTTAAAAAATAGTTTGTATACTCAAGTGGATATGTATTTATATGTACTAGTAATTATTTATGTATACAAAGAAGTCAAGTTGGAAATACAATAGGGATATCTTTCCTATGCGGTCCGACATGTAAAAGAAGTGCACAGTAAATACATTTGTTTTGCATTTATACCCAACTGTGTACTCCTTTGGGAATATTTAAATGCAAATGTGTGTCTGTATACATGTATGTATTTATTTATACGAGTGCATATATACATACAAGATAACATATATGTGCTCACAGCTAATAGTTTAAATTTTTTCAACATACAAAAGTTGATGGAAGCCAATAACCATGTCGTAGACAGACAGCGAATTGTCAGGAGTCCGTTGTTTGTATGTATAGAAGCAACAGCAGAACAACAACAACTAACAACAAAAATAACAACTTACAGACGCCTAGCAACACAAACGACAAATGCATACAAACGAGACATGGAAAGTAAGCTAAGGGCATCGAGCGTAAATGCAGAGAGAATGAAAAGACCAATTTCTTTTTTTGGTTTCTAGGACTTACTTCTTTTTGGTTTTTTTCTTTTAGTTTTTTAATATTTTTTTTTTACTTTTATTTCAATTTTATGCTTTTTAGTGTTTTTATGACTTTGGTCCGTTTTTCTTGCTTTTTTCATTTCACTTGCTGGCTGTACTTGCCTTTTATATCACACTTACATGTCTGTTTGTTGCATATGTTGTGGTTAGATATGTGTATATTAGTGTGGGTTGAAAGATTTTTGGCGCATTATCTCATTTGTACTTTAAGTTAAAAATAAATTAAAAATTAAACAAAAAAAAACCATTCTTAATTTTTGTAATTTTTCTAAAGTTAAAGAATTTTGCTTTTGTAACTTCAGTCGGAAATGCAAACTCGAAGTGCACTTTCAACCGCAAGAATAATATCTTCTTTTTTTTAATTATAATTTTTTTTATATTTAATAACTCTTTTAATTATTAAAAGTTTTCATTAAATTACAAAGGAAAAATTTTGACAAAAATCAGCTGTCTTTATTATGTTTACTCGACTTTTCGAAAGCCTTTGATTCCGTGAATCATAACCTGCTTTGCTGGAAGTTAAAAAGCTATTTTTGTTTTGGGGATTCTGCAACGCGTCTTATCCGGAGCTATTTGACTGGGAGATCTCAACGTGTCAAAGTTGGCTCCGAAGTTTCTGGTCTAAAACCATTACTTGCTGGGGTACCTCAAGGATCAATCCTGGGCCCGCTTTTATTCAGTCTGTTCATAAATGACATATTTTCCGCCTGCCAGCATGTTCATATGCATGCATATGCTGATGATGTCCAGCTATACTTATCCGGAAACCACGAGCAGACGGCTCAAGTATGCTCTAAGATAAATAATGACTTATCATCCATATATGAATGGGCCAGGAGAAATGACTTATGTCTAAATGGAGATAAATCATATGTGCTACCTATTTCTAAGAAAAGAATAAGTTTTTTAAATATTCCACCGTTATACATCGCAGACAAATCTCTCAAACTGGTAACCAAAGTGACCAATCTTGGGTTCATTATCAACTCAACATTAACGTGTGATGATCATATCAATTCCGTAGTTGGTAAGGTATACAATATCCTTAGGAACCTACGAATGTCTTCAATTTATACACCCATAAATGTTAGGAGAAAGCTTGCTATCTTATATATAAATAGACAAGATGAATGCAATGTAGAACCGTTTTCTGTTAAACTATAATTCTAAGGTATACAAATTATATATGTATAGATAGGAAATTTTGAGGTGTACTTTTATCCGTAAATAAAAAAAATTTTAAAACTCATTTTAATATAAAAAATTTAACATAAAAGTCACACCACTACACATTCACTTATTCACACTATAGACACGCTCTGTGTGTGTACTTGCTTTTTGTGTACTATGCTGAATCGTGAGCATGGCCGAGGAGTTGCTTTGTAGGAAAAAATTAAGAGCCGTAGTAGTGTGAGTAGACTTGCCATGCATGTTTTTGTGTTATTCGTGTGGTCGGCTCTCACTGTGAGTGCGAAGAGTTGGTAGTGGACCAATGAAAAATAAGTATTCGCACTATAGATACTCTGTTGTGTCATGCATTTTTGCTTTAGTTGTTGTTATTGTATTGATTACTGGCTACGATGCCCAGTGTCAGCTGCTCTCCTGAGAGCACGACAAGTTGCTTTGTTGGATACATTAAACAAGGAATGTAAAATATGAGCAAATATGTAAAATTCATTGCTGGTACCTACAAACAGGGTTTACAAAAATAAAATAAATGATTACTCATAAAGAGTATTAAACACCGAAGAAAATTAAAGGAAAATAGAGGAAAGGAAAAGAATTGAAAGGAAGGAAAATGAAAGGAAAGAAAGAAAAGGAAAAGGAAAGGAAAGGAAGGAAAGGGAAGGGAATGGAAAGGATAGGAAAGGAAGGAAAATTAAAGGAAAGAAAGGAACGGTAAGGAAATGAAAGGAAGGGAAGGGGAAGGGAATTAAAGGAAAGGTAAGAAAACGAAGGGGAAAGAAAGAAAATTAAAGGAAGGGAAGGGAAAGGAAAAGAAGTTTGAGGAAAGTAAAAAATAAAATAAAAGAGTAAAAAAAGAAATCAAGGAAAATAAAAATATGTTAGAGGAAAGGAACAACATAGAAAGGAAGAAAAAAAGTGGGATAAAACATACCTACAGCAACAAAATAAAATAAAATAAAGTTTATTGGTTGAATTTCAACCACTGGGCGAACTCTAGTACAATTAATTATGCCGATCATTTCTTACTCTGAACTTGTGTATAGCAAGCTGGGTTCACAGTCTGCGCACAAAATTGATGTTGCCTTTAATCACGTTACGCGTTATGTGTTTGGGTTATCTCAGTTTGATCATATATCAAGTTGGAAATCGCATTTATTAGGGTGTGAAATTGCAGATTACTTCAAAGCTAGAAATTGTATTTTCCTTTGCCGACTCATTCTGTATAAGAAGCCAAGCTACCTATATGATAAACTGATATTCCCTAGGTCTGCGCGAATTATTGATCTGATAGTACCAACTTACAACTACCTGTCATCTGCACGGCTATTCTTCGTAAATGCTGTTCGTACATGGAACTCTATTCCAGTTTCCATTCGCAGTAGTCTAAATAAAAGCAATTTTAAGAGGGTCCTTTATACCTATTTTAGTTAAAATTTATCTTTGCACATTATTATCTTCGCTATCTATAAATCTGTCTTCTAGTCGTTATATACAAGTCTATCCATTAGTTTTGCTTTCCTCAAATGTACCTGCAGTTCAAAATTCCTACATATAATGCTTTTTAATTATTTATACTTATTATAAATTAATGTATACTACTTTTTGTTACTATTATTGTTTATATTTACATTTTTATTGTACTATAAAAGATTGAGGATCTTATTGTACTAATCTTTTGCAATAAATAAATAAATAAATAAAACAACCGTCATGGTATTTCTTATAGATAAATCTTTCCTATAGAGATTTTGGCGAGCTTCGTTAACGAATAGGCTCTAAGAATGCAGGGTTTTCTCCATCCTAACAAATTTTTTTATGCATTTTACAATACTATTGTGCAAGCAATGCAAGGGCATTTATGGATGGATTTCTTGTTTTTTGTGTA
This sequence comes from Merzomyia westermanni, assembly GCA_949987695.1. NCBI lineage: Eukaryota > Metazoa > Arthropoda > Insecta > Diptera > Tephritidae > Merzomyia > Merzomyia westermanni. The sequence continues at coordinate 115,421,428 of OX465293.1, forward strand.
AACTTTAAAAAAAAATTTTTTTAATTTATAGAAACAAAAAAATAAAAAGAAAATATGATTATCATTATTAAAAAAATAAAAACAATAATTTTTTTAATTTAAAAACATACTATTCTTGGGTTTGAGACTTAAAAAAAAGTTTTTTTTCATTTATAGAAAAAAAAATTTATAAATAAAAAAATATGATTATCATTATTAAAAAAATAAAAACAATAATTTTTTTAATTTAAGACAATATTATTGTTGGGTTTGAGACTTAAAAAAAAGGTTTTTTCATTTATAGAAAAAAATAAAAATTATAATTTTTTTAATTTAAAAACATACTATTCTTGGGTTTGAGACTTAAAAAAAAGTTTTTTTTCATTTATAGAAAAAAAAATTTATAAATAAAAAAATATGATTATCATTATTAAAAAAATAAAAACAATAATTTTTTTAATTTAAGACAATATTATTGTTGGGTTTGAGACTTAAAAAAAATTTTTTTTCATATATATATAAAAACAAATTTATAAATAAAAAAATATGATTATCATTATTAAAAAAATAAAAACAATCATTTTTTTAATTTAAGACAATATTATTCTTGGGATTGAGACTTAAAAAAAAAGTTTTTTTCATTTATAGAAAAAAAAAAAATAGAAAAAAAATATGATTATCATTATTAAAAAAATAAAAACAAGAATTTTTTTGATTGGAAACAATGTTATTCTTGGGTTTGAGACTTAAAAAAAAGTTTTTTTCATTTATAGAAAAAAAAAAATATGATTATCATTATTAAAAAAATAAACAGTAATTTTTTTTTTATATAAAAAAATATTCTTGAGCTGGAGCTCCACCCTTTCAACCCACCCTATTACTTATCACTGTGCATTTGTGTGCGAATACCGAAGTAGTGGTGTGAACACTGCACTGGCACAACTGCGCCTTTTCTTATGCAAAGTTTCACAGAAGTTGACTTCGAGCAACGACTTAACTGAAATGCATGCAACCAAAGCTGTTTACATACATGTGCGTGTGTATCTATTTATGTTTCTATACCTGCAAAAAATCGTACGACTGAGCTCTAAGGAGAGTGATACGCGATTAATACTTTTAATCTACAGTCGGTTACGATTGATCTCAATAGTTAATGTTATAGGCATACTTAGGATAAGTTAATTTTAATTTCTGTTGCCTACCTTTAGGTGTTGAAGGTAAACTTCTCCGACCGTGTAGTTAGGGGAACAAGAGGAATCTATCCGACAGTACCCGTTTAAGCATAAAAGGGACCAATTAGTATCTTCATAAGACATGCTCCAACAAAAGGGATCACTTTAACCCATACAAAGAGATCAAAACTGGCATTGGTCGCTTGCTCCATTGCGACTCATCCCGGACTCATCCTAAAATAATTGCATTTTTGCAGGGATGCTATAGCATATTTTAGTGTTTTTTCTATGTTAAAGTCATTGGTCGTGAAGTAGCACAGCAGTTGACTATTTCAATTGCCATTTTCACAGTCCTTGAACTACTACACTTGCCATACTCATACACTTACATTTACATACATACTCGTACATATGTATGCATATTTGTGCATGTACTTAACTGCTTACATATGCATAAGCTTATATTACTTTTAAAATAGTTGCATGGCTAGGTATGTGTGTGTGTGCGTTTGTGTTTAAGTTTAAGCAAGTGTAGTTGGTCCGCTATTTTAACATATTGGCATTGGCGCAACGCAAGCAGGAAAAACAGCAAAATCATTGACTTAACATATGTTTTATTTCATTTTCTTTATAATATTTTAATTCTTCCTTTCTTTCATTTTGCTGTTTATTACGTTGGTTGCGCTAACTAATGTTTACTTTGGTAAATTTACGCTCTGCTAGTCTTCGCGTTACATATGCAACTCGACCAAGCATATTGATTTAGTTAGTACTTAAGCCGGTTCATAGAAGTATTTAAAGTTTACGTTTTTTTGAGTAAAACTGATAACTCTCGTGTTTCAAAATAAAGATATTGTCAGGTCACTGGAATTAAGATGAAGGTTGCATTTAATTAAAATAAAATAAAATAGAATGGAGTAAAATAAAGTAAAACAATTTTAAATAAAATAGAATAAAAAAAAATTAAATAAAGTAAAATAAAATAAATCAAAATAAAATAAAATAAAATAAAATAAAATAAAATAAAATAAAATAAAATAAAATACAATAAAATAAAATAAAATGAAATAAAATAAAATAAAATAAAATAAAATAAAATAAAAAAAAATAAAAGAAAACAAAATAAAATAAAATAAAACCAAAAAAAAAATAAAGTAACATAAAATAAAATAAAATAAAGTAAAATAAAATAAAATAAAATAAATTAAAATAAAATAAAATAACATAGAATAAAATGAAATAAAATAAAATAAAATAAAATAGAATAAAATCTAATTTAATCAAATCAAATCATAATAAACACATAATTTAAAATAAAATAAAAATAAACTAAATAAAATGAAATTAAATTAAATCAATTTAATTTAATTAAATTGAAATAAATTAAATTAAATTAAATTTGGCGAAAGCCAAACTGTCGCCCCAATGACCAGCGTGATTCAAGGGAATCGAATCGATGCAGGTTAGCTGATGAACTGCTAGACCAACTGGTGCTTGATCACCAAATAAACTATGCAATCATCAGCGAACCTTACAAGGCCAGAGACAGCTGGTACATTGACGAATCTGGCGCTGCTGCTATCTGGATAGTGGACGCCAATACCAATGTTACTAATCGTGCTGCCGGACATGGCTACGTCCGTGTAACTGTAGCGCGAACAACTCTTGTTAGCTGCTACCTGTCCCCAAATGACCCCATTCAGAGGTTCAAAGAAAAGCTGGAGCTATTAGAAGACGACCTACGGGACCAAACGGGCAACCTGGTCATCGCTGGAGACTTCAACGCTAGAGCAATAGAATGGAGCATGCCTCAAACTAATACCAGGGAAAACTAATTCTGGAAATGGCAGCCCGACTCGGTGTGGTCGTACTGAATACGGGCACGACCCCGACATACAGGCGCCCGGGCTTTGGGTACTCGATCCCCGACATAACGCTCGTCTCGGAGAGACTCTTTCCAAACGCGGTTGGGTGGAGGGTGATGGAGGACCTTACTGGCAGCGACCACAACTACATCACCTTCCAACTCGACCATCCTGGTCAGAGACCGGCAGCGAACGCGTCATACAAAACCCGTAGATGGGATGCAGCTAAAGTTGACGCCACCAGGTTCACCGGAACAGTGCTGGCGAAAGCCAGACGGATAACCGACGGCACCAATACGCCACATGCGGCGGTTGAAGAAACCATGCAATGCATGCGCCATGCTTGCAACGTCTCTATACCACGAATAGGAACGTGGCGAGGCAAGAAGCAGGTATATTGGTGGAATAACGAAATCGCGGAACTCCGGAAAACATGTCACAGAATGCGAAGACTGGCGACGCGCTCACGTGGCAGATCCGAGGCTCTTGAAAGGGCGGAGGCGTACAAGGGGGCGAAAAAGGCTCTCGGCGCCGCCATAAAAGCAAGCAAACTAAGATGCTGGAAAAAGCTCTGTAAGGAAGTGGATGAAGAGACCTGGGGACAAGGGTACAAAATAGTTATGAAAAACTTCGATCACCAAATCAGACGATGGACGAAGATGACATGAAGAACATCGTGGAAGCGCTATTCCTCACGCAACCTACTAGAGAAGAGAAACATGCAGCACGAGATGACCGCAACGTGGTACCTTTCAATGAAGAAGAGCTAGAAAGAGCCCTGCGTAGCATGAGGGCTGGTAAAGCCCCAGGACCCGATGGAATACCTGCGGAGGCAATCAAATTAACTGCTAATAGTTGTCCAGAGCTCTTGTTACACATGTATAACAAATGTCTAGAAGCATGTGTCTTCCCCGCCAGATGGAAGACAGCACGGCTCGTCCTCATACCGAAAGGCAAAGGGGACCCAAACTCTCCATCATCCTTTCGCCCATGTATGCTCGACACAGCGGGAAAAATGATGGAGAGCCTTATAAAGCAACGTCTAACAGCAGCCATAGAAGACAAGGGTAGACTCTCCCACCGGCAACATGGCTTTCGGAGAGGGCACTCCACAATAGACGCCATAGCAGAAGTCGTAGAGGCAGTCCGGAAGGCCGAGACGGCAATCCATCAAGCAAGGCCGGTGGTACTATTGGTGACGTTAGATGTTAAAAACGCTTTTAACTCTGCCAGGTGGGAAGACATGCTTGATGCATTAGAACGCTCCTTTAAGGTCTCGATATACTTGTTAGATATATTGAGGGACTACTTAAGAGACCGCTGGCTAATCTATGTAACGACGCAAGGCCAAAGAAAGGTGAAGCTAACAGGCGGGGCAGCACAAGGGTCGGTGTTCGGCCCTGATCTTTGGAATGCTACCTATGACAGTCTCCTTCGAATGCAGATGCCAGAAAGCACTTTTCTAGTTGCTTTTGCAGACGACGTGGCTGCGGTGATAACAGCACGAAACTGCGACCTGGCACAGCTTAAACTGAACCAAGTGATGCGCAGTGTAGACGAGTGGATGAATAATCACGGCCTCCAACTGGCTACAGCCAAGACAGAGATCGTGATACTAACGAAAAGAAGGATTCCCACAATCACCAACATGAATGTTGGGGATCAACAGATAGAGACGCGCCGCTCTACGAAATATCTAGGGGTGAAATTGGACAACAAGCTGACCTTCTCGGAGCATCTAAGAAGCTCCTGCGAGAAGGCTGTGAAGACCATCGCAAGTCTAAGTCGGCTAATGGCAAATACAGGTGCAACAAAACCATGCATAAGAAAGCTGCTGGCGTCCGCCTCAGATTCTATACTGTTGTACGGTGCAGAAGTCTGGGCGGACGCAATGAAATTTGGGAAGTCTCGGGCCGCTATTACCGCAGTTCAACGTAGAGGGGCCCTGAGAATCGCCTCAGCATACCGTACGGTCTCCGCAGATGCTGTTCTGGTCATCGCGGGGACTATACCGATATATCTCCTCGCTGAGGAAAGAAAAATTACTTACGACACTCGTGCAGAGGTACGTAGAGACGTTGCTGCAACGCAGGCGCGGGGCTCACGTAACGCGCTTCCTTACCTGTAGTAATGCTAAGCGCGGTCCCAGGTAAGGAAGAATGCGCGGGCCGTGGGAGGTTAGGTTTTAGTGCGGTATACTTCAAGATAAGAAGGAGTCCCACACTCGGAGAGTTCGGCTGCTAGAGAATCTAGTAACGAGGGCTTAAACCCGGTTAGTGCATAAAGCATTTCCTCCTCCCACGAACACAAAAAAAAAAAAAAAAATTTAATTAAATCAAATTAATTTACATTAAATTAAATTAAACTAAATAAAACTAAACTAAATTAAATTGAAGTAAACTAATTTAATTAAAATAAATTAAATTAAACTAAATTAAATTGAATTAAACTAAATTAAATTACCATAATTAAATTAAACTAAATTAAATTAAATTAAATCAAATTAAATTAAATTAAATTAAATTAAATTAAACCAAATTAAATTAAATTAAACTAAATTAAATTAAACTAAATTAACTTAAATTAAATTAAATTAAATTAAAATGAATTGAATTAAATTAAACTAAATTAAATTAAATTAAATTATATTGAATTAAATCAAATAAAATTAACTTAAAAAAAAATGTATAAAATAAAATCAAATCAAATAAAACAAAACCCAATTCATAATAAATAAATAAATTAAAATAAAATAAAAAAAAATAAAATTAAATTAAATAAAATTAAATTACATTAAATTAAATAAACTAAAATAATATAAAATTAAGTAAAGTAAAATAAAATGAAATAAAGGCAGGAGAAGTAAAAAGGAGTAATGTATGGATATGGGGGGAAAAGGGATTTTGGGTTCAACGTCACAGGTCCATTTCTATCTTGATTCATTACACCGTTACCACCTACCATCAATGGAACAAAATTAATATACTCGTACTCTGTGAGCTTTGATCAGTTGTGTATAAAGTGTGAAGAACGAAAAACTTTGTAAATTCCTGTATTCTCACGGATGTTTCAGTGTCATTAAATTGCTTTCGGCAAGTTGGTCGACAACGGTATATGTACTTACATACAAACAGACAAACATACCCAAGTATTCCCCAATTGCTCTAGAAAGTACACCAAACTGAAATAATTACTCATACGCCCCATACGCCCAACAGCAATCAGTATGACCACGAAATTGCTCTGTTAGGTGCAGACAATAAAAAAACAACCATAAGAGCGCTAAGTTAACAGTAGCACCACACATTGAAGTTGATTAGGTTTTTCTAAGCAAAAGGAAAAAGGTTTCACAGACCACACAATTTTCTGGTTGAACGTAATAACCTGACCTAACCTAATTTACACTACTTCCTAGAAGGGTAAGCGTGTTGGTTGTCTTTTCAGTTCGGCATACTTACTTACGTGCACACGTTACATTAATACAAATGTTTACTTAGATATGCAGGTTTAGATAGGAAAATATCTATATATGTGTATGTATGTATATACATACCTTTTCATATATTAAACCACATTGGCCACAAGCTCATTAACGCAATATACCCTGCAAAAAACTGTGCGATTAATCCATAAGGAGAGTGATACGTGATTAATCCAACATTTTTCTTTTTGTTGCATACTTATAGGGGTGTAGGTCAGTTTTAGCTTTTGTAGCATACTTAAAGGAGTTAAAAGTACCCTTTTGGCTAGAAAGTGGATTAGTACTGTCGAACCCGTTCGGGTATAAATGGGTGCAATTGGTCTCTCTATAAGACATGCTCAAACAAATGTGAACAGTTCAACCCATACAACGTGATCAGAACTGGCATTAATCGCATCCTTCTTTTGCACTCATCTCGGACGCATTCTAGACTGAACGCATTTTTCTAGACTAACTTTGAATGTGTGTGTATATGTATTTGGCGATATTTTCTATGTACACACATACACGTGTGCACGGATACGTGCTTACAATGAAATCTTTAGGGAGTTACAAGTTTACAAAAGAATTATGTATGACGCAAAACCTCTCCTATGATTTGATGTCTCTAAATACATCTATGCCCAGCAACTGCGTTTGCGTTTGGACGCTTAGATACTGACCTCACAGCGAGCCTATATGCCCAGCAAAAAATTTTGTAAGCTTCATTCATTTGCAAAACTTGGCCTAGCCAGCTAAAGCCGCTGAGTTTTAATTCGTTAACCTATATTTATGTCTGTGTAAAACACATCCCTAAATCTTTTCCGGCACTGGTTAACGCGTAGAGGTCCATAAATTTTAAAGAATATTTCTCTCGAATGCTCACAGGTCCGCTTCAGCAATGTTGTCAGTGTCCAAGCTTGTGCATCATAAAGCACCAAATATTACCTCGAATATTTTTGAAGCCACGCAATAATATCAAATTAAAAGCATCACATCTACGTATTTTGATCGAATTAAAACAAATTTTCTGGTGGCCATAGTAATATATATATAAAAATGTACATATGTAAAAATTCTAATGTATATAAGTACATAAATGTGTTCGGTTTAAGTAATTTCATTACTTCTCCGGCAGTTTGTCAGTTTGAAGCAATTTTTGCTTGCAATTTATGGGCACATGTAAGCAAGAAAGATCAACAACTGACATTTAATTTTGAGCAAGAGAAAAACTTTTCTGTAACGTATAATATTTATTAATAGTTCCAAAAATTGCTATTAATTTCGTTGCGATTAACGACTGTTGCGAATGTCAGCTGTCACCAGCCTGTGATTTCAATTAAAACAATCTATTTCATCGTTACAGAGTGAGATGCGAGTGGTGAGCGTGGAAGAAGAACCAAAATGTTTACTACATTTTCGTTTCGAGCCAGATTATGACCAACTTGTTGATGCCCTCGAGAGGAAACCTCAAAGACATGCAAATGGGGCAAAATATGAAATAAATCCAGTCTAGACACACCTTCTATAAAGGACAGATAAATAAAGAGGAACTGCGCCGCCAAATACTCCTCTCCAACCAATCGAGAGAGGAAGAATTTAACTCAGGAAAGATGCACTTGCAAACGGAAGCTGCCTCTAATGCGATTGTCTGCGTTTCCTGCATGAAAAACTATATTAGGCCTGCAGCATATGTGAATCGATAATACCTTTAATTATGCGGTAGGCCTCTGAGTCGTCTTTAGCGTAGCTGTTATGAACTTAAAAGTCTACAACAGCTTTAGAGCTGACGATATTTCAAATTACCTCTTTAAGGGAGAGCTTCAGATCAGTAAGGTAACAGCTAAGTGGATGCATATTGGAACTATTTTTCGTCATCCCTTATCAATTTTTGTTTTGTTACAAACCGGTTTCGGCGATCAGCCATCTTCAGTGCATATTTTCGTTCTGCTAAGTAGTCACCGGCAATTGTTGTATACTGGGACCTCGAAACTGAGAGTAGATAGAGAAAGACTTAGCGATAATACCACAACATATTGTGTAGCAATGGCTACACTAATTCAGGCAGGCACACGAAAGAGAAATAACTCCGAAACTGGTCGGGCTATCGTAATAAGTGAAATCTTAAATTTTAAGTTCGACATCTAGTAACACAACAGTGAAAGTTGAATTCAATTCATATCAGCAGTTGTTGAGTGATACGCGCGCAAACATACAGAGTGACAGACAAAGCGTCGAAAAACTGTTGCTTTAGATTCTGTTGGCTCAATAATGAAAATGCCTACCGATATTTCTTGAATACCTGAAATGTATACACATCGACTTGTTACAATTTTATTCTATGTGCAGATTTTTCTCGTGTAACTTTGTTAGCAATGGACTCGAAACTACTGAACTGATTTTATATTATTTTGAATGATTTGGTATAGTTTTGAAAGCTTGTTCAATTTAAAAATAGGGTTTATAGAACTTGTCTTTAAGTAACTTAAAATTCGTTAAGGAGCACCTACCATGCAAATGGAATTTTTCAATGTAGATGTCTATGGAAGTATTTTGTTAGAACAACAAATCTGAAGGAGTCCGTTTAGGCGACATAAGCTCTTAATATTTATTTCGTTTATTTCACTCGCACTGCATGCTATTGTAATTCGCAAACAGCTTATGAAATATTCCAAAGTTATAGTTTATGTTTGCAATCGCTAATACCTCAGAGCTACAAGTGCACGCCCTCAGTGAATACATACACGGGTGTAACAGGTCCCATAGAGAAAAAATTATTTTAATTAAAAAAAAAGAAAACAATTTAATATCAATCAAAGGTTGCTCCTATGAAAGGTGTGCTCAATACCCACCGCTTTACCCACTGAACAAATAATAATAAAATATACAAAAATTAACTTAAATAAGCTACTCGCCCTACACAACATCAAAGCTTGAATAGAGTCATATGAGGTTAATCTCTAACACCTCAGGGAAAATGTGGGGTATAGGAAAGGTGTCATGGATGTGGATAGCGTCTCTCAATATTAATATCTTTGGAAGTGTTTACATTAGAAAAATAAAATTCGGGAACGATTTATATGAGATTAATCTCATATGTTATGTTAGACTCGAATATTCTCGATTCAAGTGAACCTTTGCGTCTCAAGCAAACTTCAAAATTATGTCAAAGTACTTCAATTCGAACGTAGTCTACTAGCCAACTGCTATGTTTTTACACTGATAAATATTTCTCTAGCACTACACATTTAATTAACAAATTTGAAGCAGCTGTCATCGTTTAATTTTTTACCATAAAATACCCAAAGCAGCAATTGAAGTACATTTATCAGCTATGAGAAGTTCTTAAAAATAAAATCCAAATATAAGCTACCACGAAAATTCTACGCTTTTCTAGTTAATAGAACTTTTAAAGAGCTTTACTCAGTACACCAAAGCATATAAAATAAAGAATGTTTGTGAAGTAGATCATTAAGGTATTAAATAGAAAATGTGCTACTTCTTTTAAAATTTGCAGTCAATCAAAGTTATTGTTTTCACTGCTTTTCGACATCAACAACTGTGCCAATAAAAGCCCAAAAAATTGCAAAACAACAAGAAAAGCGCAGGCAACAAAAAACCTTCCACTTGTCACAAATGTCAACTGTAGGTAGAGTGTGAGTTGTTGAGCTCACACAAATGAGAAATGCACTTAAAGCGCATGTGCCTTGGAAAGCTTAAAATTGTACAGGAAAGCTTTTACTTCAGCGCATTGTTGTCCGAATTTTGAGCATGAGGATTTAGTAACTCTCTCTCTCTCTCTCTCTCTCTCTCTGTAGCTTGTGTTGCATCTTGTCCTCAAGCTCTCGTCAAATTTGCCCAATTTCCCTCGCTAAAGCTTTTAGTTGTACCTCTCTCAAACTTCCAACGGCCTTGTAACACGATTTGAAATTGAGCATTTTTTATGATTTTTTATATTCGCCAAGTCAAAAAAATTCCAAAAATCGCATTTAAAAGTCATATTCTATGCGTTTTGCGATTCAGTTAACTCGAGCGAGCTGATTCGTTCAAACATATGTGGATGACACGATTGTAAAATATTATAGCTAAACTCATTCTTCTACTACAAGTTTCGATTTGCTGCAGAACTTAACAATATTACACACGGAAAACGACCTTGTAGAGGTCTACCGAGCTGTTCCGTGGTGTGATATGATTTTTTTTTCTCTGTCTACTCTACTGATATTTTCTGTCGATAGATTAAAGGGGGAAAATCAGTAGAAGTTATAACCAAAACAGATATTAGTCCCGAAATTCATTCGACTTTGAATAGTTATAAATTTGTTAAAGGGTCTTAGGTAAGGATGCCAATTCCGGGATTCCGTGCTTTCTGAGTGCCTGGATATATTTCTAAAAACCCGTGATTTTCGGGATTGGAAATATGTTACTTAAAACCAGAAGACCACTCAAAATGGCACAATTGCTTCTTTTAATATATTATGAAAACTTCTTCAGATATAACTCATTTGTTAATCTTATAAATAACAAGTAAGGCAGTCTAAGTTCGGGTGGAACCGAACATTATATACCTATAGATCACTACCTATTAGGACATCCCAATTTACGCAGGTCTATTTTTATACTATTCAGTTCGTAGTATAAACACTTCTGTTATGAGTTCTGAGTGGTAAATTAATTTAGTTGCATATAAAAAGCTTCCCTACCAACCACTTTTTCAAAATTCCAATACATTCACATGTTTGAAAAATTTTGCCTTCAAATAGACAGACGAACGGAGAGACAGGCGGACGGAGAGACAGACGAACGGAGAGACAGACAGACGGAGAAACGGACATGGCGAAATCGACTTAGCTCATCGTCCTGATCATTTCAATATACTTATTGATGGGCCCATCTTCTCTTCTTCTCATACTCACAAACATTTCATGTTCATTAATGGTATGATAATCAAAAAAGCTATATAACTTCCCTATTGCAGTGCACCCATCTTCAAAAGTTATATTATTCGACTTTCTTCGTTCACTTGCACTTTGAAAGTGAAATAGAAATGATATAAAGCTTTTGTACGCAATGTTATTGCCTATTAAATATATCTATGATCCTTTTCATATTCTTTCGTATAAAAGTGGGCGTGGACCTTAACCGATTTCGCCCGTTTTTTTCTGGAACATTCCTTGTATTAATATAAATATTTGTGCTGAATTTCATTTCGATATCTTAAACGGTTTTTGATTTCTGATTAATAATATTTCTGAATTTGACTGAAGCAAAAGAAGCCGGTGGCACGCCCATTTTACAAAATTTTTTGAAAAATTTGTTTTCCGCCTTAACATTAATGTACACACCAAATTTTATCGTTAGAAGTGTATTATGTACTGAATAATCACTTTTTTGTATTTTCTAAAATATTCTATATATAAAAAGTGGGCGTGGCTATAATCCGATTTCGCCTATTTTAAATAGCGCACGGAGATGAGTGCCAAGGAGGCTGCATACCAAATTTCATTGATATATCTCAAAACGTATTCAAGTTATCGTGTTAACAGATGGACGGACGGACGGACATGGCTTAATCAATTTCTTTTTTCCTCCTGAACATTTTGGTATATATAAGTCAATATCTCTCTCGATCCGTTTATGCCGTTACATATCACCGTTAGGCTAATAAAGCTTATATACCTTGTGTGCGTAGCACTACTAGGCATAAAAATTCCTTTTGTATAAGAAGTATCTGACAATTTTCCTTGAAGTGTTAGATATTACCCTCATATAACTCCCTTCCAATTTTTTTGTTACGACATAAACGTAGAATTTTCCTTATTCCAATTTCTTTATTCCGGTGTTAGTTATTAATTTAATAAAATTAACTCTGGAGTTTTTTTGTTCAAACATAAGCACTTCCACAAATATTTACATTGAAAAAATATTTTTTTATGCTAGCTGCGTGAACCCTTCCCCTCTAGGAAATGTTACAAATTCATTTTATTTGAAGTTATTGCAAATATCAGTTCTCTACGTTGACTACAGTCCGAGATATACAATGCGAAAATTCTCATTTGTGTGGTCACGACCGCCTTTTTCTCATCATGCAATAAGCGGTGTGATTTAGTACCATATCTCCACTAGTTTTGGAGATATAACGGTTAAATTCGAAGTCAGTCTATTATAAGTGCTGAGACCCAGTGCAGCGTGGCCGGGTTTTCTCGTATAAATATGCAATAATAGCTCGTTTCAAATTATAAGACAAATGTAAAAAGTCCAAAGTAATATTCTTAACATAAAACGAAATCATTTTTCTTTTCAACAAGAATATTTACGACACACTTTTTCTGGATTCTAAATTTCAGCAAACCTCATTTACATTTCATTTTGCGCCTGTGTTATTTTTGTAAATCAGTAAACAGTTTTTAATTTCCGCACAGACTCAATAAAAAGTGATTCATTAATTAAAATTAAAAAACAATTTGTCTTTCATTGTTTCTAAGTAATTTCGAAGGATTTTTTTAACATAATGGTTGTTATCGTGCCACAGATCTGATATGAATCGCTGGCAAGAATTTACGGCATAACTGTAAACAATGGCTGCACATAGGGTCAACCGAGCGACAACACTCAACACACACATAGTAGAAGTGGTAGAACAATTAAACGCAAAAATACGCTGTGGAAATTAAAAAAACCAGGAATATATTAAAGATGTGTTTGCATGTATGTATGTGGGTGTACCTATGTGTGATTTTATATATATTTCCATGTAGATGCTGCAAGCAATTGCGGCAAGCCAGAAGATCTTGTGATTGTGCAGGTAAACGGAAAAAGCACTCACACCTTAATGACTTTTGCCCACACTTCCACACACACCCGCGTGCAGACAATTTTATTCGCTAAAACATAAATTCAAATAAACGTGACAAAATGACACGAGCTCGCTAACAACATGCCGAGAGTGAACAATTTAATTGTTCTGCACTTAAAACAGAAAGAGCAAGAGTAATGAAAGCAGAAGTTGGCGGAAGATGCTATCTTTATTTTTTTTTCGCGTAGAATGAGCACGTTATTTGATTATTATGATTTGGAGTTACTACTTATTGTTTGCTAGTAGAACTTAATTACAACGCTTATTGCAGCACTCATTGTCACCTTTCGTTTGACACCCATTTTGTGCTAAACAGCTTTTGGGTCACCTTGGTCCACATATCGGTCGATATCTTCGAAATGGGTCCAGCTATCGGTACAAACGACATCTTAAATTTTAAGTTAAACGTCTGGTAATGTAATGGTAAAAGCTCCACTCAATTCCATTGAGCCATTTTTGAGTGATACGCGACCAAAGATACATACAGACAGACAAAAATTCTAAAAACTGTTGATTTGGATCCTTTTGGCTTAAGCATAGTCCCTCCTATCGGTTTTTCTTAAATATCTGCAATGTACAGGCATCTACCTTTTACAATTTTAATATATCTAGAGATAACTTTAGGGGTCTGGGAAAAAGTCCGAACACCTAAAGCTCACAACGAAGTGCTTAATTCTTTGCAAGCACTAAAAAAACCGGTCACGCTTAAGTGAGAACTTATAATAGACTGAATTCGATATTAATCATTATATGTCCGAAACCAATTGACATATTGAACTTAATCACGTACTGTACTAATAGATTTTGGGTCACACTTGTCCACATATTGGTCAATAACTCCGTAATCGGTAGAGCAATCGTAATTTATGTTATCGTACGCTTTAAATTGGACGGAAAGTAATGCAATGGTGAAAGCTGCAATACAATTTATATAGCAGTCTTGTTGTGATGTGCGTACAAACAGAAAATTCTGAAAACTTATGCTTTCTATTATTTGATCCCTCCTATATCGAGTTTACTTAAAAGGTTAACAAAACTCTACTCAAATCAAGTACTCTATGCTTAAGCTTTGCTTCAGTGTATCCTATGAATCCCATAGACCAAGCCTAATATGCTGCCCTATGACCATTATTACTTCTCCAGCCATCACATGCGCTATGTTTTCGCGCTATCTACACTTATGTCTTGTTCTGCGCACATATGCTATTTGCACTTATGTACCTACGTTTCGCTTTTTATTATGATCGTCGGCGTCAAGAACTTTTGTTGATGACCGATTTTTGTTCTAAATTGCAGTGACGCCCACAAAATTTTTTATATTTTACGCCGCAGCCACACATACATACTTGCCGCTCACATAAAAGTATAACTCGTACCTCTTACATTACTCATATAATCATCATTGCTGTGGTTTGTTGTTAAAGTCAAACACGTTTACCGTAAACTGTTTTACTGCGTTGGTCGTTTTGGTTGTACATTTCTATTCTTGTGATTTCGTAGTCAGGGTTGGAACTTTATTTCGATCGTAGCACATTTGTTGCGTTCTATAAAAAATGCATCATCAACCTGAAAGTTGCATAGCTGTTGAAATATCTCCCGGAATGAGCAGAGGACTCAGAATGGGTGTGGTATCAAGTGGAAAGTTGTATTTTTTTTTTTCATAGATTTGGTAGCGGAATAATCCCAAAATTATCCCGAAAAAGGTCAAGCGAAAGTACCCTATCTAGTTCTATTTTCTAAATTCCATATTACCTAAATTCTACGCTCCTACAATTTTTCGTTTCCGTTGCATAAATTAAAAGTGTAGATCTACTCCAAGAAACTTCAGCTTTAAGTCATAAGAAGTTAACTTGAAAATTTTTAAATACTTTTTTCGAGGTTCGGATATGTTTGAGGACTTACCAAGCATTCAAAGGCTGCATGCTCCGAATTTCCAATACACGCTTAGGTGACTAGGGCTCTTTTTTCATAAGCTAAGGTATATTTTGCTTTATTTCTGATCACTCTTGCATCAATGCCGAGAGCGAAAATCGGCACCCGTCCGCTTTTAAAATATTATTGGCGTGGAGTACTCTTATAGTTTTGTTGGATGTATATATATTATTATTATTGGATGGATATATATTACAGATTTCAAATTTTTACTACTATCTATTTAATCATTTACTACAATTTTTCTCTTCTTCTTTTTGGTTTATGCCTTTTGCAGCCGCAATGCGCTTTTAGTTGCCGTAGCGTCATAACTGTTAGTACCAGTAGGTAGCACTTCAGTTGCTTTAACAACAACTACAACATACTATCAAAAACATAAATCATGTTTGGCTGTTCTTTGTTATTCGCCGAATTTCTTTTTATAGCCGGCTGTGTTGAGCATCCAGTGCTGAATTAATGCCCTGGCAAATGTTATTCTTGAAATCGATTGAAAAGCTAAAATTGACTCAAGTTCTCCAAAACAGTCAGGTATAGTGGTTTGGGTTTCTTATGAATTATAGTTTAAGGAATACTAGAACTTAACTTATTAAAACAGGGTAGTCTCTGCACCGTTATTAAAAAATTTTCAAATCCTGTCAAGGTCTGTCCATCCAGAAGCGCCATCACAATGTCATTATGACAACAACAATAAGCTACCTGGAATCTGCACTTTAGTACCAAGTAGTCGTATGCAAACGAGGCGTAACCGGATCGAAATAGATATAGGTTTCGAAATTGATTGTACTATATATGTCCGTCCGCCCGCTAGCGCCACAACTTGGGCAAAAATTAATATATTTTAAACAAATTTACACAGGCCAGATCTGTTTTGAAAATGTAGGAAATCGGACGCTAGCCACGCCCACTTTTCCTATATATAAAATTTCAAAAAATTCTAGATATGTGATAATTCATTAACCAATGCTTCAAGATTATTGCGGTATCGTTTTCGGGAGCTTTCCATGACATTCTGAAAACAATTCTGAAATAATCTCAAAATGTTCCCGAAATTATCTCTTAAGAGTCCCGTAAGATAAGAAGACAATCCCGAAATGGTCCTGAAAAGAACACCAAAATAACAATCGCCAAAAGTACCGAAAGTCAAGAAAACGATACCGAGAAAGTCCCGATATCGTTACGAGATAGTCACGATAGTTGTTGTGAACACTTCTTGGTCTTGGCTAATGGGCACTATCGCTCAGAGAATTTTCATCAAGCTCTTTTAACGGGAGTCCAAGGAAACAAGCAGTTTCAACAGAGTTGAAGGAGAGTGTTATTGTTGTTAGAAGATTAGGTAAAATTGGACAGGTAATGAGATGTTTTGCGACGTAATGAATTTTTTTTTAAATAAAAAATAAATGCATGGCGCGATATACAACAGATATATCATCATAAACCTCCGAGGAGATTTTTGCGCCGAGCTTCTCTTCCAATTTGTGGTGCGTTGCTTTGAATTGTTTCCCACATATTGCCAGGGCCCACAGTTTTTGGCCGACTCCGAAAAAATAAAAAAATATGCAAGCTTAACTATCGCTCTCGTCTATTAAAATCAAGTTTATTGGAACTGACAATCTTTCAGATGACAGCTTCGAAGAGTTGTTGCTTCGAAAAATAAATAATTTGCTATAAGTTGCCATTTGTTATTATTTTGTTTATAATTCAGAAGATTTTGAAATAAATTGGTTATCGAGTTATATACCTTTTTATTGCAAGTAGTAATTGCCTGCACTGAAAAAATAAAGTGAGTAACTTACCTAAATGACTTATTAGTTAGATCCAAACTTCATATTTTCAGTCTCTAGCCAAAAATCAAGTCAATGGCTCATCCAAAATTTGAAATGCCACAGTTGGGTATATAACGTTGGGAGTTTTGTTTTCTCCCAATTTTTTTCACTCAAGCTTTTTTTTTTGCTGCTCTTTTACGTTACTCTTTTTGGTGTATTTTGACTTTTGTTATAGCTCATGTAGTTGTTTTTGTCGTTTCTATGTACAGCCCACAGTACAATAACGTTTGCCAGCAGTTTGTTTTGGGCCATGTTTGGTTGGCCCCAAAGGGCACACAAAACAATATAACAGTGGCGCATAGAGACAGTGTTAACTAGTGGGAAAGATTCATGTATACCCATGCACCTAGGATTGAATCGGACCTAGGCACTATACATCCCAGAATGCATCTTTTTCCTGACGGTGATATTCTAGGAAAGTAATATAATCATTTGTAAATGCCAGGGTAATGCAGAGTGAAATGTTCTGGTGAGAACTGAGCATTTGGGATTTTTAATTCATGCTCTCTCTTTCTCTCATTCTCTCTCCAGAAAGAGAAAATTGGTCATTGCTGTACTCTCAGTTTTATCGTTTTTCGTATGGGATCATGGACTCATGCTAGAGTGCCTTCTTAAAGCAGCGAACTGCTCATGAATCCTAGTAAAGATGCACTCAGGTATGTATAGGCATTAGGCTCTATACATTCCAGAATGCATTCAAAGGATAACTGATTGCTCCGAGAGCTCTGCTTCAGCTTCAAACGGACAAGGTCATGGCCGCATTTCACTTGACGTCTTTTAATAAATTGTAATAAAAAGATAGATGTATAGTAATCAAAAAGCGCAAGAGAACGCTTTTACTGTTACATTATCTAGGGAGACTCAAAAAGACATCAAAAACATGGCCACTCCTCTGTTTTTTTCCATACATCCCAGCACGCGTTCTCGATCTCATACCTCGGAAGCTGCGATGGAGAGCGCAAACATTAAAACTTCGCTGTTTTTGTTTATGCAAACAAACGTGCATTCGGAGTGTCATATGTTTGAAACTGAAGCTGTGAGCCTTGACATGTTCACTGTATTTGGGATGCATTCAACTATACAACCGATATCTTGTTAGTTGGAAGCTCGAAAGAAGAGCGCTTAATTGAAAATGATAGTTTTTAATGGTTGCATGCTTTATTGCAAGCGTTCGCATACGTCCCTAAAGTCATGCATGACGAATTTTCCCACTGGGTAGTTAGAACTCCCGCGTGCACTTCACACACGAACGAACAGGCGCACTTGCAGTCATTTTTGTGCTGTTTCTTGTGTGCCGCTTGTAGGTCTGTTTGCACATAAATGTGTGAGTGAGATTGCACATGTGTGTGTGTGTGTTGATGAGCAGTCAAACAGACGACACCGTCGCTTCCACGAACGAGGTCAAAATTAATGAACACTGCGATGGACAACTTAGAAAATTTCATTGGCCGCAGCGTTACTACCACTACCAGCACGCAACAACAATATTTGCAACACCGAACTACAACGAGACCAACTAAAATAATCCAAACAATTAATGCTTTGCTTCAGCTGCTGTGCTGATTGTTTCGGTGGGGTTAGTTGTTGTGAACATGTTAGAGTGCCGCGCTACCATTTACTGTTATTAATATGTGCCGTTGTTGTTGTGTGAAAGTGGTTGGCTGTCAAATTCCTTTTCTGCTCTTGACAGCTATGCTGTTGCAGGCAATTGCTCTTTTACTGTATTTGTTGTTGTTTTGGTCACATGTCGACAGTTACTTGATGTGAGACAGTTGCAGTTTGCATTCTCTTTTCTTGTTTTTTTTTTTTTTAAGATTTGTTGTTTGTTCGCTGTGTCACCTGTGCACCTCACTAACACAATTACCCAACTAACACATACACTCTAGCATTCGCAGTGTAAAATATATTTGGGTAGCAAGAAAAAGTGGGGGCAATCCGAAATAACGATACAAAAAGAGTCCGTAATTGAAGTGTTAGAGTGTTATTTAGTAAACATCAGAAACCCCAAAAAGCCTTCAAAAAGACTTCGAAGTTCATTTAAAAGGAGTCTAAAACTCTCCAAATTCATCGCTTTCGGAGTTATAATTTTGAATTATTTTTTATGACTACGTTTAGGGTGCCTGCGTAGAACGATTATTCGCTCCTTTGGCGTTTTGAAAAGAGCTCAATTCTGAGGCTAAAGCTCCGAGAAATATGCGTTTTATGGCTCCGAATGAAGTCTGTTTTCCTACTTTTGGTTAGCTGGGATTGGACTAGGCCGAATAAATTTTTTTGTTTTCTTTGAAAATTATCTTGATTTTAGCTTTTGGAAGGGCGAAACAAATACTGCTAATTTTATTGCCAGTCCAGATTTTATACGCTTGAGCTCGGTGTTGGTAACAAACAATTTCAAAATATTTTTCGAAAACGCCCTATATCATAATTCGTTTAAATAACACTCTATCTCAAATTTTTTTTCAACAATGCCCTATCTGAGATTTTGATTCAAAACTCCATATCTCAGCTTAAAATGTATTGAGTTTTCCTTCAGATATGGCACTTTTGAAACTCATTGTGAGATAGCGCGTTATTAAACCAAATTTTGAAATATGGCGTAATTGAAGAAATTCTGAGTTAGGGCGTTTTTGAAAAATATTTTGAAATAAGTTGATCTTCCACTCTGCCGTCGATTTGGTCTTGCAGGAAATCGAATTTCCCACAAAAAAAAAATAATCACAAATTGAACTTTTCGTGAGGTGGGCCGCCATTTTACTTTATCTGTAAATCATTTTTTTTCCTATTTCAACCTTCACATACATTTTTTGGTTGGCTCTATTTTACGTTCATCTCCAATGCTTTCTGTCATTGCTGTGTACCTACACACTTTTTTATTACATTTCCTAACTTGTTTACAAGTCGCACTGGAATTTCAAATTAGGTTTACCAAATAGTCTAAACAAACAAATGACTTCAGCACGGATATGAAAATCGTAGGTGACAGTGCAACATGCACAAATCCATGCAAAAGTACGACAGTGGCGTGCACTCTGTTTCAGCAGCGAGCAGTATTTGACAGGGAACACATGCTCGATACTGCATAATTAATATGCTGTCAGCGGAGTAAGAAATAAAGTCATCACCATGATTAGTTGATACTTAAAATCCTAGTCAACTCTGGCATTTAAAGAAGAGACCAAATATGGAACAGGTCCCAAGAAATAATAAAGACAAACATTTAAAATGATAAAAATTATAATTGATTCCAAAGCTTGTTTTCTAGATCACTCATTGCCCCTGTAAAATGTCCATAAAGAATGTTATATCTCTACAGAATATAATATAACAACACTATAACTTGGACTATCCCAACATAGTTTACCCCATCCGAGTTTCAACAGCTTGACTTGTAATGAATGCCCAATAAATCCATCAAATGTAGAATAAAACCAGTTTGTTTTTGGAGGTCTGAGGGCATATTATTTGGACATTGAAATCCATTGAGCAAAACTCCCAATACTCACTGACAATATTTTTCGTTTCAGATGGCTCAAAAGAGGAACTGTGTAACTTCTGTCATCAATAAATCTCCATATATCGATTTTTTTTTGGAAGAAGGGGAAGAAAGAAACTAATATCTAAGCCAAACAAAGCACCGAATTACCATACAAATAAGCAAGCAGTAGTTAGTTTAGATTTTTTGCTCTCCTTGTACACATTTTTCAAAAGTTCTAAAAATGGGACTCTGATGATATTTGGCCACTTTGCTGATTCAGCAGTATGCAATTCATGGCTAGAATACAGAATGAACCACGAAAACAATGGACAAAATATAAACATATGAACTTAAGATCGGTCGAAAGTACTAAACGCTTGCTCAAGTAAACAGCCAAGTTCTCGTAAATGGGGACAGAGAACATCATATTTAGGCGAGGATAATCTTATTAGTCCAACATTCTCCAGTAAACTACGTAAGGATCCACCATTAACGTCTATACGATATGACGGAAACCAACACCAACTGAAACACATCAAGCATGAAAGCAGTTGCAAACCCCAAGGATGTCAGATGCAAACCATGTACAAGCAAAGTTTTATTGTTCATGCAATATGGATCAAAAGATTGCTGTAAGGACGGTGATTATTATCTTATAACTTTAAACGAGATATTCTTGTATATTTGAATATCCAGACTATCTCGAAAACGGCTCACACCGATTTAGATGAAATTTGGTATTTGCATAGTGTACCACATTCTTATTATTCTTACCTAGGTGTTGCCACATAGGATATTTTTATAGAGATGTCACCTATCGGAATTTTTTTTTAAATGAAATTAAATATGCCAATATGGGTATCAAACGAAAGGTAATTTTCTGGGTATTTGAAAAAAAATACTTCTTATAGGTTTAACTTATTGTTGTCACCTGAACTTTTCGCATAACTGCTAAACGATAGATGTCACCATGGGAAATTAATTGAAGCAACCTCAGTCGCCTCGTAGCAACGGTCTCCATGTAACGGTGTTGAGATATCAACAATGCTTTCTGCGGTGAAAAGTTCAATCAGCTGTTCAAGTTGTGGAGATAAAATTTTGACATTTAACTGCGGCACATCAAACACTGAACAAGTATATCTGAAGTTTGTAAAAATTCTAGTGAAGATGTTTGGAAACTGTGCCTAAGCGAAGAAGTGTCGCATAATTTAAATGTAGCTCGGCAATAAAGCTATTTAAAAGCAGCACAGCGTTTAGGAAACGAATCTTTCGATCAACACACACAGCGTTTCAACATTAAGGATCACTTGAATTTAAAGCGGACTTTCCAAATAAAATAAACATTTGCTACCATACGAATTAAAGCCAAAATAAATTCATGAATAATGTGGTTGCGTACCATAGGAGATGTAACTGAAGGTCTATTTAACAGAGTAAGCCTTACTGTCATAGGCCTTTGTTATAATAAAGTAACAGCTAAAATAGATACCGGCCAACGATCCGTCAAAGAATTACATATACCGAGAATCACACCCATGAAAACACCCACCATTTTCCACTGCGATTAAAGCCTAGGGACATAATTTTTGAGTTTGTCGGAGTGGAGCTAAATTCAGCGATGTTTATGCATGGTATGTTATATGTGACGTTTTCAAGATTTAAGCGGCCAAGTACCTTACTAGTAATGCTCCCAAAAGAAAATCATAGACGTACTCGGAAGGTATAAAAGAAAGTGTATTCTTACATTTCATATTTATGAAATATAAAAAGAAATTTAAAAATGTTGGACAATTTTTATTAACACGTAAGCTCTGTTTGGTGTTAGTGTTCGATGTGTTTTTAAAATCTTTTTTTGATAATCTCCACTGCAGGTAAGTAAAATTATTCATACAAACATCCAGAATATCTTTACTGCTGAGTATCTAAAGCAAACTCAATTGTATTAACGTAAAACTATTTAATATCGAACTAGTTCTCATGAGGCACTTTATAGCTAGTTCAGAGCTAGAAACTTTATGATTAAAAGTTATAATTATTCATGTGACGCAAAAATAATCGATAATCTTAATTACTTTACTGCGGTTGGACCAATTACACATCGCAAACAGAAAAAAGGCGTGAGTACCAATTACTCTTGGAGTTTGATGTGTAAACATGTGTATGCCGCCCAATAGTTGATTTTTCTTTAATTTCCTTTCCTTACCTTTCCCATAACTTCATCTATCACAACGTGGTCTATCTAATTGCGCGGTTTTTCGATAGGGGACAGCGATATAGCCTGATGTATTTTTTTGCGCTGTATGGGACCAGTATTCGGACAGCGGCGTAGTCGATCAGCCTGTATTCATTCGGCGAAGTCTTATGGTGGAGACTCAACTTTATATGGAAATGTTACGACCTGCCTGCGAAAATATACATGCATATATAGTACGGAGAAGCTTAGAACTGTGAATTATAGAGAATACGCTGCTAGTTGATATGTTGCATTGCACCCAAACCCGAAAATAAATGCCACAGAACGTAATTTGAAACGTTGCTTTATTGCTAAAGCTGCAACAACTTTTCAACTGCAACCAGCACAACAAAAACAACAATAGCAACAACCAGCAATCATCACAGCATCAACAACAGATGTCACATAGCAAGCAAACACTATTTATTTTATTGTTGTTTACACACACACACAAGCATACGAGCATATGAAATTGCAAATCTGAATCTGAAGCTGCAAAAAAATTGTGTGACTAATCTTTAAAGAGAGCGCTCCGCGATTAATCCCTTTAGTCTACACTTGGCTATGATTTCATACACATATTTAAATTTTTATTTGTGTAGCATACTCATAGGGGTGTAAGTCCATCTTAGTTTTTGTAGTATAACTTTAGGAGTTAAAAGTACACGTCATTTAAGGATCATCCAGGGAGCGTATTCGATACCGTTTAGCGACTTTTCGGTAAATATTTTGGGACGATAATTTAGGGATTGTTGTTGCACCTTTTCAGGTTAATTTCGGCAATTTTGGGGATGTGTTTTTGGAACATTTTCGGCACTTTTTGGTATCATATCGGGATCATTCGGTATGGTTTTCGGGACCATTTTCAAGACGTTTTCGGCATTATTTCGGGAAAATTTCAGATTCGTTTTAGGATGGTTTTTGGAACAGTCCCAAAATGATCCTAAAATGATGCGAAGACAATTTCTAAATAATCCTGAAAAATTCACATAATGATCCAAACAACAATTCCAAAATAATCCTGAAATGGTCACGAAAATTTTCGAAAACTATTATTAAATGATTGCAAAAATACTCCCGAAATGATCCTGACATGATGTGGAAACAATCCCGGAATGATCCTGAAATGACCCCGAAACGATGTCAAATAGACCCGAAAGTTATCCCGAAAAAAATTCTGAAATTATTCTGAAATGGTCTCTAAAATTTTTCTAAAATCATTCCCAAAACAATCCCGAGATGATCCTGAAATGATGAGAAAACTATCCCGAAATTATGACGAAACCAATCTCCAATTGATTCCGAAAAAGACCCAAAAATGGTCAAGAAACAATTATTTCGAAAAGTTCCGAGAACAGTGATTCTGAAAGAGTCCCGAAATAATCTAGAAAGTTCCCGAAAGCGTCACGAAATCATCAACAAAAAGTCCTAAAATGATCCCAAAATGTCCCGAAATCCATTCCGAAATGATCCGAACCCTGCCTAATTCTGCTAAAAGAAGCTATTTCCTAAACTCTATATTAAACTTTGTTCTAGTACAATACTCTTCGAATTTTTTCTCGAATAAGAAATTTATTAGATAAAACTCGATGCGTGGAGTGCAGGATTGCCAAATCTTATTTTTGTTACTTTTGATGATCTGGAGGGTCGTAGGTGGCTTTGCAATGACATTGACCAACGTCTTTCGTAAATGTTTGTAGAGGGGTAATAGGGATTGAAAAGCAAAATTCATAAAAGAAAAAAAATATTGTTTAACTTACCGATTTTGACTACGAAGTGCTGCAAATTTTCACAGCTCTATTTTTAATTCCCTGTTATAAATTATAGAAAAAGTTGAAATAGAGCTAAACCAATGGTCAGTCACTGCTAGACATCAACAACGATAAGCTTTTCAAACACTTCATGTTTGCTTTGCTTGTTTGAAAGAATCATAATTTTTAAGCACAATCCGAAATGCCTTGTTCAAAAGGTTTTTCGGTGTTGAACTGATCAAAGTCTAATTACTATCGACCTAGTTACTATTGGGAACCTTATATCTAGTCCAGAACAAGAAATTAGTCTCACAAACTACACACTCATGTGTGTTTGTCTGCGTGACTCTCTGTTGAAATAACGAAAATACAATTAAACGCATGTACATAAACCTTAAATGACATTTTGCTACTCACAAAAATATCAACAACAAAAAACTCAACGCTACAACGCAGCTCAAAGTAATGAAATGCAATGAAATGAATTGCTTTGTTTTACCAACAACAAAACAACAGCAAAACGCACGACTATGATTTGGGGAAATGTGCACGGATTTGATGTTGCATGAATGAATGAAATTTGTTGTCGGTTTCGTTTCGTTATATTGCTGCTGTGATTAATTTCTAGTTGTTGTCACAATTTCTGGTGGCAGCAAACAAACCTGGCAGATTAGTCAACGTTAACTGAAATTCTAAAATAAATTTGTAAAAATTAGTTTTTCGCGCTTTACACCCTAATTCTAGTGCGGTAACAACATTCACTTTACCGGCAAATAAATAATTTTGAAACTTTTACACGCTTTTGGAATTCTGCCGTCGAAAATGCCGCAAATTTTGTACACATACTAGTTCACAAGAATTAATAAACAATACGAGGTGTGTTAAAAAAGTATCGCGAATTTTGAATTTTCGCTGGTTACGTATATTCGAATTTCGAATTTTTTGTGGCGTTATGTTGGTACTCATGCCTCTCACTTATGCCGACAAGCTCGGCCATTTTGAATGTTCAGTTAATTGTTGACAGCTGCTTTGGTTGCACGTGTTTTGGATCGTCTTCGATTTTTACCTATTCAAAAAAATGGATCAAAGAACCTGTATCAAATTTTGTGTGAAAAACGAAATTAAGTGCGCGGCTGCATTCCGAATGTTGACTGTGGCATACGGAGAAGCTACCTTGGACCGAAGCAACGTTTATCGGTGGTACAAAATGTTCTCAGAAGGCCGAGAAGATGTGCAAAGAAGAACAAAAATTGGCTTTTGCACCACGATAACGCCCCTGCTCACGCATCGTTGCTTGTGCGCGACGTTTTGGCCAAAAACAACACACTAATGATGCCGCAGCCACCGTATTCCCCAGATCTGGCCCCCTGTGACTTTTTCTTGTTCCCTAAACTGAAGAGGCCCATGAAAGGACGACGTTACGCTTCTCTTTACGAGATAAAGACGGCATCGAAGTGGGAGCTGAACAAGATACACAAAAATGATTTTTTGAAGTGCTTCGAAGATTGGAAAAACCGTTGGCACAAGTGTATAATATCTCATGGGGATTACTTTGAAGGGGAATGAATAATGAATAAATAAATAATTTTTGAAAAAACACAAAATTCGCGATACTTTTTGAACACACCTCGTATACGCACTGTTTTAAGCGAAATTTCGTTCGCGTTTGCATTTTCTTCTTTATTGCGCATTGTTTGTATTTGACAGCGTTGCCATGTGGTTATATGAACTGCATTGCCAACGGTTACGATTGTCGGTTAGATAGTCTGCCAGGTACAAAATTAGTGGTTGCGCACAGAATTGGCCCGTTAGTGGGCAGAATATGTGAGATATGCATGGGTCCAAATATGATAACGAGATAGGCCACGAAAATGTTGCATGTTAAAAACTATTTCCAATAAAAAGTGGAAATGAAGCTGAAATCACAGTTTTATGGTGACGATCACTACAAATGTAATAAAGCGCATGATTTAAGAGTATAAATCTCGAATTACTGGAAAACTTACCAAGTCAAACACTTACCAAGTCAGGAAGCACCGCTGAAATGCTGCGTTTGATGTGCAAGGAAGACTTCTCAGACGAATAATGTCACTTGTACGTACGCTATCTTACTTGACTTTAACGCTAAAATAACTTTGGTCAATCAATTCAATCTAAGCCTATGGGTATAGAGTGATCGACTTCCCTGTCTATTCTGAGCGTAACCGGTAAATTTATTTATTTATCTATTAATCAACAACGAGCAATATGCTTACAGACTATGTAGTACAAATGTGCCTGGAAGATTATCTAACCAAACAGTGTCACCGTCGGCAATGCAGTTAATGTAACCGCAATTCTGGCGTACTTGGAAACGATGTCAAATCCGAAAAATGCGCAATAGACAATATAATGCGCATTTTTACATTTTTTGCGGCGTTTCCATATACGGCAGAACCATCGAACCATAACCACGCCCCTTTTTTCGATATCGAAAATTTCGAAAAACGTTTAAAGAGAGATAGTTCAATAATGAAAGCAGCTACAATAATTAAACTTTGTAGATTTATTAAGTTGGTTGTCCTATTGACAATTTTACCAAATTTTTTGAAAATGGGCTTGATACTGCCCACATATGAGTAAACAAATTTTGAAACTTTGACTGTTAATAACTACAGAACCATTCATCCTAGAATAACGAAATTTGCTAGGAGATACACTATGGAAATAAGTGAAAAAAATAAGAAAGAAGAAGAAAAAAATAAGCGAAATCGCTTTTCGACCACGCCTACTTTTTTATAGAAGTTATCTGAAAAGGAGGCAGAAATACTAAACTACTAAGGGCACTGACTGATACAGATAGTATGATACAGTTTAACAGTGCCACCGCCCACTTATGAGTCAAGCAAATTTGAAATTCGACTGTTAATAACTTCAGAACGGTGTAAGATAGAATTGCGAAACTTGATACGAGGTATACTATAGACATCTAGAGTACGCTCACTGAAAATAAACAAAATCAGTGGACGACTACGCTCACTTTTAGACCAAAGTTTTCTTAAAAAGGAGGTAGGAAACCGGAACATGGCATATCTCCTTCACTGATGCACATAGAATGCTAAAATTTCATAGTTACAATGACCTGATAATCCTATTAATGATTCTTTCTAAATTTTGGATAATGAGCGTGGCACCGCCCACATATAAATGAACAAAATGTCAAATTTCAGCTATTATTAACTTCAGAACCATGTGAAATAAAATAACGAAACATGATACGAAGTATACTATCTACGCTTTTCAAAATTATATAGAGCCTATGCAGTAACCAGTGAACCCAGAAATCTATTGTGAAAAAATCATAAAGATCGTTTGAGTACTTTGGACGCCAGACACACATTCCTTTTTATTTATAAGATTGCCCACATGGTAGTAGAAAAAGTTGAAAACCTCTATAGGTCATAGCTCCACAACAATTTACCGATTTACCACGACCACTTTTACACAGCTGGGTAGTTAATGTTCGGTTCCACCCGAACTTAGACATCCTAACTTGTTCGTACTTACAACAAGTTAAGGAAATGTTAAATAGGTTCCTTTAATTATATTTAGCTAAACTCTTAAGAGATCAGTAAAATTTATAGATTATATAGAGTACTATTATTTTGCTAATCGAGTTTTTTTTTTACTCAAAATAGTTATTATTTTTCAATTTTAGTGCTTTTTTATAGAAGAAGTTAGGACTTTATAGTTTTATTTTTTTCTTTATTTGGCCGACTTTTATTTGATTATCCTTTTAAGCAACATTTCAGTTTTAATTTTTTAGCAAAAAAAAAATGTTCATTACATTTTTTTATTGTCTATTTCATTAAAATTAATAAATTATTCAATTTTTATGTTCTCGATTAAACTAAACATAAGACTTTCAATTTTAGTTAAAAAAAAACAGTCATTCTATTTTGCTTTATTGCTTTATCAAAATATGTCTAATTTTGTTTGGCAAAATAATCATTTTTGTTGGAGCTTTTTTTATAGTCAAAATTATTCTTATTTTTTCTAATATTTTATTTTCTAACACTTTTTTATTCAAAATAGTAGTTTTTTTAAGTTTTATATAAACGATATTTCTTAAATATTAAGCTTTCTTATTAACTTACACATTTGGATGACTCGACTACGTTGAACAGGTAATAGCCTCGGCCTTTCCACCCATATCACAATGTTTATTGATATCAAACGATTGTTCTGTGCCGCCCATATTTAAAATAATCACAAAAAAAGCATCACCAGGCACCTACAGGTAAAGCAAATAAAACGAATAAAATAAAACAATTATAAGCATTTCTTCTCACCCACCGTGGCCCTCATTGCCAATCGCTTTTATCTTAAGTGGGCCATCTTGTAGTGATCGTGTTTTACGTAGTCGCGTTAATTTCGAAAACATTTTTAACTGGCTTTTTGTTGCGCGTGGCTGGGCCAAAGCATTATTGCGGCTATAATCAGTGGCGGTAGGGAGCCAAATGGTATCACCGCTTGAGAAGCCTACGAAGTATGCAAATTAAATGTGTGTTAATGAAAAGCACTTAAAAAATTATTTAAAATACAAAAGCATGTGACTAAAACCTGAGTGGTGCTTCTTACCTTGTTCATTGAAAGATGCATAGCCCAAACCCCGTTTATCGGAACAATATATTACAAATCGAAGGCATATAATGCGTTCAAACAGACAGACGCTCGAAAAAATTTTGATTATGGCACTGCAGGGGTCATAATCACAACTGAGGCTATGACACCATGAAATTCAAAATTATTAGAAAGTATATTTTTAAGCAATTAAAATTATGTATGTATATATATATATATGTATCTATAGATCGACTTGCGTCCTAAACGTATAAATCGATCGTAACCAAATTTGAAACACGAACTGGATACCTTACCGGGATTGTCATGGGCTAACAAATATATTGATATATATAGGGGGCGTGGCACCTCCCACACAAATGGAATTTTTAACAGTCCGTATTTCTGGAAGTATTTACGTTAGACTACTGAAATTTGGTAAGGGGTATATGAGATTAATCCATACCACCTCCAAAAAAAACTGAGTATAACGAAAAAGGGGGCGTGGCACCTCCCATACAACTAAAATGTTTTTTATAGAAATGTGGTGTGAAACTCACGGGTATAAGCTAGTCTTTCATAAATATGAAATGGTATTATAACTTTGGTCCGATGTTTGTAAGTATGAGAAGAAGAAGAGATAGACCCACCAATAAGTATACCGAAATGATCAGGGCGATGAGCTGAGTCGATTTAGTCATGTCCGTCTGTCTGTTTGTACGCAAACTAGTCCCGCAGTTTTTGAGATATCTTGATGAAATTTTATATGGAGCCGTCATTTTGCATGAGATTAATCATTTGTCAAAATCAGCAAGATCGGAGCAATACAACGCATAGCTCCCATACAATCGATAGTTTCGATAAATGGGTTTTGGGTTATGGTTTGATATGAAATGGCGTCAACAGCTGCGGGTGATCGTATTTTTATTTTTCTATAAGCTGCGAGGATGTGAGTAATCCAAATTTGGTACAAGTATGACAATGCTAATAGAAGATCGAGTAAGTTCATGCTTAACAAGTTGTAAATTGATATATTTCTCAAAGGAGTAAGAAAATCTAAATTAGGTTAAATCCAAACATTTTATACTCTGTTGTGAGACTTGGTAACCACGTTTAAATGGTTATTCGGTTGAAACAAAACAATGACTTTAGAAAAGTAGACTTTGCCCCAAGACAGTCTATTATAAAAACATTAAGATTCTCTTCCTTTCGACGAAAGCATGGGAGGAGGGGGAATTCACACAGAAATTCGACATTGCAGTTTTGACTGACGGATCAAAACAAGTCGTTTCTATGCGTCTCCCACACTTAGCGATTGTATTTGAATCCGTGCTCCGCGCTATCCAGGACGCACTAAAGACATTACTGAGCGCGTATATCACAGGTAATATCATATAATCACTCTCTAATGACCGCATCGGGACTATTTAGTCAGTGCAGAGAGCGGACTATGAACCTTGCAAACCGACTAACTGTTTCTAAAATATGAGGGAGGGCACATCGTAACATATATGGGAACATATGATGGTGATATTTCAGAACGAAGTTATGTCCTTATTAATAATCGGTGGAAGCGTTTATATTCCTGCAGAGCATCAGGCAGTTTGTGCCTATGGTTTTATGAAAGCCCTGCTTTGTGATGATCTCGGTGCTGAGCTTTTGCAATTTTTTGAAGGCAGCGGCATGGATTTAGTGGAGTGAGAGTTCCATCATGGGCCCTAAGCATTTGACATTATTCTTGTAATACCTTCCCTTGGTCAATTTGTCAGAATTTACGAAAAGAGGGCGTGGTTATCTGACGCCTTTGCCGATATTTACTAAAAATGTAACACCATTACAAGCTACACTAGAGATTGCACGCTCTGGTTCCAATTTAAAGAGGTTCCCTATAATCCTAGTGGAGCTATTTGCAATCCTCAGCGACAAGGTGGAGACAAATTCAGTCATAGCAACATGTAGCAGCTCCAGTTTGCGCTGCCAAACTCTGACGAACGAAACTAAAAAGCATTTTTAATTTTACTGACGTTTTATTACTTGCCGTGAATATGCCTCTTTCGCGTATTACGTGTTTCCCCCTTGCCTACGGTCTCTTCCATCAACATCACAGGATGTGATTCACAGCTAATGCTCTTAGTGTTGTTGCCAGTGAATATGAAACGACAATCAGCGCACAAAATACAAAGTGAGTAAGTGGTCAGTTAGTACGCCTTTGACTGCAGGAGTGAGAGTGGCGTAAGAGTCGCATCAACAGTGAAAACAACAAAGCAGCAACAACCAGAAACCGAAGGGCAGTCGGCAACAATGGCATAATGCGAAAATGTAGTACTGCCCTGAGCACTCAAAAACTAAACAAAATAAAACGCGCATACTTATGTAGATAGAAATATATTCTAATACAATGAGTAGCACATATATACATTAGACTGGGCCAAAAAAAAATTTATTTCTTTTTTTGAAAAAAATTATTTTTATTTTTTTGAAGAATGGCTGAAAAAATACTATGAAATGAAAAATGTAGAACTGATCTCATTTTTGGGTTAAAACGTCCAAACTCTTTGGGTAAAAAATATAGCTGCCTATAGTTTTGCAGGAAATTGAATCCACCACAAAAAAGGTGACAAAAAATTTGCACTAGGAGAGCCGTTTCAGAGTAATGAGGCTTTAAACATTGGAATGGTTTTCTTAATTCAAGTTTTTAATTTGGAAATTTGGTAGAAAAGCAAACATCAATATAGAAAAACGATAAATACAGATTCTTAAAGCAAATTGAATGCTGAGTCCGTAATTGGAATATAATAACGATGTTCGTTCTTAACCCTAAGAAAGCCAATTCTTCGGTTTAACTTTTTTAGGAAAATTTTGATAGCTTATTTATATTTAGCTAGTGAAAATGCTTGGAAATACATCTATTGAGTTACCACATTTTTTTATTTTGTTTGTGGATGTAGTTTTTAAGACGGTAAAACTACATTTTTGTATAGTAAAGAGCTTTTGAGCAAGAATAAGCATGAATGCACTATGAGATTTCTATACCACTTAGTAACAATTTTAATAAAATGATGTTTCTTGATGATGTACAGCATAAATTTATTCCACTAAGTAAACAAAATTTTTATCAAAAACAATAAAAAGGAGATTTTATTTTTTCAATTCTATAGTTAATAACTTTTAGAAAGAAGTTTCCTTAAAAAATTGGTTTGACATCAATTTTTATATCATGCAATTTCTTTTCAGGATTTGTGTTTATCTTTTTGAAGTTAATTTCTTAGGGGGCGGGGCGAGGTTTTTATTGAGAGTGAAGTTATATTGTAGTAGGGTTTAGGTAATATAGAATTAAGGATCTAACTAATTGTAGCAAAACTACTGGACGTTATCATTTCCGAATCATTATCTTTTGCGGGATAAATTCAGGATTGTTTTCGGAACCATTTTCCGAGCTTTCTCGGTCTCATTTCGGAATCAATTCATGACAATTTAGAGATTGGTTTAAGGGCTTTTGCGGGAGTTATCGGGGATCATTTTAGGATCATTCTAGATACATTTCGCGATCATTTGCAGTATTTTTTCGGAATCATTTCGGGGAATATTTGACAAATTTTCAAAGTAGAAACGTGAAATCAGAAAAGCATATCAATATTTAAAAGTGGATTACTCTGAAACGGCCAACCTGCTAAACAATTTTATTGAGAACGTTTGGTGAGGGATTTATTTCTCTCCAAAAGTATATGCCAGCCAAATTTTAAAATTTGTAAAGCAAATAATTCGATCAGTCCTACAAAATCTAGATTAGCTAGAATAACATACCTCTAGAAATTATTTAGTACTAAGATTTCTGTAAAATAATTTTCAAAAAAAATAGTTTTTGTTTCCTAGTCTAATGTACATACATGCATAAATATATGTATATTCATGCACAGAGCATGCGTTTGACAGTCATAACTGCTACAACTCGCTTGAAATAGAATTCACGAGATTGTATTCCATAGAAGTTCATTCGTGTCTGGGTGTGAGTGTACTTGTTTACACTACAGTCAAACTAACTAGCTGTAAACTAATTCAAAACTAGTATGAACACCAAGCATAACTATTCAATCAACTGTCTTTTTTTCCATATAAGCAACTGGTATTTATAACAGGGCGATAATTGTCAGATTTCGAAAAGAAATATACCGGTCTCAAGCAGA
Organism: Merzomyia westermanni; assembly: GCA_949987695.1. Lineage (NCBI taxonomy): Eukaryota > Metazoa > Arthropoda > Insecta > Diptera > Tephritidae > Merzomyia > Merzomyia westermanni. The sequence continues at coordinate 115,454,757 of OX465293.1, forward strand.
CCTGTTAAATTTGATTAGTAGTTAGTAATCAACTAATTAGGCGGCTTTTTTAATAGGTAACGATTGTTTTTTAAGAAAAGGCATTTATTAATTGATTACGATTAGAAAAAATCAAAAAAAAAAAAAAACAAACAAAAAATTGTTTTGCTTACTTTTGATTTTTTTTTTTTTAAATGTTTCAATTAAATTTTTTTATTAGTTTTGATTTTTTCAATATCGTTGCTGTGTCTATTTACAATACTGAAACAAATCAAAAATAATCAAAAATAACCAGAAAATCACAAAAAATCCAAAAAAAAATAAAAAACAATCAAAGTAATCAAAAAAAAATTTTCTTTTTCAGATTTTTTTTAATAATCGTAAAATATTATGATTTTTTTTATTATTTTTGTAATTAATTGGGAAATAATCATTACAAAAAATACAAGTAATTGGTAATCAATCATTAAATGGTTTTCAGGAAAGTAATTAATCAAACTGGTAATCATTAGGATTAGTAATCATTATTTAACAGGTCTGGTCTCAATCTAGTACAAGGTAACTCAGTTTGAGTAAAAATTATTTAAATGCCTCCATGAATGCTGCATATGTGCTCATTACACATGGCCAAGTTAACTGCTTCGAACACCGTCTAATCTAAAAAATAAGTTCTACTGCGATCTTTGCAAATTTGAGCATTCCAGTGCTAAAGTTTGGCTAGGACAAAGTTTATATTTTTCGTATAAGTTAAGATGAGCTAGCAAATCCTAGTTCCAGACTAGTATTTTGTCCGGCTAATTTGGTATTTCACCTCGGGTTAAGAATGCGTGTGTTTGTGTGACCATTTTTGCATTTTGTGAAATCGCAAAAGTAATGACTGCCAGAACATTTCCGTTTGTGCGGTGAGCATTTAAAAGGGAAGTCATTGTTGTGGTACTTTTTGCTTCTATGCACCAGCGCCGCCACTATTTTCCCTAACATCGCGGTATCTAATTACTGACCGACCGTCTGTGCCTCTCATTGCCTCTGCTGCTCTATTGCACTGGTTCTTAACAACGCAAAATGGCGAATGAGATAATTTTCTATTACAATAACTGCCTTAACATAAACGTTGAAAATTATCTTAATGTCATAACTCGCACTGTTTAGTAGTGGCAGTGAGTGAAGTGGGTTAAAGTATGTATATACATTTCTATTAATAAGTAAATTTGTGCCTATAGAGGTATGACAGGTGAAAAATTAAAATACTAAAATACACGTTTTCAATGTTCGAATATATGTATGTAATGTTATGAAAAATGTTTCCCAGTGTTCCTTTGAGAAGAATAGAAGATACTGCGTTGAAAATTTTGTTATTATGGTGGCTTAGGAAAATTTTAGGGAAATTTGTTATTGTAATTTTGAACTGATTTTTAGCAAATAGGAATAAATGTTTATCGAAAGGCTTGAAATTTGTGGTAGCGTTTAGTACCCAATGAAAACTGTATAACAGCATTGAAATAAAAATTTAATAAAAAAAACTCCATACTCTCCCTATTCTCAATTTATCCATACAAAATCTCAGCTATGAGAGAAAAATTAACACACTTCACTTCTTTGATGATTTTAGAGCCGCCTTCGACAGCGTGAAAATGAGATGCCTATATGCCGCCAGCTTAGTCAGAATCGGGAAAGACCGCTCCAATCCGTTCGAAATTGAACGAGGTTTCAAACAGCGTGACCCACTATCATGTGTCTTTAAATTAGTTCTCAAAATTTTTAAAAACAGCTTCAGAACCATTTCCGAAAGAAGGACAAAGCTTGGTACTAAACATTCATATATATTTTTTAAATTTCCTACAAAACAGTTTAGAAATAAAATTTCCGGCAAGCCAAACATTATTTTCCAGTCTTTTATTTATGCTTTAAACTTTTCTCTGCTCGCTAAATCTCCAGACACTGCCTTTTTCAGAATTTAATTTAAAGTAAATAGTGAGCTATGGCAAGCATTTCAATTACATCGTGGAACCACAGTTATACAAATATATAAATTCGCTGTGTTTTCTTTGAATATTTTTATTTCATTGTAATTAATACTATGCAATATTCCCACAGCAGATGCCAAGTTATGTACATAAATACGTGTCTGTGTGTAAGTACAAAACGAGTGAGCTTTCGCCAATGTTGTCAGTTAAACGTATTTTTGAAGATCAAAAATGCTACAAACAGCTCGATAAAATTAAAATTGGTTTTGAACACCAGAATTAGCTAATAATTCCCTTTTTAAAGCAAACTAAACAAGCAAGGCCTGTAATAATCAGCAGTTATATAGAAACATTAATCCGACGCTTCTTTTAACAACAAAATTACTCAAGATTCAAAGGAAATGAAATTTGGGTTTATCATGCGAATACGAAAGCCGCCAAATTTCTAACTGAATGTCTTTAAAAAATAAAAATAAAATTTTACTTGGCACGATATACTTACATATTTTATTTTTTAAGCTATACTATACATTTCGGGGAGTACGAAAAACCAGAATAAAAGTTAGCCCCGAACATCCTTTTTGTGTTTTTATACATTTCATGAACATGAAATGGTATTATAGCTTTGGTCCGATGTTTGTAAGTATGTGAAGAAGAAGAGATAGACCCACCAATAAGTATACCGAAATGATCAGGGCGATGAGCTGAGTCGATTTAGCCATGTCCGTCCGTCCGTCCGCCCGTCTGTCCGTCCGCCCGTCTGTCCGTCGGTCTATTTGAGCGCAAACTAGTCCCTCAGTTTTTGAGATATCTTGATGAAATTTGGTATGGAACCGCCATTTTGCATGAGATTAAGCATTCGTCGGAATCAGCAAGATCGGGGCAATACAACGCATAGCTCCCATACAATCGATAGTTTCGATAAATGGGTTTTGGGCTATAAATTTTGCAATTAAAAAGCTAGGAACGTAAAGTTTTGCAGGTTTGGTACTCACTATGTATGTAATGTGTGTAGTGAAAATCAGCGAGATCGGACCTACATAACATATAGCTCCCATACAATCGATTGTTCCGATAAATGGGGTTTGGGCCACGTATCTCTAAATTATCACTTTTGCGGAGTTCGTACTAATTGTGAGTAAGGATTGGACACTCAAAACCGTGATTCGTATTCATGAAAGGTATAAAGTCTTCGGTACAGTCGAAGACAGCCCTTTCCTTACTTCTTTTTTATTTTTCATACAATTGTGTTTATTTTGGGAAACTTAGGGCGATCAAAGGCACTTATCTCTAAACATTATTATTTGCCATAAATATAAGTTAACCAATACATACACAAATATGTTTGCCTCTCAAACTCTCCAATCCACCAAAGAGAAAATATACTATACAATTTGGCTCAAGCAGATCAAAACGGCAACACTGCTTTGGACGCTTGGGTTTTGTTTACTCAAATGTTACTCATACGCCATGGTGCACGAATGCAATGATGATATTACAGACATCTCGCCTAAGTGAAAAAAGGCAATTCGCTTGTGTAAACATTGTTAAATAAAATATACTTTCAGATATGCATAGTAGGTACAATATAAAAAACAATAAGGTATTTGAAGAAGAAGAGTAGGTTAATGCAGATAAACAAATACATGTATGTGTATAATATATAGGAGTGTTCAAACTCGTTTAGTCGAATATTCGAACTGTTCGAAGCAAAACTATTAAATTTCTATCAGAACACCATGAGCACATGAATTACCTAATCTTCGCGCTTGTATTGCTCTTCAACACTTTTCCTTGACGTTTCCTCACTTTCGGTCTTGCCACGCCATCTAGTACTTTCATACTTTATTTGAACTTCATTTCCTGATTTTTTATTTAAAAATGGAAACCCTTAACTGAAAGAGAAAAATACTCTAACTTCCTTAAAGGCGAGGCCCAAGCCGAAAACGAAGTAGTTCAAGAGAGTTAAACAAGAACTGGAACCACAATAAAACCAAGATCGGGACCAAACAAAACGTAATGCAATTAAATTAGGTTTTAAGATTAAAACCAATTCAAATATCAAAGCCAGTATAGCACGAAATAGCTTTTAAAATCGTAACCAATACCGAAACGAAGCAAGTTTCAAGAAACAAACGGAATAACCCCCGTGGAATATAGCTGAATTACGTATGCCTGTCGCAAGAGGCTACTGAAATCCACATCGAGCCCTGTTCCGGAGTTAACGAGCTCTCTCGAACGTCAATGGGGCTAGTACCACAAGTTGCCTGTTCCGAAACGTAGCGGATTCATACCCACATAGAATTGCTGGTATTAGCTTAATCCGTTTGGTGCTTCACTTGTTATTCCACGAAAAACTGGTGCTACAGCAGCCACAAAAATGGAACGAAAACATTATGCGGAATGAAACAAACAATCAAATAAGAGCGGAAACCAGAACTTAAACGAAACCGAGACTTAAATATGAACTGAAACCAGGATATAAACTGAAACACCGGAACTGTAATTTAAATAGGACCCGAAACACCGGAACCGACAAATAAATAGGAACTGAAAACGAGACTAAAATTTAAATAGAAATTGAAACACCAGAACTGAAATTTAAATAGAAACTGAAACTGAAACAATGGAATCGACAAATAGAGAGGATCTGAAAACGTGACAAAAATTTAAGTAGATACTGAAATACATCAACTGTAATTTAAGTAGTAGCTGAAACACTGGAACCGACCAATAAATGGTAGCTGAAAACGGGACAGAAATTTACATATAAGCTCAATCACCGGAACCGAGACTTAAATAGCAACGGAAAAATTGACAAAGTTTAAATATAAACTGACATCAGAACCAAAACATAAATAGGAAAGGAAACCAGAGTAGAGACTTGAATAGGAACAGAAACGGGACCGAAATTTAAATAGAAACCGAAGCCGTAAGTTGAATATGAACTGAAAACAGAACCGTTACAGCAACAATAAGCGAATGAGAAATCGGAACCAAAACTTAAAAAATAACTGAAACGGGAACCGTTACTGAACTGAACCGTGAACGAAATTTAAATAGTAACTGGAAGTGATATTGGAACTTAAACCGGAGCCAAAAAACGGAATGGAAGTGGCTACGGAACTAAAACCAAAATTTTTACGAATACCACTGAAACCGAAACTGAATCCGCAACTATATGGAAATAATATTGGAAAACGAGGCCAAATCCGAAGCCGGAACTTGAATGTTATTTTCAAACGATTTGATTTCTTGATTCGTTATAAGGATTGGCTTTTGTCATCCGACTGTCGCATCGTTATACACCAGAGTGATTGCTGTTTTTATTTTGTTGTGCTTGGATTGTTGTTATGTTTTAATATTATTTCAGTTGTTTTTGCCAGCATGCTTTCAATTGTAATCACCCGCAAACAAATTGCTGTATACATTAGCAAATACGCGTAAGTGTCTGTGTGTGAGTATACGAATGCTGCATGTGTATACTTAAAATGTGGTTGGGTGACACATTTTTGAATGTGGTTAACCGCTTTTCATTGCTGCGGCTTCGTCATTTCAATCCGCTGCAAGTTATACACTTTGGTGCTTGGTGAGAGATCAGCAGGTAAGCGTACGCTATTATTGCGATTGTTGCAATCCACGAAAATAATATTTTATTTTTTGTTTGTTTTCATTATATTCGCATTCACCTGGGCATAGTAACACACGTACATACATAAAGAGAGAAATTCCGCGTGCCACACTTTTAATTTAAATATTTTCCTGCACAATTTATTTGTTATTTATTTTTTTTATTTTTTTTTCATTATTTTTTAATAAAAAAACTCAAATTCATCATCACATTGCTTGCTCCAAATGCATAACGCATTGTTTGTTGTACTGACATTTATTACAATTGTTTTAGTTTGTGACGTTTTGATTGTTAGTATCGCACTGTCACATTTTACTCAGATGCACGTACTGATGTACAGGGTGGCTAATGAAAGCCGCTACCAAAAAAAAATTAAATAACTTTTTTTCTATTTAATAAATCTGGTTAATTCTTTTTTGATTTTGCAGATTGACTTTTACATTTAACAAAAATGGATAACTGGGACACTGAAACAAGAATTTGGATTGTCCGCCGCTATCACGCACTGGAATCCGTAGTTTCGGTTCAAAGAGAGTATAGGCGCACGTTTGGCGGCAATCCTCCGAGCAGATGGACCATAATAAGACTTGTAAACAATTTTGCCGAGCATGGGACAGTCAACAGAAGACCTTACCATCGAAACCCTTGAGTTCGAACGGAGGAAACAATCGCTGCTGTAGCTGCTGCCATACAAAACAATCCACGTGTTTCGACAAGAAGCTTATCTGCTCAAATGGGTGTAAGCAGACAGTCATTACAGTCAATTATGCACAAAGATTTGGACTTATTCCCATATTAAACTCAAATGGCCAACAAACTGAACGCTGCAGACTTGCCGATTCGCTTGGAATTTTGCCAGAAGATGCTTCAAATGGTGGAAGAGGATGGAAACATGTTGAACTGTCTTTTCATGTCTGACGAGGCTCATTTCGATTTAAACGGCAACATAAACAAACAAAATTGTCGAATATGGAGTGCTTCCAACCCACAGATACTCCATGAGACGGAATTGCATCCACTTCGTGTCACAGTGTGGTGTTCAGTTTCATCACGCTGCATTGTCGGGCCCTACTTCTTCGAAGAAAACGGTCACACCGTTACGGTTACTGGAGACCGTTACTTGCGCATGCTGAGAGAGTTTTTCTATCCAGAATTACGCCGAATGAGAATTTCTTTCAATTCTGTGTGGTTTCAGCAAGATGGTGCAGCTCCTCATATAGCCCAACCTGTTATGACAGAATTGCGACGAAAATTTCCCAATAAGCTGATATCCAGAAACTCCACATTCCGTTGGCCACCCAGGTCGCCTGACCTTACTGCACCTGACTTTTTCTTGTAGGGTTATTGCAAACAGGAAGTCTTCAAAGCAAAACCAACAAATTTGAATGAACTAAGGCAATCCATTCGAGAAACAATTGCGGCTATTCCTGTCTCAACTCTCCAAGCAGTAATGAACAACTTTTTGGTAAGATGCCGCATATGCATCGACGAGCAGGGGGGGCATTTAAATTCCATTGTTTTTAAAACTAATTAAGCTATATTTAATAAAATTTAATGAGCTTTAACATGAATAAAAGAAAAATGAATTCCATACACTGAAAAAAAATTATTTGAGTTTCTTAATGTAGCAAAATTCATCAGCCACCCTGTATGTAGCTGTGTCTAACGCTGAAATTTTATAATGTTGAAAGTAACGTGAAGGTGACAAAGAAGAAGGTTTTTTCTCATTTTATCTAGGTTTGTAGGTAGAAATTTGAATTGATCTGTAGCAAGAAATACAATCAAGTATATATACATGAATTGTGCTAAATATTGTTTAATTTTTTTATTTTCAATTCTGCACAATGATTTACTTGGCATAAAAATCTATGAATATTTTTACTGGTAAATGGAACAAAACAATACTATGAAAAATTAATTGGCGAAAGTAAAAAGTAAAAGCTAAAAATTATAATACTTACAATAATATGGCGGTTTAATTAGAACGAAAATATAGCACAAGTTTCTCAACTCACATATTTTTGAGAGAAAGCTCTTGTAGACATTCTCCGGCGGAGCTTTTGTAAATTAGAAAGACTTTGCACATGATTTTCTCCATTAAATTGACCATTGATAAAGCCAACAAACAGATTAAGCAGAAATGTTTCAAAAATATCCGTTAGCCATAGCTTCGATAAAATTTTGAAAAAAAACACGAAGTTCGAAAATTTTTAAAAGTCTAGCTTTGAAATTTTTTTTTTTTTATAAATGAAAAGAAGTGTTCAACACTAAGTTTAAGTTCTAGCACAATTACTAAATAAGTATGAAAATTATGAAAAATCATTTATTTAATATAAAAAAGGCGAAGAAACTACTTTAAAATCGGCTGAGAGAAAATTCGTTCTAACACACTTTGAAACAATAACTCATGATGTGGCGCTACACTTCCGTATTTAGACCCATAGTAACTTCCCGGGCGTTAGTATGGTGGCCAGCTGTTGACAAAAAATATAACATTAAAAAAAATAAGAAAACAACAACGGACAACCTCGGAGGGGTGAGTGGATCTTAACAAAAATTTAAGAGAAAGTGAATTCCTTGCAAAAATGGTTGTATTATTTAAAAAAGATTTTCAAAACGGGGTCGCCCCTCGGCAGTGGTGTGGCAAACTCTCCGAGTGTATTTCTGCCATGACAGGCTTCTCAGCAAAAATTCGTCTCCTTTGTAGATGCCGTTCGGAGTCGCCAAAAAACTGTAGGTCCCACCAATTTGTAGGGAAAATTCAAATCGGCACACCACAAATTGGAAGAGAAGCTTGGCGCAAAAATCTCTTAGGAGGTTTATGATGATATACCTGTTGTATATCGCGCCATAGAGAGAGAGTTTGAAACGTATGATGAGTGTGGGTGCCATTGACCTTTCAAATGATTTTTTATTTTTTTTTTTATAAAACTAGCAAATCCGGCCACGCAAGGCTGTGTCCCAGAACCAAGAATATACTGAGAGCGATTTTAATCATTATGTCTCCGAAACCAGTTCAGACATGGAACTTAACATATTGTTCTAAAATCTTTCGGACACCCTGTTCCGTATATTGATCGACGGAAGCAGATTTTGAGTGATGCGCTCCCAAAAATACAGACATACGAACACAAATTCTAAAACTTTTGATTAATATTCTATTGGCTCAAAATTCATCAATCCTATAAATTTTTCTTGAATATCTGCAATATAGTGACATCGACCTTGCACAGTGGTGTTATACGTCGAGATTTATAATTGAAAGGCCAAATATTAGATCAGACTGGGAAATTCTATAACAGAAAATTTTGATAAGTTTATATAAAAAACCAAGTTATGAAAAAAATCAAGCTTAACCCGTTTCAACTTTGAAAAAAATGTTCCTAAATTTCATGATCGCTGCCTGTGCCAAATTTGGCCATTTTCGAACTAGTTCGAGCTTAGTTAAATAAAACTTTTAGTCCCCAGAACCCTACTAAATATTCCAAAACTTGCTTCTATTTGTTCTTAAGCCTTATACAAAGTTACTTTCGAACCAGACCTGTTAAATTTTCTTAGTAATTAGTCATCCATTAATTATATGGCTTTTTTAATTGGTAATGAATATTTTAATTGGGTTTCAAGAAAAGGTAATTATTAATTGATTACGATTAGAAAAAATCAAAAACAAAACAGAAAATAATCATAAAAATCAAAACTTATAAAAAAAAGTACATTTATTACTTTTGATTATTTTTGATACTTTTTTTTTTCAGTATCAGTAATGTGAATGTTCATGTGCTCTAGAACAATACTGAAAAAAATTAAAAATAATCAGTAAATTAAAAAAAAAACTAAGAAAACAGAAATAATTAAAAATTATCAAAAGTAATCAAAACAACTTTTTATTATTTTTAATTTTTTTTAGTAATCGAAAAAATAATGATTTTTTTTTTGTTGATTATCTTTTAATTAATTGGAAAGTATTAATTTCAAATTTAAATAATGATAATCAATCATTGAATGGATTCTCAAGAAAATAATTCATCATAACGGTAATCATTAGGATTAGAAATGATTATTTACAAGTTTGAATAAAAAAAATTTTAAAAACTAAAAAAAACAGAAGTAATCAAAAATTATCAAAATACTTAAGTATTCAAAACTTTTTTTTTTATTTATTTATTTTTTCTTTTTTTTTTAATAATCGTACAAAATTATGATTTTTTTTTTTAATTATTTTTAGCTTAATTGGAAAGTAATAATTAAAAATTTAAATAATGGTAATCAATCATTAAATGGATTCTCATTAATAATATTTAATCATTATTTAACAGGTCTTTCTCGAACTAGTCAATTATGTTTTCAAATAATTTTTCTGCATAAACGACTATACTAAACATGCCTCACCATCCATTTAATACAATAAATCAATACTTTTGCTCATAATCAAATTTGTATCACAAATTCATAAAACAAACTGCAATCACTTTGATTTTTCAAACAAATTGATTCAATTATATTTTTTATGTATGCATTTCGGTGGTTTGTTTTTACAATTGGCGTTTATGTTTTCAGAAATTGCAGAGATTTGTTGCGCACACTGACAGAAACGACACTCAAACATACATGCACGAGCCAAGCAAAGGAATGGTAGATACTCGAATATATACAGATTATGATTCGAAGAAAAAAAAAAGTACAGTTGAAATTCAGTATATAAATACGAGTGCAGTTCGAAACTTCGTTGAATTTTTTTATAAAAATAATTTTTTTTTGTTCAGAAAATAACTTTTTTTTTCCAACATAATTTTCCTTTATTTCGATATATTTAGACAACAGACCTGTTAAATAATGATTACTACACGTAACGATTAACGGTTTGATTAATTGCTTTCTTGAGAATCCATTTAATGATTGATTACAAATTACTTAAATTGTTTATGATTACTATCCAATCAATTAAAAAAAGATTATGATTTTTCACGATTATTAAAAAAATGAAAAATATTCAAAAATAGTTGTTTTGATGGCAGCAATAGAGCGAGCTTCCGTGAGGCTACTCTAGCTTTAGGTCTCGGTCAGAGGTATTGCTAAAAACATGGATCTATCTTGCAGCAAGCGGCTTAGCGTGCTTTCGTGTTGATCGCGCTGCTTAAATCGAATACATGGTGACTCCATTGGCTCTTGCGACTTCTACAACAGTGGTCACTTGAAATATAACAACAGTTAAACCAGTGGTGAATCCACCTAACCTCGCCACTGGCTTTGCAAATGTAGCATTGCTTTGTTGGGATGATCTATTTTTAGGATCACCTTTTGTGTTTTTACAACAAGTTATTACTATTGGGTTTTAATCTATCACGAGAGAACTAGAACGAAATATCGAAGAACCTATATAAACACGTCCTTCATGCGCTCGTTTATTAACCATCTATTTATAGTTTTCTCATTCTGTAACGGTTTCATAAATACTCAGTACAAATTCACCACATACCGTCTAACAATTTGAACAGCACCCTGCAAAAAATCAGATTAGTCTACGATGCATCCGGGATGAGTCGCAAAGGAGCATGCGACTAATGCCAATTCCGATAACTTGGTATGGGCTGAACTGTTCACATTTATTTGAGCATGCCCTATGGAGATACCAATTGTACCCATTTATACCTGAAATGGTACTCAGTTATACTTTTAACTCCTATAAGTATGCTACAAAAACAGAAATAATGAACACCCCTATCAGTATTTGCATACGTATGTTGAATTAGTAGTAGTTAGACTGTAGACTAAAGGAATTGATCACGAATCACTCTCTTTAGAGATTAATCGCACAATTTTTTGCAAGGCAAATACAACAACACATACTAACATTTGTATGAGCTGCTGTAAAAAGCGCAATTCATTTTCATATAAAATCGGAAATTCAAATTTTCAGTAACCGAAATTTTAGCAAGCTAACATATGCACAAATGCATACAAAGTAAGCAAGACCAAAAAATAAAACTGGCAAAAAATCCTTTGAATAAATGAATAAGCCATAGTTTGCTAGCTTTTCTAAGCTAAAGCCAAAAATATTGGTTTCTAGAATAACAAACGCCTACTTAGCCAGACATATACATACATACAAACATATACAGGGTGGCTGATGAATTTTGCTACATTAAGAAACTCAAATAATTTTTTTTTCAGTGTATGGAATTCATTTTTCTTTTATTCATGTTAAAGCTCATTAAATTTAATTAAATATAGCTTAATTAGTTTTAAAAATAATGGAATTTAAATGCCCCCCCTGCTCGTCGATGCATGTGCGGCATCTTACCAAAAAGTAGTTCATTACTGCTTGGAGAGTTGAGACAGGAATAGCCGCAGTTGTTTCTCGAATGGATTGCCTTAGTTCATTCAAATTTGTTGGTTTTGCTTTGAAGACTTCCTGTTTGCAATAACCCCACAAGAAAAAGTCAGGTGCAGTAAGGTCAGGCGACCTGGGTGGCCAACGGAATGTGGAGTTTCTGGATATCAGCTTATTGGGAAATTTTCGTCGCAATTCTGTCATAACAGGTTGGGCTATATGAGGAGCTGCACCATCTTGCTGAAACCACACAGAGTTGAAAGAAATTCTCATTCGGCGTAATTCTGGATAGAAAAACTCTCTCAACATGCTCAAGTAACGGTCTCCAGTAACCGTAACGGTGTGACCGTTTTCTTCGAAGAAGTAGGGCCCGACAATGCAGCGTGATGAAACTGCACACTACACTGTGACACGAAGTGGATGCAATTCCGTCTCATGGAGTATCTGTGGGTTGGAAGCACTCCATATTCGACAATTTTGTTTGTTTATGTTGCCGTTTAAATCGAAATGGGCCTCGTCAGACATGAAAAGACAGTTCACCATGTTTCCATCCTCTTCCACCATTTGAAGCATCTTCTGGCAAAATTCCAAGCGAATCGGCAAGGCTGCAGCGTTCAGTTTGTTGGCCATTTGAATTTTATATGGGAATAAGTCCAAATCTTTGTGCATAATTGACTGTAATGACTGTCTGCTTACACCCATTTGAGCAGATAAGCTTCTTGTCGAAACACGTGGATTGTTTTGTATGGCAGCAGCTACAGCAGCGATTGTTTCCTCCGTTCGAACTGAAGGGTTTCGATGGTAAGGTCTTCTGTTGACTGTCCCATGCTCGGCAAAATTGTTTACAAGTCTTATTATGGTCCATCTGCTCTGAGGATTGCCGCCAAACGTGCGCCTATACTCTCTTTGAACCGAAACTACGGACTCCAGTGCGTGATAGCGGCGGACAATGCAAATTCTTGTTTCAGTATCCCGGTTATCCATTTTTGTTAAATGTAAAAGTCAATCTGCAAAATAAAATAAAAATTAACCAGATTCATTAAATAGAAAAAAAGTTATTTAATTTTTTTTTGGTAGCGGCTTTCATTAGCCACCCTCTATATATAGTCATACATTTGCTATTATGTTGTTGTTTAAGTGTTTCATTCAGTAACTATTGAAAGAAGAATTTTCAGTAATCGTTTACACCAGCAACAGAAACCCAACCAACTTCGTTTATCTCAATTTACTCAAGCCATGTGACCGTTGGTGTATTGAGAGATTTTGGTCAGCTACATATTTCTGCAATTGAGAATTGAACAGGTAAGTCACATTTTTTACTTTTCTGTCTCTTCCTCTTCGCTTTAATATCCCCACAAACCACGTGTAACATAAAAGAAAATAATGTACAAAACTTGGCACAGAGCACAACGGGCACAATGGACGGGTATTCAAACGTTTAACTGCAAGTAACTGTATATGAGTAAATATGTACAGTCACTCAAAGCTTAAGAGAGATAGAAAATTTTGATAAAATTTTAGATGCCATAGCTCTCACCTCAATTGTTAAAGAAACAAAGCTTTTGCTATCTTCATAAAAAATTTAACTCTAAAACTTTTTTCAAATTTTCATAAATATTTTCGAATTTAAAACTGCAAGAATTTGCGAAAAGGCGTGATTTAAAAAAAAAAATTTTAATTATATTTTTCTCAATCAAAAATTGGCAATGCCACTAAAAATTACCACAATTTTGAGCATCTTATCTGCAAATACTCTTACAACAAACTATTAAAAATGTTTTCATGACTACAAATAAAGTCAAAAATAATAATTTTGTTTTTTAGTTGTTTTATTGATCTAATTACTTTCTAATTTTGATTTTATTTTTTAATCACTATTATTATTTATTGAAAAAATTTGATTTCATAAGAAAAAGAAAATTTAGAGACAACCACGAGAGCTTCTCATATAGATTCACTACGGAAGCTACTAGATATTATGGCACATTCAGGCTATCAGAACAGTGCTTGGTTTGTCGTCTAAGCTTCTATGTCTATGCATTTTTAAGATAAAAATAAAAAAAAAGTATTTTACTAAAGTTTTCTGAAAGTACTCGAAATTCTTTCAAAAATGTGTTCACTACATTACATACAAGATAGAATAAAAGTGTTTAGGCAATTTATTAAGAATTTTAAATTAAAAAATAAATTAAAAATTCTTAAGCAAGGACGCGAGACGCCATTATTCAAAGAAACACAATGTATTGTTTTTTATTCAATATGCATATTTTAAAAAATTGTTTCGACCTTTCACAAATTTTGCATACAAAGGAGTGAAAAAGTCTACCTAAATAAAACAAACCGGCTGCATAAACCAATGCTTTCAGAAAGATGTTGGCGTTTTACAGCTTCAATTAAACATTTTCCTTAAAATTGTTTGAAACAAAGATAACAAAAAATCAAAATTAAATTGTAACAGATCGGTGTCTGTACATTGCAGATATTCAAGAAAAATTGAGAGGAGGGATTGTTATTAAGCGAATAGAATGGACTTTAGAATTTTTGTCTGTATGTCTGGGCATGCATCAATCAAAGACTGATCCATTTTATTATTAGAGTTTAACTTTAAATTTACGATATTTCTTTATATCGATGGCTTATTTGTTTTGTTTTATTTTATTTTATTTTATTTTATTTTATTTTATTTTATTTTATTTTATTTTATTTTATTTTGTTTTATTTTGTTTTGGTGATTGTTGTTGGAGCAAAGCTCGAATTTTTTTTTTTTTTTATGTTTTATGTTTTTATGTTTTATTTTGTTTTATTTAATTTTATTTCAATTTTTCTTATTTAATTTTTTTTTTATTCTATTTTGTTTTAATTTAATTTATTTTATTTTATATCTTTTCACTTCACTTAATTGAAGTTTTTTTTTAAGTGCTCATTTATCCTTATCGACTTTTTTATTCGCTTATAGTTGGTAAGAAAGTATTTGCACCATTTTCATTGACAGAATACCATTTCTGTTGTGAGCTACTGTACAAACATATATGTATAGCAATGTACATTTAATCTTTTTTACTGTTATACTCGTAGGAAACAAGACCACATGATCACTTAGTTTTTGCCATCTCTTTCCTCATCGGCGTCTTCATCGTCTCACACAGGCGACACGCACTTGCACCCTCATAAATTTAAATGCACTTTCGGATGTTGTTGTAGCTGCTTTTGTTGTTTTTGTTATTGCTGCACTTTTGTATGCAATATGCAAATTTCTCTCTGATGCTGAAATAGGCGGTTTGGGATATAAAGTTTGTTACTTGCACCACTCCCTGACCTCATTCTTCATTCAACAACTGGCTTGGCAGTGGCTTTGTTACTCCATGTCATTTGTAGTTATGTAAGAAAAGGCGCCACAAATACTATATGTGTTGGAGATATGACTACTGCATGACCGACCGACCAAGCGTCCACCTAGCAGGCGGTAGACATTTGAATGAACGACTTGTCGGAGCAACAGTGAAATGCGAACGCCACAAGCTAAAACTTATTTTGACAGTTACAACCGTAGGCGGTGAGGCAACACCACAAAGGTGGGCGAAAGTTGGTAGCAAAAATCTAGGAATAAAAAGCACAAAGTAAAATGAATAGATGAAGTGCGTGCGCAAGGACTCAAGTGTGGCCCTCTCCCCATCCACAGTCTTTCTCCTGCGCCTGCGAAAGACTTGTACAAAGCCGCATTATTAAAGTTGCTTGCTTTGGGTCTCGCTGTGGTTTTTGGACGGTATGCAAATATATAGATGGATGCGCATGAGGAGAAGCAAAGTAAATGCAAATGTGCATATGCTTTTATATCTTTGTGTGTGTGTGTGCTGATGTCTATTTGGTAGTGTAATTGTGCATGCGTGCTTGCGTCTGGAGGCCAACATCACATAACATTTCAACTATGAAACTAAAGCTCTGTGGATGGCTGAGGATGAAGTCGTTTGGAGCTGCAGCTGAATGAGACAATTACAAATGAATTGGACTGCAACGAATTATCGAGGCATGCTTTATGCAAGAAGGAACAACGGCAACAACAATAATCATAGAAACAGCAGCAGCTCTGGCTCAAACCAAATGCAACTAATATGCACGCATATGTAATTATGGACGCAATCTTTTAACACCGAGTTGCGAAACAAAAAAAAAACAATCAGTCAATGATGAATTGCTTCATTGGGAGCAGATGGAGTATCTATAACGACGAGCTAGACAGGCCTACAGAAGGTGCACCGACAGTCCCTCAACAACATCCACATAGACACCGTAAACTCCTTTGTCAGCTCTCGCACGGTGGATGCCGTTATTCAGGCGCAAGCACCAGCTGTTTCCGAAGAAGAGCGCTAACTAGTATAGACACAGTTATGTTTTGGCGGTTTGGGTCTTATCAAAAATTGTTGTGGAACACAGACAATCCAAAGTCTAGCTGAGGTTCCGTTAGTGTGGTTGTAGCGGGCATCCATATCACCCACAGTAGGTTCGACGAGTGTGTCTGGCATCAAAACGAGTCCTGAATGCTACTTGGGTGTGATGGGTTGCAAGCTACTTACTTAGGCCTACAACTTTCCTTATTTCTGAATGAAAGTTTATTCGGGATTATAAGTTGAGTCACATACAAACGCAGTCAAAACGACGGAGACTTACAACTACTCCAGTAAGCTGAAGAGTGAATAAGCGTAGCCTATTGACGGTGAGGAGAAGCGATTGAATATCGGTGATGTCAAAGCCTTTGGCCAAAGCTAATTTGGAAAAAGTTTTTTTCATTTTCAAGGTTGCTTGCTTTCGAAGTCGCCCCTCGGCAGTGGGCAGCAACCCTTCGAGTGGATTGCTGCCACGAAAAAAGCTGCTCAACAAAAGTGCATCCTCATTTGCAGGTGGCGTTCAGAACGGGCATAAAATGTGTGTGTCCAGGCAATTTTTTGTAAAAATTAGAAGCAGCCTACCACAAATTGGTGGAGAAGCTCGACTTTAATCGCCTCAGAGGTATATCGCACCAAATTATTATTATTATATCACTAGGAAACCCCCGCCATGCTTCGCTACATGTCAGAACTTATAATAGGCTGAGTCCGATTTTAAACATTATATTTCTGAAACCAATTGAGATACACAACTTAAGCACATCGATTATTGCAGTACTCTTTGCCACCTTTCGTTTGATACCGATATTGTACTAACACATTTTGGGTCACCCTGGTTCACATATTGGTCGATAACTCTGAAATCACTCAAGCACTCGAAATAATAGAAATATTAAATTTTAAGTTAGATGTCTAGTAATGCAACGGTGAAAGTTTCGTTCAACTGCATTCAGTAGTTTTTGAGTGATGCGCGTACAAGCATACAGACATACAGACAAAAATTATAAAAACTGTTGATTTGGAATTCAATTGGTTTTATTCAATATCTGCAACGAGGAGACATTGATCTGTTAAAATTTTATTATAAACAGAGATGTGCTCTGTGACTTGGGTGTGAATGTATGCAGTCTGTATTGAAACACTTAACATCCAAAAAATTTTACATAATTTACCATTATAATTCGGACTGATATCAAACTAGGTTGGAAAAAGAGCATACTTTAACCAAAAAAAATTTTAAGTTTTCGGGAATACTCGAATGCTGAGAATATAAAAAATCTAAATACATCTTTTCATTCAACTTTCGAACCCTAAGACCTCTATCATAGGAGCTTACACTTAACCACTGTACCTGCGACATTTTAAATACTTCTACTGATCATAATTGAGGAAAGATTAGTTTAGTTATTTCTTAAAAGGTTTCAGTCAAGTGTTTTCTGCAAGCAACTTTATTAGGAAAGTTTGTACGAACCTCGGTGTTCTTTTGCAAATCGACTAAAAAAGATTACAACTCTTATATCTAACACACATGCATTTGTAAGTAGGCAAATATGTATGTGAGTATGAGTTTTAGCTAGAGCAGAATGTTGCTGGCTTATGGCGTTAAGCATATCTACTAACTAAAGCAGTAGCCGTCGTATGTTGATGTAAAACTGCATTTTCTCGATCTAACGACAAAACGACAAATTTAGTTGAAGAAGGAGCAGATTATAGTTGTTTGCAATTTCACTCGGATAGATGATAGTTGTTGTAAACGGTGGTGAATTATTGGTATCTTTAAACATTTAGACTCAAATCACACGAGTTTCAGTCAAATTTTGCTATTTTGTATTCAGATGCCACAAATATAGCTTGAGCGAGCTTAAGTAAATTGTAAGGGATGATTTGTACTTTATAAAAAAAATTAATAAAAAAAGGGCCGCTGAGAACAGGGCCGCTCGTCTCGCCAACTGTATGTTATCGGCAGCGCTGCTGGGTACAACACAGACTTTTGAAGAGCATCACTTCTGAATACTGAAGAAGACTGACGATATTGCAAAATGGTAACCGATTCCTCTTAGAGCAGATAATCGACGTTAAATACAGCTCGTCTCATGCGCAAATCCCCTACAACGGGAAAACTACATACATCAGAACTTGGTTGATAATGTTTCTGTCAAGCAAATTGTGCTAAAGACTGCAGCCCGTTGTCCGAAAGCCATTATCAGTGACTCTTTAGACCTATTAAGTCTTCCATCCACAGGATCTTAATGAGACGCCTGGAGAAGACCCATTTTCGTAGAATAGAAGCACATTATCTTTATTTCCATATCAAAAATACTATGGACACCTCAAAGAGGAGCTGCTACAGAAATTTTAACCTAAAAGAAGCTCAATATAGTACGAGAAAATGTTAAGAAATGATGCAGACACTCGTATTTTCTGACAGTCACTCAAGAGAATGAACGCCTCTTTTTTTAAAAAGAGGAGAAGAGACTTGTTGTGCCGCATTGCATTTTACATAAGCAGCCTGTAAGGTCATCTACCGGTGAATAAAGATAACAATCTATAAGTCTCTTATCATACCTGTCCTGATGTGCAGATCGAAATTATGGTCAGTGTCGATAGAAGATGAGATGACCCTTGGAATATTCGAGAGAAAAGTTGTACAGAGGGTTTATGACCCTTTACAGTGAGAATCGAAGTAAATTTAACGAAATCTAACGATGAGTTACATGAGCTCTATGCATTAAATCCCAACGGCTTCGCTGGCTAGGTCATGGTATGCGAATGAAATTATCTCCACACACATGCGGGCTAATGGGCTTGCTGTAAGCTTTCGTTGGGCTACCAACAAGTCACTCTATGCTAGACATGCACAGGGAAAGATAAGACTAGAGCTTTAACTAAAGGAATGACAAGGTGTCAACAGCCCAAAATAAGTCTCCCAGCTGTGGTTGGCCGTAAACTGCACAATTCCTTGAATTGTTTTAATAAAAACTAATTTTGGAAAGTTGTATTACTTAGTTTTTTTCATATCACTAAAGGGCTCACACGTATCCTCGACAGATTTTCTTGTCGCCAACAAGCACAAATACTGTCAAACTCGAAGCATGCACACATACATGCGCACATACAAACTGAAGTAGTTTGTTTTTTCTTGAAAAGTTATTATATGAATTTGAAAGAAGTCTAACGTGAGCTAAGTTTCTATTAGAAACTTTACTTAAAATAATTTCTCACATGTTTTTCAATTTATTTTGTCTTATGTTTTTTGTTGTATTTTCATAGCAATATTAAATAGCAACCGCATATCCTCACAACAGGCGATAGAACAATGTTTCGTCACGCTATACGACAGCATGGCTACAACCGGCCATCAAGAAACAAAGCAAATCACAGTGGAAATATAAATGGTGTGAGCAAAAATTGTCTAAAATAACATAAACAAGGGTATACGTATATAACAAAAATAATCAAGCAGCAAAAGCAACAACAATTGTAATATGTAAGTAAAGAGCAAAAGCAAATAATAAACCTCAACAACAAAATCAACAAGAACAAAACAGCAACAGCAAGATAAAAGTAAATGCCAGTGCCCAAAACTTAAGTTAAAAGCGTAAAAACCTTTGTTATTACATATTAAAAAGGTCTGCAAAAAGCAACAATAAAAGCAAACGCAAAAATAAAAACAACAACAACAACAATATCAAAAACAATAACAATAACACTTTGCTATAATAACCAGCAAATAAGTTAAATAGCAAAAAAATAATGCTACTAAAATAGCTATAACTAAAAAGTTTAAAAAACATAAAATAAAATAAAAGACAACAAACTAGAAAGTTTTATAAAATAAGTCAACAACAAAGCGAGCTTTCCGCTTTTAGCTCCCCATAGTCAGTTTGATGCGAAAGATGTAAAAAAGTAATAAGAAAGTTTGCACACTTCATGGCAGCAAGTTGTGAAATCAACACAGTAATAGCAACGCCAACGTTAACAACAAGCGCAACAAAGTCAACAACACCACCAGCAACAGCAAAAACATCACCAACTACAGCAACAACAAACACAGGAATATACCAACCGAACGTTCTATCAAAGAGTTAGTTAACAAAACAAAAGCTGTAAAGAGATATAAAATACAAAACAAATAGACAAAAGCAACAACAGTTATAACAAATAAGGACGCGATTGTCTTCGGCGGTTGGGCGAGAAAAAAAGCAGCTGCAGAAGAAATAATAGCTATCCGGCGGCAGACACTTAAATCTTTTTAAAGTTGTGGAAGTAGAACTTCTCTTCAATCCGGATTTAGAGATGATAGGCCTGATACCTCAAAGGCCACAATATAACTGAAAAACAAGTAATAAAGTTAGCGGTCGGGCTCAGAATTAAATTAAAAAAAAAAAGACGTGTCCCTCAACCAAATACGAAAATTTTCAAAATAAGCAGTAATCATTACAAATTCAACATTTTCACAAAATTTTGTTACGACAAATAAATGTTGTTGTTCGAGTAATGAGCAAGTTTTGTGCGATAATCCACTATAAAAGAGGTGGGGCCTCGCCAATTTTTGAAACTAAATATTTTTCGAAATTCTGACACGGACACTTTGAAAGTGAAATAGAATTGATATAAAATGATTTTTAGCGAAAATATTGCTAATTCTTCATGATGCTTTAAAAACTTTTTATATAAAAAAGAGCGTCGTTCCAAGCTAATTTTGTTAATTTTCCTTATGAAAAATTTAAAATGTGTGGCAAGACTTGTAGTGATACCTTCAAAGGGGTACAATTTATGATTAATAGAATTTTTTAAATTAAACTAATCAAAAGAAGATCAATTTTCAAAAATTTAGAAAAAAAATCGACTCGCTTCCTTTTAAGTTTAATCCACAAGCCAAAGAATAAAGTGGTCGAAAAGTAAACGGGAACCAGGCAAAGTACTTACTTATGTGTCAGCGGTTTTATCTCTATGAGCAGATACAGGTTAGAGAGCGTGAAGGACTCTGTACATCATGGAACTTGAATTAGAGCTACTATGAGTGGGGGTTGAAAGTCCAAGTGACAATCAGTCTTGCTACTTGTAATGAGTAAAAACCTAAAAAGTTATGTCCTATCACGAAGAGGAAATATTACTGTCAATAGGCTAATCAGCATAAGCTTGCCGATGTAGGGCTCGGCATTGTGAACAATGTGGAAAGTATATGGAATAGTATAATGACGTTCCGACCCGGAAGGGTTTTTTATCGAGACACGATTTTGTGAGCAGATTAAAGAGCAGGAATCCAGAGAGTCTTACAAAACAGAGAGAGAGTCTGACTTGACTTTCTTTTGCGTCTAAGGTATGGCTGAAATCAAGTCGATTAAGGGGTAACAAACTGTTGAATAAATGCTCCTGGAAAATTACACTGTTATATCTATATCTGCTCCACGGACTGACCCCGAAAGTCCTCTTACCTGAAGAATGGATTGACTTGGGCTTTATGTTATACTAGTAGACCCAGCTAAAGTTTTTATATCCGAAAATTTGTTCGCCGGCATTTGGCAAATTGTACCCTCTTCTCTCACCTCTTCTCTGAATACATTTTCCTCTACCTTTTCCACTTTCTATCTTTACTTTTCCTCCATCATATCCTTCTGCTCTTTTTCACTTTCTTAATTTTCCTTCTCCGCCTATGCTAGCTCTCTATTTTCCTCTTACTGTTTCTGTTCTTCTCACTTTTATTCTAAATTTTTACCCGTTTCCTTTCTATTCTCATTTATTTTATTAATGGTCATGTTACTGTTGCTTTTTCCTTCCCTCTTCTTCCCTTTCCACTTTTATTATATATACGAACTCTTTACCATATATTAGATATATGGTGCTGATATGTTTTTCTTGCGTGGTACTGCCCTCTAGAATTATATATAGCCTATGCTGTACAAACTGATCATAGTACGTTGGAAACTTCTTGAAAATCCTGTTAGTAGTTTGGACGTATTTAAAGGAAAAAGAATCACAATATGTGGACGTGGCATGGTCCACTTGGGAGAGCCGCAAAATCCCCGAAAAAAAATCCACAAAAACAAAATCCCCAAGGAAAAAAAATCCCCAAATAAGTAATTCCCAAAATCAAAATCCCCAAAGTAAAAACCCCAAAAATCAAAATCCCCAAAGTAAAAATCCCCAAAGAAAAAATCCCCAAACAAAATTTCCATGTTTTGATCTGAGCTAAAATTCGTATTTATGTATGCATAACCATATTTTAATTTTATGACTACAAGGTGGCGCAAAAGTAATCCTCCTATCAGAAAATGCTATAAATTTTGCGATTGGCCCCTAAAGTCAGTTCTGTTTTGACATTTGTGTAGTAAACACATGCGAAATACACGTTAATAAACAATGTTACGCCACACTGCTCCAGAACGCGGAATATTGCTGACTATTTATTTGACCAATAATCGGTCGGGGCCAAATGATTACTGTGAATGGTGAGCGCTACAGAGCAATGATCAACGAGTTCTTTTTGCCGCAACTTGATGAATTGGGATTGGAAAACATGTGGTTCCAACAAGACGGTGCAACAGCACACACTGCACGTGCCACAACCGATATGCTGAACATCGGAAGCTTACTTTTGCGCCACCTTGTATACATATTTTTACCTATGCGGTGGAGCCTGCCAAGAAAATAAAAAAAGTGGTTAAAAGTCGTTTGGATTTAGACAAACTGACTTATTTGAGATCTATAGCCTTCAATATTGCACTGTGAAATTAGTATTAAGATCTTTCAAGTTTTTTATATGAATGTATGTATAGGCAATTCTTTGTGGTGTAGTATATTTTGTTCGGTTTAAGCTGATATTGACATATTATGTACTATGTTTATAAGTATTTAAATGTTTGTGAAATCATAACTTTTTTTACACTTATTTCAAAAACAAAGAAGTTTGTATTTACTACATATATGACTCACTCTGTATTATATGTTTACTTATTATGTATTGCTATGAACTGCATTTTCTTCTATTTACGATTACCTATTAAATACTTGTTAATTCGTTACACATACAATTTCTTCTGAGTTTTAATTCAAAATATATCTCTAATAAATAGAATACCCATTTATGTGTGAAATAAATTCGCCGCGATTTCAACCTAATTTGAATTTATTTCACACATAAAATGGGGATTTCGTGTTGGGGATTCTGAGTTTGGCGATTTTGATTTTGGGGATTTTGATTTTGGAGATTTTGATTTTGGGGATTTTGATTTGGGGATTTTGATTTTGGGATTTTGATTTTGGAGATAATGTGGTAGACATCTAGAAATGATTATTGGAAGAGATAATAATACTAGCGGCCGCCGTGATGTGGCGGTAGTGTTAATGACCTACCATACCGAAGGTCCAAGGTTCGAACCGTACAGGTAACATCAAAAGTGGTTTGGAAAAGTTTTTTCAAAATAGGGTCGGCAATGGTTTGGTGTATTTCTGCCATGGAAGGCTTCTCAGTAAAAATTCATCTGCTTTGCAGATGCCGTTCGGAATCGGAAAAAAACTGTAGGTCCCGCCAATTTGTAGGAAAAATTACAAGCAGCACGCCACAAATTGGTAGAGAATCTCGCCAATTATTTGTTTATTTTTATAATACTAGCTTACTAATCTAAAAGCTTAGAGAAACTCGTTCTCTAATCGAACAGAGGTCTGGCTGACAAACTGATATTCGTGAAGGGTATATAACACGCTCAGCACCAACTTCGTTTAGAAAAGCCGAAAAATTGCGAAAAATAACTTACAACCAAAAAACGTCAAAGAAAAACTACTACAACTACAACAAAGTATTTCGCTAGCAACAAGACAGGCGTCATCAACACTAGCAAGTGTTTGTAAATATTTATTTATTTATTTATTTTTAGTATAAAGTTGCAGCTTATTTCCATTTTCTTAATGTAAAACTTCGGAAGAAGAAAAAGGTACAACAAAATCAACAAAAGTTCGAAAACAAACACAAACACACACATTAAATAGTTGCATACCAACGTAAAGGTGGCAAGTATGCGATGATAAGATCATAGCGTAGAATGCAACATAGATGACAGGTGTTATAGTTGTATAGAACTGAGAACTTATTCAGTGTCAAACTCTTCGAACTCATTAGTAATATTTGGAAGCAAAAACAACATAATCCAAAAAAGTTGAATTAATATTATTTTCTGCTGTTTGTGCTTACTCTGTATATCTTTACTAGACTTCTTTTTAGAAAAAAAAAACGAATAATAGATATCGTAAACAGGATCGAACATTTTTCAAAAGTGCAAACAAGAGGAGTGTTCTTTTGGCCACGCATAAAATTTGTGATCCCGTACGAGTTAGAAGTAGTCAGAATCAGCCTGAAATAGTCAGAGGCCCGATCCAGTACACGGTTCTCTGAGTAATGAGAGCACTAAAAAGAAGATGTAAGGCTCTCTCTCAGTCAGACATTGCAAGTTTGAGTCAGAAGAATTTTATCTGACTACTTCTGGTAAAAGTGTCAAACGATCAGCTGTAGTGAATTTGGCGAAAAATTTTTAACAAAATAAACTAAATTTCCAATTTACATATTGGGAAATAATAAAGTGCATGAAAATAAAGCCTTGCATGCTTTTAAAAATGTTCGCCAAAAATTTATTTAAAATTGGTTTGTTGAAATTGACAGATGTCAAACGCGTACTTTTGAGTGTTACCCACTCGCTCTCAGTGGATTTTCAGTGTTTGACAGTTTTCTTAGTTTTTGTGCATGATCAGACCTATTCTTTGTGTGTGTAGGAAGTAAAGTAAGCCTCAAAAAATTACTTGAATGAAATAATTTGAAACGACTTCATTTGAAAAACCAGAAAACATAGCTTAGTCAAAATATTCATTTAAAATAACAATATGTCTGACATAACTATGGTAGAAGGGGGCATATTCGCCAACTAGTTCAGAATATTTTCCAAAAGCAACATAATTCAAAACTTTATTCCAAAACGCTCCATCTCAGCTAAAAATGTATTGAATTTTTGTGGAGTAGTGGGTGAATCAAATTTTGAAATAGCGTGTTTTTGAAAAAAGTTTTCTTCAACGAATTAGTTTGAACAATACTTTTAAATTTTCCACTCAGTCGTCGAAATACATATATTATTTGTATAGTACTACAGTTACATTGAACAAAATGTGTGATTTCCATGCAAAAGATTGAAATGTGGCACATTTCCCCACATAACTCGCATTCACAAAATCACGCATTCAGATCACGCATTTTAGATAAATGGGTTCTAAAAATAATTGCTTTTTGCAGTTCCTATTATAAAAGTTGATTACAAAAACCATTATTATACTAATTTCAAAATTACATTTACGACGTGGCGATTATACCCCATCCCCTCATGGCCAATAATTTACATGCATATAAAAAAAGAAAAAGCTTTATAGATTGACAAAGGTAGAAAAGAGAGTCAGATTTCCAGGTAAGCAAATATCAAGCAAAAAATATGGGCGCTATCAGCTATTCGGCGGAATTGCCAGCGTGGAATAATTGTATAAGAGTTTTCCGATATGAGTCTTTTTTGAAATATTTTTATGTTTTAAACTGTTTCGATGTAAACTGGAACCCTACAATAGGATTCAAGGGAAAATATGTTGACACGTTTCCAGTACTTGTAGCCATTATACTGCCAAAAATCAAATGAATCGTTTGATAACCAAACCCACATTTCCAGGTTTTCTAGTTATTACATTTATATTTGTAAATATTATGCTTCCATAACTTTATATATTGAAAATATTCGAACAGGCTATTTGGAAGCCAAAGAAGTCGAAATCGAATAAGCAA
This sequence comes from Merzomyia westermanni, assembly GCA_949987695.1. NCBI lineage: Eukaryota > Metazoa > Arthropoda > Insecta > Diptera > Tephritidae > Merzomyia > Merzomyia westermanni. The sequence continues at coordinate 115,480,855 of OX465293.1, forward strand.
TTATTATTTACGCTCAGTGGAATTAATTCGAAAGCTTACTATAGATCTTATGACGCAGAAAGTGTCGCTGTAAGGACATTTGCTAGTAAGTTTATATGTAAAAGATATTTCCATGGAATAATAACCTGATGTTCAGCAAATCAACTTTTATAGCAAAAGCCGGAACTTATAGCAAAAACTGTATTTGCGAGTATGCATTTCATAACAAAATTATAGAGCAAGTGCCCTGTAGTCAACTGTCAAACTAATCAGTAAACTTTCTAGTGCATTAACTAGAATTTCGTGGACTTATTCATACCACTCTAAGGGACTGCAACGTTTCCACTATCATAAGTAGCAACAACACTCCAAAACTGTCGATAAATACATACATACATGAGCGAAGAAGAAAACAATTTAGTATTTGGACAGCAATCATTCAGTTAACAACGCCATTTAACATTTTCATATTCTACTTAACTAATATTCTGAGTTTTTAAATATCTTATAACTTTAAACGAGTTATTCTTGTATATTTGTATATCCACTACTATCTCAGGAACGACTAAACCGATTTGGATGAAATTCGGTATATGGCTAGTATCCTTTGTTTTAAGATTTTCTACGTTGGTGTTGCCACTTGGGGTGGTTCACAGGGTTGCCACCTGTATCAATTTTTTTCTTAATATTAAGCAATATATGGGAATATGGGTATCAAATGAAAGGTATTTTAGGCCGTATACCAACCAACGTATTTTCGCGTAGGGTTGCCACCTAGGGTTGCCACCTGACCGAATTTTATTTATTCCTTCAGATATCGACCACTATCTCGGGAACGGCTAAACCGATTTCGATGAAATTTGGTAGATGGATAGTATGCTTCCTTCTAAGATTTTCTACTTGGATGTTGCCACTAAAGGAAGCTTAGAGGGCTGCCACCTTTCCGACTTTTTTTTTAATACTAAGCAATATATGGCAATATGGGTATCAAACGGAAGGTATTTGAGGTCGTATACTAACCAGAATATTTTTAAGTAGGATTGCCACCTAGGGTTGCCACCTGACTGCATTTTCATGATTCCTTCTTATATCGACCACTATCTCGGTGCTCTATCTATCTGAGTGCTCTTGGGAAGTGAGATTATGCAAGGCTCGATCACCCACTTCATTAAATTAAGTATAAAACTTTCTTATAAATAATGTTGTTCTAGTACTTGTAGTGAAATCATAATCCTTTTGGGAGTTTCGTGCCTCAAATAATACATTTGGGTTGCAGATCATGTACGTACGTGCATGTCAACAAATTCGCTCGTATCATTTTGCGACGTCGCTACTACAAGAGCGGCGCAACAGCAATACAACAACGGATAAGCAGTGCTAAAATGAAACCACGAAGAAAAGTGAAAACGAAACGATCATTTGTCAAAGCTATTGTGTAAGTAAATAACATTTATTTTTGGAATAATTAAAGTAACCTTTTTCTGAAGAAAAAGTTTAAAACAAATGCATAAAAGGAATATTGAATGGTTGTTATTTTTCAGTGTTGACTTACGGATCAATACTGTGCGTAACGGGTAATTTTGTACTTGAAAGATTATCTAACCGACAATCGTATGCGTTGGCAATGCAGTTCATGTAAACGCGATTCTAGCGCACATGGCAACGCTGTCAAATACAAACAATGCGCAATAGAGAATAAAATGCAAACGCGAATGAAATTTCGTGTAAAAAAGTGCTGATATTGTTTATTAATTCTTGTGACCTAGTATGTGTACAAAATTTTGCGACATTTTCTGTCCACAAAAATATTTACAAAACACGTGCAATGTTGCTAATATAGTAAAATTGATTTGGCAAATCAAACTAGTATTTGGCTAGTATAAAACTTGCAGAATTGACTACAGGGTGTGTCCATGAGTAAATATCGTTTAGGGCACTAAGTGTTTTGTATGTATATATGTAGGTATGTGTGGCAAATATTTTTTGTCGCTAGCAAATTGATCTCTCTTTTTATTTTCATTGTAACGCCATTGGCATGCGCTAAAAGGCAGTAGAAAGTAGCAAATCGTAATGAAATTTGTGACTAAACATTTCTGCATTACTACAAGCAGCCATTCGATAAAACGAATAAAACACACGCACACACTCTCACACCAAAAAATACATTGAAAATGTTGTACGTGAATTGTCCAATCAACAGAATAAGATTCAGTAAATGACATGAGATGCACGCGGGCAATTGCAAAAATGGTCACATAAATTGTAACATTGTTTTTGGATAAAAGTGGCTCTTGGCGAAATATGAATGACAACGAAAATACCTAATACATTACATTAAACTGGGTCAATAAGAAAAAAATTATTTTTTTTCTCAATTTTATTCAAATTATTTTACAGAATGTTGAAAAAAATTGTGTAACTTGAATTTCCCACCAAAAAGTTTTAAATGAGATTTTTCGTGAAGAGTAATTAGTTTCAAACGTTTGTATGTTTTATTTTTATTTTAGTTTTGAGTTCAACCTTTTACTTTGAAAATTTGTTAAGCCGCAGAAATCAATGTAAAAAAAAAAATAGAGATTCCGCACGAAAATTAAATGCTGATTCCGAGTCCGCCATTATAATCCAATAACTCTGCAAAAAAAGTTTCACCTATTCGATGGTGGAATTTCGTTTTGCTTTCTTCGGATTTGATTTATTCACTTTCGATTAAGAAAAATTTGGCACTCGCTGTTTCGAACACAAATGTCAAAATGATCGAATGTTCTTGAGATTATAATAAAATCATTAGTGGTTTTTTCATAAAAAAGTAGTTTTGAGGTCGGAAGGAGCGCTATTATTTAGCGAAGTCCCAATAAAGGGGTTAACTGCAAAGCAAACAAATAATAGCTAAGAAAGCGATTTTCCACGGCTTTGCACACTTCAATGAAGCAGCATTATATTGACTGCTTAAAAAGCCCATCATGTTGTTCTTGGCCAATTTTATTCTGATATCCTCCTTTGCCCAACAGTTTAAGTGCAGCAGTAATAGATGGAGTCGCTGTTGACTGTTCGGAAATAGTTGTATTGTAAAACAATGTTGCTTACTATTTTCGAATATCTTCTTAAGTATATTCGAATGAACTACAGAGTATCGAGTTTAGCTTCGAATAGAACTACAAACTAAGAACCCAGTATTTCCAAGTTTTATGATGTATTTTTGCCAACTGTTTCACCGACTTTTAGAAATCTACTTTATCAACCCTTAGGAAAAAAGGAAAGGTCATTAGCAAATATCCGTTTCTCTGATGCCGATAATCGTTTTTTATCACAAAACCAGATGTCTATGTGTGTAAAAAACAGACCCAATATATGATAGGCACGCTTACTGAACGCAGTTCTAGAGATTAAGCAATGATAGACCTGTGTTTTTATTATTTTTGTTCGGTCTAATGTACAGACATACATGTACGCCTATAAATTGGCCAGCATAAAATAACTAGTAAACATAAATTCAGGCTCAGAACTAGAGTTGAAGCTGAAAATAGTAACTAGTTCGATTGTATCTGTATCTTCACCAATTCAACAGGCGGCTGCTTTGATTGAATTATAAGGCATTTTTTATTGTATTCTTATATTTGATCATGATTTGTATCAAACATCGCATCGTTTTATATTTCCTTGCATGCAAAAGAAATTTATGTTGAACTAGTAGGTGGCTGTGGACGCATCAAAAGCGCACTAGTTCCGTACTAACACTTTTCCCTACTGCATGTGCGTAAATGCTTTTGCAGCAATTTTTGGTAGGGCGCGAGCAATGGCAACACATTCATTGGATTTTGATAAGCTCACATAATAAATGATATCACTTTGTTGGCGCTAGGGAAATCTCCAAACTCGCACACACATACACACTCTGGCGCGTGCTTTGCTTTATTTATGCAACTTTATTGCTATTTGAGTGTATGTACTTTGTATACTCATGTATTATTACTACGAGTCACAGTGGACTCGTGAAATTTTTAGCACAATTTCCATTGAGTATCGCCGGCAATTGGCAATGAAAACAAAAATGAAATCAAAAAAATCCAATTAAAACAACAAAGGTAAGGAGAGCACTGTTTTTGATTCCACTAAAAGCTTTATTCCTTATTTGGTGTAAGAGAGCAAAACATGACATAAAATATTACCATGGCAGGAAGAGAAACGAGTTGGTATCTTTAAAACCTACAAACATTTTTTTTAATACTGCATATAGCTTTTGATGCCTGGAAAAGTGTAAATTATCTGCTAACCTAGAGCTGCCTAAAAGGGTGAGGGGTCTGTATCAGAAATCGCCCCTTGTTATACCACATATTCTCGCTTAATTATTAACTTCCGATTAGCAATTGAAGCACTTGTCTAACCAAATCGGTGCGAAACCGAAATCGAAATCGCACCGTCAAATTGTTTTTAATAGATTTAATTTCTTATACAAAAAAAACATAACGACACAATACAACACAACATAACAAAGCATAACATAACACAACACAACATAACATAACTTAACATAATAAAACATAACATAACATAATATAACACAACATAACATAACTTAATATAAAAAAACATAACATAACATAGAATAAATTAACATAACATAGCATAACATAATATAACCCATCACAACATAAAATAAGAAAACAGAACATAGTATAACACAACAAAACATAACATAACAAAACATAACATAACGTAACATAACATAGCATAATATAACATAACATACCATAACATAATATAACACAACATAACATAACTTAACATAATAAAACATAACATAACATAGCATAATATAACATAACATAGCATAACATAATATAACTTATCATAACATAAAATAAGAAAACAGAACATAATATAACACAATGGGTAGATTGGAGTGAAAGGATATATACAACATAACATAATATAATATAACATAACATAACGTAGCGTAACACAACATAACATAACATTACATAGCATACCATTGCATTGCATAACATTCCATAATTAACAAAAGCTTTATGCTATTATTATTAAAAAACATAAACTTAGCATAGCATACCAAACATAGCTTAACTTAATTTTCATCATCTTAAAAGGTATAGCAATCTCTGCTGACTGCAATTAGGGGTAAGCGATGAAGCGTAGCCAACACAAGCCATTTGCATTATCGAAGTTGCCTCCGGCCCAAACGCATACAAAACAGCAGCATATACAGGATATTGGCATGATGGCGGCTTGCAAGGCCAACATAGGTATACAACTACAATTACAACAAATTTATCTTTCTTTTGTGCGTAATACAATCATGCAATTTTAAAAGTATTGTTCTTTGTCCAATTTTATATTTTGTTACAATTTTTTTTTTAAATCTTTACAACGTTCATTTGTTTCTTCCGGCAGCCGACATTTCACTTGGCCATTTCCTGCTGCAGGGCTTGTGGTTGTAATCGGCTTTTGGCCTTCGAACTTCGGTGATGGACTTTAAAGTAGGTTTGTCATTCAGCCATCAATTTTTGTATTACCATGTATGTATGCATGTATGTTGATGTCATCGATTACTTTGCGGTGTGTTGTTGTTGTTCTTAACAGTGCTTCATCATGCCTAATGGGCTTGATCACTTTATTGAACAGAGATATTTGATGTCATGAATTGGCATACCACATGCAGGTCATGTATTTGGTACTCGTATGGTGGGATTGAGGTTTGATAGGTAAGAGTTAAACTTGCTACAATATCCAGATCGAATTTTAGCAAGAGTGACCTAGGAGTCCCAAGGAAGGATGCTAATTAATTTCAACTGATTGGATATTAGTAAGGGTTCACAGGCCGAGAACTGGTAGTTGCATCAACCAACTCGGTGTGTTGGTCACTTAGAGCCCGCCTATGGTTCCGTTGATCAAACGATTGAGTAATGTGAGCGGATATTCTACCGCCAGGTGTCTGTTTTGAGATCTAGGTTTATGACAGTTCAGTAAACACTGGCTACCTATTAATTCCGCATGCTCTTTGACATTGCACATTTCGCCTTTTGGTGAAGGTGCGCCTTATGCGCCGCCCTGTGGTACTCCCTGTTCATTTATTCTAGGTTAAGATCTTGTATGCCGATATACAAGTACTATGAACGTTTGCTGGTTATTAAGTAGTTAGCAGTTCACCTTCTTCAGCCCAATCGAAGCGCTGACTCCTCTAGATCTTTAAGAAGCGTTGACTGTATGGAATGATTTTGATGAGTCAATTTCCACTCACGCGTCTTTCCATAACTCGGGAATAACGAAGGTGTTAAGAGATAGATTCAAAATGGCCGCTAAAAAGTCAAGGAAAACCTTTAGGATCGATTGTATTTGCCCTGGACAGGAGACCAAAGTTGCATGTCTCAAGGTGTTGTTTCCATTTGACAGGTAAATGTTGTTGACCGTTCTTCTAATTTCCGCTTTGAGATCTCTTAATCGGGGGTTTTGCGGAATTGATGAGTCACATTTGGTGACATTCTCTCATTAGGAAAGCTGCTTCACAAGCGAATTCGGTAGAGTTTTGCATATTTTTTCACGCGGGAATGATGCAACCTGAGGCGGTTTTTTGTTATTTAATTAATTAGTGAAAGCTTTGATCGTTGGACTGATATGTACTAGAGCGCTTGATAATCTATTAATCGATTTTCAATAGATCGACTATCTCTCATTTAATAGCACTTTGCATTCGACTAGTTGATAGGCTCGACTTTTATTTTGTATACCCTGCGGGTTAGGGGTCGTTAGAGGCGACTTACATGCACAAAGGTAATGACGTGCAACTCGATGGTTGATCTACGGATATGATGCCTCTCACCTCTCATTACTCACCTTATCCTTCCTTACGGAAGGAGGGGTGACATGACCTAGAAGGTTTCACTGGCCATTAAACCCTACCACGACAGTCAGGCAGTACCGCAAGCAAGTACCGGAGCGTATCGGCTTCAAATCCGGCCAAGGACTGTTAATTCGACAACACTGCCCAAAACCTTCGGGGAGCGTTTTTGTCGTTACCACAACAACAACAACAACAACTATTATTTTGTATCTCTTTTTCTTACGTTCTGTGGTTAATGCAAGTGAAGTTGCGAATAGATGATCTATTTGCATTAAACTGAGCTCCACCATCTCCATATACTCGCCGAGGCCATGTGTTGTAATTTTCAACTACGAGGTGTGTTCAAAAAGTATCGCGAATTTTGAATTTTCGCTGGTTACGTATATTTGAATTTCGTGGCGTTATGTTGGTACTCATGTCTCTCACTTATGCCGACAAGCTCGGCCATTTTGAATGTTCAGTTAATTGTTGACAGCTGCTTTGCTTGCACGTGTTTTGGATCGTCTTCGATTTTTACCTATTCAAAAAAATGGATCAAAGAACCTGTATCAAATTTTGTGTGAAAAACGAAATTAAGTGCGCGGATGCATTCCGAATGTTGACTGTGGCATACGGAGAAGCTACCTTGGACCGAAGCAACGTTTATCGGTGGTACAAAATGTTCTCAGAAGGCCGAGAAGATGTGAACGACGAAGAGCGTGCCGGACGCCCGAGCACTTCAACAACAGACGAAAAAATTTATGAAGTGGAGAAAATGGTATTTGCCAATCGGCGAATCACCGTTAGAGAAGTTGTTGAGGACCTTAACATATCGATTGGCTCGTGCCATTCGATTTTTATCAATGATTTGGGCATGAGACGGGTCGCCGCGAAATTCGTACCAAAATTGCTCAATTGTGACCAAAAACAGCATCGCATGAACATTGCTAATGAGCTGTTAAACTCTGTCCGCGACGACCCAAATTTGCTCCAGAGGGTCATAACTGGTGACGAATCGTGGGTTTATGGTTATGACGTGGAAACCAAAGCTCAATCATCTCAATGGAAGCTGCCGCACGAACCAAGACCGAAAAAAGCGCGCCAAGTTCGGTCGAATGTGAAAGTTTTGCTGACAGTTTTCTTCGATTGCAGGGGCGTGGTGCATCATGAGTTCTTGCCACAGGGAAGAACGGTCAATAAGGAATATTACCTGCAACTTATGCGCAATTTGCGCGAAGCAATCCGCCAGAAACGCCCGGATTTGTGGAAGAACAAATATTGGCTTTTGCACCACGATAACGCCCCTGCTCACGCATCGTTGCTTGTGCGCGACTTTTTGGCCAAAAACAACACACTAATGATGCCGCAGCCACCGTATTCCCCAGATCTGGCCCCCTGTGACTTTTTCTTGTTCCCTAAACTGAAGAGGCCCATGAAAGGACGACGTTACGCTTCTCTTGACGAGATAAGGACGGCATCGAAGGAGGAGCTGAACAAGATACAAAAAAATGATTTTTTGAAATGCTTCGAAGATTGGAAAAACCGTTGGCACAAGTGTATAATATCTCATGGGGATTACTTTGAAGGGGACAAAATAGATAATCATGAATAAATAAATAATTTTTGAAAAAAACACAAAATTCGCGATACTTTTTGAACACACCTCGTATATGAAATTAAAATTTCTTTTAATAAAATCAACAAGGCTATTAATTTTTCATCAATTTTTTTTTATTACAAAAATTGTATTTATTTATTTGCTTTTCGATTTTCAAACAGTTCAATAGTTGCTATTCGACTAATCCATTAATCCGATAATCGATTGCAAACAAGAGCGCAACAAGATAAAGTCTTTCAACTTAAGTAAATGTTTTGTAATGAATTTATTAAGAATTATGCACTTTGTGATTATGAGCGAAATCAGCAGTTGCGCTCCCTTCTCTACCTTTATATGACAGTGGTACCGTTGTCGTGGCCATAAACACTTGTACGAGAACTAAAATAATATCTAGAATAATGTTCCCAACACGCAAGCCTCATTACCTTACCATTTGCGTTAAGAGCAAAACCTTTGTCTACCTCAAACGGCGAATCAACAATTCAACTAGGTGATAAGTGCGTAAAGAAGTAACGCAACAAAATGAATAATGAAGCAGGCAGACAACCAAGTTTTGCAAAATGAGTAAGCAGCAAGCAATAAAGTTGATGAATAATTATATTGTAGAACTATATAAATAGATGCGCAAAATATACATAAACAAATATATATATATAAACTTATAAAATTATGCAGGCAAATATGCATTTAAGTAAGCAACTAAGTACTCGCTACAATAAATAAGTCGGCGACTGTATAAGCAAGTTCGTACACAAGTAAGTAAGTGCTTATGGCAATTGTAATTTATTGAAGCCTCAAGTAACTTAATGCAATTCGCATGGACTGAAAGGGAGTGCATTCTCTTGCTGTGAGAAAATTTTCATTATTCAAATTCGTTTATTTTTTTTGCTGTCGCACGGCTATATTCGTATGTAGAGCGTAGCAAGCGTTGATGGCCCGTTGCTGTTATTGCGCCAAGTGTTGTTGTTTGTGTGTGTAAATTCAAAGGAGTAAGGCACCTTCTCGTACCATCAATTATCTATGCGCAACTCTTAAGAAATTATGCGAATGCAACTCGGTATCTTTGTATGTATATAATGCAATTTTGCAAGTTTAAAAAGTTGCAACAAAATAATAAATTAATATCAGATACTTGAGCGTTTTCTAGGTATTCACATTGTTCCAAAATAATTCTGAAAAAATGCAGTTAGTCTAGTTTGAATGCGGGATGATAGGCAAAAGAGCATGCGATCAATATCAGTTTTGATCTCTTTATATGGCATAAACTGTTCCATTTTATTCGATCATGTTACATGAACCACACAATTGTACGCTATTTTTCCTAAACAATATACCGTCGGACAGGTAAACTTTGTTCTTCTATGGAAACTTTTGGGCAAATTAACTATATACGCCTATAAGTATGCTACAAAAATTAAAATTTACTTACTCCAACATGTCTTACTTACTCAATGTCTGGTTATGATAAACTTTATCACATGATAACCTAATCATGGCTTGCCTCAGAATGACATTTTTGTTTACACAAAAGTCTGATTAAGTTATCATAATAAAGTTGGTTATTGTGAACGTTTTTGGGAAAAAATTCACAAAAGTTTCATTGTGAATGCCTAAAAAGTTACAGCTGCTCTGTTTTCAATTTTAAAGGAACCATTTTGGCGTACAAATTTCGATTTCGATATTTCTTTTTGTGGATATTATTATATTTTTAAACTCTATTACTTGCAGAGCTTGTTCCCTCTCTATGGCGCGATATACAACAGGTATATCATCATAAACCTCCTAAAATATTTTTGCGCCAAGCTTCTCTTCCAATTTGTGGTGTGCCCATTTGAATTTTCCCTACAAATTGGTGGGACCTACAGTTTTTTGCCGACTCCGAACGGCATCTACAAAGGAGACGAATTTTTGCTGAGAAGCCTGTCATGGCAGAAATACACTCGGAGAGTTTGTTAAACCACTGCCGAGGGGCGACCCCGTTTTGAAAAACTTTTTCAAATCACTTTTGATGTTACCTGTACCAGGGCTCGAACCATGGACCTTCGGTGTGGTAGGCCGGCAACACTACCTTCACACCACGGCGGCCGCAAAGCTTGTTAGCAAAACAATTTATCACAAAATCAGATTTTTACTTTCAGCTGTCACTTTTTGTTTGGGTAAGCATAATCAGACCTCCATCCTTCGATAACTTTTATTAGCAGATAATCAGCAAAATTTTCGATAATCAGACATTGAGTAAACGGTTTTTGGGCCAACCTCTGATAAAGTCTTGGTTAAGCAGTTAATCAGACATTGAGTAAACTGGCCTTAGTCCTATTGGTATCAGCTATAGACGAGAGGGAGTAGTCGCAGGTGATCTCTTTGGAAATAAGTTGCTTTCTAATTTATATATATTTTTTTTTTTAATTCAACCAGTAAAATTAAATATAACAGTTTCTCAACCAGAACAATCTTTAAATTCACAAACTTTGCTTCCTTCTTGAAGAACGTGCCAGCTGGTTGCTCTCTCGCGCAGCAGCTTTCCCTGTAATACTCCTGTCTATTCGTTATGGATAGTTAACAGTTTTTTTACAAAAACAACCCGAAGTTACTATTATAACCTTGTTAAGATTAACTTTGGGCTGCTTACCAACACGGACATGGTTGCAGTTTAGACGATGCCTGATATTCAGTTCAAGTTCACTCAGTGAAGTGTTATTAACCGTAGACGGTCATCCTTTGTCAAAATGACTACGAACTATTTTATTTTCACTGTAAATAAGTTTTTTATTGTTCGTGTTGATTTCCGCTTTCGTACAGCGATAGTCGGTTGTTTACTCTCTTTGAATTTCTATTTATTAATAATGAAATAAATAATTAAAAAAAATAAAACGCGTTCATTATTTCGACTCACACCCTACTGAAAATGGGTTTGAAATAAGTCGTCGTCATATTGACGAAGGATGACGTTAATGTACAAAAAAAAAAGGAAGACTGTCCAGGGTTAAAAGAGAGAAACAAATACATTTAATCAATAAATTTTCGTATTGGTTGTTTGTTTGAAAATACCCAGATTCGATTATAGGTCGGGTTTAAATTTTTTTTGTCTCTCCGAGAGGTTTTTTTATTTTGCAGAAATAAGATTTTCTTACTGAGAAACCCTCTGAAAACATATTCTAAACATTTAAGACCACGTTATACTTGCATACGTGTTCTCTCTGAAGGTATCTGTTCAATATATATTTTTATTTATCGATTTGCCAAAGCAGAGAATTACATGGACTCCCGCCCCTCTCTTTATCTTTATTGTGTGTACATTGTTACTTCAAAGAGTAGAAAGTGTTAACACGAATTGATTGTGTTTTGTTTTGTGTTCTTTCTAGAGACTATGTGCGTTATGTGACTTCTAATCACACTTTTAAGTCACATGGCTTACCCTGTTAGTTATTCAATAGCAATTCCTATGAGACCTTTTTTATTTGGCTGAGGGTTATATGGGAACTCTGGTTACTCGTTGGAGAAAACACAAGAGCTGCATGTTTGATATTTATGTACAGCAGCGAGCACTGAATTAGTAGACTACACTTAGTTGTAAAGAGGTAATAAGGGTGATAAGCAAAGTCAAGGTAAGGTCTCCTCTTTGAAAAATTTAATCATCGATTGCGAGTTTGAAGGGGTATGGTTATTTGTAAAAGAATATCTTTGTTGAAATTAGACGTAAAATATCTTTAATTTGATACGGATACTGCCATGCCTTACTTCATTTTCAAATATTTTAAATAGGTGGCTACTTTGCCAAAAAATCAAGCGCAACTGTATACCCCGCAAGCCAAAGTGCTCGCACTTCTGTTGCATGAATGTATCTTCTTTAAAATTAGTGTCACGGCACCACTGCAAGTCACATAAATAAATGTGTTCCGCTATTGTGTTATGATTATTTATGTGTGTTAGTTTAGCAATTACACTTCCACCTGGGTTTTGATTGTGTTTTAGTGAACTTTTATAGTTACCACGCAATAAAAGTTATTAAGTAAGACACATTTGCCAGTATTGCGCATATACGGAGCGGCATAATTATTCAAGTTTATTTTACACAAACGTCGCTTTCGCCTAGTGGGCAGCATATTTGACTCAAATGAAAGTGGTCACCGATTGGTTTACCGATCAGGTCTGGAGCAAGAATAAACATATTGTTCAAAGAGTTTTCGGTTAGTTTTACTTTATTACCTTTCATCACATTGATGGTCAATACGATATGAACTGTGCAAGTAGAGATCTGTGGTATTTGTGCTTTGTGTTTCCTTCTTAAGAGCTGAATGCAGTTCGCAAGAAAACGCTCAAGAAATTTTTTAATTTTTTACCTGGATGCCGAATTTGAAGTTATTTTTATTTCATAGTTTGTATATGACCTTCTTTAAGGATTTTCTTTATAAAATGTCTTTCAATGTGTATCTCGCATGATCAGATACGAGCCAGGAAGGTTTTCTTGAGCATTTCTTGGCCTCATCAAAATATGCTCAAGGAATGCTCAAGAAAACCTTTCTGACTCGAATGTGATCATGCGGCATGCATATTGAAAGACATTTAATTAAGAAAATCTTTAGAGAAAGCCATGCACGAAATTTCAAATAAAAATAACTTCAAACTTGGCTTCCAGGTCAAAAATAAAAAAATGTCTTGAGCGTTTTCTTGCGCACTGCCTTCAGCCCTTTAAAGTTCTTTCCATTTTCTGTTGTAATGCCTATTCTTGGCTTTGCTGCTCATTATCGTAGTGCGGTTTTAGGCGCATCTTAGCGGAAGTTGAAGAGTTTCAGCATTAATAATGTGGCGCATCAATTTGGAGCATTTCCATTCACTCCGTCGTATTCGTCACCCACTGGGTGAACGCAAACAAACATGACTTCTACTTCTGTGGTATCTAGCGCAATTGATATTAATTGACTTATTATACCAAAACCATACGAGGTAATTCACATAATCATGACAATCACAATCAGGAAATTTGTTTTAATTTTTTGACGGAAATTCATGAGATTTTGTTTGGGCTTGTAAACAGGAAAAGCTTATTTCATTGTAACTAAGTGCTTAAGCCAAATACCCAAATGCAAACACTACTCATCACTTACAAATAGAAAAGCACGCAATGCAAATACATAAATATACGTTAGAGCTAGCAAACATTTTACAAACAAACCTACTCGCGCCATGCGGTGACAGCAATCAAGTGATATCAATGCTGCGCATTAATGAAATCAGGAAGAGCGCTTATGTAAAATAATTGCAAAAGAAGGAGAAAACACGCATCACATTCATTAAAACTGGAAGTCAAGTGAACACGCAATCGCATGAAACAACAACATTTTGTGAGTATATTAGAACAAATAAAAACGAAATTAAGAGGTTTTGCAGCTAAATGATTGTCAAGCAGCGTTCCAATATATTCGCTTCACTAGAAAATAATTTTTGCATTAGTAAAAGTTTTAGACCTTAATATGAATTTCTCGAGCTCTGTCACTGCTAAAACTTTATTTTTTTAAGTCTTAACGCATTTCTGCTTTAAAACCGTCAAACTACTAAACTAAAAAAAATTTAGATTTATATAATTTTGCAAGAAACTTAATTCCCACAAAAAAATGCTTGAATGAATATTTTTGTTAGGTGGGTCGTCCGCCGTGGTGTGAAGGTAGTGTTGCCGGCCTACCACACCGAAGGTCCATGGTTCGAGCCCTGGTACAGGTAACATCAAAAGTGATTTGAAAAAAGTTTTTCAAAACGGGGTCGCCCCTCGGCAGTGGTTTGGCAAACTCTCCGAGTGTATTTCTGCCATGACAGGCTTCTCAGCAAAAATTCGTCTCCTTTGTAGATGCCGTTCGGAGTCGGCAAAAAACTGTAGGTCCCACCAATTTGTAGGGAAAATTCAAATCGGCACACCACAAATTGGAAGAGAAGCTTGGCTCAAAAATCTCTTAGGAGGTTTATGATGATATACCTGTTGTGTATCGCGCCATAGAGAGAGAGAGAGAAAGAGGGTCGTTCTAGGCTAATCAAGTTTTAATAATTGGTATATTTTTCTAGTTACACGTTTTATTTTGGAAATTTGGTAAAAAAAAGAACAAAAATAAATATAGAAATATAGAAAAAAGATAAGTTAAAATGTTTTGAGGGAATTGAACTCTGAATCCAAGAAAAGAATAAAGCGAAAACGAAATTTCATTTTTTTAGCTGCAATTAATAGTAAAAAATGTTTGAAAAGAAACTTAGAAAAATCCGCATGTGGCACAGCGGATTTTTTTTCTTAAAATTTTTTAACTATTTTGAGATTACTTCGGGATTGTTTTTGGAATCATTTTCAGAATAATTTCGGGATTGTATTCTCGCTCATTTCGGTACATTGATTAGAGATCATTATGTTGCTATTCCAAAAAAATTCCTAAATTTATCCCTAAAACGGTTTCACAAAAGTCCCGTAAGCAAACAAGAAAGTTCCAATAGCATTTACAAATTATCACGAAAATATTACATCTATAACGTATTTGCCATTGAAAATACCAAAAAATGGTCCAAAATAAAATACCGAAATGATCCCGAAAATTATTGCGAAAACAGTACCGAAACGATTCTGAAAATGTCTCGAAAAATATAAGAGGACAATCCCAAAATGTCACGAAATATGCCGAAAACCATCCGTAAGTAATACCAGCCCTGCCTAATTCTGCTACAATTAGGTACTTCCTTAATTCTATATATAAGTTGCACCACAATACCGTTTCATCAACAAAAAGTTTCGACCGCATGTAGCGCAAGGGAGTACCGGAGGGTACCGGCTTCATATCCGGCAAAGGACTGTTACTTTCAGGGCGTGTTTTTGTCGCTACTCAAACAAACAAACAAACAAACAAACAAACTTGAAATAATAAATTTTTAAAACTTTGATAGTGCACAGCTAAAAATTTTAGCTTAAATTTTAAACCATTCGTCGGCTTAGGCAAGTTTTAAATATTTTTTACATATTTATTGTAGTTTAGATTTAAAACTGAACTGAAACATTTTTTTTTATTTCTTTCCATTTATTTCTGAAAGTTTTTTCAATTCATTGAATTTTTCTTAAAACAGCTTTATATGCCGTTTAGCTGAGTGGGTGAAGAAGATGACTCTGATGCGTATGTTTTTTTAATTGTTGAAACATTTCTGGTTTAAAATTCAAACTCTTTCCGCCACGGCGTAACTTAAATTCTAAACCAAATTTGGTTTGAACATACAGCTGTGTTCAATATAAAATTAGTGAAATTAAAATGGATATCGTTCGGCGAAGTAAGAAGAAGCTGTGTTTTTAATAATTTTCATACAAAATGTAGAGAATTCTATAACAACAACCACATTAAAAGAAGTTTCAAATTTTACACAAGGTTCAGGAAAATCAATTGAACTTAAAAAAATGGCCATCAAACTCTTAAAATTTTTTGCAGAATTTCTAGAAATTTTCTGAGTACACAATTTTGTAGAACACTCAGTTTTAGTATAATAGTGTGCAAGTTAGAACTCGCTCAAAAAATTGCCTGAATTTTCAGCATTTTTTTCGTCAAGAGTGTTGAGTGATTTCTTCCATACAACGCATGAAGAAAATTTTATTTTTTATAAAAAAAATTACCCAACATCCTTGACAAAAAAAATGCTAAAAATTCAGGGGAAATTTTAAGGTACATCTAACTTGCAAATTGAATGAACTATAAAACTGCGTTCTCAAAAATTTTCTAAAAAGTTTACCCAAAAATTCGGTTGTAAATTTTTAAAAGTTTAATTAACTTTTCTGAACTCTGTGTAAATTTTGAAATTTCTTTTTATGTGGTTTCTGTTATGGAGTTCGCTATACTTTGAATTAAAACACAGCTTCATCGAACGATATCCAATTTAACTATACTACTATTATATTGAACACAACTGTATATATAGCCCAGAAAAGTTTTAAATTTTGGCTCAAATTTGTAGCCGTGAACGTATTTTTTTAAAGCACTATCGATATAATTTAAAAAAAAAAAACACTAATTTATTCTGCACAGTCTAATGTAAACACATCACATAATCATATCAACAAGCGCATGTTTCATGCATACTGGTGTATACAATGTAACCTTAGCCCACACATAATAATGTTTGGGGTGACCTAATTAGCCATCATCGGTGTCAGCTAAAGTCACTCAACTTTTAGCATTTGGAGCAATGAATGGACGAAATATAAGCAGAGCAAACAAAATCATATCAAAAGACGAATATAAAACTTTTCTGTTCATACAAGAAAACAATTATTTAGAAACAAGAAAAGAAATTATGAGTATATACATATGTAGGTTTGAAATTGGCTAATAAGCACGCGAGCACATGTGCAGTTCACACATGAACTTGCGTCACACATACATACTCGTACATACTTTGAAACATTTCAAAAACTTTTGCAAGTTTTGTCATTTAAAAATTGTCATGTCATTGCTGTAGCAAACTTTTTTTGTTAAATTTTTTCACAGCAAATTCCTTTGCTTGCGCTTAACCCGTTTACCCTTTTGTATTACACCTTCTTTACGCTTACTCATTTTGAACCTTTACAATCTATTTACACTTTTTAGAAGTTTCAGTAATGTATCTCATACCGCACATAACCAAAGTCAAAAGGAAAATATTTTTTAACTTTTTCACAAATGTCTTGCTGCTCTGCGTTTGATGCGCATAATCATATGTTGGTATGCGTTTGTCAGTTTTCATTTGCTTATGTACCCAGTGGGAAAGTGGGGAATGCATTAAACTTTTCCTTAAAAAAAAAAGGGTTGTTATTGATTTACGCGGGGAACGCAAAACATGTTTCATACAAGAAAAGGCTTGCTTTTGATAAGAAAAATGTGATTTATTCCCCGCTTTCCCACTGGGTACCTATTCGAGCTGCCAATTTTCGTATTATAGCCACCCTGAGATTATCGGAATCTAGTTTTACAACTCCGATATGCCAGGATTAGTGTCTTGTTTTGGAATTTCTATATTCTCCTACAAATTAACAAAAAAATTTTAATGGATGTTTTTGGAGTTTTTTTAGAGTAAATCATCTTGATAAACTTGGTAAAAAGGATGTGCGTTTATATTTTTGTAAAAAATTTGTGTTAATCAAGCCGCTCCATTTTAAATAGACATTAGAAAACCAGGAACTTGTTGGCGTTTCAGTGTAATCATTCTGCAAGTAACATAACGGAATTGTATTGAAATATGCATTACCGAAAGATTTAACGAAACTTTGAGAAACGCTGCTCACTTGTATAGAGCGAGACACAATTTCTTGGAAAAGCATTCAGCGGAAACGAAACCGCCACAGAAACTGCTCACAGCGAGGAACACAAGGACAGAACTGTTACCGAAACGCGTGATACTGAAACAACACTAGTAACGTTACCCAACGAAACTGTAACGAAACGTTCGGTTATAGAAACAGAACTTGTAACGAAACCCCAGGAACATTAGAGCATACCAGGTGCAGTACAACATCGTAGGCACATGATTTTATATGAAGAATCGCAAAATTGAGCACAGTTTTGCGAGAAATTGGTTAAAAAATTTCCTTGAGGTGGGTTCTTTTAAGTGCTTCCTAATCACTTTGGCACGAAAATCTCTTTTGATATATTTTGATAATATCAACTATTTATGCAGATAAAAATAAAAAATTGCAAAAAAAAATTCCTATGTTTAAAAATATCTCACAAAACTTTGAAAATGTCCCATAAAACTTTACAGGATTAAAAAATGTCATCTAATTAATAATGAGTAAACTTAGTGGGAAAATAACAATTGCATATAATTATAATAAAGTTATAATAAATAATACAAATAATTATAATAAACAATAACAATAATTATAATAAATAATAAAAATAATTATAATAAATAATAAAAATAATTATAATAAATATTAAAAATAATTATAATAAATAATACAAATAATTATAATAAATAATAAAAATAATTATAATAAATAATAAAAATAATAATAACAAATAATAAAAATAATTATAATAAATAATAAAAACTCATCAACAGAAAATGTTACGTGCTGTGTTTCTAAACAGAAACGTTTCATTACTCAGGTAGAGTTACAGGTTCATAAAAGTTGGTTTCAATTATTGTAAAATATAAGATAAAAACTAAAATTGCAGCGATAAAGGTTTTTCGTTAAATCACGATGTGAGAACGATTTTTTTTAATAAATTCAAAAACTAGTTATTATACAATTATTTCTTAATTGGCATTTTTTTGTGTATAGTTCTGAACCAGAAATTATTCTCACTAGTTGCTGACTTCCCCACAGGGTCTAATAAGAACTAGAGAGATAGTAACTAGATGTTCACTAGTTCGGAACCGGCAGTTAAGTAAGCATTACAATTTCAAAAAATGTAGATTCGTATTTGGAAAAATGTTTTGTTCTTGTAACGCTCTTTAAGAAAAGGTCAAAATTTTTTCATAAATAAAAAAAAAAAATGTATCAGTTGGTAGGTTTCGAACCGACGCGTCGCTCATCAGAGTAGAGTGCTCGACCCACTCAGCTACGGCGCACGCATCAGTAGTGTGAGAAAAGGTTACATATGTATACATTATGATAGGATGGTTTAAAATGTAGACTCAAGTTATTAGTCGTGCATAAACTAACCGCAATAATGTGGCGGTAGTGTTGCTGGACTTTCACACCGAAGGTCCAAGGTTCGAGTCCTGGGAAAGGTGACATCAAAAGTGATTTGAAAAACTTTTTCAAAACATTTGCAAAAAGTCTCCGAGTGTATTTCTAGCATGGCAGACTTCTCCAAATATATTTTTTTTTAATTCTAAACTAACTGCACCCAAACTTCAGAATTTGGAAATAGTTCAGACCTAGAGCAATATTAGCAATAAACGAACTACATACCAACTGATGAATTTTTAACTATTTCGGAACTGTCTAAAAGGTAATGTAGGGGGGTGGGAAATGTTAAATTCGCCAGTTGATTACATGTGAAAGATAGTGAAGGCGATCTACTTGTGTTTCGAAACGTACTAGATGCCCACCAGCTCAGAACTAGAGATTTTCCCCACAGGGTGAGTTCCCAGCAAGGTGCCTATATATAATAATGTGTGAGCATACATGTGTGCATATGTATTTTTGTATGACATATTCGTAAACTTACAAATATAGCTCCTTTATGTCATCCTTTACTATTGTCTACTTTTGTCAAGTTTCGCTTCAACAATCACCAAAGTCTGCTGAGGAAATTCTAAGCACACGTACAACTCACATACATAAGTATATATTTATATACATTTTATAAAGTACGTGTACTTTTCACTTGGGTACAATAATTAGAACTACTAGTGCATGTAAGGTGTATTAGTTAGAATCGAAGACAGATATTGACTTTTATATATCAAAGTGTACAGGAGGAAAAGAGAAGTTTATTCGGCACCCTCTGTGAGTCCGATAACTAAAATTTTGAGATATATGGAAATTTTGGCACCCATCTCCCATTGCTATTCAAAATGGGCGAAATCGGGGTATATCAGCGCCTACTTTTTCTGTATCGAATATTTTGGAAAATACAAGAAAAAATACCAAATTTTATATTTATATATATTTAAAAAAAAGGCAATTGGACAATTGAATTTATTTGAAAATTTTTTAAAATGGGCGTGGCATTGCCCACTTTATATTAAATAGATTTTGGCAATATTATTAATCATAAATCTAAAACCATATATCATAACAAAGTTCAACACTCAAATAACACTTTTGACTTGAAATATCCCGGAGAAAAAGTTTCTTGAAATGGGTCCTTGGTGAACACAATAGATAATATTTGTCCGAAAAATAAATTTTTATCAGGGAAAATACATTTTCAAAGTGTATCTTTAAAAAAAAAATCGAAAAATTTAAACTTTTGAAAATGGCCGTAGCCTCGCCCCTGTTATAGAGTATTATTTCGCAAAACTTTTATTGTCCGTACTCGAAAAAAGTGTTGATTTTATAATGCTTGCTAATTACTGTGAAAACAGACAAAAATTGGTGATGGACCACGCCCACGTTTTGAGGTAGTTCTGAAAAATTTGTTTGCACAATTTAAAACGAGACATTTCTGCAATTTTGGAGACAATATACAAGTAAAATGTGTGGGTTTCTGGTTAGTAGGCGTGGCAACGCCCACTTTTCAGTATAAAAACTCTGCTATTTTCGAAGCCAATTACTGGCAGTTTTATCAAGATATCTCAATGAAAATTGTTCAACTGATTCTCACTGGTATATAGCATTTCGTGCCAAAAATAAACAAATTAGCAGACAGTCAAACAAAACTCCAGTCAACTAGTTAGTACCCACTACGAAATGTAACTTATAAAGATTTTCTGCTATTCTTTTATTTTAAAATAAACCAATAGTCCTGCTCAAAGTGATATATAATAATAAGCCAGTACTAGGTATATAATGGCACCCGCACTTATGCTTCCTTATTTGTTTTCTTATAACTTTCTGTTTTGCAAAATTTTACTCTTTTCTCGTGCGTCTTAAGTCAAAGTCTTTTGCCCCTAGTCATATTTATTAGTTCGCATGCTTGTCAATGTCTAACTGTTATAAATCTGTAAATACTCCAAACATATTTAAATGCATCATGTGTGGTAAATAATATATAATTTTACATATATGTATATAAGTGCGTTATACTTTTGCTTGAGTGCATGTTGGTTGTGTGTGCCATAGAAATGAATATTTATATGATTACTTGATTATCTCATCTTGTTATGCTTACACATCTGCGCGTGTTCATGTTTGATATCGCTCAGACTTCTTGACTTCTTCATATAATTAGCATTATTAGAATTTACTTGCCTTTGGCCTAACTAATTAACTTATGAAATCATGCCATTTCATCTTTTGAAACAAAGCAGCTGAATAAAACTTTTTTCTCGTATTGGTGGGACTGTGAGCTTCACTGATTTATGTTAAGGAATGTTTCAGGTATATTAACACCTGTTCAAACTTTGTGCATGCTACCTGAGGCTGAAATTCGATAACTTTTTGAATCCGGTGAATAATAATTTTAAAAATTCAATACCTACATTAACTACCATTTTTCCCAGCAACCACAGGAGTCATAAATAAGTCATAAATGAGCCCTAAATTGAAGCATTTACCCTCTTTATGAGCTTATTAAAAGCCCGAAATGAGGGTATTCCGATGTGAGCCGAATTTCATATATCATATGGACTTGAATAGGAGTCATATATGACATCTTTTTGCCTCATAATCGACACATATTGGACTCCAAAACGACTCCCATCATAGCTTTTCGGAGTGATTTATATACGAGTATGTCCCTTACAATCTGCGCTTTTTGGTCTTTTTGGTCTTCAGGTCTTTTGTTAACAGAAATTTGAGAGAAAACACTTGGTACTCTGCGGTTTAGTGGTTTAGAATATGCCCTAGGTAGGCATACATGACCTAGAAGTTTCTACTGGTCATACCAAATCGCCACCACGACAGTCGGCCAGTACCGCAAGGGAGTACAGGAGCGTACTGGACTCATATCCGGCCAAGGACTGTCAGTTCGACAGCACTCCCCAAAACCTTTGTCGTTACAACAACAACAAAAACAGAAAACACTTGAAAGATTCATCTTGTATATTTCCAAAAATAAAAATACACTGAAAATCACCAATACATTGTTACGGTATATCGATGCAGTCACACATTTATGGAACGCACTTTCCCGTTGCAGATAACTTGAGAAGGCGTCCACGAAAATGTGTATACATACATACGAGTATGTCAGGAACAGCAAAAGCCATGATATAAAAAATTGTTTTGGAAAACAAACGATATGAATATTTGCTCCAAAGTTGCTCTGTTAAATGAACAATCTCCGTATAATTTTCATAGATTTTATTACAACGGAGTCATAAAAGACTCCTATATGATCGTATATCTGAGGTTCATATTTTTCACATATTTAGGAATCATATCGGACTTCTAAATTTTGAGCACTACGGGAATGCTTGTGGAGGTTAAAAGATCTTTGAACAAGCTGCGACATTTGGTTTTACAAATGTCAATTTCGGATCTTGAGCAAGAATTAATTTTTGCGTCCTTTAGCGATACTACTATGGGGACCCTGCTACACCAGTAAAAATCGTTAAAAAGTGGTTTACGGAGTTCCAGTAGGGTCGTGCGAACCCAAGTGACGCCAAAGATTAGAAGGAGTCACATCACAAACTTCCAGCTCCACAAAATATCCGGGACTGAAACTAGACAGAAAATTCATCTTCACAGCGCGCTTTCGTGGATCCTACGAGAAGACTGCTCACACCATTGCAAATTTGAGTGGATTAAGCACCTCAAATTATTTACTGATGTGTACGATGCGGAGATATAGGCTGATGGTACCCAAGGTACCGAAGTGATATCACGACGGTCGGGAGCAGAGGATGCTACAAACTTGAACAGCTTTACGCGCGGGTTCCGCAAACGCTTATCTAATTAGAGCAGAAGTAGGTAGGCACTGAATCAGTTGCAGTGCAAGAAGGTGCGCTAGGTGGTTAGCTGTATAGCCATTGAAGTGGTTGAAGCATCAATGTAGAGAGATCGATTTCTGACCTGTCCCAGTTCTAACTGGGGACGCTTCCTTTGATGAATATTTGCATAGGATCTGAGACACTTTGGGGGTCGGAGATTAGGGTTTAATGAATAGATCTACTAAGGAAGAAAGAAGTTTTACACTCGGAGCATTTCGCTACTTAATCAACCATGCGATATACTGTGAGGAGATTACGGTTCGGGCCTTGGTACAGGTAACATCAAATGCTGTTTGTAAAAGTTTATTTAAAACGAGATCGCTCCTTGGCAGTTGTTTAGCAAACTCTCCTAGTATATTTCTGACATGGAAGGCTTCTCAGCAAAAAGTGGTGGTATAAACGGATCGAAAGAGATATTGACTTATATATATCAAAATTTTTAGGAGGAAAAAAGAAATTGATTAAGCCATGTCCGTCCGTCCGTCCGTCTGTGAACACGATAACTTGAGTAAATTTTGAGATATCTTAATGAAATTTGGTATGCGGGTTCCTTGTCACTCATCTCCGAGCGCTGTTTAAAATGGGTGAAATCGGATGATAGCCACGCCCACTTTTTATACATATAATATTTTAGAAAACACAAAAAAAGTGATTACTCAGTACATAATACACCTATAAGGATAAAATTTGGTGAATAAATTGAGATTGAGGCATAAAATAAAATTTTCAAGAAATTTTTGAAAATGGGCGTGGCACCGCCCACTTTTGGTTAAGTCAAATTCAGAAATAATATTAATCATAAGTCAAAAACCGTTCAAGATATCTAAACGAACTTTAGTACACATATTTATATTAATATTTGAAAATGGGTGTGGTCCCACCCATTTATAGTGGATTAATCCGCAAAACTATTTATGCCATAAGTCCGCGAAAAATTGTGGCATACCATTCGCGCTTTTCGCTTTTCTATCAAAGCTTTAAATGTCAAGCGACACGACAAAGTTGCATCAGACACCGCCTTTAAAACGTTGCAGGCGCTAGAACTAGAATGTTTGCTGACTAGTTTTGCTGTTAACTGCAGGGAAGCTACTGTTTATAAAACAACTGCATCTGATTCTATCACCTGCAAGTATATTTATTATACATGTATGTATATATCCATACATATTTACATACATAACTAGTGGTTAATTACCTTAAATTGTTACCAAAACGGTAAACCTAATTCACGCTCAATGCCCATTTGCCATTCTTCGCCCTAATTATATCAAATTTTTACTCATTTAATTGAGTTAACGCATATTTGGGCACAACAATACGCACATCGCTATGCAAACATACATATACATATGTATGTATGAGCATTCTTTTTGTATGTAAATTACACATTTCTGTATAAATCTGCATTTAGGATTTTTGTGTGTTGTCTCTCGCTTTGCTAAACTAAATTTTCGGCGCTAGCATACCCTCAGTGAAAATGTAATTAGTTACATTTCCAGCTGTGAATTATTTTAGGCAAATTAAATAAATATTTAACACCATAGCTGAGGCGAGTTCATTAGCAGCAAAGCAGCACTGAATTATTGAGTAAACATGTGCTAAAATATTCAATTATTTGATAATGTCTGTTATTTATTTTGGAAAATTAATTTTGTAATCATTAAAACACCAAAGCTTTCCACTTTCAATATGAGGTAGAGAATTAAGAGTAATTGTCAGGTAAAAATTTTGTTAAAACTGTAAAAATTATGGGAATTTAAGACAGTTGAATAAATTAGCAAAAAAATGTCAAAGGCTCAATCGGCAGTAAAACGAAACGAGTTAAGACAAAAACTCTAATTGCACACAATTTTTCCAAAGTTTAATAAAACAAAAGTCGTTCTTCTGCTCTTGGCATCAACTATAATTATTCACTTCCCAATCAACTGCACTCCCAATGAGCTGCAGCAAACTTAATCTCTATAATTTTTACTCCATTTTTCATTACAAACTCAAATTGCAAACACTCAATTCTAATCACATTTACTTGATTTCGCTTTGCACATCTTTGACACGCAAATACGTTACTACGCCACAATGACTGACCGTAATTTCGGTTACAACTATCACGCTTAATAAATGATATTCCCAGTCAAAGTGCATACATCAAACGTATGTACAGCGGTGTTCAATATAGTAGCAGTGAAATTAAAATGGATATGAAGCTGTTTTATTAATAATTTTCATTCAAAATATAGCGAATTCCATAACAGAAATCACATAAAAAATCACATGAATTTCTAGAAAATGTTTGAGTGTGCAGTTTTATAGCTCATTCAATTTAGCATCATAATGTGCAATTTAGAAGTACCTAATGGGTATTTTTTCCCCATACAAAATTAATTTTTCTTTCTGCGTTGTATGGTAGATATCACTCAACACCCATGACGAAAAAAATTCTGAAAATTCAGGAAAATTTTTGAGCGAGTTCTAGCTTGCACAATGTTATACTAAAATTAATTGGTCTAGAAACCTGTGTACTCAAAAGTTTTCTAGAAATTAAGCCAAACAATTTTAAGATTTTGATGGCAATTTTTAAATGTTTAATTAACGTTCCTGAACTTTGTCTAAACTTTGAAATTTCTTTTAATGTGGTTTTTATTATGGTATTCGCTACATTTTAAATGAAAATTTGTAAAAACACAACTTCTTTTTATTTTGTCGAACGATATCCAATTTATTTACACTACTATTATATTGAACACAACTATAGGTGCTCGTCGGGTGTCTTAATGACGCTGCAACTCGCCTCCAACATGCATACACTTTCGCAATTAGATAGCATTGGTGTATCCAAAGACAGTCGTAAAGGAAGTCAAACTGATTATGCAATACGTAATTATATCAGCGTTTCATCACACACACACACTTTCATACAAACTGGATAAATATATTAGAAGAGTTAGAGCGAGTGAAAGACATTCAAGCTTTGTGTTGCATTTTTTATTTGCCATTTCCTAAGTGAAATAACTGTGGGAGATGACTCTCCTTTATAGCAGAGAAAATGTATTGGAGTGCAATGTGAATGTGATAGCTACAGTATTTGAGCGACATAAGCTGTAATTATTTCTTTAGTTTATTTCATTTGCATTGCATGCTATTGTAATTCGCAACCAGCTTATGAAATAATCTAAAGATATGGTTTATGTTTTCAATTCCAAAGGGGGGCTTGCCCCTAATTAATACATACAAAGTGTAACAAGTTATTAATGGCCTTCTTCCCCTAGATATAGAAGGGTACATTCCAACATACCAAACTAAATCGCAGTTTTCTTCATGGAAACACGGATCGCTGTGTGACAACTACAGTTGCTGATAGCAACTTCACAGTAAATATCCCAGTATGAAAGATTGGGAGTAGTCTGATCGCTGCTACGGTACATGAGGCAGCATATCTATATACACCGATGGCTCTAAATTGAGTAAGAGGGTTTGGAGGGGGGTCTCCTCAAAGGATCGGGACTTAGAACTCTATTTCAGACTACCGGATCATTGTAGTGTCTTCCAGGCTTAGGTTTCAGCAATCATGGAACCCGCGGTATGAATAGGAAAGGACACTATCGGCAAGGAAATCTTTAGTTTTAGCGATAGCCAAGCCACAATTAAATCCCTTGTTTCTCATTCTATCAATTCTGAACTAGCACTAAAATAACGCCGATCTCTCCAAGAGATCACCAATCAGAATTGTGTGAACCTCACGTGGGTCACGGGACACAGGGTTATTGAGGGAAACTGTAAGGCAGATGTACTTGCTAGGCAGGGCACGCCCAATCACGTTCTTCCTGATAAAAAGCGCTTAGGTATACCATTTGCCACGTGCAGGATAATGTTAAACGAATCCAACTGCCAACAAGCCAACTAAAGATGGCAACAAACCTCACGGTGTAGCATATCCGAGCAAACCTGGCCGAGATGGGATCCAAAGAGATCACGTCATATCTACGGCCTTAAAAGGGCTAAATCTCTAAGTTAATAGGAGTACTAACCGACCATTGCCTTATTGGGTGACACGTAGAGACGCTAGGCGCCCTATCGGCGGTGATGCAGGAATTACAAATTGAGGAGGAGGAGGAAACTGTGGAACACCTCATTTGCAACTGCGCAGCGCCAAGCTTCGCCAGATGGCGCTGTCTGGGAACTCACTTCCTGGAGAACCTCCGTCAAATTGTGGAGTATGACATTAAGGACGTGCTGCCCTTCATCAGGTCCTCAAAATGGTTCGAAGAGGAAGAGTAACGGTGTCTCCACGTGGAGGATGAGTGGAACTTACTATCTTTAAGGATGAAACTCAAAACGACCTCTTCGAACTTTCAATAACTGTGCTGCGCACGAAAGCAGCACTCCGTCAAAAGAAAGTTTAAGCATGGATCTTTCAAACAAAGAGGAGAATGGCGAATTGAACCGAAAAACAAGATTTTTCGACTCTTTCAGACTAGAAACTAACAAGTTAAGAAAAAAGGAAACGGTGAATCCCAGAATCCCCTGGCCAAAGGTTCTTGGTAATAAGTAGTGGCATAACGCTAAGCAGCCCAAAAGCCATTTCTCATTCAAGTCCTTAAAAAAAAATGGGAATAAAGGAGTAGAAAAGCCGTAACTGATGAAACTGACTGAAAACGCTACGCCAAGGTTCTTGGGAAGGTTAGCAATGCCAGGCAGATCTGAGGATCTTGAAATGGCGGCAGGCCGCCACAAAGGTGTGAAGAAAGCTCTCGGGGTCACCACAAAACAAAGCAAGCTCAAATGCTGTAAACTGCTCTGCGAGAAGGTGGCTCGAGACCCCTGGGGTAAGGGTATAGTAAAGTTACGAAAAAAGACCGTCCTACGATCTGGCACAGAGAAGGATCAAGTAGCACGAGAAGAACGCAACGTGGTACCATTATTGAATAAAATCTCAAAACAACCCCCTTGCAGCAATATCTTCTAACGGAAGTTCCATGAAATTGTAAGTCTCAATAGCGTGGGACCAGAGTGAAGTTGACGTTAGAAGAAGGTAAATACGTAGAGGGGCTGTGTCGGAGAGGATTCACCACATTCCATTCAAACATTGGACAAATCTGAGCTCAGTCTGGAGAAGTAAGAGTTTAGATTATTACAGTATCCATATCGAAGCTGGGACAAAATGGCAAGCATTTCTCTGGGAAGGTCTTCAGCAATAAGTGCTCAGCTTATCAAAGGAAGGACCCATTTACATTACCATGCAATCGACTGCCGAATGTTTTCCTTCCGCAAAGAGTTGTGCATACCGTTAGTCTTTATCTTCTTCTACATCTCAACGAACCGCCCTTACATATGTACGCACTTACTAGCACAACACTGAACCATCAAGATTTAAGCTAACTCAAAGCCTTTTAGTTATTTCTAGGCAAAAATTTTAAGACGAATGGAATTAATGTACTGCTTCTTGCTCTCAATCCTTCGAGCGACAAAATCTATCTTTAAAGACAATAGATTTCTCTTTTCTCCAGATAGCATTTAATTCAATTTCAATTCACTATTCGCATTTCAAACACCTATCAGCAAAAAAAAGCTCCAAATCATTACATGAGCAATTACTTACAACTGCAGTAACAAGTTGTTGTTGTGATTTTACCTGTTCCTACACATGTATTTCTGAGATAACTGATTTTTTGTGATGCGCACATGTCAAAGAGCGATATAATCCTTTCAATCCCTTTGCATGCGAACATGTTTGTGACTACTTTGTGCGATTAATTGAAGTTTGAGCTTTGCAACTTTGATTCTATTAACTTCGCCTTTTCAGCATATTTCTATAGATGAAGATATGTATGTGCGAAAACATATGTAATAGACAGGTCCAAAAAAATATGTTTTTGTTTTTAAATTAAATATTCAGAATATCGACGCAAAATTGTTAAAGCGTGAGACCTAATGGGCTGATTATGTAAGCCACAGCGGCTCTTTGTGTCTCCCGTATGTAATACCAAACAAATTCATACCGCAACTCACATTTACTGGCAGTCAGTAGTTTATTTAGTTGTGCTTTAAACGAGAAGAAATAACACGCAGCGTCGCGTTGCGCTTGACATAATCAGCCCGTTAACAATTATTTTTACAGATCTACCACTGCTAGCTTAAATTTTTTTCGGACTGTTATGATTTCTTCTTTAAGAATGGCAAACCACTAAAAAGTAATATTAATGTCCGAGACTTTTCCGGTACTTTTTCGTCACTCTGAAAATTTAAATTAATATAATTTTCCAAAAAAAAATTGTTGGCCCAGTCTAATACTCATATACAGCTGTGTTCAATATAATAGTAGTGAAATAGTAGTATGGATATCGTTAGGCGAAATAAGAAGAAGCTGTGATTTTATTAATTTTCATTTGAAATATAGCAAATTCCATAACAGAAACCAATAAAAAGAAATTTCAAATTAAAAATTTTTTGCAGAGGTTCCAAAAAAGTTTTGAGTACGCAGTTTTTTAAAATTTCCCTGAATTTTAAAAACGTATGAAAAAAATAAATTTTTTTATAAAAAAAAATACCCAACATCCTTAACAAAAAAACCAAAACTTCTAGCCAAAAATATTGAAATTTTGATGTAAACTTCTTAAAGTGATTTTTATATTGAACACAACTGTACGTATGTATATACCAGTGATGTAACGAATGCCAACATTTTGAATATTCGCGAATGCGAATGCGAATATTCAGTTTTTGTTCAAATTTGTCGCCAATTGTGCTTGGCTATGCAGGAAAGGAAAGGTACGGTCTTCTGTTCGGCATAACTTGGTTACCACCAACAAGGGTCCCGAGCGAGCACATGTTTAGGGCGCTGGACTTATTTACACACCACATCGAAACAGACTTCAGGGAGACAAGGCGTCGAAGCTTCTATTTTTCAACTTTAGTATTCCTCTACTAAAGTTTAATATTAACTGGAAAAATATGTTAAAAAAAACGAATTCATTGTTATTTTCTAAGAGAGAAGTATTTTTGTTTAAGCGTCTACAATTTTTTGTTTGTTTGTTTAGATTACATATATTTAAAGTTTATCGTTGAAGAATGTATTTTTAGTTTGATCATATATTATTAGTTGAGTTACTTTTTCGTGTATTAAGGAACACTGGAAATAAATGGATTTTAGTCTTATTAACCTGAAATTTTTTCCAAAAACATGCGAATGCGAATATTCGCGACATCACTGGTAAATACCAAGTAAAGGTGAAAACCTATAGGCAGATTTGACTAACTATACATGCTGATAACATTGATGGACTCTACATTTACAACAATTACAATTTCATTTGCTTTGTCATCGATAAATGCCTCTGAAGTATTATGGGCTTATTTTCAAGTCAACCACTGAATTGTTTTTCGCGACACAAAACACTTGCAGGGATAGAGCGCATTTTGACATTTCAACTCCGCCCAAAACTTGATTGAACTAAACTCGTTCTAATTCGTTAATATTTTGTTTATTCATACAAAGCTTTATAAGAATCTTAAGACTTAACTTAAGACTTTGTCAAGCTTATGAACTCCCTTGTTTCATTTTTCAAATGCATTGGCAGCAACATGATTATATGAAAGTTTTTCGACTTCCTTGAAAAAAATTTTGTTTTTGCATTTTCAAATTTTTCTTGAAAGCTCCCCATTTACAAATGCTAACTTTTTTATTCTTTACTTTTCAATTATCTTGTTGAAACAACCCTTCATTGGCAACGCGCTAAAAATACATTGCAAAACTTGTCGTTCGCTCATCTAATGAGCTCATTCCAAGCACGAGTAATGGCTCATGTAACCGAAGACTTAACGCAAATCTCATTTGTTTGGAGGTTTGAAGAAGTCAAAGTTTTATTACTAAATACTAGATGTTGGGTTTCGATGCTATTCAAATAACTTCTATAAGCACCTTAATTAAGTTGATTTACAGAGGAGTATAGGAGCAGGTAGGCACATATGTACGAGTATATGTAAATACTAGGCCATGAACATAGTAGGAATTAAATTTCTGTATTTTATATAAACGTGTTTTAATCAAAAAAAACTCTTATTGAAACGACGTTTTTCACACAAGCAACAAACAACAAAAGTTTTGTTAGAGCTGCATTTCTAATACTAAATCTAATTTTAAGAAATTTATTAAGGCTTACCCCCGATTCTGTGTTCTTGATAAATTGTCAATCTTGATCAAGAAAAATAATTTTATTTTTGACGAAGAATTCAAAACACTTGATACAAATATTTTTTTTTCCTGAATATTTATCAAGATTGACAATTTGTCAAGAATACAGAATCGGGGGGTTATTCTGAAATAAAGTTAAATCGTCTAGATTTTTTCATCAAAACATTTATCGCTACCTCGATTTCTAGATAAAACTGTTGGTAAACACTCATGAGGGCTAAGCCAATGAGCCTTTTTTCGGCGATTGAGTCGAGTGTAAACTATCTTAAATATCAGCAATTTGGTATAAAAAATATTACTAATTGATGGTATTCATCATAGGCCGTTATATGAAAGTGGACGTGGTTTTTAACAGATTAACATAATTTTTTAACATAATATGCTCCATTTCAATGAGAGGGCATGCATACAGAAACTTATCTTCATGCAGGTATAAGTAATCGCTATTGCAAACAAAAGCACTTTTTCACATTAAATTGGGTTGTGTCCAGCCTACTTCTAAAAATGTTTTGCTCTTGAGCTCTGTTGAAACAACTAATTTTCTATGCAAAATATTACTTGTACAGTTCATTTTTATACAGCGATATATTCTTGGACGAAGAAGAAAGTTAAG
This sequence comes from Merzomyia westermanni, assembly GCA_949987695.1. Taxonomy (NCBI): domain Eukaryota; kingdom Metazoa; phylum Arthropoda; class Insecta; order Diptera; family Tephritidae; genus Merzomyia; species Merzomyia westermanni. The sequence goes on from OX465293.1 coordinate 115,512,626, forward strand.
GTTTCCAGCAGCTATCTGTGGCAATAAGCGAAAAATCCAAACTCAAGATAGGACAAAAATTGTACAGAAATTTTCAAAGTGTTTGTTTAAAAATTGTGGATTTTATGGACAAAAAACTATATCTTAATTCCATACATTTACACTACAATTTCTGCTTTCAAAGAGCTCTACTGAAAAATCGAAAAAAATGTACTTTGGTAGTTTGCTTTTATTGCCCCAGATTTAATTTTAGTCCTCCGAAAATCCTCAAAATGTGCTTTTGTGTTTTTGTTCTTACAAAAAAGGCGCCAAATCGACCCTTTAGTGAGATGGCTAATGGGACAAAATATTATACAAAACTGAGCGCTAATATTACTATATACACATTTATCTTCGCTATTATTATTACCCAAAGCTGTTAAATAATGGTTACTAATCGTAATGATTAGCGGTTCGATTAATTATTTTCTTGAGAATCTATTTAATGATTGATTGCCATTACTTTAAATTTTTAATGGTTATTTTCCGATTAATTAAAAAAAATAGTAAACAAAAAATCATGAATATTTTACGATTATTAAAAAAAAGTAAAAAGTAATCAAGACAACTTTTTTTTTTTTTGATTGTTTTTAATAATTTTTTTTTACCAAATTGAAAAATAAAAATCAGAAGTTGAAGAACCTTTTTTTTATTTTTTTTTTTTTTTTTTTTTTTTTGATTTTTTTCAGTAATGCTGTCGAAGCACATAAATATACATATTATAAAAATCAAAAGTTATCGAAAAGATTCAACAAAAAAATCAAAAAATAATTATAAATAATCAAAAATAATCAAGACAAATTTTTCTGATAATTTTTGATAGTTATGGAACTTTTTGTTGATTTTTTCAAATCGTAATCAATTAATAATTGGCTTTTCTTGAAATTACCAATTAAAAAAGCCGTCTAATTAATGGATTACTTATTACTAATCAAATTTAACAGATCTGCTTTTACCGCTTATTATTATATAACGCTCTGGCAACACCATTGCAAATTTCTAATGAACATAGCTAAAACCAGTAAGGAAAGGGCTGTCTTCGACTGTGCCGAAGACTTTATGCCTTTCATGAATACGCATCACGGTTTTGAGTGTCCGATCCTTACTCACAATTACTAAAACCTCTGCAAAACTGATAATTTAAACATACATAGCCCAAACCCCAATTATCGGAAAAATCGGTTGTATGGGAGCTCCATACCAAATTTCATCCAGATATCTCTAAAACTTTGGGACTAGTTTGCGTTCAAATAGACCGACGGACAGACGGACGGACGGACAGACGGACATACGGACAGACGGACATGGCTAAATGAACTCAGCTCATCGCCCTGATCATTTCGGTATGGTTATTGGTGGGTCTATTTCTTCTTCTTCTCATACTTACAAAGATCGGACCAAAGTTATAATACCATTTCATGTTCATAAAAGGTATAAACAGTTCCAGCAGAGAATGCCAAAAATTTTGCTAATTTTAAGGTTGCAATGCTCGCAACTAATAATTAATTAATTATTAATTATGTATCTCTATAACTGAAAATTTGTTAATTACAATTGTTTTGTGAATATTGCAATAAACATGCTACCGGGACGCTATGTAGTATATTATAAGCCGGGTACTGTGGTATTATTTTGCGACAAACTTCTACTGCATGAACATGTAGGTTATATATATGGCAAAAAATTGCTTGATTTCGCTTTTTCATACCAACAATTTTTGTTGATTTACGGCCTGTACATTTTCAAATATTCATGAAACGAGCTCTTCTTGATTTCTGTCAAATATCATTAGTGAAAATTCTGTGCCCCTGATAAATTGTGTTGAATATTTGAATGAAATCAATCAGAATTACCCGGGTAATTGCAAAAAATTGTTAATTATTAATTGCTTCATTACACCGCGTTACACACATTCTGTCCTATGAAAAAAAAAAAATTCTGACGTGCACATGAAAATCGCCGATACACGTGTATTCTTATTTTTGCTCCCCTTTCCGAAAAAGTATATTTGGTTCATAAATTAGAATTTTTTCGATTGTAATTAATTTAATTTTAAATAATTTAATTGCAATTAATTTTAAATTAATTTATTTTATTACGACTACTTTAATTGCAATTACTTTCTTAAGCAATTAATAAATCGATTAAAAATTTAATTGATTAACGCCCAACACTGGTTCCCGGATACAGTTATGCATGAGAGCTAAAATTCCAAAATTGTGCTTTGAGTGTTTTTTTTTTTTATTTAAAATGTGTCAGTAAAGTCTTATAAATTTTCGAAATTCTTTTGAACTTTTAAAAAGAAAATTTAGTAAGCAAACTTATGCGGTTTTAACGCTTGATTTCCATTAGCGAAATATTAAATTTAAACAGCAAGGATATAAATGTTTTAAATTTAACAATTCTGAGTTTGCTACATCCAGTAACTGCGCTGTATAAACCGCATCAGGTGTAATTCCTTAAGTTAATCCAACAAGGGCGATGGCTATTGATTGTTTGTTTGCACGCTTCCTTGCGCAGACTAAAGTTAGCTTAAGTAGGAATGTGAGTATGCTTTGCGTATGTATATTAGACCGCACCCAATTACATTGTTTTCTTTTTTTTTTTTTAATTATACTGATGTTATTTCTCAGAATGACGTAAAAAAAGTATCGTAAGAAGTTTACCCCTTAATATAAATTTTTAGTGGTCTATCATTATTAGTTTAGAAATCTTAGTACTGCTTTCACATGTCTTTAAAACTGTCTAGTTTAAAATAGAAGTAAAAGTATTTTGTCGAAAATTTAATTCCTTACAAAAATGTTTGTCACGAGGGCAGTTCCGAGTAATCAAGTTTAAAACATGAATATGACTTTGCAAAAACTGTGGCGGATTCGAGTCTATACAGTGGGAAAATGGCGTCGTACTCCTGTGTGGTTATTTAACTTTCTCATTATTGTATCAGAAGTATTGGGATAGTTGGAGCAAGCTCCATTCACTTTTATAGGAAAACATATTTTTCTATTCTTCGGTATACAATGTGATGAATTCTAAAATCAATTATGAGGCAAACGCCAACCTAATAATTCATTCATTCGCCTTACTTTAATTAAAATAATAAATCGTTTATTTATTGTAAATTTCCTCGCAACTAACTATGGTGTTATTGAGCCGCTAACAAGATGCGTTCGCATATGTAATACCTATGCAAATACACTGATCCAAAAAAACGTATTTCTATTTTTCATGAAAAGCTCTCCAAAAATCTTTTTCATAGAATTTAAGAACATAAATTTATAAAGATTCATATCAAACAAAATTTTAAGAATATTTTTGAGAGTATAAATATTTGTTGTTAGAATCCAAGAATCTATTGCTAGAATGTACAACGAAAAGCATGAATGCATTTTTTAAAAAATTATATAAAAATAAATTAATAAAAATGAAATGTGGGATAAAAAAAAATGTTCGTTCAAGAAAGAGCTCTAAAAACTCATTTGGAGTAATTTCTTAAAGATATACTCAAATATGAACAGTTCTTACATTCATTTAAAAAGTTCTTAAATAAAAAGAACGTATTCTAACTTATTCTTTTACTGAGAACCAAATTTATGTATCATTTCTTACATTCTAAAATAATTTTCATAGATTGTATTAGCAAAAAGTACACATGGAAGAATTCTTAGATTTCAAGTTCTAAATAATAAGAATAATTTCCCATGACCATAGTAAAAAAAATTACATACGTAATTTCTTAAAGTTTAAGCACAAGTTCTTATTATCTAAGAACAAGTTTAGGAAGATGTATTCATAAATTTTAGCTCTTATATTTTAAGAGCGAAGTTTTGACATAAATTGAATTAAACGTATTTTTTCACAGAAAATTCGAAATTTTTCTTATACTAGAGTTCGCCCAGTGGTTGAAATTCAACCAGTAAACTTTATTTTATTTTTTTGCTGTATCTTTTATCCTCCTTTCTATGTCGTTCCTTTCCTCTAACATATTTTATTTTCCTTGATTTCTTCTTTTACTCTATTATTTTATTTTTTCCTTTCCTCAAACTTCTCTTCCTTTCCCTTCCTTTTATTTTCTTTCTTTCCCCTTCGGTTTCTTACCTTTCCTTTAATTCCCTTTCCCTTCCCTTCCCTTCCTTTCATTTCCTTACAAATCCTTTAATTTTCTTCCTTTCCTATCCTTTCCATTCCCTTCCCTTTCCTTCCTTTCCTTTCCTTTTCCTTTTCTTTCCTTTTTTTCCTTTAATTTTCCATCCTTTCAATTCTTTTCCGTTCCTCTATTTTCCTTTAATTTTCTTCGGTGTTTAATACTCTTTATGAGTAATCATTTATTTTATTTTTGTAAACTCTGTTTGTAGGTATCAGCAATGAATTTTACATATTTGCTCATATTTTATATTGCTTGTTTAATGTATCCAACAAAGCAACTTTTCGTGCTCTCAGGAGAGCAGCTGACACTGGGCATCGTAGCCAGTAATCAATACAATAACAACAACTAAAGCAAAAATGCATAACACAACAGAGTATCTATAGTGCGAATACTTATTTTTCATTGGTCCACTACCAACTCTTCGCACTCACAGTGAGAGCCGACCACACGAATAACACAAAACCATGCATGGCAAGTCTACTCACACTACTACAGCGTGTCTATAGTGTGAATAAGTGAATGTGTAGTGGTGTGACTTTTATGTTAAATTTTTTATATTAAAATGATATTTTAAATTTTTTTTATTTACGGATAAAAGTACACCTCAAAATTTCCTATCTATACATATATAATTTGTATACCTTAGAATTATAGTTCAGCAGAAAACGGTTCTACATTGCATTCATCTTGTCTATTTATATATAAGATTACATATAATTTTTCTTAGATTCCAAGCAAAAATCAACGTGAACTTCTGTGAAACTTTTTCTTAAAAAGCATCTACTTTAAGTTAAAGATAAGTAACTTTAAGTCTAGCCTGTTTGTATAATTAATGTAAGTCTGTAAGAATTACTTTGTAGGCAAAAAAAAAATAAATAAATAAAATTTAAAAAAAAAAAAAAATTGTTTAAAAAATAAATAAATACATTGTTGTGTTGAGGCAGTATTTACAAGTACCGCTGACTGTATTGTTCTATTCCAGTCTTTTACAAGAATGACTTGATAAAATCTTACCTTGTCTTACAACAAATGTCAGATTTTCCTGTCTTCTGAAGGTGGTATCAATATATTTACAACTTTCATGCGTTATTTCTATAGCAATGCTGCAAAAGTTTCCAGACCGGAAGTTTTATTATTGATGCAGCAAACTTAGTTTGATAACAAAACATGACGTGCACAAAATGTTAAGAGTTTATATGAAAACTGTTTCACCCCTAATGTTGATTCGCACATACATATTTATATGCGATTTTTCGCTTTGCGCCTACAAGTATGCCCATATTTGCGATAGAATTTGTAGCTATAGATTTATCTACAATTTTTTTTTAACACCATGGTAATTCTATTTGGTTAAAGTCAGTGGGGTTTTAAAGGCACAGAAATGTAAAAATACCTGCCTTCATACTTATTTAGACAAATCCAAAACACACGTATGTACATGAATAGATTTGCAAAAGCATTGGGGCAAATATGCGTATTATTGTTTGTATTTATTTATATTTATATGAGACCGCAATCGTGGAGTGGGCACAATTGGTGTTTTTATACCCAGCGGCACTATGTAGTACACGACGTAAATAAATTTCACACCAAAGAACGTAGAAGAATAAAAAGGTCTACTAACATACGCTGTTGGACCCTGTAAAATTAATTATGGGTTACTCACTACCAAGGCGAATCCAATACAAGGTGGAAGCGAAGCGAATTACAAACACACATATATACATTTTCAATGTATTTTGTTTTTGTAATTCGTAACTGTATGTCAAATTCGTATTGCGGCAAAATTTGTAGTATCAAAAGTCGAGAAAACAATAGCATCAGCTGATTGCACACTTCCATCTTGTAGTGAATTCGCCTTGCTCACTACTGTACCTGCCCGCAAAAACTCTTAAATTCGCTGTGTTTTAATTAAATATTCGCAACTAAAAAATTATAATTAGAGTTACAAAAACATTTAATTACAAATATTATGTAAAATAAGTTTGTTTCTAGCATTACAGCTCGCAATTTAAAAGCAAATTTCGCCAGTAGTGAATTACCTACGTTCGAATTTCTTTGCGAATTATCAGAACAGCTGATTTCGAAAATTCGAAACTCCTTCACCACAATTGTTCTTCTGCATATGAGCACATAATTGGAGAAATTTTTTCGCTGGAAGAAAACAATCCAAGAGGAAATTATTCCTCGGGAGTGTTTAGAATTGGGCTAAAAGGGCTCCATATACATAACTTTCGGCAACTTATTAACCAGTGTTAGAGACAGGATATTTGGCGAAAATCATTGATATAGCATACCGACCTACGAAAGTTGCACTTTTACACAGCTGGGTATTTAAAGTTCGGCTCCACTTAGACGTTTTTCCTTGTTTTCAATTACGTTGGTTGCATTCCCAATTCTCTTTTTTCAAAATTTGCTAATAAATTAGCACACGCGCCAGCAATCTATGTATGTACGAGTATGTTTTGAGAAAAATAAATTTGTTAAAAATCTGCCAAAATCAATTTACCTTTTTTCGCATAGTATTTTTTGTTTCCTTTTTCTCTTTGTAGTTTTGCACATTTGCCGTTTTCCTAATTTCAGTCGCAGATGCCAAGTGCTTTTAAGCGTCTATGCACAAAGGTGCCTTTCAAACAAACCCAACGAGCAATAGAATTAAGGATGCCTGCTAATCGGAAACATTTTGAACAGAGGAAAAATGAGGTGAACAAGTTCTGACGTTCATGTTCACCACGATAAATGTCAGAATTTTTTTTTCGCTGTCAAACTTTATATTTTTCAATAGTTTTTCACAGGCAATAAATGTATGAAAATAAACATTAACCTGTCTATTCATAAAAAATTAAATTGGTGTATAAAGCTTTTCAAAATGGCATTTCCATATAAATTTTGGATTTTAAGAACTTTATAAACTTTTTTTTTATTTTTTATGAAATGCTGATTATACCGAAAATCTCAACAGTTCTTGCATTGATTTTGAGCAGGTTTTGAAATAAAAAAAATTTTCTGACTCCTATTAAAAAAGAAACCTGTATAGCTGACGAGTCATTCTATATAATGTAAATATATATTTAAAAACGTTTGGGTGGAAAACATTTGTTAGTGGGCAGATCAAAAGTGTAAAATTTGTGTTCAAGAAAGGTACTGGCTTTTGGTGTGAAAGTGAAGTTTATCAGACAGTTTTCCCGCACCCACATATCAATAGGCGTGAAAGATTTATTGTTGGTTTCTGTTGACATTCCTCCTCTGAGCAGGTGTACGGTTTGGCGTTGCGTTCCTTGAGTGCCACTTAAGTTTGTTGCCAATACAGGTTGGAGGGTAAACATTTACTTACTTTGCCTCAGTTGCTTGACTTTATTGGACTTAGTTGTATACATCGCTTTTGCCTTTTCGCGTAGCTCCTTTTTAAAATTGTCACCAATTTTACTTTTCTACTTTTCTTTTCATTTCCTTTCCTTTAGTAGCTTTTATTTCGGTGCTCAGGAGCACTCTTCTTGCCCGTCCATTTACACAATTGCTCGTATAAATTTTCATATGATTGTAAGCCAAATGTGTTGAACTGTATGAGCTGTAAAATTAATTGAAATCTTATCGCTGATTGCCTCGTACGCAATCTCATTTGTGACTTGAAGTGAATCTATAAAATTGAAAGAAGCATAATTTAGATGATCTGCGTGTCATTTAAATGGAAAATTGTGTGGTGTTGCTTTTGATTGTAAGCGTGCTTCGGGTGCTTTGCGCTTTGGTGTGCTTTGTTGAAGCAACTGCGTAAGACGCAATTTATAGATCCATTCATTTTGTCGAATATGACGCGTACTGCAGACTTGTATTGGATTCTATAACAAAGCGTAATATGAATCGCAATGGTGCAACGTGCACAATAAGGACAGAACTGTGCTGACTTCGTTACACTTCACATAAGTAGGTAACTACTGAGAAAGATACCTTAAGAACCAGTAGTATAGGGTTTGAATTCTGCAATTCAATTCACAACTAACAAATTCTACTGTAGAAAATTACAATATTTATTTTTTAACGGTTTCTTTCCTTGATGTTTCTCATCCTCAACTTACTTTCCGTTCCTTTCTTTGCTATTCCTTTAATTAAATTTATTTGTTTTTGTTGCTCTTTTTCTATAATTTCCTTTAATATACTTTCCACAACAATTTTTACTTTGTTTTTTTCTACTTTTACATTTAATTAGAGTTTTTAATATTTTATTTAACTATTGCTTTTTTGTACCAACAATTTTTGTTGATTTTACGGCCTCTACATTTTCAAGTATTCATGAACCGAGCTCAAGGCCAAGATCTGCCAAAAAATCCATCATGATCACACTACTAACTGTCAGATGGCGGAAGTGGTTCATGTATACGGTAAAAAAGAACCAGAATCAAAACCAGCGTATTGTTAGCTTAATGGTAGGCAATGCGTGCCAAAATTTCTCTGATGAAGAAGCCTAGCAGCTTCCGAAATGCATCTATAAGAAAAGCTATGGCGGTTGTCTCTAAAAATTTTTCCTACTCTATTCAATTAAGCAACTTTTAATGATTAAGTAAAAGTGATAATTAAAAAATAAAAACCATAATAATTTTCATAAAAATTCAAGAAGTGAAAAAGTATTATTCTTGGCCTTGAGCTGGTTTCATGAATACTTGAAAATGTACAGGCCGTAAATCAACAAAAATTGTTGATATATGTTTATGTTATGTTTATGTTATTATATTTTATTTTATTTTACTTTATTTTATTTTCTTCTGTTTTTTCAATTAGAAACCAACACTGTTATTGTTTTTAAAACTAAATAAAATAAAAAAAACACGTTTGCGTTTTTATTTTTGTTTTATTTAATTTAATTTTTTTTATTTTATTTTATTTTATTTTTATTTTTTATTTTTTTTTATTTTATTCTATTTTATTTCATTTTATTTTGTTTTATTTTATATAATTTAATTTTATTTTATTTAAGTTCATTTTATTTTATTTTCTTTTACTTTATTTTACTTTATTTAATTTAATTTTATTTTATTTTTTTGTTTTATTTTATTTATTTATTTATTTATTTATTTATTTCAGTCTACCGATTTATAAATCTTACAGACTAGACAGCTTATCACATTCATATACATAAATAAATAAAGCAAATTTAATTAAATAATGTAAACAAACTTAATTTAAATGTGTAAAAACTCGAACTTCGATCAATAACATTAGCGTAAGTATTACAAAGACGGATACATCTATTAATGGGTTCATTCAACGAGTAATTAGTTGTACTAGTTGAATCAGCAAATAAACGATTAGATCTCAGCGTTCTTGGGGGTATATAAACATCGAACAAAGCCTTCAAGTCGTGACAATCAATATGATGGTTAATTACATTATATACAAATAGTAATGAGCAGCAAATTCTTCGGTCATGTAAGGACTGCAGGCCAAGAAGCTTCCTTCTGTCAATGTAAGGCGGATGATCACCTTCAAAGTTAGTTTTATATAAAGCATATTTCGTAAAGACTCTTTGGACTCTTTCAATTTTTGCAGAGTATAGATCGCAGTACGGACACCAAATCAAAGAACAGTACTCTAACCGGCTCCGTACAAGAGCACTAAACAAAGATTTCAGGGTATTTAGGTCTTTAAAATCCCTAGTATTTCTTTGAATGAAACCTATCATTGCAAACGATTTGGAGGTTATGAAATCGATATGTTTCTTAAAAGAAAGCTTAGTGTCAAATATTACACCCAGGTCCTTCATATCTGGCAGACGATTAAGTACATTACTATCCAAGTGATAGTCGAACTGGACAATATCCGGTTTCCTTATTTTATTTTATTTTGTTTTATTTAATATTATTTACTTTTATTTTATTTTATTTTATTTCAGTTTATTTTATTTTCTTCTATTTTTTCAATAAAAAACCAAAATTTCTTTGTTTTAATAACTAAATAAAATCAAAAAAAAGACTTTTGCGTTTTTATTATTTTTATTTAATTTTAGTTTATTTTATTTTAGTTTATTTTATTTTATTTTATTTTATTTTATTTTATTTTATTTTTTTTAATTTAATTTTATTTTATTTTAGTTTATTTTATTTTAGTTTATTTTATTTTATTTTATTTCATTTTATTTTATTTTATTTTATTTTTTTTAATTTAATTTTATTTTAGCTTATTTTATTTTATTTTATTTTGTTTTATTTTATTTTATTTTATTTTATTTAGTCGTGCGATGGTTACTCTACCGCTGGTTTTTAACTAATGAAAATCTAGCTACTATCGATGTAGTTCTGAAACAGAAATTTGTCTCCCTCCTTGACGAGTTTCCTGCAGGATACATACTTGAGTGCATTTAAATACACACATACAAATGGTTAAGGCCACATTACATATTATATTATTTTCGATTATATATTTGCATACAATTTTTTTAATGCTAAAATAAGCTTGGGCGCAACACATTATAACGGTGTAAGCCTAGTGGCCGTAATCCGGATTTGAGATAGCTTGATTTGGTACAAGCAAAATGGTGAGATTTAAAAAGCTCAAATAAAATACTTATAATTTATTTTCCATATATACACACACACATGCAAATAAAGACTTTGGAAAGGTTTGTTTGAATTTAAAGGTGAGTGGAAATATTTTTTACAATAAATAAGCAAAACGTCGCACATGACAAAAATAAATTAAGCCGGAAATTTATTGATTGACAAAAAGCGAATAAAAAGTAAAATTGGTAACAAATAAAAAGGACACATTTCAGGTATACCCATCAACTGCCCAAACAAGCTGACACCAACGAAGAAAAACTAATCAAATATAGGAAAGCTACAAATTTTGTTCAAAGGCTCGCATGGGAGAGAATGACATACGCGCACGGATTGCTTCATTGCACATCTTTAATATCGGTCTACTTTATGAATGCAATTTAAAAGAGATCTTTAAAATGCTTCATTTAGATTTGCTTAAAAAGTTAGGTTCCGACTTAGAATTCTTTATCCTGGCTTGGATACCACATTAACCGCTTTGCATCACTTAAAAAATATTATCAGAAAGTATTATATGCAAAAGCCCCATAGAGCGACTCAGATCTGAATATTTTAGAACTATACAAATTAAAATTAGTTGAAATATTAAGGCAGTCCGGCCTTTTCAACTTTCATGAAATACACGCCACTTTCAGTTATGCCTTTTTAGTGTTAACTAACCTAAAATTTTAAACACGAAGGGATTATCATAATGTCGATTCATTTGATTTGTCTAGACGTGGACTTTTTTGAGTGTAGCTGTAATACCTTTTTTAGGTATTTTCTTTATAAATTGCTTTTTGAACCTTTTCCATCACCTTTTTTTGCTTTAATCTCACAAAGTTGTTTGACTACGTAACGCCTTTCATAACTATAGCACACTCAAAATTTACATGTTTCCAACCATTTGTAAGAGTCGTAAAAGTTTTTGAGCTTGAACTGAAAGCAAAATATAATACACTCTCATGCTTATTACAAACCTAACTGGTATGACCTTTAATGAGATATCTATTGACAATAATTCAAGAGTGTGCTCCATGGGACATTTTCTTGTATTTGCTTTGTGCGATTTTTTTATTTTTTTTTTTTAGTTATAGGCATGCAGTTTCCTAAAAGCTTAACACGTTATCCCATACTTCTGAAATTAACAGTAGATTTATTATAAAGTTCTTTTTGAGCAGTAGAGGTTTATGGTATTTTAGAGATTTTGTAGTTTCCCCTTTTAGCTGGAATGCCCCTCATAATTTTTTATTCAATTTTCGTTTGCTCAGTAAAAATAGCAGAATGAGAGAAGTAACGTTACTCACAGCTATTTGTTCAGCTAGTGAAATGCTGAATGCTGCTGATTAAATAAACGCAACCTCACAATCGCGTCAAATCTTTAGTAATACTGTCAAAGCGTTTTGTGATCGTGATCCTGAGTAAAATTTAAAGATCAGTGCCACAATTTTCTTAATTTGAGCAACATAAATTCAAACATGCACGGACAGATATTTCTATTCTCATGTATGTACATATGCCCATACCCAGCAGTAAATCGCAGCATCGGTGGTCCTCAAAAGTACACCTACTCCCTATCCGCTTTGGTGTTGAATACTCCATGGAGTAATCCTTTGGGAGCATTTTGAGAGTACTCTAACGTAGGTGATGCATGGAGTATTAAGAAGTATCTTTTGGATGATTGAACGGAGTACTTCCGCTTTTTGCAGGGTTTGATCGCACGAACCAATTCATATGTATTTTAGGCGCTTCCCTACAAGACAGCTGACCATCATATCAGCCATCATCTGAAAATAAGCGCTGAACGATCATCAGGGCGTAGAACAAAGTGGCTATCATATTTGTTTCAGCGATATGAAAAATCTGATGCAACTATCGGCATTCAATTATCGGTCTTGTAGGTTTGTTAGGCAGCAACGAGCAAGCACATATGTATGTACCCAGCTAACCAAAGTCGAAGCGTTTCGAAGTAATGATCCAAAAAGAAGGCTGACTTTGAGCGTTTTTTGGAGTCAGAAAGACACTGAAGATGGCACAACGCCGAAACCGGTTTGTCTCCAAACCAAAATTGACAAGGGATAACGGAAAATCGTTCCAGAAAAATTCATACTTCTACCCTGCGGAAACAGCAATAACAACAAAAAGGAGCAAATATGTTTATTTAAAATGTGTTTTAAAAAGTAGTAATAGTATATTTTCACAATTGTATAAATAAAACATATACAAAGCATTAAAAAAGAATACTTTCTTCTTATAAGTAGGACACAGATATGATTTTAAAAAACTTATAAGAACCTTAATATAAGAGTCAGTTAAAGCTCTTAATAAGACTCCAAAAAGCTTTAGAAAGGCATCAATAAAAGGCTTCAAAAAAACAGTCCAAAAAGACTGAAGTTCCTTTAAAAAGATTCATACAACGCTCCTAATTCATCGGATTCGGAGTCATATGGGATTCATTTTATGACTACTTTTGGTGTGCCCGCCCAGGTAGAACGATTTTTCGCTCCTTTTGGGCTCCGAAAAGAGCTCATTTCTGAGGGTAAAGCTCTAAGAAATGTGCGTTTTAATGCTCCGAAGGGAGTGTTTTTTTCCTAGTTTTGGTTAGCTGGATTTGTATGATATTGGCACATATTTTTTATTAGAAATTAGAAATTTAAAACGAAATAATCAAAGAGATCCGTTTGATTTCTCGAAATATACATCATTTTTCTCTTTAAAAAAATTGTTTCATTTTATAAAAAGCCTTTATATCATAAATTATGCATATGTTATTTGCTGCTCAAGCAAGCTGCACCCACACATGATGTTGCTACGCCACTTGCTCAACTGCACTAGCTGAGCCCGATCAATTGATCTTCCACTGTCAATATGCTGCTTTCATTAACTTTAGGGGGGACTTTTAACTTCGAACATTTTTGGAGAACAGTGCACCTGAAAGTTCAACAAATCGTCAACGGTAACATTTCTCTTAATCTTCGGGGAGTGTAATAACCGTGTAAGTAAAGTTCTTCAGGAGAGTAATTTTTTATGCTGGGTACATTTGCAAGTCAAACAGGCTCATATGAATTTTCTAATGCATTTTAAATGATGTAAAGAAAATAAAAATTTTTGCTTAACGTTTTACAAATTGCATTGCACTTTGTTCTGCGGTTGTCGCTGTTCTCTTTCGAATGTTGATCATGCAACTTGCTCTTTGAAGTGATTGTACAAAACAAACTGAGAGCTAATATACCAATACAGGTAATATCGTCTCAACAGCTGTTTAGATTTTTTTCATTTTAATTTTCGATAAATTGTCAAACTTGCCTGCAATCGGTTTGTTTACATTTCAACATGTGCTGTGTTGTTCTGATGTTTTAGAGAAGCAATTTCCAATATGACCGCCGTGCTATTACCTGTTTTACTATGCCATGTAATATACTAAACGCAAATACAGAAGCGATTGCGAGCTGTTTTAACGTCAAATTATTTGCTACTTCAATTGCTATGTGTTAGTTGTTGTTATTCTTGTCCTGCACTGAAATCAATTTGGGGTAAACTAACCCACAACTAGTACAAATAAGCCAACTACTCAGCCAAGTGACCTGTCTCCATATAAGAAACTGTTTTTTTTTTAGGAGTTCCAACGCGATGTTGACTTCAGATTTCGGACTGAAATTAGCTAGTCCCAACCTATTTAAATGCTTCAGAGAGGTTACGAATCAAAAGTATTAATTAGCAAAACGAGCAAAAATGTTTGCTGATGAAAAAGTAAGCAGCTTCTTAAATAGATCTATTGTCTCTAGATTTTCTTTTCTACTCAGTTTAAAACTGTCAATAATTAATAAAAATTATAAAAAAAAATTTTTTTTTCTTTGTTCTAGGTTTTATGGTCTATTCATTTTTACATATTTTTGTTAGTTTAACGAGCTCTAACCAAAAATAATAATAATTAACTAAGTATTATTATCAACTGATCTTGAGATCGTTAAACTTACAAAAATATATAAAAAATTAAAAACCATAATAATTTTCATAAATATTCATAAAAATTATTGTTATTGACCTCGAGCTCAGTTATAGTCATAATATATTCGTTTTGTTTAGAAAATAGGCACTGAAGATGACACAACGCCGAAACAGGTTTTTCTCGAATCGATATTTAAGAAATCATTCCCATATATATCAAATAGCTTTACTTATTTTTTCCAACTCATGGGGCCTCAGTATTCTATAAGATATTAGATTTGTGTTGTTACAAGTTGTACCGTTTTCGGATTAGTTTGATGACAGTCTAAAAAGACTAGTTGTAAACTAGTACTCTTGGTGTTCGTCTTTGGTGTTCCACTTCAGGTTGTCCTTATAATTAGCTGAGTACATAGGTGATGCTAATAATAATTTCAATACTGTATATTTAAGTGATTTTTCTAAGAGCCAAGGCTGAGAATTTGACTTTAGTGACGTCACGGGAATTTAATGTTCTGCGCTTGCCAAAGTATTCCCCATTCATTCAAGTAAATCGAAAAACGTAGGAAGTGTGCGGCTTCTCTTAACGTGGGGTCTTCACCAAGTTTGGGCGTTTCATAAAGATCACGAAAGCAGATTTAACAAGGCTGATGGCGCACATGTATAGGGTGTTTTTTTTACAGGTTTGTTTTTCGAATAGAGATAAAACTGGCATGTTGTGGTCAAATCTGGCAACTCTAATGTCATTTATGTTCAGTTTGGTTTGCCATTTCATCATGAACAGGTTGACAAAAGAACAACGCTTGCAAATCGTGCAAATTTATTTCGAAAATAATGGTTCAGTTCGCGAAGTTTACCGTGAGCTCCGTCCATTTTATGGTCGACATAATCGTCCATCAGAGCAATTAATTCGGTTAACCATGGATCGTTTTCGCACTACGTTTACTCTATGTGATAATACGCATCCGCAGAGACGTCGAACAGTGCGCACCGAAGAAACAATTGCCGCTGTAGAGCAAAGTGTTGAAGAGGACCCGAATGAATCGATTCGCCACCGTGCACAGCAATTGGAGCTTTGTCCATCAACTTTATGGAAGATTTTGCGCAAAGATCTTGGCTTGCGACCTTACAAGATCCAGCTTGTGCAAGAATTAAAGCCGCGAGACCATGCAATGCGTCGTGATTTTGGTGTATGGGCCGAAAATGAGATTGATTTCGATGCTGATTTTCATCGCAAAATTTTGTTCAGTGATGAGGCTCATTTTTGGTTGAATGGCTACGTCAACAAGCAAAATTGCCGCATTTGGAGTGAAGAGAATCCACATGAGACCCTTGAAACGCCATTACATCCACAAAAACTGACTGTTTGGTGTGCTCTATGGGCTGGTGGAGTCATTGGGCCATACTTCTTCCGCAATAATGCTGGAGAGGCAGCTACCGTTAATGGAGACCGGTATAGAGCCATGATAACCGACTATTTTGTTCCCGAATTGGATGGCATGAATGTGGATGAGTTGTGGTTCCAACAAGACGGCGCTACATGCCACACAGCGCACGTCACAATCGATTTATTGAAGGAAACATTCGATGAGCGCATAATTTCGCGGAATGGACCTGTCAATTGGCCACCAAGGTCGTGTGATTTGACACCATTGGATTATTTTCTTTGGGGATATGTGAAGGCGCTCGTCTACACCAACAAACCAGAAACGTTAGGGGAATTGGAAGCCAACATTCGGGGCGTTATTGCCGACATACGGCCCCATATGCTCGAAAAAGTGGTTGAAAATTGGACCTGTAGAATTGGCTTTATTCGAGCCAGCCGCGGCGGCCACATGCCCGAAATCATATTTAAACATTAATGGCATAAAATTATCCTTCCAATAAAGCCAAATTGATGGACCTTAAAACGATTTTCTTGTGTTTTATTTCAATTCGAAGTTCTATACCCCTAAAAAAAACACCCTTTACAAGTAGAGTCCCATCAGCTTGTTGACAATGGGCATCAGGGTTATCACTATACCTTAGGCAGGCCACACTTAACTTGCAATCGGAAGTTATACACTTTTCGAAACATTCCAGTCGAACCATTCCAGTTTTTTTATTTGATGTCTAAACCGATCTGAGCGTGATAATTAATCGCTTAACGTATTATTATTTGTGAGCCGAATATTACAACACTTTCGTCATCATAGTCGAGTAGCTATGGGAATGCTATCACCCCTTAAGGCCTCAAGTATATAGTTTCTAATTAGCCGGCTTCTTTCCCTCTGCGCGTCATGATAACCCTCCCAAACTAATTGGTAATCTAGGGAGGCTCCTTCCTTCTCTGGAATCCATAGCTGTGGAACTTCGATTAGAATTAGAAATCATTACGATTAGAAAAATTAAGTAATCTAATCACTAGATTTTTTTTGATTCTTTATATTTTGATTACTAATTGATTAGATTAGAGCTTATCAAAAATCTAATAGCGATTAGCGACGATTAGCATATCTAATCAAAACTAATCAAAAAAAAATCTATTAGATTTCTCGATTAGTTTTCATTAAATTTGATTAGATCAACTGTTTTGAAATATTTTTTTTTTGCCGTTCAATTCATAAAGTAACAAACTTGAAATAACTTTTATTCAAAATTTCATCGTAAACATAAACAATTAATACTAGTTAAAGTATAAAAATTAAAGGCACATTCTGCAAAAAAAAAAATTCTGATTTATATTACATACATGCATACATATGTATCACAGAAAGTTTATATTCGACTTCATTAGTACCAACTTTTCAAAAGAAAAGTCAGACAATGAATTCCGTCTTTGATTATTGACTATGACAGCAAATGAAAACAGCCTTTCGACGGGCGGTGATGACGTAAGCGGGGTATTGAACGCTAGACACGCTCCCTATAGTGCACCATATTTATTCCAAATTTCAGGACCCGGAATCGGGTCATTCAAATATGCGTATAGCTCATTGGTAACCACTTCTTTGAAACCGTTTGGCGCGTTTGGTAAAATTGGTGTTCTGCGAATTAACGCTAAGAAATTCATATAATAAAACAAATAAGTAAATGAATGTAAAGGGTAAAGAGCGATGTCCCAATCGAAGGTTATTTAGTGATGCTTGTTGTTGTTGGATAGCTAAGAAATGCAGCGATGAAGAGATGAGTGTGCGTCGCGACGGTCCGAAACACGCACGAACTTTTCCATAAGTTGATGATTAGCGGTGCTTTGGCGAAAACAATACAAACATGGCAGCGAAAAATTGGATCGCTTGGAAAGCGAAGGTAGAACAGGCAGAGGTATTGTACAGTGGTGTAGCTATGAAAAACCACTTAATGAAATATTATGAAATATTCAAAAATATTTATATCACCTAAATAAATTTAGTATACAAAAATAAAAAATTTTTTTTTACAAAAATATTTCGAAATAGTTGATCTAATCAAATCTAAACAAAACTAGTCGAGAAATCTAATCGATTTTTTTTTTGATTAGTTTTTAGTTGATTAGATATGCCAATTGTCACTGATCGTGATTAGATTTTTGATAAGTTCTAATCTAATCAAAACGTAATCGATTAGAATAGCCATCTAATCTTAATTAATCAGTTAAGATTACAAAAAAAAAGTTTCTAATCCGATTAGTAATCATTAGGATTACTAATCATTATTCTCCAGCTATGTTGGAATCCTATTAAAGTTGCTTAAATGCCTGCGTGCAGATTAAGAAATAGAATGCCACTGATCAGTTATAACGCTACGCTGCAGCTCACAGAGTTAAGCGGACTAATTATGAGATATCTATTTCGTAGTCTTCTCTAAGCGATTTATTGCCGGTTCGCTGCAAAAAGGCTTGTATGTATCTTAGGCTGTGGAATGTGCACATCAAACACGCTCACACTATGCCTGGTTTATAGTCAGGATATAGCCAGTTAGCTTAATATATCTATTTACCAGATAACCATATTTTGTTCGACGACGAAGTCAATAAAAATATTTCGGAATGCTGGGAACAACAAATTATATAGAACACTCTGTCCGTCCAAAATAAAGTTTCCTGCGGTGCTTTGAGCCTTGGCCTTCTGGTGACTTGAAAATAGTGGTGGCGTGATAAGTTAGAATAAGTATGTAAAGCGCTGAACATAAGGCGACACCGGTCTCTGTTTGCGAAGTATTGGTGGCAATATCTAATAGCTATGAAGAAGCACAAGAGGATTTTATTACATCAAAAATTAAAAATAAAAAGACAATTAAAAGTTGAAAAATGTATGTATATCTTAACTTTTTTTTATTCGTTGAGAATTTTTTTTTGCTCATAAATTTTTTTTATTTTACTCACTTTCAACATTTGAATACTTAAGTCCCTGTCACTCAAATTTAATCAATTCATAAATATGCATGAGCTCTTTCTATTTGCAAAAAAAAAAACATAAACACAAAATAAGTGTCACAAATGAAAGCGATTGACAAATGCCAAACTAAGGCCCGGTTTTTCAGGACAAGTTTAACTCAATTTGTCAGTTAAACTAAGCTTAAACTTGTTACGCAGTTTTTCAGTCAACTTTAAACGAAGTTTAAACGGAGTTTAAGCGCAATTAAGAAAGGACGATATTTTTATATTTAATTAAATACTGGATATATCATCTGCAGAAAGTGATTATAGTGATGCAGAAATTGGCGAAATGCTAACTATTACAATACTCTGAGGAGAGGCAATGGCGTTGAATATGTATACAAATATTATCTGTTGCCGTATCTAGATAAAGAAAAAACCAATGTTGCCGTATAAAAAGCAAATATTAAAAGCGGCCTTAAACGCACACTGAAAAACCGCTCTGCAGTTTAACTGGAGTTTAAATTTATGCCGAGTTCAAGCAAACTTAGTTTAAACTGAGCTTAACCAAGGACTGAAAAACCGGGCCTAAGTATAAAAACGAGTAAGATTGTCAAAAAAAACGGGTGTAGATATAAACTAGCCTCAGCTGTGACCTTTTACACATCGTTATATCCGATATTTTATCAAACGATTGACTTTATTTTTGCCAATTAAATGGAAACACGTCCATCAATTTGCATGGCAATCAATATACAAATTAAGGAATAATTGCCTACGACGGCTAATTTAATTTTTTTCAACACCCTTATCTAAGCTTTGGGGTCATGGAGGGCGAGTAGCCTATTTTGTTCTGTATAGAAAGGGGGCTGCTTGAATGCATTTATCTCATTCTGAGACATTAGCGCTGGATTTGGCTATGGTACTTTCAAAAATCGTTTATATAATTATGGTCTTTAGCGATCTTGTTAATTTTTCTCCGCAACATTCTTTGTAACAGGGGTAAGCTGCGTGGCGAATTTTATTATATCTTAAACGATTTTTGCTTTATCATCAATAATGTTCACGTAATCAAAAGTGGGCGGTACTACTCCCGTTTTCAGATAATTTATAAATAATTGAACAATCACTCTTTGTTTTTACAACAACCTCCTTAGTGACATAAGGTAATGGTCAATTAGAAAATTCAGCAATAGAGAAAAGATAAGTTTATATTTTGTTGTTATGCTATACAGGAATCGAGTCCATCTATCTTTGGTTCCGATTCAAGCACAGTACCCATTATACCTCGGTTCCCCACAAAACCTATATAAATATATCTTATCTGAAATGAAAATGCAAGCAGAATAAGTGGCACTTCAAATTATATGACACGTTATACAAATCAAAGAATTTGTAATACTTTAACCAAAGAAATCTTCTGATATGAAATTGTCAAACAAACCTAATAGTAGGTAGGGTTGCCAATAAAAAGTTATAGCAAAAATTAACATATCATAAAGTTTAAACATTACAATGTATGCACACTTAAGAAACATTTATACGTAGGGTCCTGAGCAGAGTAAAAGGAGCCAAACAAACATTTTTAAATAATTTTTGCCTGCCTGTCCGTGTGTTTGTATGCGCATCACTCAAAAACTGCTACATGGAATTATTTAAAATATTCACCGAAGTGTTGTTGGCTGCATAACTCAAATTTAAGAACAAATTTTATCGCCGAGTATTAATTTCTGGTCCCAAAACACAGTGGTGGCAATAAAAGTAGGCTCAACTGTTTTTATACATGAGGTAAAATTTAACAAACACATTTCTGCATACAAAAAATATTTATTAAAAGCTACTACTCTTAATCGGGTGCAACCCAAAGCATTTCCACTTTTTTGCTTGCTTTAAGCTTCTGCTTCCTTACCATTTTCTATTTTGGCTATTTTTTTTTTTGTTGTCTAAAGGCCAGTTTCATAAAGGTCGGTTAAGCCGTCAAAATACGTCAATTAAATCCCGGTTAGCGTTAACCGGCATTTGTGAAAGCGGCCCTAAGAGGTTTCATATCAACTGATTTTTATACTCTCTTCGAGCGTCATTATTATAATTATTTCCTTTCGCTAGATTTTTTATTCCAAAGTGTTATGTTCTTTTTTACTTAAATGGATTAAATTAAAAAGTTCTTTCAAAAAGATTGAAATAGGTATATGCAAGTAATTCACAGAAAATGCCACTTAACCTCAACTTAATCTATTCACTGTCCATATAATGATCATATTCCACGCAACATATGCATTCGTTTCTGACAATTAATGACAAGAAGAATGTTCCTGCATTGATTCGCGAACGATTCCAAGCAACATTCGTTTTTGAAGATGAACGACTAAAAGAACGTTTTTATTTTTATTCGCAAATGATTCATGAATGCATTAGCGAACGTGAACGATGTGGATATTCTTCTTCGCGAATAAGAATGCAACATTTTTTATTTATTTATTTTTTTTTAAATGTTCACGTTCGCGAATACGAGCGAACAAGAGTTAATGTTTCCCAACATTAAAAACTGAACATCTTTCGAGATTTATTAGTTAAGCAAAATTCTTATTTATTTGTTAAGAAAAGTGTGCCAAAGAAATTAATAGTTACTCAGATTTCAATAAAAGTTTTTTGAGTAAGACATTATTACTCTGGATCTCATTTTTAAGAATCTGATTAATTAACAGATTTGCTTAGTAATAAAAAAAAAAACATAAAGCAAATGTTTATTACTGGACTTTTATATGAGTTCTTCTTCAACCTTTAAATCATTACATTGGCAACCCTGAAAAGTAGTCCAGCTTATCACATGTGTTATTTCCAAATAGCCGTGATATAAAATTAATTCACCAGACTACATGAAATTTACACAACGACAACTTAATACAACAAGCGATAAGAATTCCGTTTACGCCTATACAAAAACAAAGTGTTGAGTACACATGCAATAAATAAATACGGCTGGAACCCAAATGTGGTTTTACTCATCAAACTACAAAACCACTGCAAACAAAGTAAACAGAGCGAGCAGCCATAAGCGCTTTCCACAGCAAACATTTCGCACTTGTTGCGGCTTATCAGTAGCGCAGCATAGCCCATAAACTCATTAACAATCAGAAAACTAAACACTCTTGCCGCTATACATATCTGCATACAATTTTATTGTTGTTCTGCTTTATCAATAGTTTGGGCGGGAAAGCAGGCGAAATGGTTGATTTACAGAGAAATTCACGCAACAAGTAGTACTTGCAACAAAACCAGAAAAATGTATGAGAGCAGAGAGATCGATGGAGCGCAATTGAAAAAAGTGAGCGCGAGTGTGCGAGTGCAAACTAATATCAGCTGAGCACATAGTATCAGTGTGACCAGGTTAGCCTTTTCGAGACGAGAATTTGCCTTTTTTTTTTGTCCTTTAGCCTCATAATTTTGGTTTTAGCTTCGTGGCTTTTTAAGCCTTTTTTTACACCAACCCTTTTCTGGTCCCAACATCATATTTTTTATATAAAATTAAAGTTAAATGAAGGTACTATTGATAACGAAATACAGAAAATTATTCGTAAAAATTGTCAACTATTTTTAATGAAGTTGATAACCCAATTGGGACATCGCCTACCTGATAATATGAACTCTTTAGAAGATACATTTTTTTTCAGTTGATAATTCTTTGAAAGTTACAAAGCCGGATGTATTTTCTCACTTTCAAAAAGAAAAATCTAGGTATTTTCCAAGTTAAGTAGCATTGATTGAGATTTAGTGGTGAAAGCTAATAACCGTACAGTGGACAAGTGTGACCTCTACCTTTCAGTAATAAGGAGGTTGAAAGAATGTTTAGTGCCATGAGCATTTGAAAAACCAAGTTAAGGGACAGATTAAAAATTAGAAGGCTTAACTCGCTGTTTAATATTAGATGTTCGTTAAAACGCTTATCCAAATGTTGGACCTATTTTGAAATTACCGATGATCTCATCTCTATGCTAAATACCCAAACTTTGTACGCAGACCCAAGCTCTTCTGATTCATCAGACAAAGAAACTATTATAAAATTAATTAGCTCGCAGTGATTTTTTTATAGCATGTATTCTTTGAAAAAATTCGTAGGCAAGGAAAATGTTCCTGATATGTGTTTAAACAAGAACAGTTCCTTTAAGTTATGTTTACAGCTTTATATGCAAATACTTTTAACTAAAATAAAAAATTTAAAATGGATTAAAAAAAAAAATTTTTTTTTTTTTTAATTTTAGCATTATTTTTTTTTTTGCCATTTTATCCTCTCTTTTTTCGATCACCTGGTCACACTGTGTAGTATACAGCGATCGCCACAGCTAGAACGACTAATAATCATAGAACGCCAAGAACACCCAAACGCTAATTCAGTTTAAGCAGAGACGCGTAACGGTGTGATTGCGCTATAACGGTATTTAGTAGGTGAATATCGTGTAAGCGATGAATCGAATGAATGAAAATAGGCGGTCGGTGCGGAAAAATCGTGCGACATAAGCATGAACAGAGTGAAAATCTTTTTCCCCCTTTGTTATTATATTTGTTTGTGCTTTCTTTGTACTTGTGAGAAGTGCAAGTTCAATGACTAGTGAGAAAGAGGAACAAAAAAACAATGGAATTGTATGTGGTTTAATTTAAAAATAAAACATGTGAATACATAATGTTGATGTGTTTTTAAAATTTTATTGAAGCAAAGATAAAAAACAAAAATTGACTTCTAAAGCAAACGATTAGATAAAATTTACTTACATATAATTACGGTGACCATGTGTTGTTGTCAAAATACAGAGAGACACAAATATGCAATGGATTCAGTATATGTCAAAGAGCAGCTGATATAAAATTACTTTAAGTCGTGCTAAACTAATGGCATATTTACTAGTTAAGGTGTATTCGCATTAATCTTAATTGCTTTGATGCATGATGTCCGCTTGCTTTGGACCACTGGCTCTTTGAACCGTTGCACGCTATTCTTCCTTTCTCAAACCATAATTTAAAAACTTTTTTAGTATTGAGCGTTGCATGTCTGTTAATATTTGGTATTTTGTGGGCAGCTTACATAGTTAAGCGATCCTTTCCCACCATATGTCCCATCGCTTTTCGCCTCCTCCAAAAATGTTGCGTCATTTTGTTGGGGGTCACTGTGTGTTCTTTTGCTAATAGAAGTTTTCGGGACTTTTCTTGGACTTCCGGCTTCCGTCTCAATACAGGCTTTGAACAACTCGCTTGATTGATTTTTTGTAGATATTAATAAGTAAAAAAAACCAATAAAGCTTTCATCATTAGATGTAGAATATCAATTAAGAAAATTATTATTACAGTGTTTTAAACATACCGCAGAAGATGTTTTTAAAATTTATACATTCTTCCACGTACTACTCAGATTTAGTATAAATGATAAAACCTTTAGTGAATAAAAGTTTACAAAAATCCATTAAACCAACAAGTTAATCCCAACAGGTGAATGCGCGTTTTATGCTCTGTTCGGAATACCGAAAACATGATATAACAAAAAAAAAATTGATCTCATATATCTCATATATCAATGTCTGGTTATGACAAACTTTATCACATGATAACCTAATCATGGCTTGCCTCAGAATGACATTTTCGTTTACACAAAAGTCTGATTAAGTTATTATAATAAAGTTGGTTATTGTGAACGTTTTTTGAAAAAAATTCTCAAAAGTTGCATTATGAACGCATAAAAAGTGACAGCTGCTCTGTTTTCAATTTTAAACGAACCATTCTGGCGTACAAATTTCGATTTCGATATTTCTTTTTGTGGATATTATTATATTTTTAAACTCTATTACTTGCAGAGCTTGTTAGCAAAACCATTTATCACAAAATCAGAATTTTACTTTCAGCTGTCACTTTTTGTTTTGCTAAGCACATAATCATAGGTCCATCCTTTGATAACTTTTATCAGCAGATAATCAGCAAATCTTTGATAATCAGACATTGAGTAAACGGTTTTTGGGCCAACCTCTGATAAAGTCTTGATTAAGCAGTTAATCAGACATTGATTAAACGGCCCTAAGGTTTTGACAGCCGCTGTAAATTCACGCTTTTTCTCCGCTTTTTTAACTTAAAAATAAATTACAAACAGACCTGATGAATTTGATTAGTAAGTAGTAATCAACTAATTAGACGGCTTCTTTAATTGGTAATTATTATTTTAATCCTTTTCCAAGAAAAGGCAATTATTAATGGATTACGATTAGAAAAACCTCATTAACAAATATTTAAAAAAAAAAAAAAATAAAACAAAAAAAAAATTAAAAAAATCAAAAATTATTTTAAAAAAATTGCTTTGATTACCTTTGACTATTTTTGATTATTATTATTTTTTTTTTTTTCAGTATTGTTGTTGATGTGCTTCTACAACAATACTGAAAAAAATTCAAAAATAATCAAAAGTAATCAAAACAACTTTTTTTTGTTTAGTTTTGATTTTTTTAATAATAGTAAAAAATCATGATTTTTTTTTATTTTTTTAAATTAATTGGAAAATAATCATTAAAAATTGAAAGTAATTGGTAATCAATCATTAAATGGATTCTCAAGAGGATAATTAATCAAATCAGTAATCATTAGGATTAGTAATCAAAATTTAACAGGTCTGATTACAACAATATCTGTCATGTTTGTGCAGGTGGGGTGGTCACCGTACTTTGGTATAATCTAGTAAAATAAATTAATAATAATTCGATGACAAAAACATTTTGATTATAAAGCGATTTGTGATAATAATACATAATCAATGCCTAATTAAAGGGTTATATATGTGTGTGTGGCGGTTTATGTGTAGTGAAAAATTTTATTTAATTTTGCAAGGAAAATTTTCTGACCGACATTAAACTAGTACGAAAAGAAAAAACCATATACTTTTACCAGCAAAATATGCTGGTTTTAGAGAATATTGGAGAGTTTCTAGAGTGTTTAGACTTGGTTTGAGCATGGTATTATGCTATCCGAAATTTGAAAATTGGCAAACATCGTTTAGGTTTATGTACAAAAAGAAAGTTGGTGGCCTAGTTGTCTCTTTCACCACTACTTGGTTTAACTGTAGGGTAAATACGACCAATCAAATTGATAATTGAATTTGCAAATGCGGAAAAAATTATTTGGAGTATATTATGTTACAATAAAAATACATTATAACTTAATAAATTAAATTAATTAAACTTATCAGAAATAAAATATGAGTGATTTCTTTTTCAGTAACTGTCACTCCTCCTATGCACCGTCTATTAGCTGTGACACAGTTAAATATTCGTTAATTTGTAGTTATAAATGTACTTTTTATTAGGTAGTTGCGCTTCATCAATTAAACTTGCCTTCCAATTAGCATAGACTTAATTAATTGATCAGAGAATAACCATTAGCGATTAATAAAACGTTTAATTGTTCCATTAAGAACATTTTAATTGCAATCTAATTTGTGTTTGTTAAGGAAACGGCGTAATTAAAATTGTATTCATTTCAAAAGTCATTTAATTTAATAATTTAATCATTTAACAAACTCACCACACTATCTTTGTGTAATCATTAATTAATTTGAAAGACATGAGCCGAGTTAGCAAGATTTCAATTAATTTTTGTTTCTAGTAAACAGTAATTAATCGGGGTATGTATAGTTACAATTGATCAATCAGAAATAATGTTAATTCAAAACTTGTTTTATAGATTAATGTCACATGCCTACTTTGTATAGCTCACAAACTAGAAATCAAAAGAAGTAAATAACTATAAGTAATCAAAAAATAATCATTGTATCATGTGCATAGAAAGTCAAAAATTATTTAAAATAAACAGATAATAAAAAAGTGATTAATTGAAAAATTATAAAATAAATATGATAAACTATTTCATTTAATTGTTAAATTTTAAAGCCAATTTATATTAAGGAGCAGCGACTAATCAATCTATCGAGCAGGCCAATAATAAGCAATTAATTGTTTTCTTGCAATCTAATTAGTTTAATTATTAAGTAAACTGTTTAATGTAAATTGGATTTATAGGAATATTAAAATTTAATTAATTAAATTTAAATGTTAAGCCGTGTTCGGGTATCACCGTGTGATAATCATTGATTTATTTGTTCAGAAAAGTACTGGAAATAAATAAACAAAGTTAGACAGACTGCAATTAATATTTGTTTCTGGTTAATAGTAGTTATGCGGGATCTGAATACAGAACGTCAATTATCGAAAGTTTTGCACAATCAGAAATAATGTTAAGCACAAAATTTGTTTAATCGATTTATCGCACATCTCTGCTTTCTATATTCTACAAACTGTTTTGAAAAAAAACTACGAATATTAATCAATTAATAGTCAAGATCATTGTAAATAATCAAATAATAAAAAAACTGAATAATTGATTAAATATTTGCTGGTGTTATTTAGCTCTTAGTCAGGAAAAATATAAAATCTTCGGAATTTGATGAAAAGCTGAGCAATTCAAGCTTTAGTCTTTATCATTTTCAGTCATTATTTAGTAGGTCGGAATTGAGCCAAAATCGACGGTTCAGCTTCGTTTTAAGAAAGAAAAAGAATTGTAAAGAGAGTACAAAAAATCAGAGTTCAGAATTATTCATTAATGAATATTTAAGTACGTTCATTTACGACTTTACACGCAACCGTTAACATTGGAAAAACAATTTGTATTCAAATACGCGAATAAAAACAATCCCGAATTGGTCCCGGAAAGGTTCCGGGGTAATCTTGAACGGATCTCTATATATCCCCGAATAAATCCACTAAGTATCGGAAAAATTCTTTTTTGATTCATATTTGGGTTAGTACACCCGCATTATCATTTTTTATATTTACGACTTCAACATTCAGCGTATATTTCACGCAAAGTATCCACTCATTTCTGAAGATAAATGACAAGAAGAACGTTCTTATTTGGATTCGCGCATACATTCGCGAACGATTCGCGAACATGTACGATGTCGATTTTTGTTACGTTCTTGTTCACGATTGCGAATGCAAATTTCATCTTTTTTTTTTAAGTTTACGTTCGCTAATATGAGCGAACGAGAACGAATGTTTTCGAACCCTGCAAAAAACAAATTGACTGATTTGGTAAATTTTTCGCAACCCAAAAAAATGTGATTGACTGCGCCGAAAATTGTCTGATTATTATTTCCGTGCAAAGAACACGCAAATATTTGCTGAAATTGACAATGAAAGGCAAATGTTTTTTTCTTTTTTTTTATCACCTCAATTGCGAAAACCAATTGAAAATTAACCTATACCATAACGAAGCGACAACAACAAACACGCCATTGACAACAAAAAGCTAATGTGAATTTGTTTAAGCTAAAAATAGCAACATTGCGCACACGTGAGATGTGATAATAAGTGAAAAAACAACAACACATACAATGCAACAATAGTAACAATCCCGAAACACTACACAAAACAAAAAGTCTAGTCGCAAAAACAACAAACATTAAAAATGATATAATTCAATCTAAAAAGCATATTAATGAATGTTGTTGTAAATAAATTACAATAATGTCAAAATATCAACGACTTCTCGAGCAGTCTGGCACTGAAGGTGTTGGTGCTGGCGGTAGTGAGGCTGCCGCTGCCGATGAACACACTACCACTACCACGCGAGAAGGTGGAACAACAACACCAAACACAAGAGCCCACAATGCCAATGCTCATGCGCTGCTCTTCACTGATAGTAGCAGCAATGATTCTAGCAGCAGTAATGGTGATGGGGGTGATAATAGCAACAGCCACTCAAGGGTGATGATGCGCAACAACAACAACAACCTGAGCAATAGTAACAAGAGCAATAACAACAACAATAGCAATAGCAGTAGTAATAGTTTGATTAGTCGTAGCAGTGCGAGTAGCAGCTGGGAATATAGTCCCTTTGAAAGCGCAAATACAAATGGAATTAATGCTCAAATGAATGTAGTTGATATGCTAAAAACAACAACAACTTCAGCTACGACAACATCAACAACACTAGGAACAACAATGAATTTTGTTGCTGGGTCAGCGTTAACGTCATCAACGTCGCTTTTGTTGGATGTTTATGATGTGGATGATACAACAATGGAGGTGCCGTTGCTTGGTGGCGCTGAAAATAACAATGCAAGTGAAATTTATATATTTTATTTTTGTCTGAAATTCAATTAACTGCACGAAAGTATTTTGTATGTGTCCATAAGTATGTATCAGGAATGGATGTTTTACAAAATTTTAGTGACGAAAAACTAACAAATTAGGGATGCCTATGTCCGGGATTTCGGAATTTTAATTTTTTTTTTCTTTAAAGATTGCTAAAGATTTGTAACGAAATCTCGTATAGAAATAAAACTTAGTTTTTGCTGTTATTGTTTCGAGTAACATAGAAATACTGAAACATAATTATAAACGGAATGATAAGAACAGTTCCCAACGAGTAATAGAAGAACAACGGAAGTAATGGGACCTTAAACAGTTACGAAGCACTGAACACGGAAACGAAATATGTAACGCTACCTGCGTAACGGAATGGTAACGAAATGTTTCAGCACAAAACCCAAACTAGTAAGGTTCCTTGCGTACCAAAACTGTAACGTAAACGTATGCGGTTTCTGCTGATGAGTTTTTTTTTATATTTAAATTTTATTTTATTTTGAAACAAAAATCGCTTCAAATATTTTTGCAAATAAAAAGTGTTAAAAATTTTAACATTAACGTAGTTTTCCAATTTGCTAAAAAAGTTTTTTTTTTAAATAGTTTATTTTATTAAAATATACCACAATAGTTCTTCATTCCAAAATGGACCCAAGAGCTTAAAATAACTCATTTGAAATCAATTTTTAACCTAACCTAATTCTTGCAAAAATTCCCCTAACTTTGTGATTCCCCATATAAGTGCCTACGATGTTACACTGCACCTAGAAAGCTCAAATGTTCCTGAGGTTTCATTACAAGCTCTGTTTTTATATGTACCTGTACTTTTCGTTACTAAGTTACTGTTACAAGTTGTGTTTCAATATCACGGTTTCCGGCAATAGTTCTGTTCTTGTGACCATTATTTTGGGCAGTTTCTTAAAAGGTTTTTTTTAACTGAAACTGTTTCCAGAAAATTGTTACTCCTTGTGATACAAAAGAGTAACGTTTGTAAGAGTTTCGTTATCCATCTCGGTATAGCATGTGTCCATACAACTCTGTTTCGCTTCTTGCCTGTCGAACAATAACGAAACAAGTCCTGGTTGATTGTGATTGAACCTGTGGATCTAAAGCATCTACTATAGACATTTTTCGCATTTCAAACTTATAAAAAATATCCTTCCCTCGTGTTAATGTTAAATTTATCAGCCTGAGAAAACTAAAACTTTTTTTTTACAAAAGATGTGCTTATCAAGAAAATTTATTTTAAAAATATAAAAACCTAACTTCAAATAATTTTAAACTTTAGAAAATAAAAAATTTATTGTGCTAAAACCAGACCTGTTAAATTTGATAAGTAATTAGTAATCAATTAATTATAAGACTGTTTTAATTGATAATGATTATTTTAATTGTTTTTCAAGAAAAGGCAATTATTAAGTGATTACGATTAGAAAAAATCAAAAAAAAATCCAAAATAATCAAAAAAGTTGCTTGATTACTTTTGATTATTTTGAATTTTTTTCAGGGTTGTTAATGTGTATATTTATGTGCTTCTACAACAATACTGAAAAAATCAAACATAATTAAAAAAAAAATCAAAAAAAATAAGAATTATCAAAAGTTATCAAAGTTACTTTTTTTGATTATTTTTGATTTTTTTAATAATCGTAAGAAATCATTATTATTTTTTAATTAATTGGAATATAATCATTAAAAGTTGAAATTAATGATAATCAATTATTAAATGGATTCTCAAGAAAATAATTTATCAAACCGCTAATTATTACGATTAGTATACATATTAAACAGGTCTGGCTAAAACGTATCAAAATCCTATTGTTAAATATATTAAAATCAGATAATTTTCTTCACTTGGAGAAAATCAGATCCCGAAAATTTCAGGATTGCTAAACTCAAAAAAATGGAGATCCCTAACATATATCCTGCAATGACGCACCAAAGTCGTCAGGAAACATATCAGTAGCCAAATTGAGTCTTCTGACAGTGACCAAACTAGTCTCAAAAGAACTAAACTTTAACTAGTAAAAATGTAGATTGCTAAAATGTCCTTGTACGAAAAACCCGAGTGAAACTTAATTTTGCTGTTTGCTGCACTATGACTGGAACCTGTGAGCTCGCCAATGTGAACCGAGAACCGACCGCATTTAAATCTATTTCTCTTACTACGTTTGTACTACATTTTTTTTGTTCCAATTTGAACTAGTTTGAGACTGGTATACTTCTGTCCGAAATCTTACAATTGACATCTCATAGGACATCACCATGTTAAAAATAGCAGTTGCTTAAATAGAAAAAGGACAGCTGACTGACTAGTTGTGCTTGGTATACATACTAGTTTTGAAGTAGCTTGCAACTAGTTGGTTTGATTGCCGGGCATATATGCATGTCTAACACAATAGCATTCTTATTTACACAATTACCTCCATTATGCTATACTGCTATAATCAGTATCAACATATTTTGACTGCTATTCATGGGTAATTCCTTGTGAGTGCAACGTAGCATTGGTTAGAAAGACTTCAATTTTTTAGAATTCTATCGTTGTGATGCTCGGAACGACGCGGACTACCAAAACTACAAACTGCGTTTATCTCTACACATAATAAAATTGTAACAAATCGATATCTGTACATTGCAGATATTCAAGAAAAATTTATAGAAGGGATCATTATTAAGATAATAGAAGCCAAATCAACAGTTTTTAGAATTTCTATCTGTTCGTCTATCTGTACTCGTATGTTTGGTCGTGCATCACGCAAAACTGCTTAATGGAATTGAAAGGTACTTTTACCGTTGCACTACTAGACGCTTAACTTAAAATCTAAGATATCATTTGTTCCAAAGCCTCGGGAAAAAATTTGACAAAAGATATTTTAAAGATATATACAGTAGACTGGGTCGATTCATTAACCGATATCGCGCCATCGATTTTTCGATAAAAATAAATTTCGAGCCTGCGAAATTTCATTTTTTTGACTTTTTTTACTTTGATTTGTAAGGTTTTTTTCATGACCTACTAAAAAAATTTTAATTTGATTTTAAAATTTTCATGTATACCCTGTCCGACCCAAAAATGTCCGCTAGAAACGCTGGCGATAACAGTTTTTTGAAAAAAATTTTAGTTTCGGGTTTTGGAAAAGTCGATTTTTCAACCAAAACAAGTCCCAAAACCCGAAAATAAAATTTTTTTTCAAAAAACCATTATCGCCAAGGTTTTTTGGGTATGCGTAGTGGAACTTTTTTTTCCTGAGCCCAAAACCTATCGAAAAATCGATGGCGCGATATCAGTTAACTTTCGGTCATACAGATCGAGCCACCCTAATATATAGGGTATTCTTTTTCAAATTTTAGGGACTTTGTTAAAATAATATAACTCCATTCACGGTTTTTGGGTGCAATGTGTCAAATAAGTTGACGCCCTATTAACTTAATTCTAGCCCCGTTTCGCATATACAACTTGTGATTAACCAGCGACCAATCCTGAAAGCCCCCATTTATTTTTTAAATTTAACTTTCCTACGATACATATACAATGTCCCATAAACAATGTCCCATATTTATTTCCTATTAACAATAGCACTTTTCAGAAAATGAAGCCTTAATAACTCAAAGTATTAATATTGCAGAATAATCTGAGTCAATAATGTTATTCTGGGTGAAAAAATTTTTGCAATTAGGCAATTTATTCAGGTGGAAAAGTAGGGCTTATGTAAGACATCGTCACAATTATTCATATATATATTTTTTTAGATTTCTTAACGATTATACTAAAGTTTATTGGTCTGTGAATGTTAAATTATTCAACTAATTTATTTGTGTTTCAGCCCGGCTTTTGTTATATTTGTAAAATTGATGTTTATACAATTTTTTTGTTGTTCGACTGTTATTATAAATGGAAAATATAGAAAAGAATAGAAACAAACACCCTATCTATTCGGATATATCTATTTCGAAAGCTGCTAAGCTTCACTTATCAACGAACTTTTGGCGTCGCGCTCCCTATGGGAAGGTTTGAACTCTTGTACAAGTTAAAGCATTTTATACTTTTCAGCTATGTAGGAAATAGCTTTGCATAGAACTTCATAAAAATTTAATTTGCAGTTTTTCGTTACAATTTTTTTCAGAGAAGTTTGGAATTTTTCATTTTTTTTAAAAGAATTTCATACTTTTTAAGGTATCATAACAAAACTAATATAGATTGCATTTTTATAAAATTTTTGACTTTTCCAATTCTTTCTAAAGGACATTTCACTGTTTTGTTACATATATACAATTTGAAAATTAAATTCTTCTAAGCATTTTATTTATTCAAAATTACTTTTAAAAAATTGAATTTGTATTTTTTCTTTAGAATTTTGTTGTTTGTTACAAAAAATTTACTTTAGAATTTTTGAAAGCTTACAATTTTTCATTTTTTAAAAATAAAATTTTTGAAAAACTCATTTTTTTAAGCATTTTATTTATTCAAAACTGCTTTCCAAAAAAATTTCAGATTCAAAGATTTCAACTTTATTTAAAAAATTTTAAAAGCTTTCAATTCTGTTGAAAGGAAGTATAATATTTCTATTTTTTGAAAACTTAGTTATTTTTTTTATGTACAGATGTGTTGATTTCAAAACTGTTTACAATTTTTTTATCAAAGACTCTGAAGTTTTCAAATTAAAAAAAAAAAAAATTTCTCAAATTTCTCAAATTTTTTTTTATTTTTCCCCCTCATTCACACAGACCAAATAATATAGCCAGTGAAGTTGTCAACTTAGGTGTCACAAAAAAATTAAAACAAAAGCTGTGTAGGTTCCGAACAGTATTAGAGTTCCTGAAAATGTAAAAAAGAATGTATCGGTGGCATTTAAATAGGTCTGGAGCTCCTAAGACGAAGAACAAAAGTTCTGCACACAAAAAAATTTAAATTTTCAAATTTTTAAAATCTGTTATATGAAAACTGATCTGAGTAGCATAGAAATAGCTCTACAGTTCCTCAGAAGAAGAAAAAGTTTTTTTTTCACTTCGTCGTATAGCCACTACGGCCCAATGTCATAGAAATCATGTAAGGTATAAAGTCTTCAGCATAACCGAACACAGGGCTCCCTTACATAATTCAAAACTTTTTAGGTCTAAAATTTAAATTTGTATGCACCTGAAAATTGAATTCCCTTTAAACAATTTATTTTTATAGTTAGTGTAAAAAAATATAACAATCCCTACATTCTGGAATTTTCATTAATCCTTGAACAAATGAAAACTTAAGTCCTAAAAGCATATTTTTATTAACAACAATCAACAAATCTAGCATACCTCTTTAATAACTGCAAATCATCAAAATTCCAAAATCAATTTTAGAGGCTTAAGGGTCAAATTGAGTTGCTAAAACTAACAAAAAAATTCAATAAGTCAAAAAGTTGAAAACAATTTTAATTCAGTGCTGCTATCGACAAACGAAATATTTCGAAAACTTGTTCAAATATTTATTTCGTAAATAATAAATACTAACCTATGAATTGTTTTTTTTTTTTTTGTTTATTTTACATTAATATTTACCAAAGCTAATGACGCATTTTTCATTTTTGTTTTGTATATAAAATATTTATTAGCAGTTTTAGCGGAATTTTAAATTTTTATATAGTTTTATTTGCTAAGCGTTCTATCGAACTTTTTAAGTTTTTCATGTGAATAATTCATACCCAGCAATAAAACAGCAAACTGAGAAGACGAAAAACTAGTTTACAGCAGCGCTTGCTGTCACGCAGGCACAATATCTCATACATGACCCGGTTACTTGATGATGCTTGAATCAGCTACACTTAGCATAATCTCACTTATACAGGGTGGCTGATGAATTTTGCTACATTAAGAAACTGAAATAATTTTTTTTTCAGTGTATGGAATTCATTTTTCTTTTATTCATGTTAAAGCTCATTAAATTTTATTAAATATAGCTTAATTAGTTTTAAAAATAATGGAATTTAAATGCCCCCCTGCTCGTCGATGCATGTGCGGCATCTTACCAAAAAGTTGTTCATTACTGCTTGGAGAGTTGAGACAGGAATAGCCGCAATTGTTTCTCGAATGGATTGCCTTAGTTCATTCAAATTTGTTGGTTTTGCTTTGAAGACTTCCTGTTTGCAATAACCCCACAAGAAAAAGTCAGGTGCAGTAAGGTCAGGCGACCTGGGTGGCCAACGGAATGTGGAGTTTCTGGATATCAGCTTATTGGGAAATTTTCGTCGCAATTCTGTCATAACAGGTTGGGCTATATGAGGAGATGCACCATCTTGCTGAAACCACACAGAGTTGAAAGAAATTCACATTCGGCGTAATTCTGGATAGAAAAACTCTCTCAACATGCTCAAGTAACGGTCTCCAGTAACAGTAACGGTGTGACTGTTTTCTTCGAAGAAGTAGGGCCCGACAATGCAGCGTGCTGAAACTGCACACCACACTGTGACGCGAAGTGGATGCAATTCCGTCTCATGGAGTATCTGTGGGTTGGAAGCACTCCATATTCGACAATTTTGTTTGTTTATGTTGCCGTTTAAATCGAAATGGGCCTCGTCAGACACGAAAAGAGAGTTCAACATGTTTCCATCCTCTTCCACCATTTGAAGCATCTTCTGGCAAAATTCCAAGCGAATCGGCAAGTCTGCAGCGTTCAGTTTGTTGGCCATTTGAATTTTATATGGGAATAAGTCCAAATCTGTGTGCATAATTGACTGTAATGACTGTCTGCTTACACCCATTTGAGCAGATAAGCTTCTTGTCGAAACACGTGGATTGTTTTGTATGGCAGCAGCTACAGCAGCGATTGTTTCCTCCGTTCGAACTGAAGGGTTTCGATGGTAAGGTCTTCTGTTGACTGTCCCATGCTCGGCAAAATTGTTTACAAGTCTTATTATGGTCCATCTGCTCGGAGGATTGCCGCCAAACGTGCGCCTATACTCTCTTTGAACCGAAACTACGGACTCCAGTGCGTGATAGCGGCGGACAATCCAAATTCTTGTTTCAGTGTCCCAGTTATCCATTTTTGTTAAATGTAAAAGTCAATCTGCAAAATAAAAAAAAACTTAACCAGATTCATTAAATAGAAAAAAAGTTATTTAATTTTTTTTTGGTAGCGGCTTTCATCAGCCACCCTGTATTATTTTGAGCTATTTTGAACAAGTTTGAGGCTGGTATATTTGCCTGTAAAGTCTATTAATTCAAAAAAGCACTGTTGGATACTAGTTGGCTGGAAATGCTTAATCGTTGCGAGTTGGTTTGAGTTATAAATTTAATCTTTCGCTTTCCACTGCTTAATTGTTTGTGTATATTCTCTCACATGAATTATGCACCAAAAATGTTGCGTTAGGAAACAAAAACAAAATACACAAAACACATATGTGCAAACAAATAATAACAGCTTTAAACCAAATAATAAATTGATGTAACGGCATAGGGACTTCTACTCCACAAGAAATTGAACATACTTGTACAAATTTTTCCATCAAATCGAAAAGGGAGAAATAAATAGTAGCACCTCAAAAGTAATACTTATCTCGGGTTGGGAGCAACCAAATTGTGTTATTTATATCAAAACGACACATGAAAATGTTTGCTAATTTTTAAAAATGAATGTTCAACGAATTCTTGACAAAACTAAACTATCTTTTTTAAGTATTTAAAACATTAATTTTTTTATTATAAATTGTTAAACTTCCAGTCAATGGAGTGGAAAACTGCATACCAAAAACTTTACTTTCAAAATTTTCTTAAATTATTAAAATTTTATACTTTTCAAACTGCATTAAAAATTATATTTATGAAAATATTTTCAAACAAGTTGTTATCAATTTCTTGAAAGGAAATTTGAAGACCTCATTTTTTGTCCATATTTCTACTCTATTCCTAAATCATATATGCTAGCCCGTCTGATCCTTATTATGACTTTAGAATGAAGTGGAAATATCGAAAACAAACTAATGTTCAAATTATAAATTAAAAATTGCGTTTCTTTTTAAATTTGGCTCAACAAACTTGCAACAATTTAACTAAATTAACAGCGCTCCTGACTTTTTATTAAAAATAAAATTTTTTAAAAACACTTTTCTTTTCAAAGAACTTTTTCCCACAACCGCTTGTCCAACAAACAAAAACTAACTTTTTTCAAAAATTTGTTACGTCTTAAATTGTTGTCAAAGAAAATTTTAATTTAATTATTTATCAAAAAAAAAACTTAGTTTACTATTTTAAAACTTTTTAAAAATTAATAAGTGGCAGTGAAGACATTTTAATAGGTTTTTTTTAATTTTCTCTTTTTTAAAATATACTTTTTTAAACAGTCTTTATTTTAATATTCTTTCTATTTAAACATTAAGATTTTATTAATTTTTTTTTAAGAATTTTATATATCCAAATTACAAGAAGAAAAATTTCACTAAAATATTGTTCAAAAAATTAGAAATTTTGGAGTATATTTAGCAGCAAATGAATGTTTCCATTTGCAAAGTTTAAATATTTTGAGAGATGTGTTGTTACAAAGTTTAAGTTTTAAATTTTTGTCAAGGAAAATTTGCATTTTTATTATTTAACAAAGACAAGTCTTCGTTTTTAAAAAATTTGGTAAATTAATTAAAATTGTTAGTAAATTAATTAGTGCCATTGTAAAAACTTTTTTTTTTTGGATTTTCTTTTTTAAATAGAATTTGGCTTTTTAAATATACTTTTTAAACAGTTTTTTATTTGAATTTTTCTGAAAATTCTTAGAAGTTTTAATATTGTTTATGTTTTCTAATTTTTTTATATACTTTTCTAATTTTATCTTTTGACAGTACATATCAAAAAAAGTATTTCAAACTTTTTTTAAGTTTGAGGAGCTCAGGATAAGTTTCAAATATTTATTTTAATGAAATAATTAAAAAAGCAACAAACATATATAATTATTATACGAAAACAGCCACGATTTCTCGTCAGACTTATTAGCATAAAATATGTAAAACCAATAACAAAAATGGTTTCAAACGTTTTGAAAGTTTTGAATTCATGTGAATGGAAATTAAACAATATTTTTTTGAGATTCTTTTTTAAGAAATTTATATATTTAAAGCTCAATATATAAAGCAAAAGAAATGCAGCTTTTTACTCTTTTCATAGGTTTTTAATTTTGAATTTTTGAATGATGTTTCGAAAATTTTAACTTCATTTAAAAATTTAAATTTGACATCTTTCATAAAATCCTTTAAATTATTGAAATTAAATTTTTTTTGGGAAAGATTATTTAACAAATGCCAAACCTACATACTAAATTAGAATTTTACTCTTATCTAAATTTTTGAAATCTATTAACTTTCTTAGACTATAATTTTTAAGTTTTTAAAAACTTTTAGAAAACTTTTAAGTTTTTTGATACTATATTGAAGAAATAGAGTTTTAATATTTTTAAAACTGGCTTGTTGATATCCTTTAAAGTTGGAAATGAAATATTTTTAATTTACAAAAAGTTTTTAAGCGGTTTACAGCCACTTTCATCAAAGCAATTTAGTAAAATCCAGTAAAAAAAGTATTTTTCATTTCCATCACACCTGTTAAATAATAATTACTAATCCTAATGAATACCAGTTTGATGTATTTTTTTTTTGAGAATCCACTTAATGATTGATTACCAATTAATTCAATTTTTAATGATTATTTTCCAATTAATAAAAAAAAAATCAAAAAAAATCTTAACTTTTTACGATTAGTGAAAAAAATCTAAAATAATCAAAACAAGTTGTTTGGATTATTGTTGATTATTTTTGATTGTTATTGATTTTTTCTTTATTATTTTTGGTTATTTTCATAAATATAAACATAAAACAATATTGAAAAAAATCAAAAATAATCAAAAAAATTTAAAAATAAATCAAAAGTAATTAAAACTACTGTTTTTTTCGATTTTTTTTTTTGATTATTTTTGATTTTCTTTTTAATTTTTTCTAATCATAATCAATTAATAATTGCCTTTTCTTGAAAAACAATTAAAATAATCATCATTAATTAAAAAAAAAGTCTAATTAATTGATTACTAATTACTAATCAAATTTAAGAGATCTGATTTCAACTTACTTCGTTGAACCTAAAGTAAAGTGCTAAAGTATTCAAAAATATTGCTTTATTTAAAAAAACGAATTAACATATGACTGAAAAGGTGCTTATCAACTTAAAAAGTAGTGAATATGTATTGCATGCTCCCATTATTTTGTGCTCTACTGTAACATAAATAATATAGTTTTGCATAAACATAAATTGCGAGTAGCAAAAAAAAACAATTGAATGCATTGCGCGCATTGGTGGGCAAAAGTATGCAAATGTTATTTATTTATTTATCTAACGCTTGGCATATTTGCTAAAATTCCAAACAGTGGCTGGCTTAGTTATGTATGAGAATAAAACCAAGCAATTAATTGTTGTTTTTTTTTTGAATTCGGCATTCATTTATTCATTCATTTTGAAACTTTAAAGGATTTAAAATTTTTTTTTTTTTTATTTAAGTTAAGTAATAAATGCGCATATTTCACATCTGTTTTCCGCTCCCTCTTTCTTTCTTTCTCACTTACAGGTTGGTTACCAGGACCATGATAATCATCAATTCAGTACTGCTTCCGGCGGCACCGCCATATTTGCCGACACCACCTGTCAATGCCAATTGCCCGGATTTAATGCAAATCTACGCGCTAAATCTGCACAAAACGCCAAATTCAAAATTTTATTGGCAATCACGCTTTGCTGCATATTCATGGTGAGTGAATCAATCAAAATAAAATGTTAGCAATACAAACGAAAAAACGCAAACAAACAGATTGCACCACAATATTTCAAAAAAAATAAATAAAAAATCGCCAACAATCGCGTGACTGATGTTTTTCATTTTTCAACCAGCACTTGCCAAAAGGTGCGCATAACCTATCAAACCCAATGACATGCCAACAAACATTAACTTTAGCTGTATTATACTGGCGGCATACGTGGCGTATGGGTTACCTGTAATGCGATGTGGGCGCGTGCATGGTTAAGTATTCATCAAAGCTCTACGTTTCTTGCAACCGGTCGGCGACCTGCTCACACTTAATTAATCAAACACTTTCAACGTGTGAGAATAACCGCACGCGTTCCAATCATCGAATCTAGTTCCCAATCTGATCCCGAATTCCCTTCACGTTCTTGTTACAATGGCGTATGACAACGAGGTATAGTGTATCATTTTGATAGCCTGGCCGATAAAATATACTACTTCATTCGGGATGTTACTGAGCTGATGGTCAATAATTTGGGGGAGATTTCTTTCAAGCAAAGCTTAATTGTTCGTGGAAACATCGAGCGCTCTCTTGTAGAATCGAGTACCGGCTGAATTTCCTTCTTAAAGCATACTAGAAGCATTAACTGATGCTTGCGTAAAGAGTTGAACGAATTATTTTCAGAACTCCTACCAAGAATTCGAAAGCTTTACTCAAGCATGTAATAATCCATTTAAGAAAGTCTGTCCACGTAAAAGCTATATTTCGAGCCTACATTAGGCGGCTATTCAACAGAAATAGTAGTGCACAGCTCGGTATTTAATGAAGTGGTTTTTATTTTGCATGTGGCGATGAAAATGGAAATGCTCAAAAAAATCTCCCTGACTCGAATCTGATTGAAAGAAATTTTATAAAGGAAAGCCCTCAGAGAAAGCCATATACAAACTTTCAACTAAAAATAACTTGAAAATTTCCTTCGATGTACCTGCTCCTTACACTTGAACCTATTCCCGCACTGCGGAAGATTGATAAGTCTATAGCCGTGCCACTCATCATCCTGGTATTTTCAATGTTACTAGTCCAGCTAACTAGAGTTCGTAACTTTTACATTGTAGACCTGATACCGCAAAGCTCAAATAGCCTCTAAGTCTGCGTGCTATGATGCTTACCCAACTACAAACACTTCTGAGGATTTTCTACAGTTGGCTGTCCGTTTTTCAAGTCAACTTCTCATAGCATATGGCGGCTCTTATCTTTTTCAAGGAATTCAGGCCAAAAAGTCTCTCGCACGATGTTCGAAAAAGTTGAGAGACTCCACTTCATCTGACCGTATGCTCTCTTCAGGAGTTCCCCAAGGAAGCCATCTTGGGCCGATTCTGTTCTTGTTATTTATAAATAATATTTCTACAATAATAAAATTTTCAAAAATGTTAATGTATGCCGACGACGTAAAGCTTTTCAAGTCATTCGCGTCATTTGAAGATAGAAATAAGCTACAATAGATCTGTACACACTAGTTACTTGGTGCGATTTAAATTGTATGCCACTTAATGTTAAAAAATGTAAATACATGCGTTTTTCGTGTGGAACTTCTCAGCCGGCTTCCTATACAATTAAAAATTATACTCTTGAGCAAGTGTATGATTTTGTTGACCTGGGGGTTACTATGGACTACAACCTCATTTTCAACCGCCATATTAACGCAACAATCAATAAGGCTAGAGGTGTTCTAGCAATCGTAAAAAAATGTTCTAAAGAATTTAGTGACTCTTATGTAACTTAAGCTTTTTACTACATTAGTCAGACCTATACTTGAATACGGTTCTATAATTTGGAACCCGCGTTACTACGTCCATGTAGATCGCCTCGTATCAGTTCAAAAACAATTTTTACTATT
This sequence comes from Merzomyia westermanni, assembly GCA_949987695.1. Classification (NCBI taxonomy): domain Eukaryota; kingdom Metazoa; phylum Arthropoda; class Insecta; order Diptera; family Tephritidae; genus Merzomyia; species Merzomyia westermanni. Next base: position 115,554,413 of record OX465293.1, read on the forward strand.
TGCCTTAACAGATTTTCATTGGGATCCCTTGTATAATCTGCCACCGTATACGAGTAGCCTTAAACTCATTAATCTTCACACCCTTTCTGGTAGGAATACCCTTTCTAGTCGGAAGGAAAAGCTTGGAATTATTTTTATGATTAAATTAATAAATGGTTCACTCTCAAGCCCGTTTTTTTTGAGCGAAGTGAACTTCAATGTATCCTCTCGTCCATCAAGGCATTTTAAACCACTTGTCTTGAAACAGTGCCGCACCAATTTTGAGTTAAATGAGTCTTTCCGCTGTTTGTGTCAAGATTATAACTCTATTTAAATTTGATATTTCGGATTCGGTTTTCAGCGCAAAAAAAACAATTATTTCTATTCTAAATGTATAGTAACTAATTGTTTTCTTATTCTTTGATTTTTATATTAATTTACAATAACTTTCTTCTGTGAGCTCGATCTAATACTCCGTCATTCATTCGAAGTTAACCTAGCTGATGTAAACTCATAAATTGACTTCCTTTGTGCCACAAAGAACCATAGAAAAAGTTTACCTTCAAAAGGTTCCCCTTTTTTCTTGCCATATAAAGTATCTTATGCGCCTTATTTTCATATTTCTATTCTGATCTTTAACATAACTTTTTATCACTCAACACCACAAATTATACACTGTGCATAGCTTATCATTTCGAGTATCGTACGTATATATAAGAACTGTAATCTATGACAAACAAGCTGAAAAATACAAGTAGCCTAGCCTATACAATTTTTAGAATGTCTGTGTTATCAACTGTTATCCAACAGAGCGCGCCTAATAATTTCCCTGTAAGCATTTTCAAAAACCTATAAGCGCTTTTGTTTACACGAATTTCATAAAAATATCCTGTTATATTGACACACTTCTCGGTCACAATATTTAAGTTTTTCCGCTCGATGTAAAAAGGAACTTCTAACCAATTTTTTTTTGCCACTCGCTAACAAAAGATTTCGACTATTATACGCTTATGTGTACTCTTAGTTGCCCTTTGGCGTTAAATTTCCATTTCAATTATCTATTGTATTTGTGCAGATTGTTGAATTCCTTGGCGGCTATATGGCCGGAAGTTTGGCTATCATGACGGATGCAGCTCACTTGGCGTCCGATTGCATTAGTTTTGTGATTGGTTTGGTGGCAATTTGGTTGGGTGGACGACCGCCCGATACGCGCATGTCCTTTGGCTATAAACGAATGGGTAAGTTAGTTGTATTGCCTATTAAAGTTAAGTTGAAATTCAATTTTATTGCAAACTTTTGATTATTTACTAGCCGCAAGCTATTTTTGTATAGGCTGCCCAGTGCGTGAAAGTAGGAAAATTAAGTGAGGACAAACCAAATAGATTTTTTTATGTGAGAAAATGTTGTCGAATACTAGATAAATAGCTGAGGGGAAGCATGTTTAAACGTTTTTTTGTATGTTGTGCTGAAATGCTACAAAGAACTGAGTGAATAATAATTGTGGAAGTGGGCATACCCAACACTCAGAATCTATAAAGTCATAACTCCCAAAAAGCCTTTTGAGCTGTGTAAACTCTCGCGCTAGTTATGATAAACTTATAAAAACCTTCTGGTGTCTGCTAAAGAAAACAACATTCACAAACCACTAGAGTAGCATATATAAAGCTAGCGCTTCAAAGTCATCGACCAAAATAGCCCTGTTAAACTTATTCCTATTTGTATTACTGCTTTATTCACTTCATTGACAACTATCGCTGGTTATGGAATCAAACTATTCAATATTCATAGGGTTCTGACATATTCTATGGCATCAAACTACCCACTTAATAGGTACTTAGCCACCCAAGCGCAGGCCTTCACCAGCCCAGCTACTTAGGCAGAGTAAATTATGGATCTATAATGTCTTTAGAGCTTCTATGCAGGTTAAATAAAAAAGTACTTTACATAACTCATGCCTACTCACCAACTAGGCAATTATTATATAATTAGTAACATTTCTACTTTTATACTTTTTTAATTACTCGCACTTATTTGAGCTTTTTATTTATTTGCTTAGAGGTGATGGGCGCCATTATATCGATATTAGGTATTTGGATACTAACCGCAACACTAATTATGGTGGCCATAGAACGATTATACTCCAACGATTTCGATTTGAATGCCAATACAATGATGGTCATATCGGGTATTGGAATATTAATTAATATCGTGTAAGTAGAAATTATAATTACCATAACACAAACCAATATTGACCCTGTAGGGTTTATTATGTTATTGTTTATTCAACTTTGTTTTAAATATACTTTGCAATTTTATTAACTTTACTTTTAATATGGATATTTAATATCCATTATTTAATAATCAAAAAATTTTCATTGTAAAATGGGTAACATGATCCAACTATAACAGGTCGTAGCAGCTCGACAAACATACAGAGACACAAAAATTCTCCCTGTATTTTGTTTTTGTAATTTGTGAGTTTAACGTCAAAATCGTACTGAGAAATGAGTGTAATGCCAAAATTCGAGACAAAAGTAAAAATCAGCTGGTCTATTAACACGACCTGTATTATTGGATCATGATGGGTAACATAATTTAAATATTTTTTAAAAAGTTAAGTTAATAAAATTGCAAAGTATATTTAAAATAAAGTTGAGTAAACAATAACAAAACAAACCCTACAGACCCTGCTTAAAGAATGAAGGAAAATCGTGTTTACTAATTACACTCAAAAAAAAAACAAAAACTTCACAAAAAATAAAATTTCAATAATTTTTTTTCCAATTGTAACCATAACCGTAACTTAAAGTAGCTTTGGAAATGTTACCATAACCGTAACAGGAATTTTGACTGTAAACATAACCGTAACCGTAATTCGGAACTGTAACTTGACCTAACTACACATCTAACCGTAACTGGAGCTAACTGTAACGGTCCCTGAAACTTTTACTTAATCGGAACTTGACCTTAACTGGAATGGGAACCATAACCGTAACCGTAATCGGTAACTGTAACTTAAGCTTAAGCTAACTTCACCTTCAACCGTGACTGTAGCTAACTTTAATGGTACCTGAAACTTTAACTTAACTGGAACTGTAACCATACCCGTAACTGGAACTGGATGTGGGGCTGCAAACTCGGAACTATAAAATAAGCTGGAGCTAACAGCAACGGTAACTGGAGCCAACTATAAAAGTAATTGTAACTGTACCTTAAAGAAACATATACTGGAACTGAAAACACCGCAACTGCAACTTAAGCTGGAGCTCACCGTAACCGTAACTGCAACTGTAGCTTCAACTGGTACTGTTATCATAATCATAATTGAGACTTGACCTATTACTATAATCATAACCGTAAGTTACGGCTGCGGTTACTTTGGTTTGGTGATACGGTTGTGAAAAATGTCATGGTTATGGTTACTTCTTCAGCGCACGCTATAGTTACTAAATTAACGGTTGTTGTTATAGTACCGACAATGTTATGGTGAGAATTATTATTACTGGTACAGTTATTATTTGCGAGCACGGTTGCATAAGGGGTTAGTCATAGACTCCATTTTTTAGTCTTTATCAATATCACTCCCCTCATGTGCATCATTATCAACATGATTTTTATCATCAAGACTATACCCTACTGGATAGCTGTTTGATCAGTGACAACTCAGGCCTAGGGTAGTGAGGCATCAGAATTCTGATGGCATTTGTCTGGCGCTTTTGAAAAATCTGATTCTTTCCTGTAAGTGCGAGCCGTGTTTTGTGTACCTCAGTTCTAAATATGAAAATAAGTTTTACTGATCAAACGGCTATCTGGCTGTGTTTTTGCGCATCAGCATTGTTCTGTAGGGTACATCTTCTCCATTCTCCTTTTCTTTTATTCCATCATCTTGCACGTTGCCTTAGCCTCTTAATTTTTCTTCAGCTAATCCATCTCCCTTTTTCTTTCTTTTCGATTAAATTCAAATTTAATGAGCATGATCTTTATAATTCTCATTATTATAACCATTGAAAATATGCTTCTTCTTCTTTTCCATTATATTTTATCTTTCCGTTTCCACTTAACTTCTCTTTATCTCTCTCTGTCTTTTTTTTCGATTTTCTTCTTCTCTCCATATTCTGATCACACTCTCAATCTTGTTGCTCTGTATTGCTTTATCTTTAGTCCAAGATGCTTTCTCTTGATATCTAATTGCGCTTATATCAACTCAACCATGTACTAAGTCATAATACGTCAGATTAGACAACAAAAATTAAAAAAAATGTTTAATATTATTGTGTCCTAACCCATATACTACACACTACTCTTATTCAAATTTCGCCTAATGAATTACCTCACTATCGATATTATATTACTATTATTAGTTCATCTTTGTACGTGTATAAAGTAAAAAAACTGATTTTTATATTTTATTTCATTACATAAAAATTTCAGTATGGCCTTTATACTGCATGGCTCACCGTTAGGTGGCGGTGCTCACGGCCACAGTCATGCACACTCCCATTCACACAGTCATACGGCGGCGGCCGGCAATACTTTGCTGCAAATGAATGGTTCAAATGGCAGCGACAATGAATTGAAACACGCAAATAAATGGTGAGTAAAAACGAAACAAAGCGCAATATGGAACTTATTTAGGTGCACACGAACTTGGACTTGTCAATGCAAGCATTTATGTCTAGAAAGTAGAAAGTTAAAATGAGTTTTACCATTATATCTGAATTTAGGCCCAGCTTCTCTTATAATATCTAGTGTTCTAATTTCAATTTACTTTTAAAACCTACAAGGTCCGATTAAGACATTACTCAGACGGTCAGAAACAAGGCGTGTAAGTGTAGATTTTGCCATATTGGAAAAAAACAAGCTCAAAGTATAAGCTCTTTAAAAAAGTTGTCTCCAAGTACGTTAATAGATATATAAAATAAATAATGTTTGAAAAACTGAAACTAACATTGTTGTAAGCCTGCCTACTTTTAAGTTTGATCAGTGACAGCTCATCTGCTACTCAGGTCTGAGATAGTGAGGAATCAGAATTTTGATAAAGTTTCTCGGGAGCTTATGTGATCACAACATTCCTATCTGTGTGAGTTTGCATCTCAGAATTCTGATAACTTGTCCCGTTCTACCTCAGACCTGACTATTAGATGAGTTGTCAATGATAAAACAGCTGTCTGCATGTTTTGGTGCTCGTCAGTTTGTCCGGCAGCGCTCTAATTAATAACTCGATATGTGTTCTATTCACCGCTATCTGGTTCCGGTTAAGGATCAGTGAAAGCTTGTGAATAAAAAAATCTTGTAAACCTCTACTGTGGCGTGTGCTAACTTCCACCACAAATGTCATAAATTCCATATCGTCGGCGACACTGCAAAACCGCCGAAGCTACATTTGTGTCAAAAACTTTTATTGGCCCCTGTCATCAAGATTTATTCATTCAATGCAAGTTTTAGTTTTTTCTTGTTTCATAAAGCAAGAAAAATTTTCAAACATTATTTATTTTATATAGAGAATTTTTTAATAGCATTTCTCTCATATTTTAATATAAATCAGAAATCTATTAAGTATGTGTCATATATGCTAAGCTCTGGCTTTTTGTTGAACTTTTATTGTCCTTGCTAAACTTTCATATGCTGGCTTAAAGCGATTGTAAATGTTTACGAAATCCCGATTGTCATGTAGATTTCCGTGATAACTATAAAAATATCTTTGTTGTTTAAAACACAGCGAATAATCGAACAGCCAAAAAAGATAAGCACACTACACTAGTCAGCTACTAATAGTTAGTGCTCGGGCTTAAAAATTTTAATAGTAGGTTGAATGTGAGCTGACAAAAATGTGTACTTTTACATCACATCATGTTTTTAATTAGACCTGTTAAATAATGATTACTAATCCTAATGATTACCGGTTTGATTAACTACTTTCTTGAGAATCCATTTAATGATTGATTACCAATTATTTTAAATTTTTAATGATTATTTTCCAATTTTTGCGATTATTAAAAAAAATCAAAAATAACCAAAAAAAAAGTTGTTTTGATATTTTAATTGTATTGGGACTTTTTGCAGTATTGTTGTAGAAGCAAATAAATGTATGCATCAACAATACTGAAAAAAATTAAAAATAATCAAACACAGTCAGAAATAATCAAAATAACTTTTTTTTTAGATTTTTTTCATTATTTTTTTTTTTTTTTTTTTAATTGTAAAAATTCTGATTTTTTTAAAACTTTTTTAAATAATTGGAAAATAATCATTAAAAATTGAAAGTAATTGTTAATCAATCATTAAATGGATTCTCAAGAAAGTAATTAATCAAACCGGAAATCATTAGGATTAGAGTCATTATTTAACAGCTTTGATTAAAAATAATTAAAATAAAGTCGAAAGCTTACAGATTTTTCAGTACATCTAGTACACATTTTTGATTTTTTCTTATCAAATAATAATTGCCTTTTCTTAATACACAATTAAAATAATTATTATCATAAAAGCCGTCTAATTAAATGATTACCAATTACTAATCTAATTTAACAGGTCTGTTTTCAATGAGTCAAAACAGGCACTTTATTTCCTTTAGAAAAGTGGTGAGATGTGGAGGTAGTAGATTTCGAACGGGACAAAAAGCCAAATTATTTTTATCTAAACCCCTAACCCGCACAGGGGCTCCCGTGGCCTAAGTCCGAACACTGTTTAGCACTCGCCTTGCATTACTCTGCCCACTCACTCATAAGCAAGTTCATCGTTTTTTCGCTCTGTGTTTTATGTTCATAAAACAAAGTTAATTCATGGGAATTTACTTGAATAATTCATATTGACTTTTGCATATTTTCGCATGCAAAAGTGCTTAAAATTGATTTTGGCTATAATTTTTTTCAATCATAACTTTTTGGCACAAAAACATTTCTCATTCATAAATGATAATTTTTTCAATTAGTTTTTATGCCGCTGGAACTTTTATTTACCGACACGAACATACTGTTGTCGTACTGACGTGCTGCTCTTATGTCAATAAGCAATACATTTCAATTTGCCTCCAGCGATTTATTAACTTACTACCATTATTTTTTTTTTCTTACATTTATATGAGTTAATTGTATTTTTGTTTAAGGAATGTAATCAAAACAGTAAAAATGACCGGTTGAAACGGTTTCTTAAAACAGAGATGATTAATGCAAATGTTACTTTGTTGCGACAAAGAAGGGAACAGAAACTGTGTCAATGAGAGAACCACTTCGATTCGATTTTGGTCGAAAAGGTCTCTTGCTTAGAGGGAACCTATGGATTTACAAATCTGTGATCAGATGCATCATCATCTTCCCAAACTTCAAGGAAGGATTACTGTGTGCTGCCGGAGAGATTTAGAGATTTACCGGCAACGTTTGGTGACTCTCTTAATGCTATGCTTCGCTCACCGTCCCTTCCTGCATTCACCCGTGGATCGTCGATGAAGGCCAAATCCAGGCTTAGAAGTGAGGGATGGTGGTACAATACAGAGTGGGTTGAGGTGGATGATTTTGAGAGCTGCAATATAGACACCAGTGTCTTTTTTCTGCTACAGAACTCCAAGCCACAATTGCCTTTGCTTGGAAGATTTCTTAATGTTGGGTTTCCAGAGACAATTCTCTTGGAACATGGACTATATGCGAACAGGTCGAGTGTACGGACTTAACACGTCTACAGACACAGTAAAGCTGCATTAAAGGCGTTCGCTAGCCTTCTAACTACTATAAAAGTGATTCGGCATGTAAGTTGCGCCTAACATAATACGTTTACTTTACTCTAGGATCCAGGTCACACAGAAATCTCTGGAGTGAAACTGTCTACCAGGCATTCAGGGGTCCGCAAAGAGTTCTAGCATCCCTGCTGGGCCTTTCCTTCCTTGGTTTTCCAATTGGTCTTTCGATCGGAGTGGTGGTCACCCTCTTCCGCGGTATGCGACTTTAAGAATATTTCGCTTAATCGTGACGGGTAGGCACTGAGGTGCAGTATGATGATGCCTTCATTCTCAGAAGGTGTTTCTAGGTGTGTGCTGCAGGCAACTTACGGTATTGCTTACAGATCACCTTACATGGTGTGAAGGCATGACTGTAAGAAGGATACAGGACGACCCAAACTGCCTTACCCGCCTTGAGGATGAAGAGCAAGCTGAGCATTTTCTGATTGTCTGTACAACCCTCCATAGACTCAGTTGTTTTAAATATATGTATTTTGAGACGAACACTGGGCCCTTTGACGCGACGTATTCGGCAGAATTTGTTTGTCAAACAACAGAAGAGTGAGGTCGTGTTTTTCTACGATGTTTCTTCTCATTTTCTTAATAAAATAGTGCATAAATTTGTATATGCTGTTTGTTTACTGGCATGGTGCATAAAAATAAATTTGAGATAGAGACTCTAATCCTCAATAATTTGAAAAAAAGTTCCATTGTGTGTTTAACTAATTAACCTTTTTTTGTGAATGAAACAATTACAATTACGGGCTTATTATGTAGACCGCAACAAAGTCAGCTTTTCACGTTTGAAGCAAAGCTCGTATCATATAAGAGCTTTCACTCACTTTAGTAGCTCGTGAGATGGGAGTGCTGAATATGAGTAACTGCTACGCATAGTCCCACGGTGACTTACATAATCAGCCCCTTAACTTAATTTCCAAAGAAGAACAAAAAACCCGAAACAAAAAACTTTCGGAAACCGATTCGGAAAGTCATTTTGAATCGGTGGCATTCCTTGATTTTTTTTCGCTTGGATATTTTAGTTTCAATCATTTTCTACATATTTTTTTGTAGCTTATCAAGTTTTTGTATTGTGCTTAATCATGAATATTTACTTTTAATCATTCATTTATTTTTCGTGTCTTTCAAAAGAAAATATTTATACTTCGCACTTTTGCTCTCTTCTCTTTCAGTGATACCGAAGAGAATTTAAATTTACGCGCTGCTATGATACACGTCATAGGCGATTTGGTGCAGAGCATTGGCGTATTTCTTGCTTCAATATTAATACAATTTTATGTAAGTAATCTGGAGTTAGTGCTTATGAAACAGCGTGAACTAAGGGAAAATGAATTTACGGCTTTTTCACTTTTCCCCCGCCTTAGCCCAATGCCAAATTTGCTGATCCCCTATGTACACTTTTATTCTCTGTTATTGTCTTTATGACCACTGTACATTTATTTCGCGAATCTGTGGGAATTTTATTGGATTCTGTACCAGCGAGCATATCGTTGGATATGTTGACGATGGATTTAATTAACATTGATGGTGTCAAGTGAGTATATAAATGACATTAATTAGCTATAAATTTTGGGTGGATGCGATTGAACGCTACAGCATACGGCGTGCTTACATAATTATATTCTCATTTTATTATTTTTTGTTTTCACGGTAAACCATAAAGATCTGTTCATCACTTGAATGTGTGGAGTCATACGAACAACTACAGTGTTATGATGGTGCATTTGGTAATTGGTATGTATATATGCATGCTGTAATACATTGTTTATGTAGAATAGTTTTAGGTTGTATATATTATATATATATATATATACTAGGGTGGGCCGATTTGTATGGACGAATGTTAACCGATATCGCGCCATCGATTTTTCGATAGGTTTCGGGCTCAAGAAAAAAAAGTTCCACTACGCATTTTTTTGTTTTGGTCGAAAAATCGACCTTTCCAAAACCCGAAAATAAAATTTTTTTTCAAAAAACTGTTATCGCCAACGTTTTTAGCGGACATTTTTGGGTCGGACAGGGTATACATGACAATTTTAAAATCAAACGATTTTTTTTTAGTAGGTCATGAAAAAAACCTTAAAAATTTAAGTCGAAAAAAATTAAATTTCGCAGGCTCGAACATTATTTTTTAGGGTATGCGTAGTAAAACTTTTTTTTCCTGATCCCAAAACCTATCGAAAAATCGATGGCGCGATATCGGTTAATAAATCGACCCAGTCTAATATATAGCTGTGTTCAATATAATAGTAGTGAAATTAAATTGGATATCGTTAGACGAAATAGTAAGGAGCTGCAATTTTAAGAACTTCCATTTAAAATACGGGGAATTCCATAACAGAAACCACATAAAAAGAAATTTCAAAATTTGCACAAAGTTCAAGAAAGTTAATTAAACTTTAAAACATTCCCATCAAAATTTCTGGCAAAATTTCTAGAAATTTTTTGAGTACACAGTTTTATAGACCAATCCATTTTAGTGTAATCTTGTGAAAGTTAGAACTCGCTTAAAAAATCTCAACATACTTGACAAAAAAAAAATTTTTTAATTCATTATAATCATGCTAAAATTGAATGACCTATAAAAGTTCGCACTCAGAAATGTCTGCAAAAAAAATATTGAAGCTTTGAATTGCTTAACTTTGTGTAAACTTTGAAGTTTCTTTTTATGTGGTTTCTGTTATGGCATTCCCCGTATTTTAAATGAAGATTTTTCAAAAACACATCTTTTTATTTCCACGAACGATATCCGTTTGAACTTCACTACTATTATATTGAACACAACTGTACGTGGTAAAACGGAAAGCTCAAAGCACGGCCAAAAATGAGAAATTGTGCTTTACTGAGATTTTTGTTTTCAGAGTTCAACAATCGGGTTTAAATTTTAAACATACGGCCACCACCGTTTCCAGTTTATGTTCAGAAAGTTGCATTTAAAGTTCAGAATTGCCATTTAAAATTCAAAGGTTCAAAAACAAAAAATGCAATATCAAGATTTCCATTGATTTCCCAAATTGTCATCACCTAATTGCTGAAATATGCCAAAAGAAATGAACTCTCCGAGCAGTGGGCGATTTCGCCTAGTTGCGATTCTCGAACGCAAATTGCCTAGCTAAAATTTTGTTACTTATCTGGTCGCAAGGATACTACTGTCAACAGTCAATTTAGCTGTATTTCTGTAAAAGCCAGAAATTGCCGGAAGTACTCTTCTAGTGTTACTATCAATTCCAGCAGATTTGAGGTTTTGAGAGCTTTACTAGTTTTAGTCAGAGAAGTATGAGATTGTACATAAAAACTGTTAGCATTGAGAAAGTAAAAGAAACGAAAATATAGGAATCGAAAAATAGAAGCACTGACAATTTATTAAGTTGCAAAAATTGCTAGTAGTTGAACTGAAGAATGAAGATTTTAAAAGATTGTCATTCACTGGAATGGCAGTAGTCGCCAAAATTTGCTGAGATGCAGCTTTAGCGATTTCCAAAACTGCGCTGCAGTATATGCTTATTATTGCGGTTACAGTTACGGTTACGGTTATGGTTACGGTTTTGGTTTTTGTTTCTTGGTTGCTCGATCAGCAAAAAAACACTGGCCAACAAATTTTTTTGAGAGTTGTCAAATTTCCGTAAAACTACGTTACCCACAAGTACTAGCACCTGTCATCGCAATCTCCCACCTCCCCTCCCCCCTTCTGTAAAGAAAATGGAATCTCCAGAGCTTCGCTTGTTAAATTTGTGCACGAATTAAGAAGCTTTCTAGCTACTAAGCTATGTATTGCATTTTAGAGACCTTTTATACCCTTTTTTGGTTACGGTTAAAAGTTGCGGTTACGGATATGTTTAAAGTAACAGATGAGATTTCAGCTTTAGTTACGGTCGTGATTTTGCCAGCTACTCGGGCTTGGAATATAGTTAAGTTAGAGCACAGCGTTTCGGTTACTGTCATGATTGAGTTGAAGTTACAGTTACGGTTAAGGTTGTGGCTTAAATTTTAATGACAGTTACTGTGGTTATAGTTTTCGCAGTAGTTGTGATTTTGCTAATTAGTGCAATTGTGGAAATCATCAGGGTAGAATATAAGTTTTCGGCAAGTGTTTCGGTTACGCTTATAGTTTTGTTAACAATTGCGCTTACGGTTATGGATATGATAACGGTTGAGGTGATGATTACGATTTAAGTTTTGACAACTATTTTTACCACACTTTCGATTCGATTAAAACCGTCCTAAAGTCGCAACCACTATAAGCGGCATTCACTTGTGCTTCTTCTTCTAATTTAAGCTCTTCAATCTCACACCGAAAATACGCTCGAAAAATAATTTAATAATTAAATTTTTATTTTTAATAACTGGTGTCTAAAGAGTTTATTTCAAACAAAATATTGTTTTAAAATTTTTATTTTTTAAAACAAAAAAACAGTTTTTCGAAACTTTTAGTTTTTAATATAACTGTTATTTTGCAAAAATATTTTATGTAATTCAAAGAAAAAGCTAATTCAATGTTTTTTTATTAAAAATAAATAAAAATACATTTTAACAAAAGTAAAAGTGTTTATGTGTACACAAAAAAATATTGACTCACTTGTGACAAAATATGATCCAATCTTGCATATTTCAGTCCATTTAAAAATATCGTATGAAATGAACGCGACAGAATAATTAAAGAGAGAAACTAAAAATGTAGAAAAGCGAGCGAATATGTTTCCAATAAATTGTTATATTGTTTGAGAATAATAATGAAACATTGACAGTTATTTCACAAAGAAAACTTTTGTCCACATTCGATATTTTTTTCACATCACTAGTATTGCAACTGTTAAATCATATTGTGGAAGGAAAACCCAAAATACGGGGAGTGGGAGTGTTTGGGCATAAGAATATCGTATGGTGCTTTAGTTTTAAAAACGTTTCCTAAAAATGTAAGGCTTTCGCTCTGTATCTGTGAATCCACCTAACCTCAGTGGATCTTGGAAAAATTTTAACTCATATGCAAGTGTAAGCTTATCTTCAAAAAGATTTCAAAAGTCAGACAATTGTCATTAAATTAAAAAGTTTAAACACAAAAAACATTTAACCAAAACTTTTATTTAACTTAACTTTGGCTTAGAAGTCTAAGATATCTGGAATACAACTTTTTTATACCTCTTTTTTAAATAACCTTATAACTATTTAATATCTTATAAGTCACTCTCCAATTAATAAAATTAAAATTAAACTTGCATTTATTTTCAGATTTCCTATCGGATAGCAATAAAGTATTGCAACGAGCCACACAAATAGCCTGCAGTTCCAAATACGATATCAAACATTGCACTATACAAATTGAACGTTTGACCTCATAAGAAGTTTCGCTCGCCACACATACACACACATGAACAAACCAATAAATCAGCATGAGCTTGTGTAAATCCTTTAGCAAATGAAATTAAAACATATAATAAAATCATTGGGCTTATGATTTTTACCGCCAAAGACTGACCAAATACCCAGAAAAACAAACCACCCTCCGAGATGGGTGACTTGCCACTGTATGCCCAATAAATAAATAAGACTAGAGTGTGAAATTTAATTTAGCTGACTCAAGCTTAAGTGCAAAGTATCGCTGATGAAGGGTTGCTGCCGGAGAGGCATTTAATACAAATACTTAGAAGTGTTGGGGTCCGATGTGTCACAGCTAATGTGTGTGCTGTGTCGTGCCTGCCGTACGCCATTAAACCCACTCAACTTTTATGACGGACAATTGATAATTTTATTAAATGTTATTTGCTAATTGATCGTAAAGGCACGTAGTGAGAGAGTATGAAAATAGTATTGTAAACAGACTTATAAGTACACACACTCAAGTATGAAGATAGGCACTGCGGTGTGCACTGACTTTGTCATGTTAAGCGCTCAATGCCGTTCTAAATATATGTAAATATATCTATTGTTTGTGTTTATTATAGATTGATGGCATTGTAAAGAAAAAGCAAAAATAATGTAAACAAATAAAAATTAAATGCTCAAAACAAAGTTTTTCTTACAAAATAAAACTAAAATATAAATATATAGAACATTAACATACTTTTTATTACCATGTGAAAAGCCTCGCGCCAATCCCTGCAGTCAATCCAACTAGTTGCAAACTACTTTACAACTAGTATATGCACCAAACCCAACTAGTCAGGCAACTGTCATATTTCCATATAAGCAACTGGTATTTTTAACATCGCGATGTCCTAAGACATATCAATTGTCAGATTTCGACCAGAACATACCAATCATCTACTACTCATGAAAGACTAGTTTGTATATAGTGGAAATATACTAGCATCATACTGGTCGTAAAATACCAGTTTCATAGTAGTTCAAAATAGAAAGAAATGTACTAGTAAAATTGCAGTCTAACCATACCAGTATCATACTAGTTCGAAAAAGATAAAAGAATACTAGTCCAAATGTGGACCAAAAACTCTAGCAGCGATTAAAATATGAGAATGAACTCATCAATACATCATTTTCATATTTCACCATTTTCGCTGTGAAAACCCCCGATTTGAGATTGCAAAACATAAACTATATCTTTGGAATATTTCGTAAGCTGGTTGCGAATTACAATAGCATGCAATGCAAATGAAATAAACTATAGAAATAATCACAGCCTATGTCGCTTGAACACATACTATGAAAATTGTAGTCGTATACTAGTATGGATTGAACTTTTTCTGACTAGTATGATTCAACCAGAAAATTATAGTTCGATACTAGTATATTTACTGACTAGTTTGATATTTGACTGCATGGATGTTTTAGGTGCAGAGCTCCTAAATAAGTCTCAACAAGCTTAAACAGTTGGACGACAGGTATATTCCGGTCTGAAAATTATTTATTTTTAAAAAGGGGATTCATTTTCTCCAGCTGAAAGGACATAGGAGGATGAGTATACGTCTCCTAGTAGCGCAACTGTCAGCTGATCGGAACAAACACACAAACGGCAGAGAGTGTGTTGTATCAAACAATAAATTAAACGAATTTAAATGATGCAATATTTATAGTGCAATTCAATGTTTCATCTGTCATACCAGTTGTAAGTGTTGTAAAAGTCATAAACAGTTTAGTGTTAGAAAGTTACTATTGATAAACTACAAATATATGGAGTACGATGGGTCGAAAAACAATTTTTTTTTTCGGAACGCTTTAGTAGTTTAAAAATTTGGAGGCCCTTCAAGTTATGCCGAAAAAAGTGAAAAAAAACAATTTTTATTTTTTTTTTTAAATTCAGGAAAATCTGAAAATCGATAAAAATCTATTTTTAAAAAAAAATTTAACGTGATACAGACATTTCCACGAGTCTGCCTGCAAAAATTCAGCTCGATTTGATGACGGAAAAAGGGTTAAAAATCGATCCAAAGTCTTTCACAGAGGCGGAGAGACGGGCACTACGACCTTTATACTTTATACATAAAAAAAAATTCTGACGGGTACATGAAAATCGCCGATACACATGTATTTTTATTTTTTCTCCCCTTTCCGAAAAAGTATATTTGGCTCATAGGACAGAACTAAAGCTCGTTTTTGTAACGCAGTGTAAGAGTACTTATGAATTTAAGTACTTACTAATACTGAATAAGGACACTTATGAACATGAACGTTTCTTGCTTTGAATACTTGTGAATGTTAATACTTGGAATATGTTTACTTGTTGAGTTTAATACTTAAGGATTTTATAGGGCCAGAACACGCCAGTCTAGAGTCTCCCAAATGTTCACTTATCTTAGGTTTAAATAATATTGGATGTGTCGTGAAGATCTGTTTTTTAGTAGACTCTCATACACGATATGAATAGGACTGAATCCGCTATAGGTGGCACACTTTACACTCCAGTTGCAATTTGAAGGAGGCCTCCTCCCTCGTCGCACGGTCCGCAACCTTTATTAAATGAAAAAAAAATCTATAAACGCATGCGACACAAATTATTCTGGACTTTTAAGTGCAGCAATGATATGGCTATTCTGCATGTTTCGTATGATTCCAAAGTTCGAATCCTTTAAGCATTTAAAAGGTTACGATCAGATTTTCGCGAATGAGTGAATGTCTGCTCAGAGCAATAACAACCATTTATGTTTAAAAAAAAACAGGCTACGTAGCGTGAAATGACTGTGAGCCAACATTAATTAAAATTGTAAAAGTTATTAATCATATTGCAAGAAGCCACAGCGAATTATAGCAAAAGAATGATAAGAAAGGGAGTAGATATAAGTGTCCAACTGTGGGCATTCAGAAAAGGAAAACGCGAGGACAAACTAGCAACAAAATGCCAGTGGCTGAACAATTGCAAAATCAACGAATTAAAACAGCTCTAGTTGTATGTATGTATGGGTGTGCCCCACTTCATAATTAATTTTGTTTTTATATAAACATATATACAAATAAAATTGTGCGCTCCAGAAGTGAAGACGATGACATACGAACTCGTACACTTAACCTACGTACTTGTAACTACATTTGTGCTCTCTGCACAAGCAGCACTTCACAGATGAGCAGATCAACAGCGCGTTAAGGATTCAATTACAAAATACTTACAAATCGTGCAAAGTGTGTTTACACGGTTGCATATAAGTATAATCTAGAGTGATTCATTTCCGCAACATATTTTTCTCTTTAGGTGCTTAAGCAAAATTTGTATCTATATATATGAAGAAAAACTATTCTAACCATTTTAACATTAATTTTAAGGGTGTAAAAGTTGCCAAACTTGCCGGGTACCGCCCGTGACACAATCAAGTGAGAAAACTTAAAATTTCAAAATGATCACAAACCAACAAAAAAAATTGCATATGATTTAATTAATAAACCCGAAAATCCCGATTGTATCAAAACTTTGGATTGTCGTGCCTAGCGTCAGATATCTAGCACGCCATGGCGTATGGTTATTATTTGTTATTATCAAGCCCTGCATTATTCCCTGTAAAAAATCGTGCGACTGATCTCTAAAGAGAGTGACCCGCGATCAATACTTTTCGTCTACAGTGGGCTACAATTGATCCCAATTATTCCGATTCTAATTTTTGTAGCCTACTTATAGGTGTTGAAAGTAAACTTGTCTGACGGTACAAGTAGCAGAACAAAGGAGATCTATCCATCACTATATTTTCAGGCATAAAAGAGACCAATAAGTCTCTTCATAGGGCATGCTTAAACAAAAGGGACCACTTCAACCCATACAAAGAGATCAAAACAGGCATTGCTTGCCTGCTCCTTTGTAACGAGACCTGTTAAATTTGATTACTGATTAGTAATTAATTAATTGAACTGCTGTTTTAAATGGTAATGATTGTTTTTCAACAAAAGGAAATTATTGGTTGATTACGATTAGAAAAAATTAAAAAGAAAATTTTAAATCAAAAAAAGTTGTTTTGATAACTTTTCATTTTTGTTTTTTTTTTTTTTTTTTTTTTTTTTTTTTGAATGAAATCAAAAAAACTTGTTTTGATTACTTTTGATTATATTTATTTTTTTTTTTTGATTAATTTTTTCAGTATTGTTGTAAAAGCACATAAATATGCACATCAACAATACTGAGCAAAATCAAAAATTAATAAAAAAAAAAATCAATATAATCAAAAGTAATCAAAACAAGTTTTTTTTGATTTCATTCAAAAAAAAAAAACCACAAAAATGAAAAGTTATCAAAACAACTTTTTTTGATTTTAAATTTTTTTCTAATCGTAATCAACCAATAATTTCCTTTTGTTGAAAAACAATCATTACCATTTAAAACAGCAGTTCAATTAATTAATTACTAATCAGTAATCAAATTTAATATGCACATAAACAATACTGAAAAAAATCAAAAATTAATCAAAAAAAGTCAAAAAAATTAAAAAGTTATCAAAAAAATTCAAAAAAATCAAAAATAATAAAACATCAGAAATAATCAAAAGTAATCAAAACACCTTTTTTTATTTTTTATTTTTTTTAATAATCGTACAAAACTATGATTTTTTTTTTTGATTATTTTATTAATTAATTGGAAAATAGTCATTAAAAATTTAAAGTAATTGGTAATCAATCATTAAATGATTCTTAAGAAAGTAAATTATCAAACCGGTAATCATTAGGATTAGTAAACATTATTTAACAGCTCTCTTTCATCCTAGACTAATCGCATTTTTTGCTGGGTTTATACGAAACGCGCACACACTTTTACAGGCACATATGGATTTATATACATACATACGTTTACATGCGCTTACTTGTGCTATTATTAATTGTAATGGAAATTCAACTGTTATTAAGAGAGAAGAAAATGTAAGAAAAAAAAAAACAATTTATAATTTCATATTATTTTAAATTTACTCAAGTGTAAATGTTACGCAGCTGAGCGTTTCTCTTCAACTTTGTCTGACCCCAGAAGCGTATGCCTCAAGCGCGTCTCATGCGTGAACATAAATCTCACAGATTACTGAAATAAGTGTTTGTATGTGTATTAGTGATGCACGCAACTGCATAACTGGACGCGATTCTTATAAGAACCGAAAACAGTTCTGTGAATTTAATTAAATTGGTAAACAATATCGACTTTTTGTACCATAAGCACCGAAAAACGGGCAACCCCTGCAGCTAATAAAGCTATTAGCTAAAATTTGGACCTCTCCTGTCTACCTAGCATAACGTTAAGTTATCTCCCGGAACCGGCCCACTTACTGGAATCTGATTTAAAACATCCTCAACAAACCCGATTCCTGAAATAGTCGAAAACGCTCATCACTAGAGTGCTTTCGTAAATAGCGTTTAAGTACAGTGGCACAGACAACCAGATTTTCTTTGGTTTTTGTAAGAATTTTGTACTAGCATATCGTCGGATTGAGTGCCTATGTCGAGGGTTGCTAGTGCTTACGGAAGTGTGCGCTAATTTCCCTGAGACACGGGTCCAGTTCAAGCAGTTGTCATTTATGCATTTCATTGTTCTCTTAACAATATATTGCACGTTTATGTGTGGTTGTGTAAGCAATGCTCTTGAGGTAAACATCCCGTAATAGCTCTGAGTACGGTCTGCGTGTCTGGCCTTTGCCTTATATGGTACAACAACAATGTATCCTTTGGGTAATGTCATAAACGTCGAGGAGTTCTCTCTCCCACCAAAAATTCGACGCCAAACCTGCGCTTATCTACATGACCACACCAGTAGATGTCACAAGGTGTAATGGTTGTCTTTCCTTGCCCCCGTCCATCGCATCTTTTGTCAGCCTTTGCCTTCACGAGGACATTAGCCAGCGGCACCTAAACCATTAAGGGATCGGTAAATGCCATACACTCATTGTCTTTAAAACAATGTCAACAACTTGGATGTTTAATAGCAATTCCAACTGCACTACATAAGACGTATACGCAGAAGATTTAGTCTGTCATTGCTTGAATTGGAGGTTGGGCCGTGCGTAGAAGTCCACGCAATTGGCGGAAGTTTCTGACCGCCATTCAACTGGGAATGGCTAGAGCGATTCTTTTGCATGCGGTTCAAGCAGCTCACTACTTCCGCCCAATATTGTGCAAGTATCCTTTATGTAGCCACCATACGAGTTTGGCTAATTGGCGCCAATTTGAAGCACCACGGGATTGCAAATCAGTCCCCACTTGTCCCTTCAATCGGAGTGATGGTCTCCGGCGTAACACCGCTCACTTTTCCAAAATTATGTAAATCTTGACTAAAGGATGCATATATCCAAATATCATGAATTTAGACCAAATGCGTTCAGAATTATGACAAGGGGCGCGGCACTGCCTACTTTTCCGAAGCTATATACAGCCTACTCTATATCCAAGTGAACCCAAGAATGTACTGTGAAAATTTCATGGAGATCGGTTGAGTACTTTGGACGCCTATAAGAGACACAGAGACGCACACTTATTTTTGTACCTAGTAGTGGTACGCACACAAGGTATACTAACTTCAATCGCATAACGGTACTTTTTAACGGCATAAACTATTCGAGATAGATATTGACTTATGTATACCAAAATGTTCAGGAGGAAAAGAGAAATTGATTAAGCCAAGTCCGTCCGTCCGTTCGTCTGTGAACACGATAACTTGAGTACATTTTGACATATCTGAATGGGTGAAATCGGATGATAGCCACGCCCACTTTTATGTATAGAACATTTTCAAAAATACAAATAAAGGGATTATTCAGTACATAATACACCTATAAGGATGAAATTTGGTGTGTACATTAACATAAAGGCAGAAAATAAAATTTTCAAGAAATTTTTTTAAATGGGAGTGGCACCGCCCAATTTTGATTAAGTCAAATTTATAAATAATATTAATCATAAATCAAAAACCGTTCAAGATATCGAAACGAAATTTGGCACACAGATTTCCATGAATACAAGGAATGTTCCAGAAATATGGGCCGAATCGGTTAAGGTCCACGCCCATTCTTATATTAAGGATTTTGAAAAGTATCATAGATATATTTAATAGGCAATAACTTTGCGTAAATCGCTTTATATCTTTTCTATTTCACCTTCAAAGTGTTCCTGAACGAAGTAATTCGAAAAATATAAATTTTCGAAATTGGGCGTGGCAACGCCCCTTTTATAATGGATTATTCCCCACAACTTTTTATGCCATAACTCCGGCAAAAATTGATTTGTCGAAACGAAATTTGGCGTAAATGTTGAATATATAAAGCTAACTGTTTATTGTAAAAATGGGCGAAATCGGTTAAGGGCTACGCCTTTCTTTTTTAACATAGTTCTGGAAAATTTTCTTTTTAAAATTTAAAACGCGATATTTCTATAACTATGCAAGCTATATCAATAAGATATTGCACCATAATAAGCTTTTTACGCAAAAGTCGATTGCAAACAAATTTTCTGGATTTTGCGGAAGTAGGCGTGGCGCCCCCCACTTTTCCGCATAAAACTTCTGCTATTTTCAGAGGCAATTGCTTGTAATTTCAACAAGATATTTCAATCAAGATTGGGCAGCTGCTTCTCACTAGTATGTAGTATACTCTTGCCAAAAATTAAGCAAATCGGATAACACACAGGCAAAATATCCGGCCAAGTAGTTAATACCCCACTGCAATTGGGGTGTTGATTTTTATACCTTTTATGAACATGAAATGTTTGTAAGTATGAGAAGAAGAGATGGTCCGATCAATAAGTATACATACTGAAATAATCAGGACGATGAGCTGAGTCGATTTAGCCATGTTCGTCTCTCTGTCCGTCTGGCCGTCTATTTATTTGAACGCAAGTAAACAAAAGTGTTTTTTTTTTTAAAACCATCAGCTGGATTTATAATACGAACTGAAAAGTATTAAAATAGATCTGCATTAAAAGCTTAGACTTTCTTACTTGTTATTTATAAGAATGCGCATTTTCCGTTTTTGACAGCGTTACTATGTGTAAAATCGCTGTTACATTAACTGCATTACCGACGTTTACGATTTTAGGTTATATTGAGGCACCAAAATACCGCTTACACTCCGAAGCGGCAGGTATGATGCACACTGAAGTATAACATAAAAAAAAAACTAGTTTACTGGCTGACTTGTTTGGTGTTTCATTTCAAAGTATACGAAAATATCTTTGAAAGTTTATGTACAGTGCGGTTAATACAGCTTGCTTCTACGTTGGTCCACTTAATGCGCGTCCAAAAATTTAATGAGTAAATATAATTTTTTTTTTTTCTTCAGTATGTTTACGTTTTCACTTATGCATGGCGGCCGCCGTGGTGTGAAGGTAGTGTTGCCGGCCTACCACACCGAAGGTCCATGGTTCGAGCCCTGGTAAAGGTAACATCAGAAGTGATTTGAAAAAAGTTTTTCAAAAACGGGGTCGCCCCTCGGCAGTGGTTTGGCAAACTCTCCGAGTGTATTTCTGCCATGACAGGCTTCTCAGCAAAAATTCGTCTCCTTTGTAGATGCCGTTCGGAGTCGGCAAAAAACTGTAGGTCCCACCAATTTGTAGGGAAAATTCAAATCGGCACACCACAAATTGGAAGAGAAGCTTGGCGCAAAAATCTCTTAGGAGGTTTATGATGATATACCTGTTGTATATCGCGCCATAGAGAGAGATGTACATACATATATGCGTAGAGATTATTGTCCAGCGTAATATGGCTTGAATGTCCATGTTTTTGCTGCTCCTTACATTTTTTGCGCTTTTTTTTTGCTCGCCCTTTGATTTGCCTGCAAAATTTTAAATAATCCTTTTAGGCACTTTCATATGTATCACACTCCACGACTAGTAACAGTAAACTTTTTAAGACAATTTAATTATCACACTGAGCCTTACATAGACACACACATGCATTCTTATGAACATCCTTGGTCAAGGATGTGTTCATGTGCATATGTATATGCATTCGGAAGAAACTTACATACTACAAGCAGATTCAGTAATTTGTTTGAGATGCCACTTAATGACGTTCAGTTGCTTTTGCCTTTGGCTCAATGCGAAAGTTAATTGGATAAGTCTTATTAATAAGCCAATTATATTCACACTTTGCTTCGCACACTTGCCCCAAGACTTAAATTTTTATTCCGTGAACTATATGTATGTAAGCGTGAGACTCTTTCAACTTCCCAACAAGCGTCTGTTCTGTAACGTTTTTAAAAATTATTTAAAGTAAACTTGTTGCAATAATATGTAAGCTTTTTCGATTTTAATTTATTTGGAAGTTTAAAGCAAACTTTCTATAAACTTCAAGAATGAACTTTTATAAATGATTTGGTTTTAAAAGTGAAATGCAAATGTTTGTAATAAATGCAGCCAAAAATATTTGTCAGTTTTTTCTTTTCAACTTAAAAGTTTTCAAATTTTTTTCATTCAAGATTTTACATAAGAATGACGACGAAAAAGCAAAAATCATGGCTGGATTTAACCACTTCTGCAACCTGCTAAATATTGGTCAATGTATGCGTACAACTTATTTATTTATTTTATTGCAATAGCTGAATAATATAAAAAGTATGGCTTGAATAAAGTTTCAAAAAAAAACGCTTATTAAAAGCTTTCTTTGAAATTTTTTTATAGGGTTACATTAATAAGATTTTCTCACCATGTCATTTCAATTATAAAAAAGTTTATTTTCAGACGTTTTATAAGCAAAAACAATCAGAATTTTATAAGATTTTGGAAAGCTTTTTAAACATTTATTTTGAGTTTACTTTGCTTGTTGAGTTATCATTAAACTGCCGTCGATACTCCCCGAAAATACAATAAGGGTCTAATGGTCTCTGGATTAATGTAGAAAGGACTTTATCACTTCATTTACTTACTGTCAACAGAGCAGAATATGTTGGGTAATTCAAATTATCAAAAAATTTTAAGCAGTCCGATTTGTTGCTTAATCTGCCAGGACCAGTTCTGTTTTTTGCCGTGGTGTAGTTTTAGGCGCGACTTAGCGAATTTCTAAGTGTAAACGCTAAGGTAACTTACTAATGTAACGCAAAAACTTTCTACCTCACATACTTGTTTAATAGAGAAAAAGCTTTTCAAAGAATATGAAATTAGCATAAAAGTTTTTTTTTTTTGAAAGCATTGAAAC
Organism: Merzomyia westermanni; assembly: GCA_949987695.1. Taxonomy (NCBI): domain Eukaryota; kingdom Metazoa; phylum Arthropoda; class Insecta; order Diptera; family Tephritidae; genus Merzomyia; species Merzomyia westermanni. The sequence continues at coordinate 115,577,656 of OX465293.1, forward strand.
GAGCTTTTTCGTACTCAAAAAACTTGTTAAATATCTCAATGAATGCAACTATTTATCTTTAATTTTCATCAATCTCCTTTAATTTATAGAAATCGATTAAATACTTTATATGGCATGAACTTACTAGGCTTTTACTATGCACCATTTAGCTACATACATATCTACATATATGCATGCACTTCAAGATATTTCATTACTTAAATGCCATTACCAAATCCACTTTAAGCCACCAAACAGCAACTAATCAAAAGTAAATGAGCATTCAACCGCATATTTTGCCCTCCTTTGTTGTCGATAGACTGTCTTAACAACCTTGGCACTTATGCATACGCTTTATGCCTAAGCACACATATTTACTAATACATATGTATATCTAAGTTCAAATATGTTTCAAACACATTTTCAACAATTCCAAACTCATCAGCACACTGAGGGGTGGTAAAAAGTTCCTAAGCTCAATCGGAAATCAATTGAAACTCACATACACGCGAGCATAATATGCACTCTATGTATGTGTGTATATGTAAGCATGCTAAATTTAGAATGGTATTTAGGGGTCGATTCTGTGCGTAAACGATAATTTTGTACCTGGAAGATTATCTAACCGAAAATCGTAACCGTTGGCAATGCAGTTCATGTAACCGCGTTGCTAGCGCACATGGCAACGCTGTCAAAAACAAACAATGCGCAATAGAGAATAAAATGCAAACGCTAAACTAAACTTTGTGTAAAAAAGTACTTATGTTGTTTATTAATTCCTTCGAACTAGTATGTGTTACAAAATTATTTACAAAACAAGTGAAATTTTTCGCGGTTACGGGATGTAACCCCCTATTTTGGTGGTTACAAAATTGAACTGCCACTTAAGCCGGCAGAATACCAAAAGGGTGTAAAAGTTTCCAAATTAATTATTTGCCGGTAAAACGAATGTTGTTGCCACACTAGAATTAGGGCGTTAGTGAGAGAGGGATTTATTACAACTTTATCAAAGTGCTTTATGCTTAAGCAACAACAGCTTTGCTCACAATCTCATACCATTCTACACGTAAAACGCTAAAAAAAATCACTAAATATCTACATCATGGAAAAATGTTATGAAAATCGCATAAAATTTTTAATGGCACACTTCAATCGAGACACTCATTTATGTAAATATTAGAGATGGCAATACCGTGAATCATACTTTTCAACCTCCGATAACCTCGGGATTTCCGGCATTTATAGTTTCCTATGAGTCATAATAAATTTAGTTAGAAAATTCATGTTTTATAGCAAACTTATTTAAAAACCAGTAAGGAAAGCGCTGTCTTCGCATGTACCGAAGGCTTTATACCTTTCATAAATACGCATGCCGGGTTTAGGTGTACAATCCTTACTTCGAGTAAGAACTAACTCTGCAAAGTTTTATGGTCTTACCCTGTTAATTTTTATCGGAAAATGGTTTGTAGGGGGGCTATACGATATATTGGTCCAATCTCACAAATTTTCACTAACCCCATTAGATATATAATATGTACTAAAACTGCAAAATTTTACGTTCCTAGCTTTTTAAATTCAAGAGTTATAGGCCAAACCCCGTTTTTCGGAACAATCGATTGTATGGCAGATATGCGTTGTACTGGTCCGATATTGCTAATTGCGAAAAATGAGTAATATATTACAAAATGGCGGCCCCATATCAAATTTTAGCGAGATATCTCCAAAACTGAGGGACTAGTTTGCGTTCAAATAGGCAGACAGACGGACGGGCGGACAGACGCAGAGACGGGCAGGTCTAAACCGACTCAGATTATTGCCCTGATCCTTTCGGTATACTTTATGGGGGGTATATCTCTTCTTCTTATCCTTACAAGCAACGGACCAAAGTTATAATACAACTTCATGTTGATTAAAGTCAAGGGGTTAGAAGCAAGTGCGTTAATGCCCGGCCAATAGATGGCACTACAATATTTGATGTGACGTGAATCTCTTTGTCAACAAATAAACACTATATTTAACCATGCAAATATTGATAAAAATTTAATTTTCAAAACATCTCACTTAGATCCTTTTCCATCTAAACCCTTCAAGGGAGGAATTCTATCTTAGAATATTACATACCCACCTGTAAAAAGTGGGCGTGGTGAATTGATAAGTTGTTGGGTTATTATCATAGCTGGGGAAAAATGATTAGTAATCCTAATGATTACTAATCGGATTAGAAACTTTTTTTTTGGGTGGCTTTTTTGTTAGATGGCTATTCTAATCGATTACTTTTTGATTAGATTAGAACTTATCAAAAATCTAATCACGATTAGTGTCGATTGGCATATCTAATCAAAACTAATCACAAAAAAAATCGATTAGATTTCTCGACTTGTTTTGATTAGATTTGATTAGATCAACTATCTTGAAATATTTTTGTAAAAAAAAAATTTTTTATTTTTGTATACTAAATTTATTTAGGTGATATAAATATTTTTGAATATTTCATAATATTGCATTAAGTGGTTGTTCATAGCTACACCACTGTACAATACCTCTGCCTGTTCTACCTTCGCTTTCCAAGCGATCCAATTTTTCGCTGCAATGTTTGTATTGTTTTCGCCAAAGCACCGCTAATCATAAACTAATGGAAAAGTTCGTGCGTGTTTCGGACCGTCGCTACGCACACTCATCTCTTCATCGCTGCAATTCTTAGCTATCCAACAACAACAAGCATCACTAAATAACCTTCGATTGGGACATCGCTCTTTACCCTTTACATTCATTTACTTATTTGTTTTATTATATGAATTTCTTAGCGTTAATTCGCAGAACACCAATTTTACCAAACGCGACAAACGGTTTTAAAGAAGTGGTTAGCAATGAGCTATACGCATATTTGAATGACCCGATTCCGGGTCCTGAAATTTGGAATAAATATGGTGCACTGAAGGAAGCGTGTCTAGCGTTCAATACCCCGCTTACGTCATCAGCGCCCGTCGAAAGGCTGTTTTCATTTGCTGTCATAGTCAATAACCCAAGACGGAATTCATTGTCTGACTTTTCTTTTGAAAAGTTGGTACTAATGAAGTCGAATATAAACTTTCTGTGATACATATGTATGTAATATAAATCAGCATTTTTTTTTTGCAGAATGTGCCTTTAATTTTTATACTTTAACTAGTATTTAGTGTTTATGTCTACGATGAAATTTTGAATAAAAGTTATTTTAAGTTTGTTACTTTATGAATTAAATGACAAAAAAAATATTTCAAAACAGTTGATCTAATCAAATTTAATCAAAACTAATCGATAAATCTAATTGATTTTTTTTTATTAGTTTTGATTAGATATGCTAATCGTCGCTAATCGCCATTAGATTTTTGATAAGCTCTAATCTAATCAATTAGTAATCAAAATATAAAGAATCAAAAAAAATCTAATGATTAGATTACTTAGTTTTTCTAATCTAATCGAAGTTCCCCAGCTATGGTTATTATGACCTGGATGGCTTTAGGTTATTTGATGTCGAGCAAAAACGAGTATGAAATCCACGTTCTGGCTTTCCGTAATACAAAATGTCGATTTGTCGTATGGAACGTTCGATTCAAACTGTTCGATAGCTTATTACCTCCCGTAAGTTTAATATCTATAGCACTCTGAAAATTTAGCTTTATGAAGATGTGACTTTGACTTTGAATATAGAGCGCCAGTCGTTTCTTCTCTCGCAAGTCGGTCTCCACTTGGCCTTTCCACCGGAGTGGTGGTCTCCCTCTTTCTCTGCTACCACCGGTGGGTGCCGATAAGAATACCTTCTGGGCCGGAGCATCTTCACTAATTCGTAAAACAGTGCCTAGCCAACGAAGCTGCTGGATTTTAATTCGTTACACTATGTCGGTGTCTGCAATTTTCCTTGGTGCTCGTAGTATCTATGGTGGGATTTCCGACATAAAAAAGTCCAATGAAGTAAGCTGGTTAATTAAACAATGTTTTCCCAACGAGTTTGTAACTAAAAAATTTCACAATCGTCTACCAAACCGAAAGGCCAAAGATTCGTGTCCTGGGACAGGTAATATCAAAACTGGTTTGAAAAAGGTTTTTCAAAACGGAGTCGGAGGTTATTTCTGCTATGGAAGGCTTCTTAGTAAAAGTTCATCTGCTTTGCTTTGCGGATGCCGTTCGGATGTAAAACATATTTTAAAATAATTATAATAATTTATTTAATTAGAAAAGTTGAGGAAATTGTCGAGATTCGAGCCAGAAATTTTCGGAGCAAAGGTCTAGTAACTACATATTCATTAGACTACTGGCCCGTTTTCACCGTCGTTGCCTACATTGGAGTTTTATCAATCAGTTTTCAACAAACCCTTACTGTACGTTGAATAAAACGTTAATTAAATATTTTTTTCCAAACCTCATTGCCAATTGTTTAAAAAGGGATCACTTTCGTTGATTCGACAATTTTTTCCAAACATTTAACAATGATTATAGTAAACGTATTTTGCTTACTGAGTAAGATCTGTCTGCGAACAAATGCCCCCCGAAAAAGCATTCCTATATGTCCTACAATACGGGATTCCGAAAATTCCGGGAGTGTGAAAGTCAAAAAAAGTTAACATCACTAGTAAGTATATATGTGTGTTTAAGTATATACATAAGTGGCATGAAATGCAGTAAATCGTTTCGATCATTGACTGCTTTGAACAGCAACAACAATAACAACAACTACAACAACAACAGCAAGTTAAAAGGATGTATATAAGTGGATTGCTTTGGTTAATATAAAACCATTTAGACACTTGAATTTTTTAATGTATTTGTAAATGAATCCGATTAAATGCTGATTGTTGTTTCTGCTGCTAAAGTCCCTGAGCAAAATCGTATCTCATACTGGCACACGTACGATATTTCCATATAAGAAGCACACACCAAAGGAAAGTAGTAGTGTTTGCCACATTGCATTGTAATATCTTTATTTACCGTAATACTTCGGTAATCGCCATAGCAGCGTACGGGTGGAAGAACCTTTCTCTCGAATACTACCAGAGCCACCTCCTCAGATGTTGTTAGTGTCCAAGCTTCTGCACGGGTACAATAAGTGACTTATAGAGGGTTATTTTTGTTCGTCGAGAAAGGAAGCAAGGTTGGAGCAGTGTGTAAAAGTCCACGCAAGTAGGGAAAGTTTCTGTTCTTCGATTCTTCTACAACCGATTTTTGGTTTCTGCAATAGCCAGTTGGCCGAGAGAGAACTTTAATTATCAATGCAAACTCAGTGAGAATCCGTTCGCTTTACTTTTAATGGAAAAGTTTAAAAGGCTACTATGGGTAGAACTACTACTTCGTAACCAGTTCAGCGTTCTCTATTTTAGAAAAAACCTCCTTGACTGGCAGTTGAAGGGCTGCTGATTTCTAATCGTGGTAGGCAACCATTGGAATATGCCTGCTTTTGTTGTATGCTGGCTAGTTTACATTTTCCTTTTGCTTATTTATGGTGTTTATTTTGCATCTATATATATAAAATTCAAATTATGTATGTATATATATATATATATATATATATGTATCTATAGATCGACTTGCGTCCTAAACGTATAAACCGATCGTAACCAAACTTTGAAACACGAACTGGATACCTTACCGGGATGGTCATGAGCTAAAAAATATTTTGATACATATAGGGGGCGTGGTACCTCCCATACAAATGGAATTTTTAACAGTCCATATCTCTGGAAGTATTTAGGCTAGACCAATGAAATTTGGAAAGGGGTTATATGAGGTTAATCCCTAACACCTCCAAAAAAAAACTGGGGATAAGGAAAAAGGGGGCGTGGCACCTCCCATACAACTGGAATTTTTTTTATAGTAGGCTAAAAAATATTTTGATACATATAGGGGGCGTGGTACCTCCCATACAAATGGAATTTTTAACAGTCCATATCTCTGGAAGTATTTAGGCTAGACCAATGAAATTTGGAAAGGGGTTATATGAGGTTAATCCCTAACACCTCCAAAAAAAACTGGGGATAAGGAAAAAGGGGGCGTGGCACCTCCCATACAACTGGAATTTTTTTTATAGTAGGCTAAAAAATATTTTGATACATATAGGGGGCGTGGTACCTCCCATACAAATGGAATTTTTAACAGTCCATATCTCTGGAAGTATTTAGGCTAGACCAATGAAATTTGGAAAGGGGTTATATGAGGTTAATCCCTAACACCTCCAAAAAAAAAAACTGGGGATAAGGAAAAAGGGGGCGTGGCACCTCCCGTATAAATGGAATTTTTCATTGTCCATATCTCTGGAAGTACAGGGTGGCGCAAAAGTAATCCTCCTATCAGAAAATGCTATAAATTTTGCGATTGGCCCCTAAAGTCAGTTCTGTTTTGACATTTGTGTAGTAAACACATGCGAAATACACGTTAATAAACAATGTTACGCTACACTGCTCCAGAACGCGGAATATTGCTGACTATTTATTTGACCAATAATCGGTCGGGGCCAAACGGTTACTGTGAATGGTGAGCGCTACAGAGCAATGATCAACAAGTTCTTTTTGCCGCAACTTGATGAATTGGGATTAGAAAACATGTGGTTCCAACAAGACGGTGCAACAGCACACACTGCACGTGCCACAACCGATATGCTGAGCATCGGAAGCTTACTTTTGCGCCACCTTGTATTTACGTTAGACCTCTGAAATTTGGTAAGTCGTTATATGAGATTAATCCCTACCACCTCCAAAAAAAAACTGGGGATAAGGAAAAAGGGGGCGTGGCACCTCCCATACAACTGGAATTTTTTTTATAGTAATGTGGGGTGAACCCCACGGGTATAGGCTAGTTATGTTATACATATTTGACCCATTACATATGTACAAACGTGTGCTCCATTTTGATTTGATTATTTTTTTCGGTTTTTTACATATTTTGTTTGTTTCAGGAAACCATTTCTTACTTTCCTGCGGCAAGTAATATTCCATGACGTCACAACACTGCGCAGTCAAAAAAGGTCTATGAAGATAATCAAGCCAATTCAACACGTACTTGAATTCCGAGAAACATTCCCCACACGCACTGTAGTCGCTTAAATAATTTCCTATTTCCTTTAATACTCGTAATTCTTATTAATATATAATTGAGATACAAAAATATCCATACAAATTATACTGGGCCAAAAAAATATATATAACTTAAGGTCAAGTTTTTAGAGATGTATCATTGCTAAGTTACATTTTTTATAGCTGATCTCATTTTTGCTTTAAAACTGCCAAAAGAGTGAAGTTAAACAAATTTGGTGTATAAAGCAAGTTATATTCTCAATTTTCGTTAGTCGAGCCGTTTTCGAGTAGTAAAGCTTTAAAGTTTCCGCCTCATTTTTTGCGGTTCTGTGCTGTAAAACTATATCAATTACTAGTGAGCTAGAATAAGCTTGAATATATTAATAAAATAATGTTCCCAGATATGTAGAATATAAATTAATTCCACTGGATGCAAAAAACTAGAGAACTAAATAATGAAAAATAATAAAAAGATAACTTTTAAAACTACAATTTATAAAAAAAAATTTCACATGGTCATACAATTAATTTTCCAAATTTTTTATAAATTAATTTTTAGAAAAACTTTGTTAAATCAAAACCATAAAAGCTTGATTACTCGGAAACGTCGGGCAAAATGAAAATTTTCGTTCAGAGAATGGGGAATTTTATTTTATAAAAAACTGTAAGCAGACAAAATTTGTCACTAAAGAGTCTTAACTAGATACTAGAACTAGTTTAAGACCTCCAAAAATTAACACAAAGGGTATACTTTTGCAATTGCGAAAAAAAATCTATATTTATTTTTAAAAACGTTTTTCTGGCCCGTCTAATACACATATAGGTACTAATTTAGAATTTGTGCAAAAATCAAACAAACCTAAGCACGAAACAAATCCATTCCGGTCGAAGAGATACAGTACAAAAAATTAATTTTAGCTGGATAAAAGGAAATGAGTTGCGTGAAACGTCATGTCTTAAATTTAAAATGAAATGAAGATAAAGGAAATAATCTATGTTGTTGCAACTGTCGTAACTGAAATGATTTGGGGAAAAGTTGCTGATATCTGAAAGCTATGAGCTGCACCATTAAGGGTCGATTTCACAGTGGCGAGTTAACTTACATTCCACAGTTAACTATTGATTTTAATTTTAGCTATTTTGCTAATTATTTGTTGCGCAATGCACACTACCCGACCTTTGATTGTTTAAAACGTTATACATCGTGAAACACAGAGAGTACCACAGGGTGGTGTCCTATGCCCCATCCTGTTTAATTGCTATATTTCGAGGCTGTTTCGATGTCATTATGACTCCTAAATATCACTTATATTACGAGTAAAAAAATGCTCCATGCTAGGGACCGTATGATCCCACAACTTATGAACAGCCACGAAATAAGTTCTACAAAAAAACCATGAATTCTTATCAGATGAAGAATGCAATCTGCCAAGATATACTCGAATCAACCTGACTTCCCTTTGTATATTGAATAACCCTTTAAACCCTTTTTGTTATTTTTTTTTACACATTTTTAGCATATTAAAAAAAACATAAAATTCCGTGCTCTGGTCATATCCATACCGTAGCAAACTAATTGAATTTTAGCTTTCCGCGATTTCCATAACCTATTGACTTTTGAGTTAGCAAATTTCTAAATTTTTTAGAAATTTTATTTTATTTATTTTATAACGCATCAAACAACCCTGACTTGTGCGTGCAAAAGTATTTAAAAGTTTAGATTTTCTTTTTTATATTATTTTATTATAATTTTATTTATGACATTAAGTTTAACAAACGTAAAATAAATTAACAATTTAATGTAAGCCCTGCGCAAAAGAAATCAAACTTTACTTCAAAAATTAAACCATACGAATTTTTTTATGAAAGTGAGAAAGAAACTCTGCTTGAAACATTTTTTAAAATTGGGCAGCATGTCGAGCCTTGACAGCAATTTTAGTGTAACCAACAAAAATAAAATATTACAGGAGAAAGTTTTTTAGTTTACAAATATCAAAAATTGTAAAGCAAGATGTTACTTACATCATAATTGGCTTTGCTTTATTTTTTTTATTGTACATATTAGAGTTGTAATATTTTGTGAGATGGTTTGAAATAAACTGAATTATCGATATCTGACAAAATATGGATATTCAGAATTTTGTTGGTTACGCCAAAATTGCGGTTAGGGCTCGATGTGTTCCGCAAAATAAATATTAATTAGAAATAAATATTTATTTTAACTCTAGTATTTATATCATTTATTTATTTATATCAAAAATATTAAATTAAATTACATATGTTATTTTGTTTATTTCTTAGTTGTTGTATTATTTTATTTTACACTTTAAATTACTTACATACTTATATGTTACAGCCAGTCTAACTGTTACCAAAATGCATAAATTATATTTTTTTAATATCTATGAAACTTATGCTAAAAGTTTTGCATTAATTGTTTACTACAATAAAGCAAAATAAATCAATTGTGTACTACTTGTGACTTATGTAGATTTGGATCTTTTTATAGTTGCTTCATTATATCAGTCTACTTGAATAATTTATATCAGATATTTTGGTGACAAAAAAAACACAAGGTAGGTCAAGTCAAAACTGTCAAAGTAAATAAATTAAACACAAATTAAGGGCGGGCTATAATGCGTTGAAAATATTTAATTAGAAAAATGTGGAGCGTGAGATAGTCAAGCCACTCAAAATGGCCTAGTTCCTCTCATATATTACGAAAACTTCTTCAGCGAAAATTCATTTGTTAATCTCTACATATAATAAAATTGTAACAGGTCGAATTTTCAAAAGCTGAGGGCTTGCACTTTGTAAGACTGCAGTAATCATTTTTGAAATTCTTGTCGCAAATTCGAAAATTCTCGCCCTATTTTCCAAGAATTTTTGGAATTTTTGCATACACTTGGAAGCACTAATTCAAATTATTTTTTTGACAGCATTGTCTATATTTTTATATTAAATTTTACAAATAAATTTTTGGCGGAATAAGTTTTCGTAATATATTAGAACACACTGGGCCAATTCGGGTGACACTCGCAGTAGGTATTTTATAAGAACTTTTACTTCGGAAAAATCATGGTCTATATCCATGGCCTATAAATCAGACCTGTTAAATAATGATTACTAATCGTAATGATAACCGAATTGATTAATAATTTTCTTGAGAATCCATTAAATGATTTTCCAATTAATTAAAAATATAATCGAAAAAAAATCCTAATATTTCACGATTATTAAAAAAAAATTAAAAATAATCAAAAAAAAAAGGTTGCTTTGATTTTTTTTTTGCACAATTGAAGAAGCACAAAAATATCTACATCAACAATACTGAAAAAAAATCACAAATAAAAAAAAGTCAAAAATAAAAAAAAGTCAAAAATAAAAAAAAAGTCTAAAATACAAAAAAAGTCAAAAATAAAAAAAAGTCTAAAATAATCAAAAGTAAATAAAACCACTTTTTCATTGTTATTGATTATTTTAGATTTTTTTTTTGGATGTTTTCTTGAAAAACAGTTAAAATAATTACTACCAATTAAAAAAGCCGTCTAATCAATTGATTACTAATTACTAATCAAATTTAACAGGTCTGCTATAAATATAAAAAACTAACTATAGACTCTTAATACGAACTACTAATGCTTATGGCCTTTTGGCTACCTGAACAAATCCAGAGTAGTCGCTATCAAAAGGATAATGAAATAGTTATCACTACCATAAAACACAATTCTAACTACAAAAAAATAAGGTTAGTAATATCAAACTTCAAGTACGTCACAGATCATAACAAAACAAAAAAATAAGTGAAAAATAATCCAAGAAATCGATTTGGCACGCATCCTAAAATATGTCATTATAAACAATGCCATTACGTAAATTTAATGGAATACGTTAAAAATAAAAAAAAAAATAAAAATAAGATACTAGCAAACAAATATAAATAAAAATAGATAATAAATCTAAAATATTACACACATGAACAAAAATTAGGGCAATGATACCAAAGTAATTGAATGCATATTCATAAAATGAAGAGGAAAACAGTATCAAAAGAAGCATATGCATAAAAGGAAATTTAATGCGACATAGTCGCCTATAAATATCGACGATTTATGCGCTGTTGTGGTGACATCAATATGGAATCGCCATAAACTTGAGTATCAATTCCAGACGATAAACCACTTGGACTTGTACGATCTGCAATAAATGAGAAGATGGTTCGGAAATTATTGCGCTATTATAGATGCGTTTGAGAGAGGGAGTAAGAAGTGTATTTTTTCTGAACTTACTGTAAAAGGGTGATATATTCGGATATATTTGACTTGTTGGACTACCTCCCTGTGATGCTGGTGATGCAGGAGTGCTGCTGAGGCGCGATTTGTTTTTCATAGAAGTGGAGAAGACTGCGAACAAATATGAGAAAATGTTATGATTTCAAAACTTATTGTACTAATTGTAAATCTTTAATAAATGAAATGAAATAATTTAGTATAGAAACTACTCCTCCTGCTGTTTCATGCCTACTACGAACCGTTATTATCAATAATAACAAATAAAATAAGGAAAGTAGTATAGAGCAGAGCAAAAACTAAATTTTTAAACAATTTCTAACAGCATGGGTCTGGGAAAATATTTTTCCCCATATTCATAAAAACCGAAAAAGATTTAGCTTTTATTATTAAAAATTTTTATGGAAAAAGGTTTTTGGTAAAAAATTTTTTTTTTTTTTTTGTATATTAGGGTTTGAATATAAAAAAAATTCCGAATTTTTTTTAAATAAATAAAACTGCTCAACAATGTTTGATCATACTAGACAAATCTGAACGATGTTAACCAATCCCAACAAATACTTGGCAGCGCTCGCCGATGCTACCAGCTAATGCAGTCCACGCTTCCATACAAATTTTGGTCTCTTTGAATTTTTGCTCAACTAATTAAAATAAAATATTTATTTTTTTACATTTATTAATTTGTTTTTAATGTATATTGGAACGATTTTTCGTCATCCCTTGTCAAATTTGGTTTTGAGACAAACCGGTTTCGGCGTTGTGCCATCATCAGTGTCGATTTTTGTTTTTAATTTTTCTATTTCTGTTTTGTAATATTAAATTCCTTTCTTTTTTATTTATTTTTATATTTTCTTTCATATTTTTTGTTTTTAAATTTTTTTTAATTTAAAATTTTTTTTAACTTTATTGATTAAAAATTTTTTCTAATTTTTGTATTTTTAAAAATTTTTTTAAATTTGGGTTATTTTTATATTTATTTTTTTTTTAATATTTTTTATAAAATTTGTTTCTTTTTTTTAGAAGTTTTTTTTTAATTTCTTATGTTTCTTTTATTTTTGTTAATTTTTCTTATTTTTTGAATTTTTATATTTTTTTATAAAATTTTTTTTTCCTTTTTTATTATTTTTCTTTTTTTTAATTTTTGTATATTTTTAATTAAAATTTTTTTCTAAATTTGTAAAAATTTTTTTATTTAAATAATTTTTAGAAGTTTTTTAATAATTTGTTTTCTTTTTTTTGAAAATTTTTTTTTGTGAATTATTTTTTTTGTTGTTTTTTTTTTAAATTTTTTTTTAGTATTTTTTTTTGAACTTTTTTTAGCATTTTTTTCCGTATTTTTCTTATTTAATTTTTTTTTCTAAATTTTTTTAATTTAAATTATTATTGCTTTTTTATACCAACAATATTTGTTGATTTATGAGTTTTTATGAAAATTATTATTGTTTTTATTTTTTAATAATCATTTTTAATTAATTATTAAAAGTTTTTTTTTTTTTTATTGAATAGAGTAGGAAAAATGTTTAGAGACAACTGCAATAGCTTTTCTTATAGATCCATTTCGGAAGCTGCTAGACTTCACTCATCAGAGAAATTTTGGCACGCATTGCTAACCATTAAGCTAACAATACGCTGGTTTTGATGTCACCTAAACTCCTAGTTCTATTCTTCTTTACCATATGCATGAACAAACCCCGCCATCTGGCAGTTAGTAGTGTGATCATAATCATAATTAAAAATGATTATTAAAAAATAAAAACAATAATAATTTTCATAAAAACTCAAAAAGTGAAAAATTATTATTCTTGGCCTTGAGCTCGTTTCATGAATAATTTAAATTATTTTTTTTTAATTTAAAAAGCTTTTTTTTTAGTTTATATTTTTCCTTTGTTTAAGTTAATTCCTAATTATGCTTTTGATTTTTAAGGTGTACCTAAATAGTATAAACATTCTCTTTGATTTTTCTAAGTTTCTTATAAACTAAACTCAACACGTCGACTGAAAGTAATAATTTCTGTAATTTCTATGCGCTTTTTTATTTCTAAATAAACTTTTTCCTATGCAATTCAATTATTAATACTTTCGTCTTACTTTCCCATCAACTCTTTTTAGCTTGAAGAAGGAAGCAACGAAATTACGATGCTATAAAAGTTAAGCTACTTGAAGCCAAATTCATATTTTATTTCGTTATTTAATATTAGCAAGTCTTGTATGCTTTCAGCGGCTTAAAATACCATTAAAAAAATTATTACCGTAAGCACTTCTATGTGTAAGGCTGTGAGTTTGTAAGTATGTAAATTAATTTGCTGAAATGTTGGCAAATTAATCAGGAAACTTTCCAAACTTCTTCGGAATAATGTCAGCGACATGATGGAAATCGCCGTAACTCTTATGCGCTGTTCTGAAGCCAAAAAAATTGTTGAATAAAACTTTTGGACGTCGCAGAAATTTATAATCGAAAATCGAGTGTGAAACAAAAAAGAAAGAAACAGAAAAACTAATTTCCGAATTATCTTTAAGGGAAATTATGTGATTTCATTTGTGCATAAAAAAGAGATTAAAAAGGATACGGTTTACAAGATAAGAAATTAAAGGCTGACAAAATCATTAAACATAGGGTAAGGGTGAGAGACAGAAAGCGATGATATCAATATATTATCAACAAACACGAGCTATCGAGGGAGAGAGAAAGAGCAATAGAGTTGGAGGTTGGTATAAAAATACTACCGCGGCAGTCGGGCTAGTACTAGAAGGTTCCTGTTCCAAATCGGGCAAACGACTATACATACCGCTAACACACCGCTAGACTTTCGAGGAATGTTTTTGCCGTTACTCAAATCAACAAAAGATCGAAGGAGTAATGTCTATAAAGTACGGGAGAAATATAAAGAAATAAGCAAAAAAGATACATTTTCTGGTAATACTGGTAGAGAGAGCAGAAGTTATAGAGGGAGATGCTAATAGAAAATAGATAAAGCTGGAGAGTGCAATACAGGGATATACCAAGAAATAGCCACAGAGGGAAATTTGGTAGAAATATAGAAAAGAATAAAAGAGAGTAGGCAGATACAATTAGAAAAATATTGAATGCGGGGAAAAATTATACGAAAAGAGAACTTTTAATAAGCAAACCAAGCAGGGAATAAGACTGCTTTATCTAAGCCAAATATTAGAGTAGTCAAAGACTTATGCTGATTTCTCTGAATTAGACAAATATCTGCCTATGAGAATAGCATATATGTTAGAAAGTAATGCCGCCTGCCGACGTGAGAAAAAAAAAAAAAAAGTCAATCAGTGGCATAACTGAAGCATTTGATAGCCAAAGACGGTGATATGCAGAAAACCAAAAAAAATTTAAATAATAAAACAGGGTGTTCAAAGAGTAGACAAACTAACTTTTAATTTAACAAGAGTGTTGCGACTAAAAAAAAATACAAAAAATGAATCAGAAGAGTAACACATTAAGCAAATTCTTTTTGCATTGCTTGACTCATACAATTCGCAAATCCCATGAGCAGTTAAAGGATGTGATCTCCGCTAAGCTCAGCATGTGCTTGTTGCCGTTTAGTACAGCTCAGCGTAGACACGCTCTAATACACAGCGAGCGCCCATCTGTTTTACTTTATACAGATTTCCTTATTTTTTCAAATGCTACTAAGTATTCTTGTACAAATTTAAGTATACTAAACTGTTGAGTGAAAAATTGCTTTAAGTGGCGCTACGTGACAGTAGAATTCCTATTTTAATTCAACTTACTACCTTTTTAGGTCAATTTTAGCACAAATTAGGTTTGCAAGGTATATACAAAAAAAGTGACTCCTGCAAAGTAAAAACAATCCTAGCAAGTGTTCTAAAGTTAAAAAAAAACAACAACAGACATCTGACTAAATGAGGGAAAATTTCACTTGAAATCTGAACTTTTTCAAAGTTGCAAAAAAAATGCAAAAGATTGAAATGTTTCAACTTTTTTTTTTGCACTGCAGTTTATTTAAAGCATTCCTACGTTTGAGCTGGAATTAGTTTAATTAAGTGCATTTGTTTCGTATTACAAAAAAGTTTTACTTTATTATCTCTGCAATGAAGGCTAATTGGGAAAACTTTTTTAAAACCTGATTTAATGGCCGTATAATTAATATAAAGCTGGTTTACATTAATATTTAGAGCATTTTTGTTTACCTGCATAAGTCCCAGAACTTCTTTAATAATTGTGCAATACAGAATAGAGTTCAAGCAACTCGAAAAAAAGTGAATAAGTTAGCCTAAGTGCGGTTGTGACCAAATAATATACTATACCCAGTTGGTAGCTTTAGCAACACAGTTTGATTTATTTTTTCCATTATTCAAGCCATGCCTATATAAAATTTGTTCGTCAATAAGATTTAATTTGATTGAGTTCCAGCTGTGGGGGTTATGATTCACATTCAAAAATGTAAAATTGGATAACACAATTTCAATCCACAGCAAATTCGATTATTATAGATGATTTTCAAAATGTGCGATATATACAGGGAGGGCCAAAAGAAACCAAGGGGTGTAAAAGTTTAATAACTTTTTCGTTTATTAATTTTTTTTTATTTTTTCTTTCAGATTATATAGACAACACTTGGAGAATTTATAATGGAGAGGTTCACAACTGAACAGAGAACCAGAACAATAGAATTTTATTATTTAAACCAGAGATCAATTATTTTAACGCAAAGAGCATATCGTCGACATTTTAACGTCAGAATTTCGCCCTCTGAAGCAATGATTCGTTGCTTAGTTGATCGTCATCACCACCATGGCAGCGTAACAGATTTGCTTCGAACCGGTAGACCACGTTTAAGTCGCGCTGCGGAAAATATTGAACGAGTACAGCAAAGTGTTAACGAAGCACCAGAAACATCTGCTAGAAGGCGTTCTGCTCAGCTCGTACGTCACTACGGCGCATTTTAAAAAAAGATTTACAGTTATACCCATATAAGGTGCAAAGGGTGCAAGAATTAAAACCCGCAGATCATCGGCAACGTCTAAATTTTGCAGTTAAATTTCAAGAGTTGGCCAGAAATGAAATCAACTTTATTAAAAATTTTATTATGAGTGATGAAGCTCATTTTCATTTGAATGGCTTTGTTAATAAGCAGAACTGTAGGTTCTGGGGTTCTCAAAATCCAACAGACATTCATCAACGCCAATTACACCCCATCAGGTGTACAGTATGGTGTGGGATCACATCTGAAAATGTCATTGGGCCTTACTTCTTCGAGAATGAAGATGGAAGTGCTGTAACCGTAAATGGAGAGCGGTATCGGTTTATGATAGAAAATTTTTTACGTCCTGCTCTTGAAAACAGACCTGGTATGTGGTTTCAGCAGGACGGAGCTACTGCCCATACTGCCCGAGACACAATGGCACTTTTAAGTCAAATTTTTGGAGGGCGAATAATTTCCAGAATTTCGGAAATTATTTGGCCAGCGCGATCGCCAGATTTGACAGCACCCGACTATTTTCTTTGGGGTTATTTGAAGGAGCGAGTGTATGTGAACAAGCCAGAGACAATCCTTGAACTCAAGGCAAACATTGGTGCAGAAATTCGAACGCTACAGCCACAAGTTTTGAAAGATGTTATGGAAAATGCTCTAAAAAGAGCCCATCAGTGCGAAGCTGGAAACGGCGGTCATTTAAGAGACATCATTTTTCATACTTAGTGTAAAAAAATTTCCCTTTTGTATATTATATAATCTGAAAGAAAAAATAAAAAAAAATTAATAAACGAAAAAGTTATTAAACTTTTACACCCCTTGGTTTCTTTTGGCCCACCCTGTATAAAGTGGACTTGGCTATCAACCGAATTCGGCGCAATTTAAATAGCCGAGGGGAGATGAGTGCCAGTTAACCCTTAAACCAAATTCCAGTATACATATCACAAAATATACTGAAGTTGTTGTTGTTGTTCTAACGGAAGTCCGAGGAGTCCACAGGGTTGGACCAGAGTGATGTAGGTGTTAGAAGAGTAGGTTCGACTGAACAGGAGAAGAGATGTTTGGCATCGTGAGGGGACATACCACATGCAGGACATGTGTTTGGTATGTTGGGGTTCAGTCTGGATAAGTAAGAGTTTAACCTATTACAATATCCAGAGCGAAGTTGTGCTAGCATGACTCTAGTCTCCCTCGGAAGTACACGCCCTTCTTCAGCCATTTCAGGTACTGAAGTCATCGTGCGAAGCTTGGCTCTGCTGAGGGATATCCTACGCTCTATAAACGGACGAAATTAAACAACCTTTCTGTCTATCTGAAGGAGGAGCCCGAAATTCAGTGGACCTGCCCGCGTCAGAGTGACTCTTGCTAACGCAGCCTGGCCGTTGCGTATCAAAGCGCGCCAGTTATCCCTTTTGATCGCTAACAGACGCGAGTTAGTAACACCAAGGGAGTTCAAGTCATCCTCCACCTGAGCTCAATTCCTCTGCTGCCGTATTCGGGTGTCGATAGGAAACCCCTGTGGGTTGTAGCCTTTGTACATTTGTATAACATGACCCAACCAGAGGAGTCTTAGGGCTTTAGTTCGCTGCACTATGAGCAAATCTGTGTAGAGCTCATACAGCTCATCGTTAATGGGCCATACATCTTCCGGAAAACTTTTCTCTAGAATACTCTAAGGGCCATCTGATCCTCTATCGAACCTGTCTATGATTCCGAGCGTTAGATCACGAGAGGTTTGATGAGAGACTTATAGAGCGTTATGTTTCCGCGTTCACCGCTAGACCTACTTTCTTCGATTCTCTATCGAGGACAGAGAACACAAAACTTATGTGGGGTTGTTGAGACCAATGATATCAGTATCGTCGGCGTAACGCCATAATAGATTGTGACATTTCGGTTCAACTCTACTGCACGAATTATCGTCTTAAGCATCAAGTTGAAGAAATCGCTCGAAAGGGTGATGCCTTGTCTGAAGCCTCGTTTGATTTCGAATAGCTCAGAGAGGTCCTTTCCAATTCTGACGGAGCTGTTGGTATTGCTCAACGTCATTTGGCATAGACGTCTTGCAAAGCTTAGGTAAGTCAAATTCAAACAAGACAGCATACAGGCAATTCCTTTTAGCACTGTCAAAAGCGGCTTTGAAATCTCTAGGATTTCGGGTATCGTGAAAATCTGGTCGATGGTAGACTTACTAGGTTGGAAGCCACACCTTTAAGGTCCCATCAGCTGGTCTACGATGCCTTCAGTATTTCGCACAATACGCCCGATAGAACCTTATATGCGTTATTAAGGAGACTGACTCCGTAATAGTTGGTGCGGTTAGCGGGATGGCCTTTCTTTTGAATGAGCAGAGCTTACTTAAGTTGCAATCTGAACAATTGGTTGTATAGAATATATGGGGTATTCCATCCCATTTCGACCAATTTTTTCAAAAATTTACCGAAATTGACCAACTTTTTCAAAAATCGACCGTTTGTACGTTTTAAAATGTACTTTTCGGAAAAAATACAAAAAAATGTTAAAGTTCATCTTATATAAAATTTTTCAGTTTTTCGAGATTTTTCGAATTTCGACTTTTTTTTTTTTTTCTTCAATCTTCGAACTTCAATCAATTCTGCAATCATCCCCACTAATCCCCGAGTGGGCCGATTTTTTTTCTATTTTTTTTATTTAATTGAAAAAAAAAATTTCAAAAATTAAAATTTTTTTTTATCAATTTTATTTATATAACAAAAAATTGTAAGCAAATGATTTTTAAGTATTCTTTTCTTTATTTATTATGTTAATCTACGATTAAAATAACCAGGATTAATGACTGACACAGTAAAAAAGTTATAGCATTTTGAAAAAAAAAGGTGTTTTTTTAAAAATTCATAACTTTTTTTGAGTTGGATGAAAAAATTTGAAAAAATTCTGAAAAACGTTTTTCGTAAGGTAGAAAAAGAAGAAAAACTTTCAGCCAATTCTAAAGGGGTCGGGTTCAAAATTGGTCGAAATGGGATGGAATACCCCATATATATTACTAGTGGACCATGCACACAATGCTCTGCCAAAAAGTCAACGGACATTTGTAAGGTTCTACTCTCTCCCCACTTTATCTCTCGCTTCTCGGCTCTACATCTCAATTTCGCTTTACTTCTTCCTCCTTTTCCTTTTCCTCTTCCTATTACTTTTCTCTTTCTCCTTCTCTGCGCATTTATTGTCTTCTTTTTCTGCCTCTTTCTTTACATATTCCTAATCTTACTCGTGCCCCTATATCTCTTCATATACGTGCTCTTTTTTCTCTCTTTCTCTTTCTCGCCCTTCCTCCTCCATTGAAATAGGTTACTTGAAATTGGTAAACACTTTTACATCGAAATGTTAAAAATTCCTTTATCCTTACTCTTTCCGAAAACTGTTTTGCCATAATTTGCAATTATCATTAATTAAATTCTAATTTGTGGTTGACGGCAAGCATTTCGACACATAACAAAAACGAGATTGACAGAATTAGAAACAACCATTAAGAAATCCCGTTTGCAGGTAATCGCTTGAGATCATAATTTCAAATTGTTGCCATTGAAACCGCACAAACGGCTTTGTGTGAGCGACGCGCAGCAACAATATGTACGCCCATTCTCAGTAGAGCACATGAAAATCATTGTCGACGTGCCCAAACTGGCGTCTCGACGTCTCACTGCCTCTAAATCACAATAAAATCCTACACAGTTTTGTCGTGGCCTCAGTCAACTACCTACGGAAATCAGTGCAAATAGATTTTACAAAATTAGCAGCGACAACCAAATGCCAATTAGATTTGCTACCACTAAGAACAGCAAAAGCAACAACAAGCTAATAATACAGCAACAATAACAAAACCAGTGTCAATGACTACAGCTATCAGTAGGTAAACTTGAGCTAACTACTAGCAGTTCAAAATGTTGAATTGACTGAGTAACTGACAAAGTGGTCGGACAATTTAGAACCACTGACTCTTACTATCCAAAGTTGGGTAATCACTAAATGACTATGACATTCGGAATTGAAACTCATCCGGCCACAAACTAACAAGGATATGAAACTCGTAGTCGATTACGTGTGAGTAACGGGTGGTCATGAGGCACGAAGATATTTGTTAATGTTGAATTTAGGATTATGCGTTTGTGGCACAAACTGAGTGCGTATGGGTGTGTTTGTTTGACTGTTGATGTGTGTGAATATGCGTGTCAACTTGCGTCACTACGACAAAAAGCTGATGGTAGCTAATCAATGGAATTTCAAGGCAACTTAAAGGCATGAAAACAATTCAGCAGAAATCGACAAATTAAGGTTGAGATTGTTTGAGTGGAACAGTTGATTACACTTATTCAACATTAATATGGCAATCTACGAGTAACAGTGACCTGTGTCCCGTTGCTGTGAGCTGTGTGTCATAGCTCCACTGTTCCGTATCTGCGTACCTTACGCGATCACTAAATCGACTGGGACCATCATACGTCAAGAAAGTGCGCAAAGTTGAAGGTACGTTAGACCTAGAAAAGCTGCTCACGACACAGACAGCTGACAGTTGCTCCACCCGATTCTCGCACCTGCTCTTTGAAAGCAATTTTCGACTTAACTATGTAACCAAGCATGAGTACGTACCGCCGCTGAGGGCAGTATAGGGTTTCAGCGAAACCGTAAGAATAATTGGTATGTTGCGGACTGTCGCAACGCCTTAGAAAATAAGGACGCTGAATACAGGTCCACGTCTAAAACGATCCCAGCGCGCGGTGTAAGTAAGCGATAAGTAAGATGACTAATCAGATACTCTAATCCCTGAGTGCACACAAGTAATGTACTGAGCTACAACTGGTACTGTCGTCAGATGGTTAAGCTTCAGGTTAGCTCTATGCTAGTCGAATTTTCTGTAAGGGCTTTCTACAACTACGTAGCAAACTGAGCATCATCTTTTAAATTAGGCTACTTTATGTTTCAGAATTCTTTTTCTGAGCTATTGTCCAAGAGAGAGACAGCAGAAACTTCGCGAATACGAGCCGAATTTGTAGGTTCTCCGATCTCATAGCTTGAAAGTTCAAACTGCTTTTTCTATCGAAATTGGCAGTACGGAATGTTTCCACACAATTTCCTATTCCAGTTCAGGTTAAACTCTTACCCATTGAGACTAAACCTATCCTTGTAACTGTTCAACAGAGCAGACTTTTCCAACACTAACCTCACTTTGGTCCAACGCTTTTAAAACTGTTGGTTTCTCAGGACTTCTTTTAAAAGAGATTAACGAAGTAGTTTTACAACAACTACTACAGCGATGTTATCTCATTCAAGGTAGATTTACTCTATACTTAAAGCTAAATTTAAAACGAATTTAATAACGATATTCTGAGTAGCTTTGGTTTTGCTTCTCATCGCAAATTGTCCTCAATTCCAGTCTTCCAGTGATAAAGTACAGCACGTGTCAACAAACAGCATCTGCAATCAATAATTTAGGCACCGATATTGGTGTGATGTTGGGTTCAAATGCATCCATAAATAACGACGCCTGCAAGTATGCTACTGCTACTGCTAATGCAATTTGGCATAATTTTTAGGCAATTAGCATGCTGCCGACGTTGTAAACGTGTTAAGGAAGTAGATTTCAAAGAGAATGCACAATGGGGTAGAACTTTAGCAAAAGCGAAGTACAAGAGCTTGGTGAGAAACAAAGCAACGTATTTGCGTTGCAAGGGCGAACGCTTTTGTTGTTGTTGCTTAATCTTTAGCATATCGACTTGCTAAAACAAGCAGAAAAAAATGAGAAAATGAGGTACAGAACAAAGTCAGAATAAATAAGCAGCCAAGTAGTGCTTGTACGACAGCAAAATGTACTCCTCTTTAAAGGGCCGATACATTAAGTTTGATTACGTGAGAGCTTTAGCAAGGTTGCTCGTCTCCGTTTGCTAATGCCAATCTCCCATAAATTTTGGGAGTTGCTTTCGATAGTCCCCCTCCCTTTTTCTTCTTCTCACATAGCACGTTGCAACATTCGGGTCCTCTCACCTTGATAATGTGTTCTACAAAAGTTTAGAAACATTGTCAGTATTTCGTTTAGCGGGCCCTCTCGACACCTGTTTGCTGCAGTACTGAGAAGCACAATCATTGTGGCGCAACGCTATTTAACTGCTATTTTATCAGGACTTGCGTTTGAAGCGATTTAAGGCAATACCTACAAGAACTCTTTTACGCACCTTTCGGCAATATTGGCGAAGAAAGTATTTATCTACTTATTTATTTAGGTTAAATGAGTTCGATTAAAGACGAAGTTAAATAACAAAATATTCTTAGAAGTTATTAACATAACGCCTGAATATCCTACAATATTTAATAGAAATCTGACATTTCCAATTTATTATAATTAATCACAGCAGACTTATGCATTAAAATTTCGCAATGAATTGAACTTTAGCGGCACGTTTATTTTCAATTAAGTGCACTTAAGAACCTACTACTTGTTTACCCTGCGCCGCCTCTTTTCACTTTTAGCGCCGAAATGAGCTCTCAACTCATTAGTTTTCAAAATTAATTTCCATTTTCTAAACAAACACACACAAATACCGAAATGCGCGAGCCTAATGTAGGTGGACGCCATCTCTCCATTTTAAACTAAACTTTTCACGCTTTGGCTCGCTAAGTGGTCTGTTGGCATTTGGAATTGTTTGCCTCGTAAGCTGGTAAGTAGGTATAAAGCGTTTATGCTTTGCAAGAAAAACCCATTTTAGCGGCAAAATTCATTAGCACACCTTAATTTACGTAACTATTCGGCCATGTAAAGGACAGCAGATAGCCTGCGACACGCTGGCCCACACTAAATATTTACTTCGCAGCTAGTCTAACACTGAATTGGAAATTAATCATAGAGATAAAGTGACAGTTTACGTGCCATGCTAATATTTACGATGTTGTCCCAGGGCAGGAAAAATAGACAAAAACAAAATTTGTACTAAACACAAAACCTTAGGACAGTTACGAAATAGGAATCGCAGAGGACAGCTAATACAATGGTGTTTAGCACAATTGGAGCATAAGTCAGGGGCGTATTTATAACAACGGATACACTGAGTAGAAACCCTCATAAAACTTTGTACACAAATCCAAAGTGCTGGGAGCTTAAAACAAAATATTGATGGAATTGGTTCAAGGACATGAAGCTAATAAACAGGTAGGCCATCTTGCCAAACAGGGTGCTAACTATATTAGCATTTTATGGTTCAGAGCCATTACGTGAGCTCATCAAAGCGCGCATAAGGCACAGCATACTGACAAAGACAGTCCAAACGTTGTATACCGCCATCAAAAGTGGTATCCCCTTAACTATAAAAGACACTGTAGTCCACGTTGTCACCTAGGTAAGATAAATCTATCAAATACTGGGCGATGAAAAGCCGCTTCACTTTTAGTCGAGGAAGAGAAGGACTTCATACCTAGGTGGTATGCAGCTTAATCATTTTATGATACGGAGCAAGCCCCAGAAGAGATATTTAAATATATAAGTAGGTCGCAGTGACTTAATGCCTTATGATAATCTTGCAATCCCAAATTTTAAGCTTAAGTCTGCTTCAATTGCCGACCACCTTATTCGCTCGGCACATAAGACGCCACTGACTCATTGACAAAAAGAATTATTTAGTATACACCTGATGGCGCCTTCCACTAAAATAAATATTTACTTAGAAAAATAATAACTTTGCGCTGGTGCGAAGGTGTATTTTATAAGTGTCGGATGGCGAATCATATCATCATCAACAACATTCTCATCGAATACCCGCCAGCAATAGCGTATGTACGTTTGCATAGTTTGTCAAATCATTTATCTACGGTGTTAGCGTGCTTTATCTACAACAATTTGTTCACACTGCAATGAATTAGTTGTGGAACGGTGGTTGGCACGCCATGTGTCTGCCAATTAATACGTTTAATTACACTGACAGCCAAGCCAATGCAGCTTGCGCTCAGGTCACTCACTATCTTGGACTTGGTAGGATGTAATTTTTGTTAAAAAACCATTAATTAAATAATGTTCGGCTGATTAATCGAAAAAGCGTATATTTGTGTAAACTAAAACGCGAACAATTAATCAAAAAATTTTAAAAGAAAACGAATTGTATACAGATGGTTCAAAAGGGTTATAAATTACTTACTGTAGCAAGATTTTACTAGATTTTACAAGATTTTTGTTCATCTGTCCGTTATCGCTAAGAAGGTATGACTGACATGCTTTTTAGGCAACGCCCTTAATCGTTTATGTGGTTAAGTGCCAATTAATAATGATGAAAGTTAAGTTGTGGGAAGTTACAAAATAAGCAAATGTGAACTTCCTTTTTATTATTATTGCTGAATTATTTGCCAACACATGTCATCTAAAGTCGCTAAAAAGTTCAATTTTACAAAGCTGTTTAGTTGATAATTTCTACTTTTCTTTTCATTAAAAAATACATGCCGCAGCCGGACATAACATACGCCTACGCGCCTTATTGTATAGATTTGGCTTGAACATCGCAGCATCTCCTAGCGCACCTCAGATCCCCTTAGCTGTCACATCTTAGCATATAGGTTTTGTGCTGTCGGAGCTCAATATCCAAAAAAAACAAACATTATCAGGTTTATTGCTCAAGCCAAATTATTTGAGAAATAGTCATATATCAAGCACAGCAACCCAGAGAATTTTCGTTCCAGAACTATTCGTATTAACCCGAAAAACCCTGGGGTTGCCATATGGCAACGATAGAGCAAGATGTTTTAAAATTAGTATAGCATTGAAAATAATGCAGATACCGTTACATAGATACCTAGTGTTGCCACCACGCACCCATGTAAAATCTAATGATACAGTTTGTTAGTTTACACATAAGTATACTATTAACGAGCGATCTCCTCCGAATTCAGAAATTTACGCAGGGTGAATCGGGTTAAAAGCGCCTCGTAACTTGTTGTTGTGACAGCAAAAGACTCCCCGAAGGTTTGTGGGGTGTTACGGATAGGGGCAGTCTTTAACCGGATGAGTCTCTCTCTATGGCGCGATATACAACAGGTATATCATCATAAACCTCCTAAGAGATTTTTGCGCCAAGCTTCTCTTCCAATTTGTGGTGTGCCGATTTGAATTTTCCCTACAAATTGGTGGGACCTACAGTTTTTTGCCGACTCCGAACAGCATCTACAAAGGAGACGAATTTTTTGCTGAGAAGCCTGTCATGGCAGAAATACACTCGGAGAGTTTGCCAAACCACTGCCGAGGGGCGACCCCGTTTTGAAAAACTTTTTTCAAATCACTTTTGATGTTACCTGTACCAGGGCTCGAACCATGGACCTTCGGTGTGGTAGGCCGGCAACACTACCTTCACACCACGGCGGCCGCCGTGAGTCCGGTAGACTGAATAAGTAAGGTGAGACACACAGGCTCGACGGTCTCAAACAAATCGGGACACATATTTAATACGGACCGTGCGCCAAGGTTAACCTTCATGGAATATTTTTGTGAATATAATCAACAGCAACCAATGTTCACATGAATTATATAAGTGAGGAGATAATTTTTGAAACACAATAAACTTCCGAACGCCAATAAGAAGCTGTAAAAAGAAAAAAATATTATATAATAATCATAAAATTAGCAAAAATAATACTTTTTAATGTCCCAAGAATTCCATATTTACCCAAAAAAGCAATGAATATCGTAACGTCTACAATAGAAAGCTATTACATTTCTCATTTATAGAATCACCCAATGAAATCTTTCTACTTAAACTAATTGATTCCAAAATAATGCGAAAATCTTAGAAGCACAAAAACCCGCAAAACTGTTATATACTAAAACTGAAGTAACTAAACAATTCTGACAAAATGTTTACCCTGCTAACAAGCTGCTTGTATTTGTATAATACAGCAGACTTATCAAACCAGTCAACTTACCACCACAAGTGAAAACCACTATTTGAAAATTATTAATTAAACTTACCGTCAGCGTTGATTTCCGTTTTACTCTGTTGCGGGCTCAAGAATACATACACTGTAATGAAAGAAAGAAAGAGAGGGAGCATGTTATTTTACGAATGCGATATAAGGTGAGCAAGAAGCGGAATAGGAAATGCAATTAATCAAGTGTTAGAAAATACAACGGATATATGAGTGTGAGTATATGTAGGTATATATATATTTTTAAGCTTTTTGCTTTACAACGAAAATCTAACAAATTGAATTTGTATGGTGTGAGAGGTTTTTTGCTGGCCTCGTTTTGTAGGCAGCAACGTTACACAGTTCAGGTGGGGCTAATGTTGGAAAAAACATTCAAAATCGAAATGAAATTTGTAGCAATGAAACGAACATGAGAAGTAAACAAGCAATTTTAAAATAAAAAACAGCAACGAATATCGGTGAATCGAAACAATGTAGGAGCAACAGAATGAAACAGAAAAGGAGTTGAAACTAAACTACGATTTGTTTGAATAGTGCACAATCGAAAGCGTATACACTTTACTAGAACTTGTACATACTCGTACACATGTTTTTATGTTTGTGGGTCGCTCCACTATTGGAGATGAGAACAGAAAGACTTTGGTTAAATTTGTGAACACGGTGCATCTATAGCCGGTTTAAACGAAAGGACCCTGCACTATAAAAGATTTAAAAAAAAAATATGCAATGTTATGTTAGCTTATATTTTGTGCCTTTTTGCTTTAATTTTTAAATAATTTTAAATATATGGTAACCTTGTAAAAACATAACAAGAGCATAATGCAGGTTAGGCGGCAACCCTATGCAAAACTATTTTCATTGAACAAATGTGCGAAACATTTTTCAATTTATACAAATATAGGATAATTTTTTTAATTTTTTAGATAATTTCTAAAAATGTTACAATATTACAGAAGCATACTCTTTGGCAACACCGAAGCTCGAAAGCTTTTAATGTAGCCCATTATCTATATACAAAATTTCG
This sequence comes from Merzomyia westermanni, assembly GCA_949987695.1. Classification (NCBI taxonomy): domain Eukaryota; kingdom Metazoa; phylum Arthropoda; class Insecta; order Diptera; family Tephritidae; genus Merzomyia; species Merzomyia westermanni. The sequence goes on from OX465293.1 coordinate 115,604,876, forward strand.
TGCAAGTGGTGCCATTTCCAAAATGGTGGCTCAAATGCAGATGAAATGTTTCCTGCTTGCTTAGAAAAATATTTTAAAACGAAAGCTACAAAAGGAGAGACTTATTCATGTCAGTTTTTCAAACTTTTTTCAAGCGGGCCACTCACTATAGCACCTGCCCGTTCCCATATAAACTTTGATCTAGATACGAGGTGGCGCAAAAGTAAGCTTCCGATGTTCAGCATATCGGTTGTGGCACGTGCAGTGTGTGCTGTTGCACCGTCTTGTTGGAACCACATGTTTTCCAATCCCAATTCATCAAGTTGCGGCAAAAAGAACTCGTTGATCATTGCTCTGTAGCGCTCACCATTCCCAGTAACCGTTTGGCCCCGACCGATTATTGGTCAAATAAATAGTCAGCAATATTCCGCGTTCTGGAGCAGTGTAGCGTAACATTGTTTATTAACGTGTATTTCGCATGTGTTTACTACACAAATGTCAAAACAGAACTGACTTTAGGGGCCAATCGCAAAATTTATAGCATTTTCTGATAGGAGGATTACTTTTGCGCCACCTTGTATATGTTTCGGAATTTCCCTATAAAGTTTTTCGTGGAAATGCCCATACCAAAATGTTATAAACTAACTCTACAGGATTTAATTGTGTATAGTCGACATCCAGGCAGCCACAGGTGCAGTACCCCAAAATGCGTACACATACCACCCAAGAGCTTTAGCATGGTGTTGACGGTGCTAGCGGGCTGCTTATGTTCTATGACCACCTATCAATATAAGGACATATAAACACACTAGGGTGGTTCTAATTTTTTAAGTTTTATTTATCTTTCTGTTGACTCTTAATTTAATTTTTTAATTAAAAAAATTGAGATCTGTAAATGTTGTTTTCAATAGGATTAAAACAAGCTGCTCATACCAGGGTAGAAAATAATCTAGGAAAATATATACTTAAACTAGGCGCTGACTTGATTTTCCCTACAATATACAACTCTGCCTCGGGCATGGAAAGCGTATGTTGGCCAATTTACGGTAAATTTTTCGTATATTTTGCATTGAGCTGGCCTTGTTTTTCCCAGGTTACGGTTGGGGGCTTTGTAGTTTTCCCACGATTGTTCAATATAGGGGCAATATGCCGTAAAATTTGTAAAGGTCCTGCCTAGTTTTTTCAATTCAGGGCATGCCTTGTTTTTCTTCCATTATTAAATTTACGTACCTTTACATTAAGTTGTTTAGTTGCTGAAATTCAATCATTGATTGGAGTAGCTCAATGGATAGAGAAGATGGCTGTGATGCAGAGGAGGCCAGGTTCGATGGTGCCTTAGAAGCAAGGACTGTAAAACAACAACGTCTATATTTCGCTTAACTATTTTTCACGTGAAATCATAGCAGGATACTTGTGTTCCCCTTCAAGAAAACTATCTTCCTATCTATTTTGTATAGCAGTTATTTCCATAATAACTCTCAAAAAATTATACAGCTAAAAAAAGAGTTCTCTTTTTGTCAGACGATAGTGAACTTCAATTTCAGTTTAACTTTACTAGCTATTAAAGTAGACAACAGGTATATACTGATTGCGTTCAGACCTGTTAAATTTAATTAGTAATTATTAATCAATTAATTAGACGGCTTTCTTAATTGCGAATGATTATTTTAATTGGTGTCCTAGAGAAGGCATTTTTTAAATGATTACGATTAGAAAAAATCAAAAATAATCAAAAAAAAGTTGTTTTGATTACTTTTGAGTATTTTTAGTTTTTTTTTTTTGATTATTTTTGAATTTTTCAGTATAGACAACATTACAACATTACTGAAAAAACTCAAAAATAATCAAAACTACTTTTTGTTTATTTTTTTTTTGTTTGTTTTTTTGGATTTTTATTTTAAAATCGTAAAAAACATGGTTTTTTTTTTTTTGATTATGTTTTTAATTAATTGGAAAAACTCAAAAATAATCAAAAGTAATCAAAACTACTTTTTGTTTATTTTTTTTTTTTGGATTTTTATTTCAAAATCGTAAAAAACATGATTTTTTTTTTTTGATTATTTTTTAATTCATTGGAAAAACTCAAAAATAATCAAAAGTAAACAAAACTACTTTTTGTTTATTTATTTTTTATTTATTTTTTATTTATTTTTTTTTTGATTTTTTGGATTTTTATTTTAAAATCGTAAAAAAACATGATTTTTTTTAAATTAATTTTTTAATTAATTAGAAAATAATCAATAAAAAGTGTATTATCAAATCGATAATTATACGATTAGTAATCATTATTTAACAGGTCTGATTGCGTTTAAATCTTACATTGCTTCATATCAAAAGTACGGACTGCTCAAACGTGAACTCTGCTAACGATGGTTCTACTACCCAATTTCTACATATAATACTTTTTTCCTGTCCATACATTACTACTTGCGCTTAGCTTTCATCAGTCGATCGAAACTCAAAATAAATATCAGTAACTGGGGTACGCCTTACCTTTTTCAGATCAAAATTAAAAACATATTGTAATAGAAGGGCCACTCTAATATACACTCATGCAATTTGTGGCAAATACAAGCACTCACAATTACTTTCGTATGCAAGTTTGTTAGAACATCAACTTGGCAAAATTGTTTATCAGTTTTTGGAAATAGTTTTTTTTTGTAAGCTCATGTGAGTACGCTTGTGTGTGTTTATTATGCCATGAATTTGTTTACCAAAATAACACATATTTACATGCCGTTCAAAAAATCGTGTGACTAAGCTCTGAAGAGAATATCCCGCGATTACTAACTTTTGTGTACAGTGGGCTATAATTGACTCCAACTAGTATTTTGTGGGACTAGTTCGAGTAAGTCAATTCTAAATTGTGTAGCAAGCATACTTTTAGGGGCAGACACATGATACCGTACCCTTAAATGTAAAAGAAAGGATTCGTGCTTTAGTACCCATATGCTCAAACAAATGTAAACAGTCGCATAAGTCCGGGATTCATGCTAGACTAATCGCATTCTGCGCAGGGCTAGCTTAGAATCCCATTCCTTGCAGGGTATATACACATGTAAAACTTGTAGCGCACTAGTCACCATTACCAAAAGTAGTAACATGCCAATGGAAATTTTCAAATTCAAAAACAGCAACGAGTTGACAAACATAACATCTACATGTGTATAACATTTTGAAGTATGTATGTTAGTATGTTTCTATGTATATCTACATAAATACCAACATAATTGGTTACACAGCCTAAAAGCGGGCAACAAAATATACCAATCCGACAAAAACTCAACAGATAAAGCGCTTTTCTGGTAGCAGCATCACGAGCACCAAATGAACAGTTCGCCTACCACACCCACAGAACCGCCACCGGAGCCGCAACGAACATTGCGGATATTTACGCCTTTCCGCTATTCCAGCAGTCCTAGCCCATCTAGCCGCATTAATTAGTTGCAATTTTTGGGTAGCTTCAAATTTTGGCAGCTTCATAGATACGCACTTGCGTTTGTGCATTTATTGTAGAGCGAGTTGTTGTGCGCTTTTAAGTCTCTGCTTTTAGTGTATCAACTGCTGATAATACTCGCGGTATGTATTGGCAATAAAGCTTTTGACTGTCAAAATGGTTATCGACAGTTGGCTTAATAAGCCTACCTACGTCACACGTTGCCATTGCATAGTCGAGCGCTTTGATGGAGTTCAGTGAACTTAAGCCGAAAACTAGGAAGAGGCATTAGCAGCGCGCACTAAATGATTAGGCGCAACAACTTAAACACTATGGAATATATGTGAAAGGTCAGAACAAATTTCGAAAATGACAGAAATGACGACAAAAGTTGACAGAGGTACTGAAGTGAACTTCAGTGGAAATTTTGAAATGATAATATTTTGCTATAGTTGTAGGTGATTATGCGCTTTTTCCAGAACGCGCACATGAGTAATTTTAGAATCTTATTGAACAACCCTTTTTGAAACAGATAAATGAAGTAGAGAAAGTTATTGCTTCTTAGAATTTCAGTTATGTTAACTACAGGGGAGTACAGTGTCTACTAAAAAGCCGATTATGGAAGAAAAAAAAATGATTTCTTTGGTAGCGCGGTAAAATCTGCTAAGTCCACTTTCCACTTGAAATGTGTTTTTTATACTTTTACTTGATTTTTCAAGTTATAAAAAGAAACGTTTACGAAACTGAATTTTTCAGAAATTAGAATCAGAAAAACGACAAAGTGGCTCTAATTTGTTAGTCTCTACTGTACTAAACTAGCCTGCTTCTGACTAACTTAACTCTAATGTTAAATAACTTCTCTTGTAAAATTCTTATAATACTGTTCAGCAACTCTGAAAAGTGCTCTGGCGAAGTTCTGTCTAATCTCTGTAATATTAGAGATCGCAGAGCTCTTTTTTACTTTTGCGTTTAAGGAAAAGCTTCTTCTTCTAACCTAAATTCAATATTAAGAAAAAATGAAATGTTAGTAAATCTTTAATTTTTAGACAATACAATATGGTCTTTAGATATTTTTTAAGGCTAAAAGCGCTTTTGCAAAATTGAGCTGCTTAAGCTTCTAGGTAAGGTTTTTGCTTTCGGGGAAAAGCTTCGGTACTCTACCCATAATGAACGAAATTAGTGATATCACTTTTTTTATTGTGGAAAACTTCTCTTCTAAAAGCTTTAAAATATTTTTTATCGTCTCTAAAAAAAGCTTTCAAAGCTTCTGAGTAATCTCTGTTAGTTTAGAGATCACACAGCTTTGTGCATTTTAGAGGCTAAGGAAAATTTTGTTCTCTCTTACTAAGTTCGATATGAAGAAAAAATATATTGGCTTGTGAGCGAAAGCTTAATAAAGCTTAAATTTTTAGCGAACATAGTTATAGCAAAAGATTCAAAGAGCTTTTGCAATTTACAAGGGTATTATATCTAATTAGGTTGACTTATAGGTGGATTCTGTTAGCAGTATCTAGTCGCTATTAAAGACATTTTCTGGTCAGTTTCAATTTAGATACAATTTGGTATTCAGTAAGCTGTCTCACACTTCTAGTCTCAAAAACGTGTCACTAATTTGTCAGCTGGTTCTAGGCAGGTCACAAACAGTAAAATTTGCATTAAAAATTAAAGAAATAAAAAAAATTATATTTTTTAAGTTTAGAAACATTTATATATTTAAAAAATCAACAAAAAATTGTTGGTTTAAAAAAAGCAATAAAAAAATAATATTTAATTAACAAAAAAAAAAATAAAATAAAAAATTAAAAAAATAAATTGTTCGTGATCCTGTACTCAAACCTGCGTCGCTCACTTTATACTCGAGACGCTAACTACCTGGGCTATTGTGATATTTACACATCCACTGTCAATTGCTGTACTTGAGTATGCAAGTGTGTTTTCACCACATATCATTGGTGAAGTTTTTGTGATTTTTCTCTTACAGAATACGAAAATCATCTGAAGTCACAAAAATTATCTCTAATAAAAAATCTCAAATTTAGTGACTTGAGATGAGACAAACTTACAGAATGCAACTCGTAAGCTTAAGAACAAGCTTTTTGTGTCGGGAAGAGCTGCGTAGATGAACTATTTTGGCTAAATCTTTGGTAGGAAATCTTAAAGCTCTACATTGCTGAGTTTTGGAAACTTTTGCAAAAAAAGGCTTCTTTGTTGTTATAACTGTGTGCAAGTTATGCCCGTTAAACCTTTACTTTCAGTACCCATACTTAGCTTTTTTTAATAACAGACCCAATTTCTGGCAGTATGGCGATATGTTTACTTCTCAACTAATCATAAAAAAAATAAATAAACCCGCCTCGTACACTATTTTTTATTATTCACTGTAAATATCTTCTTAATAAATTAATTACTAGAATACCAATTTCCAAAACTTTGCACCAAAACGAACACCACAAAGAAACGCTACAGCGGGAAATGTAAAACGACTTGGCCAAGTTAAACAAAAAACTTAAACTAACAGAAAGTTTTAAAGAATGCTTAACTTTGATAGCAAAACATAAAAAAAAAAGTAAAGAGTAAACATTGCATGAATACATTGGATATGAAGGTATGTATGTATTTAAGTAATGAAAACCAAGCGGGTATTAGCAAAAACTTACGCCAAACAGTAAATCCCAGGACGACTAACGCCGTAACTATGAGCCCAATATTCGATATAACTTTCACGAAAAACGATGATGAATTGCTGAACGGTTCTGTAGAGCAAGTTTGTAATAATGTATTAGCGCCAAGAATGGGTATCTGAAAATGGAAAAAACAAAACAAAAAAAAAATATATTGATTATGTAAGCACGTGCAAAAAGCAAACAGTGGGCGAGTTGAAATATAATAGTTTCTATATTTAGCTTATTATCCCAATGTATAGATGTATATAACACGGTCTACAGCATTTTTTTTGCGCAAGGGTTATACATATATTATTTTATTGTTTATACACCCAAAAATAAACAGAAGAGCAAGAAATTGTACTGAATTTGCTTTTATGTAAAAAAAAAAATTTTAATTTCATATGAATGAAAATACATACTATATAAAAAAAAGGACATAGAGATGATTTATAAGAATGTACTGAACATCAATTTAAGATGACAATTCTTAGAAAAAAGTTTGAAAGCAGAATACAAATGAACAATTTTACTTTTCCTGTCATGTTCAGCAGAAGTTTTCAATACATGAGGGGGATATAGCTTTCAGTATATTTGCCTCGGTACAGTTTCTCAGATTTCTTTATATTTTGATGGACTCCATTCGCTTGTTTGTTGTTTCATAGAACAATTTAGATAGTTATTTCATAGAAATATGTTGATATCAGTGTTTTGAAGCTCATGCAAATATTTCAAAAATTCCTAGAAATGCCAAACACCGGGTGAGGGCTTTTAAAATTGAGGCAAGAATTTCAAAACACTTAGAAACCATTTTGAAATTCTTGACTCGAAACTCTCATCCCGTTTTTTTAAATTTCCAGCATGTTTTGGAACATTTGTATAAGCTTGTAAACACTGATTTAAAACATTATTATGATAGAACTGTGTTTATATTTATGAATATTTCAATTCTTTTTCAAAAACGCCCTCTTTCGGAATTTGATTGAAGAACCCCTATCTCAGATTTTTTTTTAATTACGACATATTTCAAATTTCGATCTCTGCTGACAATGTATTGAATTCTCGTTCAGATAGAGCGCATTTGAAACTAATTTTAAGATAGCGCATTCTTGATACGAATGTTTAAATAGGGTATTATCGAAAAAAAATTTTAGCAGGGCTTCTTTCAAACAAATACTGAGACTGGGAGTTTTTTTTTTAACGTTTTGAAGTAGGGAGATCTACCACTCATGTTTTGTGTATGTACAGTTGTGTTCAGTATAATAGTAGTGAAATGAAATTGTATATCGTTCGACGAAATAAAATGAAGCTGTGTTTTTAATAATTTTCAATTAAAATATAGCGAATTCCATAACAGGAACCACATAAAAATAAATTGCAAAGCTTGCACAAAGTTCAGGAAAGTTAATTAAACTTTTAAAAATTTACATCAAAATTTCAATTTTTTTGGGCAGTTTTTTGAAATTTTTTGAGTACACAGCTGTGTAGCTCATTCAGTTTTAGCATAATAATGTGCAAGTTAGAAGTACCTTAAACCTTTTCCTGAATTTTTTGAATTTTTTTTTCAAGGATGTTAGGTATTTTTCCCATACAAAATTACTTTTTCTTCATGCATTGTATGGAAGGAACCAATACAGCAAAATTTTTGAGCGAGTTCTTCTTATTTCGTAGAACGATATCCATTTTTATTTAACTGCTATTATATTGAACACAGCTGTATATGTAACAGCCGAATTTTTGCTGCAGAAATTTTCGTTATACATTAAAGAAAACCAACTTGATCATTTTCACTGTGAACCACTGTACATTGTAAATAAGACAGATTACTTCATTTTTAAAAGCATTTTACGTTTTTCCCTCTAAAATGTAAACTGAAAATATTCATGGCATTCATTAAAGCAAATCCAGCCAAATATTCAACGTAACACCCGACAACCTTACATTTACCGGGATTCACTTTTATTGTCATGGATTATGAGTTGGAATTCGATAATCTTGTTAGCGAGAAAAAATTGGAAAACGATAAAAAGAAAGTAAACAACGACAAAATTATAAACACCCAAGGACGAAGGCTGAGTGAAAAAGAAGCGCGCTTGAATTCACATCCGGCAACATAAAGTTCAAGCTAAATAAAAAAAACGAATGAATGTAAGAAACAAGAAACACCAAAAAAAAAAAAAAAATGTAGAAATGCAAACTTATTCACAACGCGAAATTAGCCACAAATCAGCAAAACAATATGCGGGAAATGAAAACAACTGGGAATAGAATTATCCCAACCAAAATGAATTTCATTGTAAGTATTTGATGTTACTTGCGCAGCAGTAAAATTTAAAATGAATTTGAAATGAAAAGAAAGCAGTTAAGATAGTCAAGTTCGGGTGTAAAAGACCAATATATACTCAGCTGTGTGCTTGAGTAACAAAGTGGAGACTATTTTTAAAATGTTTTTATTAGGGCGCTTCGGTGGTGTCTGTAGCGTTGGTTTTTTAATTCGATTTATAGCTGGGGTCTTGAAGTTTGCAGCGTTTTTCAGGTCCCGATGACAATGCAAAATAAAGGAAAAACGTATTGCATTCTAAGAAATATTTATAAAAAATAATAAAAAAAAACCACACAAGGTGGCGCTGATATCGAGATAATAAAATCTCAAAATCGTATTTATAGACAAATTTGACTGATATTTAGATTGTATGTTGCTTAATTAGTATTAAAAAGTTTGAAAAAATGCACCCGCTAGGTGGCGCTTAAGTCGTTCTATTTACAAAAGAAGAACTGCCCGTTGACCTAGGATCTTAAATTTTCATCATCGCTCAGGTTTCGACAATTCATTATACGAAAAAAAAATTTACGAAAAGTGGCGCACGGGTCGTTGTATTTTGCGAAAATCGCAATTAAGGTCCGATTTGGCTGATGTTTGAAACTGCTGATGTTTTATATATAAGATTTTTTTATTTCCTGAACACTTTGCAAATGTATAAATCAGACATGTTAAATTTGGTTAGCAATTAGTAATCAATTAATAAGACGGCTTTTTTGTTTTGATAATGATTATTTTAATTGTTTTTCAATAAAAGGCAATTATTAATTATTCACGATTAGAAAAAATCAAAAAAAAAATTTTTAAATTATGAAAGTTGTATTGATTACTTTTAGGGATTTTTTTAAATATTTTTTCTTTATTATTTTTGATTTTTTTCAGTACTGAAAAAGAATTAAAAATAATCACACAAAAAAAATAAAAATAAAAAAATTAAGAAATAAAAAAATATAAAAAAATTAAAAAAAATAAGTATATTTATGGGATTCTACAATAACACTGAAAAAAATCAAAAATAATCACACGAAAAAAAAAAAATAAAAAATTTAAAAAAAAAAATAAAAATTAAAAATTAAAAAAAAATTAAAAATTAAAAAAAAAATAAAAATAAAAAAATTAAGAAATTTAAAAAATATAAAAAAATAAAAAAAAAAATTTTTTTTTTATATAATCAAAACAAGTTATTTTTACTATTTTTGATTATTTTTTATTTTTTTTAATCATAAAAAATCATGATTTGTTTTGATAATTTTTTTAGTTAATTGGAAAACAATCATTAAAAATTTAAAGTAAGGGTAATCAATCATTAAATGGATTCTCAAGAAAACAACTAATCAAACCGGTAATCATTACGATTAGTAATCATTATTTAACAGGTCTGGTATAAATGTATATCCATCTTGATTCGTTTATGGCGTTACGACCTACCGTTAGGACAATTTAATAACATACTCTGTGCGACATGGCCAGCTAAGTATAAAAATAAAATTAGGACGACAAAAGTGGCAAGCCCATACGACAACAACAACGAAGTGGGAAGACAAATTATGAGCCTCGATATTTGAATGCGCAGAAAAGGAAAATCAATAATTGACTGGTAATTGCAATTGGCAGTTGGGGCTTTGAATTGTAAATGTAAACTGCTGTCAATCAAATTGGAGCTTCAATTAAAAAAGTTTGGGGGCACAAAGAATCCAGACGACAGCAAATTAACCTAAGAACCGCTAAATAATAAGGAATCGCTTTTAAAATTAGTGAAAATTAGATCAAATTAAGCGGATCAATAAACAAAAGTGGCAGCAATTTATAAAAGCAAACAGAAAACACAGAACAGTTTAGGATTAAAATTCAATTGTAAGGGCAACAATATTACTAATGAAAACACAATGTAAATAGATTGCTGTTGTTGTGACAGCAAGCACGTCCCGTGCGGGCAAACAATTTTTAGTGCTCAAGCAACTCATCTCAGTGCTAGCCAAGAAAACGCTATGGTTCTTCAGAGTTAGACCAAAAGAACTTGGAGTTAGATGGGTAGTGTTAAGTGAGCAGAAGATCCAGCTGATGTACGATGCCAGCCTAGATTCACATAATCATTTATTGGCGCTTAACCGACTAGGCGATTTTGGGCGTTACGTATCAAAGTACGGCAATCATTCCAGTTTAACGATAAGTGTCCCCAATTGGAAACGCCAGGCGATGCCAAGTCATCATGAGTTTTATCCACGTCCACTCAATCTTTCCTGATGGAACCTTTGCTATAAAGTTACTCAATGTCAGGATTGTTCGAGCTTAATGGTACTAGGAGTAATACAGTAAGTTAAATTTGCCTAGTATACAAGAATCGCTTTCCGTCTCATATCTAGGATTACATTTGGGGCATCGTTCGTTGTTCATTAATGTACTAGATCCCTCTAGTATAACTAAAATTTTAAGCTCGGGGGGTTGGTTAAGGTGAGATACAGGGCTAGGTGGACCTTAACTTTAGAGTCAGGCAGTCGCCATAATGTTTAGGCAACATCGCACAGCAGCTGACATCAACGAAGAGTTAGCGCAAATAAACAGCCTTAACGTCGGAAATAACATTTTCTGTGCGTTTTTTACAACAACGTTAAGTTAGTGCCATTATACCTCATTAACGTTAAACATTTTTCAGCAAGCCAATCATTCCAAATTAAAATCAAACCGGAGAAACTTTGTATGTGCGCGCCACCACACTGACCGCTGGCAGTTGAACTTTTCAATGTGCCAAAGTAAGATTGTAGCGCACAATGCTCCAAATGAAATGGTGCGCGCTTTTGAAAAATATCTACCTCCATACACACGTTAAGGCACTAATTGGAATTGGCTGGACAGACGAGATGTTAAACTGTATTAGAAAGCTGTTTTAAAATCAAGCCGGTTTAAACTGGGAATCTTCAAATGCCAAATCTTGGAGAAGACCCATGGCCCATGACACAGGCGAAGAGGAGTTGCCTCTTTGCTGCGCAGTCTGAATTTTACTTCTTTGCTTACTTGGCTTGTACGCCTTTGCTAAGGGGCGTTGAGCACTACCAACAGCTCCGCTAAATAACCGAGGGCTGCAGGGACTCTACGAGCCATCTGAAACCAAAATATTGGATGAAGTAGCGAAGAGATTTGTTCTTGCGATAAATAATGACAAGTCAAACCATTCGCTATGTGGGACCTCGTTAATACCTAAAATAATTCAAGTACCATCTCGAAATAAATGAGATGGTCCTTGGAAGTTCTCCGGAAGGCTTATGTGTCTGCCAGCAATGGCAATGGCAAATATCGACTGAGATTGCATGACCTTCCATGGTGTGTATACGCGTCAGTAATAGCCCTAACAATCGTGCGACTGATCTCTAAAGAGAGTCGGGTACAATTGATGGATGGGATAGGTCAATTTTAATTTCGGTAGCCTACTTTTAGGTGTTGAAAGTAAAGGGGCCAATTAGTCTCTTGATACAAAGAGACCAAAACTTGCATTGGTCGCATGCTCCTTTGCGACTCATTTCGAATTCATCCCAGACTAATCGCATTTTTTGTAGGGAGATAAAAAGTAGTGTCTGGCGTTCTTTTTCACAGCCAAAATCGCATAGGTTGTGAGGATGATATATGTATCTCCTTTTCCTCTCTGTTCGGGATCGTATTAAGTAAATGATTAAACGTCACTAACGCCGCCGTCTGTCTACCCTTTAAGAGTATTTAGTAATGTCCACAATGCCGATGATGAAAGTGCAACAGGAAACTGTATTGGCTTTTGTTTTATTCGTTATTGTTTAAAATACTCTAACAAATGAGATCTTTTTAGGGGCAAGAAAGTTTCATTTCATTGTTACCAACTTTTCGGCTTTACATTTCAGTGGCTAAACAAGCAGAAGCAACCTCACCTGCTACATTTATTCATGGTGAGATGGATGGAAAAAAAAACTACAATAAGCCGCTATTACTTTTCGCGATAAATAAGCTGTTGAGATTTTCCTGTTAAATTTCCGGTTAAAATTATTACATTCAGTGTTTTTAAGAATGCAAATTTTCGGTTGAATTGCGGTTACGTAGTTCGGAAGTTGAATTATTAAAACAACCATTACAAGGTTATCAAACATACCAGCATAACATTGTGCTAAGTCCTGGTGTATTAGTTAGTTAAAGGGTTGACTTTCTATGGGAGAAAAATACTACTTTGCAATTACCTGTGGGTTTATTTCATGGACCCATGTGTCGACAACACAAAGTCGATCACTGAGTGCCGCAGATCTCTTAACGAGATGACTCAGTACCTCAGTATCAGCCTGATACTTGGGCAAAGGGATATTGAAGCCAACTGCAGAGTAGATGAGCTACCCAGGAGGGGTACCATCAACCATATGCTCCCAAGGAATGGTTCGCAAGGCATACCCATGGCCTCTTTTACACTTCGTGTATAAACATCATAAACAGGGCGAATGGTCAGGTCTCTCGACGTGCGAGACATCTAGGCTTACTGGTCCTTCTTACGATAAGGGACTCTAACTATATGGGTATATCATCGCTGAGAAGGGTTCTAGGGCACTGTTTAATAGGCACTCACGGCGCACAGTGGTCTCGTGAGGTTCAAAACCACCTAGAGGGCACAAAATTTAACCGATTTTTAAAATTTAAACGGGGTATTGTTCAGCAGCTAAAAAGCAAGAGATTTTCGACGCGTTTTTTTAAATTTTTTGTCTAAAAAAATTACACTGTGCAACAAAATGACAAAATTTTTTAAACATTTTTTCGACTGTTCTACAGATTCTAGACCATATAAAGCATACAATACCGGCATGCTCAAAATTTCCACTATCCCCCCCCCCCCCCCAAATCGGGAATTAGGGGCAAAAGACCCCTTTAAAGTTGAAAACCACGTACAAAAAATTTAAGTACGCAGTTATTGTATGCTTTTTAGACAAAAAATTTAAAAAAACGCGTCGACAATCTCTTGCGTTTTACCTCCTGAACAATACCCCGCTTAAATTTTAAAAATCGGTTAAGTTTTGTGGCCTCTAGGTGGTTTTGAACCAAATATGCCCTTTTGCGACCACTGTGCGGCGCGAGAATGGACATAATGGCCTATGATTACTGTCGCAACTGCAGATGTATCGAAGTGGAGAAGAGCGACCAGCATCTGCTATGCCAATGTCCGGCACTAAGCAGAAAACGGTATTCTAGGTTAACCGTTTATGACGTCACCGGGGTATCAAAAATGAAAATAAAGGCGCCAAATTCATTGACTCCACAAAGCACTTTCTTCGCTTCTTCATCATGGCTAAAGATCAGCGCTCAACGGTATTTAAGTCAACTTCAGAACTATCAGCATAGAGGCAGCTTCTTTTCGACCTGTGAAAAGCTGCCTTGAAATCGAGAAAGAGACAAGGATCTCTTCGGCGATTCTCTTACCATGGGGTTTTTCTGGGATTTGACTGGTTTCGTGCAGACCTGTTAAATTTGATTTGTAATTAGTAATGAATTAATTAGACGGCTTTTTAAATTTAATTGGTAATGATTATTTTAATTGGTTATCAAAAAAAAAAGATTAGAAAAAATAAAAAAAAAAGGAAAAATAATCAAAAAAAAAAGGAAAAATAATCAAAAAAAAAAGCAAAAATAATCAAAAAAAAAAAACAAAATCAAAAAACAAAATCAAAAAACAAATAATAATCAAAAAAAATCAAAAATAATTTTAAAAAAAAATCAAAAATAATAAAAAAAAGTCAAAAATAATATAAGAAAATCAAAAATAATAAAAAAAAAATGAAATCAAAAATAATAAAAAAAAAATGAAATCAAAAATAATAAAAAAAAATCAAAAATAATAAAAAAAAAATCAAAAAAATTAAAAAAAATCAAATATAATAAAAAAAAAATCAAAAATAATAAAAAAAAAATCAAAAATAATAAGAAAAATCAAATATAATAAAAAAAATCTAAAATTATCAAAAAAAAACAGTTTTGATTACTTTTGGTAATTTTAAATTTTTTTGTTTTTTTATTTATTTTTTTTTATTACTTTAGATTATTTTTGATTTTCTACAGCATTGTTGATGTGTATATTTATGTGCTTCTACAGCAATACTGAAAAAAATCAAAAATAATTTAAAATAATAATCAAAAGTAATCAAAACAATTTTTTTGAATATTTTTGATTTTTTTTAATAAACGTACAAAATCATTCACGCCTATTATGAATGTCGATATTAACCAAAACAAAATTGAAGTGCATAAATTTGCAATGCTAATTGAATTGATGATTCGTACATATCAATATTGTTTTTGTCAATAATATGGACAACCATAATAGGGGTGATTATTTTTTTAATTAATTTGAAAATAATTATTGAAAATTGAAAGTAATGGTTATAGTAATTAAATGGATTCTCAAGAAAATTATTAATCAAACCAGTAATCATTACGATTAGTAATCATTATTTAACAGGTCTGGTTTCGTGTTAGTTAGCACGATTTGTGCATCGACTTTTTACAACATAACGACGAAGGTCCTGCAACACTCGCCTAAAACTTTCCGAATTTTTTCCTATATTACAACAACAAAACTAATTTGAAGCCATCCAAGTTTCTAAGTAATTCAAACTTCAACTAACGATTAAACACTTTAAAGGCTTCCAAACGTTTCGCTAGATGGTAGTGAGGCACATGTGAAAGATATTTCAACAAAAAAGTTACTAAATAGAAGGTATTCATTCTTTTTAGCTTAAACGCGAAGCAGCAACAATTCCAATTGATCTCGCCTATCCCCTTATCCGCGCCGAAATTGCCAAAAACAATCGCACCGAATTCCGGTGAACGAGTGCCTGCGAGCTAATGTAGCTAATGGCAATTGGTGCTAGCGGAATTCTGTATAAAGTGGCTGGTGTCTTGGTTGTTATCGGTATGAAACGCTCATATTAATTTGGCTTTTCACTTTACTAAGCGTTGTACACGCGAGAGTTTCACTTTTAGCCAACGGCAACAACACAGTTAGCTAGTCAATGTGCATAAATGGCAACAGAGAGAGGCGTGGTTTAAAGTTGTTGTGCATTTTGTTGTTATAGTGGCAGTGTATAGTCTAACTTTTTTTCAATTTGCAACAATTTCCGTTATTTTCCGCCATTTGCACGTAACCAAGCCGCGCTGCAGCAACGGCATTTCGAAATATGTAGTATGTAAGCGACAAAATGTAGCAAAGAAATTGTTTTTGTGCAAAACTTTTTGCTTTTATAACTACTTCGTGCACTCTGAGATGAAATTAGTAACTAGTAACCAAATGTCTGGTTGTGAACTAGAGAGCAAAGGAAAAAATAGTTCAATCGTTACCAGAGTTTGACGAATTTAAAAACCCACAATACTATTATAAAGAATTTGACTGCATATGAACTCAACAAGCATTTCCGTAAATGGTCATAAAAATAACTTAGAGCTTCAATAAGCGTTTTGAGTATGAATTCGTTTGGTGTAAAGTAAACTTTTTATAAGCTTCAACAACTAATTTTTATAAATCATTTATCTTTAAAATTGAAATGCAAAAGTTTACAAAAACTCCAAAAAATATATATTTGTTAATTTTTTCTACTCATAACGATTGAAATCTTTTCACACAATTTTGTACATGGGAATAGCCAAGAAAATACAGAATTCAGACTCAATTGCAAACAATTTTTTGAAATTGCACTCATAATAAATGTTGAATAATGATTACTTATCCTAATGATTACCGGTTTGATTAATTACCTTCTTGAGAATCCATTTAATGATTGATTACCAATTACTTTAAGTTTTTGTCTAATTATTTTTCAATTAATTAACAATAAATGTTAAAAAAAAAAAAATTATAAAAAGTCGTTTGAAATACTTTTTATTTTTTTTTTTTTATTTTAGTTTATTTTTTTTATATATTTTTTATTTCATTTTATTTTTTTTTTATTTTTTATTTTTATTTTATTTTTTTTTTTTATATTTTTTTTTTTTTTATTTTTTTTTTTTTTTTTTTTTATTTTATTTTTTTTTTTTTTTTTTTTTATTTTGTTTTTTATTTTGTTTTTTATTTTTTTTTTATTTTTTTTTTTTATTTTTTTTTTTTTTTTTTATTTTTTAATTTTTTTTTTTTTAATTTTTTTTATATATTTTTTTTTATTTTATATTTTGTTTATTTTTTTTTTTTTATTTTATATATTTTTATTTTTTTTTCAGTAATGTAGAAGCACTTAAATATACACATCATCAATACTGAAAAGAATCAAAAATAGTCAAAAAAAAATCAAAAATAATCAAAACCATTTTTTTGACTATTTTTGTTATTTTTTTTTTTATTTTTTAGATTTTTTTTTTCTAATCGTAATCAATCAATAATTGCCTTTTCTTGTAAAAGAAATTTAAATAATCAATACTAATTAACAAAGCCGTCTAATTAATTGATTACTAATTACTAATGAAATTTAACAGGTCGTAATATACATATTATATATATATATACAAATATTATTTGAATAAAGGTTCAGAAAAACATTTATATGAAGCTTTCTCTCAAATTTTTTCTGTGTTTAAATTTATAACCCAACAAGCATTTCTGTAAATGCTTTTAAAAATGATTTAGAGTAAACTTGCGAGAAGTAAGCTTTTTTAGTTTTAATTTACTTGAAAGTTTAAAGAAAACTTTTTATAAACTTCAAGAACAAATCATTTTACCCTAGAAGTGAAATACAAATTTTTACAAAAATTCCAGAGCAAACTATTTGTCAGTTTTTTCTTTTCAGCTTAAAAAGTTTTCAAATTCTTTAACATTTTTCCTTGAAATTTATAAAAAAGTGTACATTATAATATTAAATAAATTAACAATAAACATATATAATAACCGATAGCCAGTTTACTTCAAGTTATTTAGAAAAATATTACGATAAATGCTTGTTGGGGTTTGGTGTGGTTGGGAACAAAAGAAATAGTACCCATAAAAGATATAGACCAGACCTGTGAAATTTTTACCTGTTTCTTAATTATAGAAAAGTCAATGCAGCAGGGTTAAATTCAAGCTCTCGTCTTTTTAAGGTCGACACTCGTCATGGAAAAGAGATTCCCGACGAATAAAGTAGAAACATTATTGTTCAGAACTATAGATTTTCCTTCCAGCAAATAAAGTATGGTCCGTAGTCAATGAAACTAGGTTTAAACTACCTAGTAGTATGAATACTAAGCTCAACTTTCTTCTCTTTTTTTTTCAATTATCAGATTTCAGATTAAACGGGTTCAGAATAGCCCAAAAACAATTATAGTTCAATTTTAGTGGCCGTACTCGCCCCCCGTTAACTCACAGGTTCGAGCTCTGGTGCTGGAAACATCGAATTTAAAAAATAAACTCTGCTGTGATATTTCCTACTCTGGACACTGAAATAATCTCAAAAAATTTAATTTCCCTTGGCACAGATTTCGTCTTTTTCGGCCTACTTTGAGATGAGTTAGAAAATTCTAGTTGTGAACTACTATTTTTTCCGACTAGTTTGTTGTTGCACTGAAAGTACATATCTACATACATTCACATAGTTATGCTTGTGTCTAAAGCATTTTGGGTTTGTGGGTGCTGGCATTCTTTGACTTTTATGCGCCGGATATTCCTATCAATGTTTCGATATCTAAAAGCCAACGGTACAAAATACTGTTAAAACCACGCCATTGCTGCGCTACTCTTCCTGTTTGTCTGTGTATTTTTTGTTTGTTGTAAAAAGAGGCGAACAGCTGAAGAACAAACAAAATAGTGGTAAGTGCATTGCCAGCAAAGTAATAACCGAAAATGTTGTTGTTTTTATTGTAATTGGGTGATTTGTGCTCGATCGTTGCTTGCAACTTGCTAAGCGCTGCTGTCTTGGCTGATGTTGCTATTGCTGTCAATTGAATATGAACAACAGCAACAACAAATTTTAGCAACCCAGTCAACAAAAATAAATATTCTTCTGAATTTTCGATCAGTGGATTTAACTTGATTATTTTTAAATCGTATGTATCAATATGTTTTTCTAATGTACTAATTCACATGTCCTCTCCTCCACCTGTTCGACTGCTCTTCCTAAGTATAGTTCTACACTTAATCCTTCCCTTATATATATATATTTATATATATACAGCGGATGAAGGGAGAATGCTTGGCTGTCAAGGTCATGTCGGCTTTTTCATAATAAAAGGTTTGGCAACGACCACTTTTCACAAATATGCCCTTGATTAAATTTTTTTATTTTGCTTTGTTGATTTTCCGACAGGATGGAAAGTTAATGTATATTGGAACGATTTTCCGTTATCCCTTGTCAAAGTTGGTTTTGTAACAAACCAGTTTCGGCGTTTCCGCATCTTCAGTGTTTAGTTTCGTTCGTAGAATTTTATTTATTAATTTAAATTTAATATTTCATTCAAATTGAATATTTTTAAATATTAATTTTTTTCTAATTTTTTTTATCTTTTTATGTCAGCAGCTTTACAAAAATTATTTGCTGTTTAGGTAATTTGTTTTTCTGTAAATTGTCATATCTCTCTAATTTTTGGTTTATTTATATTTTTATATTTGAGACATGTGAAATTTAAAAACAAAAAAAAAATTGTTTTTCTTTACCTTTACCTGTAACTAATATTCAGTGTTTATTTTGTTTTTTAACTTTTTATTATTTAATTTTTTTTTTTTAACTTTTTATTATTAATTTTATTTTTTTTGCGTTTTATTATTATTTCTTTTTTCTTTAATTTTCATATTCTATCTGTTTTTTAAATTTAAAATTTTTTTTAATTTTTTTTCACTTTTGTTTTCTTTTGCATTTTTTTTTTATAGAATTTTTAAGGTTTTATAATCTTTTTTTATCGCGCCTTTATTTTTTTATGAAACTGTTTTTTTTTTGTTAATTCTATGTTTACTCATTTTTTTATTTAATTTTTTTGTCTTTAATTAGTTGATTTTGTTTGATGGGTTTCTAAGCTTTTCGGCTGATGATTAAAAGCAAAAAACGAATTTTCCTTTTTTTATTTTTGAGTTTCATCTTCTTTTAAACCTAATTGAAATTTTTTTATTTATTGATTTTTTAGGTAAAATTTTTTTTTTTATTATTTTAATTTTTTTATTTCACATTCTGAGAGTTTTTTTATAATGATTTTATATTGTTTTGCTTTTTGGTTCAAACCTTGGTCCCATTGTGTGGCAAGTTTACTAATATTTTCTTTAGTTGTAAATTGTTGGATTCAATATTGAAACTTTTTCATGCTTTTTTTTTTATTTTCAAATTTGAAAGAACATTTTTTCTTAGTTTTTTTTTTGATGTTTTATTTGGGTTTTTATTTCAACTTAGTGTTTTAGTTTCATGCTATACTAGTATTTATATATTTACTTTTTTTTTACTTTTAAATTTATTCCAAACATTTTGGTTTATGTGGAGAATCAATATCGCCCCGTGAAGACAAACATTTATGCACTCAATCTCATTCCTAAGCTTTCATTTCCCGTAATAGTTATACACACTTGTTATTGCTGCATCGATAAAATGTAAACATATACGTAGTTACTTAGTAGACTGGGCAAAAAAGAAAATAAAAAAATTATTATTTTGCTATTATTTTACAGATGGCAAAAAAATGCTGTAAGAGTTGCAGAACTTAATAATAACTTTTGTTAATTAGTTTTTTTAAGTTGTCATAATCAAGATAAAAACCAAATCTGAAAGGAAATTGTATGGTCTAAAGTCAGGTGACAAAACATTTATTTTTAAGTTATTTTTCAAAAGTTATTTACCACAAAATTTAGAAATAAAAATTCTTGTTTTTCTTTTTGTGTCAGTGACCCAATTTTTTTATTGTTACTAAAAATATTAAAACTTGCCTCACAATGATACATCTCTAAATTAAATATCAATTCTGAAAATTATCAGCAATATAATTTTACATAAAAAAAAAACAAACAAGTTTGGTCCACTCTAATGTTTAGCATATCCCACCATAAGGACCTACTACAAAGCGCTCGCAGCAACTGCAGTAATTTTACAAAATAAACGAAGCGACAACTTAATGGCATTGCATACGTTACGACTTTTTTGTTGTTGCAACTGCATTCGTCCTTACGACACACACACAACATCCTAAAACAAGCACACAAACATATGTTTCCCCAGTTTGTTTGCTGTTATGCTTTTACTTGTATAGTTCTCCCCTTGTCATTATCTATTATTTTTCTTGCAAAATCATTTTTATTTATTCGCTTTTCATTGTTGTTTGTGTTAGATGTTATTCGTACGTACCACATTTTGTGTTACTCGCGATTCGTTAGAATTGTTACATGATGTTCGCTACTGTTAGCGACGTAGCAATTTTTGTTCTTGTAGTTTATATATTTTTGTTGTTGTGCGATTGCTGCTTGAATTTTTACAACAGCCAGCATAATAAACGAGCAATTGCTGCAGCAATATTTTTACAACTGATGAAAGGGTATGCCAACATACAAAGTACTATTTGTTAAAACAACAAAAACAATTATATGAGCAACAGCAAGAACAAAAAAAAAGAACTCATACTGGGGATGTTACGAATGCGGAATTTTTTGCACAGATTTTTTACATTTGCTTAAAGTTTGGCCATGTTCGGGTTCAAGCGAAGAGCCCGAGCCTTAATCCAACATTTCTTATGCATTTAATCAACTTTTTAAATTTTATGTAAATTCCTACTGATAAATTTTGAAACTTTAAATCTATTTCATACCCCGAAAGAAGAGAAATACGGCACGCGGATCAAGATATTTAGAAATATTCCCCATATTTGTAACCAGACCGTTAAATTTGATTAGTAATTAGTAATCAATTAATTAGACGGCTTTTTAATTGGTAATGATTATTTTAATGGCTTTTCAAGAAAAGGCAATTATTAATTGATTACGATTAGAAAAAATCAAAAATAATCAAAAAAAAAGAATTTTTTTTAATAACTTTTGATTATTATTACTATTATAATTTTTTTTTTATTCTTTTTTTTTTTTATTTTTTATTTTTATCAGTGAATATTTATGTGCCTTTACAACAATACTAAAAAAAAATCAAAAATAATGAAAAAAAATCAAAAGTAATCCACAACTTTTTTTTGATTATTTAAAATTTTTTTTTATAATAGTAATAAATCATGATTTTTTTCATAGTTTTTTTAATTAATTGGAATTAAAAATTTTAAGTAATTGGTAATGAACAATTAAATGGATTATCGAGAAAATAATTTATCAAGCCGGTAATCATTTTTAGTGAATATTTATGTGGCTTTACAACAATAATGAAAAAAATCAAAAATAATGAAAAAAAATCAAAAGTAATCAACACAACTTTTTTTTGATTATTTTTGATTTTTTTAATAATGGTTATAAATCATGATTTTTTTCAATGTTTTTTTAATTAATTGGAATTAAAAATTTAAAGTAATTGGTTATCAATTATTAAATGGATTCTCGAGAAAATAATTTATCAAGCCGGTAATCATTACGATTAGTAATTATTATTTAACAGGTCTGTTTGTAACAGAAATCAGTTATCGAGATAGACAGGAAATCGGTTTTTATAGGTCTTGTTTATTAAGGGATTAAATGGTAATTCAAAAATGTTTTTGTAGGTCTATTTTCAGCCTTTATTGAGCAAAGCAAGCTGCTAATTGTAAATGTATCGATAGTAGGAACTCTTTTTTTTTTTAAAAACATTTAATCATATCATTTTAAAAATGTATCATCCAATCAGCGTAAGTCTGGGATTATTCAGATCTGTTATTGATTCCCTCTTTTCATTGTTTTACCGCTTCTACAACTCCTCAGGAATGGCACAAGGAAGTGTTATTTTTGTATGTCGATTACAGAAGATATATTATGCATCATCAATTCACCAGATTGTTCATATTGCTATGTTATGTATAGAAGATATATCATCGATTTTAAGGAAGAGATGGTGCACAAACACTCCTGATCCCATTTCCAAAATGTTTTCCTGGCTTGCGATAATCTGAGTTTAGGTGACATTTCTAAGTGGCTTGTCGATTGGGTAACAATTTGTATTATGAATAACGTGCTTGGTCGTACCGTGAATGTTGAAATTAAAGTTTCGCATTTGCTAATACGTATATTCGCAGCATCCCTAACTCATACATATGAAAGTAATTCCATCAAGCGATTTCATTTATATTGCGAATGTGAATTTATTTTATATTTTTCTTCATTACTTATGATCAATAAATCATGTTACTAAATCGACTGTCCAATACTTGACATGAATTCCCTACAATATATTTCTATTTCAAATTACTGGAAAATTAAAAGTAATAGACAAATAAAGAAATGCTATCAGTGTTTGTTGTTGTGGGTCATAAGAAGCACTTACGAGATCACGTAAAATGATTTTGCATGGCAAAGAAGACAAGAAACTACATATTTGAAGAGCTGGCAACAAGAGTTTAGTAGATTTTTGTTGGAACGATTTTCCGTCATCCCTTGTCAAGTTTGGTTTTGTGACAAACCGGTTTCGGCGTTCTGCCATTTTCAATGCCTAGCTTCGTTCTGGTCTGTGTCTATCCGCTGCGTTGTTTTTATAGTCCGTGGGTGCTGTGGCAGGTAATGTCAGTCTATGTTTTCGTGGTAGGTAACTTTAATATGCGTGTGTGTGTGCGCGATATTGATACGTCCGAATTGTTATCTGTCCCAAGGGTTGTTTTTGTAGGTATGTAGACATACCGCTTGTTAGCTAAGCGGTAGGTTGATGTAGGTAGAAATCGGTGATTTTTGCAGATTGGTTCATATTTCGTTTTTGCTTGTTCATTGTTACGTGTTTGGTTGCTGTACCTGCTGGCTTGTGCTGTTTTTTGTAAACTAGTTTTAAGGGTTCAAATATTTCGTCAGAGATAGTGTTGGTTTGTTCGTTTATGATCCTGCCGTCAAATGTTTTTAACTTGTATATCTCCATGTTCTCAAGTACATTGAGCCGCCGGCCTTTTCCTTGTACGTGAAGTATTCGAGCCGTTGTTTTTATGTTAGCTGGGGTGCAGTTGTTTTCAAACATGTGGTTCGCGAAATTAGATTCTGGTATTATGGTGGGTTTTCGTGTTTTTTTGTTGTAGTCCCTGATATGCTCTCGGAATCTTGTGCTTATTTTCCTTCCTGTTTGTCCTATGTAGCTGTATTGACATTCACAAGTAAGCCTATACACTCCGTGTCTGTTGAATGGGTCATCAGAATTAGTGTCGGTTCTTAGTTTTTGTCCGACGTTGTTGGATGTTCTGAATGCTGTGTTAATGTTATATCTTTTAAAGAACTTTGCTAATTTGTACGTCGCTTTTCCAGTGTATGTCATTGCCGTCCAAACCATTGGATTTTCCTCTACGTTTACTCTTTTTTGTGTTCCATGGCTACTTCTGAGTTTATCCACAAGTGCTTTCTTGTATCCATTATTTGCCGCTATGTTATATATTGTATTAAGCTCTCTCCAGTATGCTTCCTGTGTGAGCGGCGTTCTCTGAAGCCTATCCACTAAGTGCCTCAATGCTGCATTTTTGTGCTGTTGCGGATGGTTTGATGTAGAGTGTATAATGGTGTCCGTGGCAGTCGGTTTTCTATAAATGCCGTAGTTGAACCTATTTGTTATTTTGTCAATCCCTATAGTTAGGTCCAGGTAGTTCATTATTCCATCTTTTTCTACTTCCATTGTGAACTCTATGTTGCTATGTTGCCTGTTGAGGAACTCTAGTATTTGCTCTTCGTTATCGTCATTTAGGATGCAGATGATGTCATCCACGTATCTAGCGTAGAATGCCACGCCTAACTTGGTTTTTAACTCCTGTATATATTTTCCTTCCAAGTTTTGCATGAATGTTTCCATGAGAATGGCCGATGTTGGGTTACCCATTCCTAGTCCGTTTGTCTGTCTATATATTTTGTTGTTGAACCGGAAATAGTTTTGCCGCAGCGTTGTTCTTAGCGCGTTGGTAATTTGCGCAGTTTTTACCTTATCTTCAGTTTTGTCCAGTAGTGTTTTGTTGACTATATCCATTGTATCTGTTAGTGGTATTGACGGGTATAAGTCCTTTATGTCAAAGGATACGAGTTTACTGCTCCTTGTGAGTTTAACGGTCTCAAGTCTCTGTAGTAGTTCTATCGTATTGCTTATTGTGTATTCGTGCCCTAGTTTCAGAGTGTCCTTTAAAATCGTTTTTAGATGTTTCGACAGTTTATAACCCGGCGCGGACTTAAAATTAATTATAGGTCTCATCGGCGTATCCTGCTTGTGGATTTTAGGTAACGCAATGAGTGGAGGAGCAGATGGATTCATTTGTGTTAGGGTATATGCCATCCTCTCGTCTATTATTTTGGTAGCATTTTTTATAACCTCTTTAACTTCGGTCTGGTATTTATCCGTGGGGTTATCCCTAATAATGCGGCATTTCATTTCCTCGATGAGCTTCTCTGTCTTCGCTACATATTCATCCTTACTGATTAGCACCGTTGTGTTTCCTTTGTCTGCCTTCGTTGTGACGATGTTGTTATTTTTTAGCTTTCGTTGTAGCCTTTTCAATATTTTCAGCTCCTTATTTCCTTTTTGTGCTTCCTGGGGTCTTACTTCCTTGCTTATGATTTCTCTGCACATGTGCCTTGCGTGCTCCTGTTCCTCATATGGAAGAAGCGATATTGCAACCTCTGCATCTACTATCGCTTGCTCAGTTCTTTTTGCTTCATTGCTATCCGCGATGTTGTGCTTCAGGCCCTTCCCTAGAAGCTGCGCTTCTTCGTTGCTAATGGCCACTGTTGTTAGGTTTACGAACCTTTTGTTAAATTCGTGTGTTTGTTGACTGTTACTGTGGTCGCGTCGGCCCGTTAACTGGTCCAATTTTCGGTTCAGTTTTTCATATTTGCGTTGTAGTTCGCGTTTGATTCCCGTCTTTATGTGGTCGAAGCAGTCCATGAATGCAGTCGTGGGCAAGAGTCCGGACAATTGCAGATGTATCCTCAGTAGTTCGGTGTTTATCTTGTCTTTCTTAGCGTATAGGCTTTGTAATTCGAACTTTAAAAAGTCCTTTTCCGCCTTCCTGGTCGTTCTCCTACTTGCTTGGGTGTTGGTTTTTATTTTTATTCGCGCAAATTTCGGTGTAACATTCAATTCTAAACATTGCTTGTTGAACCAAATATTTGCCTTAGTCGTATGCATTTTTCGCAGTTTCCGTTCGTAGTCCATCCGTGTTTAAATTAAAAGCCTGACAGGCGGTAAGTGATTTATTTTGTTGTGTTGATCTTCCGACAGGGTAGTAAGCTGATTTTTGTTGGAACGATTTTCCGTCATCCCTTGTCAAGTTTGGTTTTGTGACAAACCGGTTTCGGCGTTCTGCCATTTTCAATGCCTAGCTTCGTTCTGGTCTGTGTCTATCCGCTGCGTTGTTTTTATAGTCCGTGGGTGCTGTGGCAGGTAATGTCAGTCTATGTTTTCGTGGTAGGTAACGTTAATATGCGTGTGTGTGTGCGCGATATTGATACGTCCGAATTGTTATCTGTCCCAAGGGTTGTTTTTGTAGGTATGTAGACATACCGCTTGTTAGCTAAGCGGTAGGTTGATGTAGGTAGAAATCGGTGATTTTTGCAGATTGGTTCATATTTCGTTTTTGCTTGTTCATTGTTACGTGTTTGGTTGCTGTACCTGCTGGCTTGTGCTGTTTTTTGTAAACTAATTTTAAGGGTTCAAATATTTCGTCAGAGATAGTGTTGGTTTGTTCGTTTATGATCCTGCCGTCAAATGTTTTTAACTTGTATATCTCCATGTTCTCAAGTACATTAAGCCGCCGGCCTTTTCCTTGTACGTGAAGTATTCGAGCCGTTGTTTTTATGTTAGCTGGGGTGCAGTTGTTCTCGAACATGTGGTTCGCGAAATTAGATTCTGGTATTATGGTGGGTTTTCGTGTTTTTTTGTTGTAGTCCCTGATATGCTCTCGGAATCGTGTGCTTATTTTTCTTCCTGTTTGTCCTATGTAGCTGTATTGACATTCACAAGTAAGCCTATACACTCCGTGTCTGTTGAATGGGTCATCAGAATTAGTGTCGGTTCTTAGTTTTTGTCCGACGTTGTTAGATGTTCTGAATGCTGTGTTGATGTTATATCTTTTAAAGAAGTTTGCTAATTTGTACGTCGTTTTTCCAGTGTATGTCATTGCCGTCCAAACCATTGGATTTTCCTCTACGTTTACTCTTTTTTGTGTTCCATGGCTACTTCTGAGTTTATCCACAAGTGCTTTCTTGTATCCATTATTTGCACTTGTGGATAAACTCAGAAGTAGCCATGGAACACAAAAAAGAGTAAACGTAGAGGAAAATCCAATGGTTTGGACGGCAATGACATACACTGGAAAAACGACGTACAAATTAGCAAACTTCTTTAAAAGATATAACATCAACACAGCATTCAGAACATCTAACAACGTCGGACAAAAACTAAGAACCGACACTAATTCTGATGACCCATTCAACAGACACGGAGTGTATAGGCTTACTTGTGAATGTCAATACAGCTACATAGGACAAACAGGAAGAAAAATAAGCACACGATTCCGAGAGCATATCAGGGACTACAACAAAAAAACACGAAAACCCACCATAATACCAGAATCTAATTTCGCGAACCACATGTTCGAGAACAACTGCACCCCAGCTAACATAAAAACAACGGCTCGAATACTTCACGTACAAGGAAAAGGCCGGCGGCTTAATGTACTTGAGAACATGGAGATATACAAGTTAAAAACATTTGACGGCAGGATCATAAACGAACAAACCAACACTATCTCTGACGAAATATTTGAACCCTTAAAATTAGTTTACAAAAAACAGCACAAGCCAGCAGGTACAGCAACCAAACACGTAACAATGAACAAGCAAAAACGAAATATGAACCAAAATGCAAAAATCACCGATTTCTACCTACCTCAACCTACCGCTTAGCTAACAAGCGGTATGTCTACATACCTACAAAAACAACCCTTGGGACAGATAACAATTCGGACGTATCAATACCGCGCACACACACACGCATATTAACGTTACCTACCACGAACACATAGATTGACATTACCTGCCACAGCACCCACGGACTATAAAAACAACGCAGCGGATAGACACAGACCAGAACGAAACTAGGCATTGAAAATGGCAGAACGCCGAAACCGGTTTGTCACAAAACCAAACTTGACAAGGGATGACGGAAAATCGTTCCAACAAAAATCAGCTTACTACCCTGTCGGAAGATCAACACAACAAAATAAATGACTTTTTTTATTTTCACTCTTAACTATTCTATTCTGCAAGCTTAACAAATTTTAATGACACACAAAAGGGTTAACCAAAATTGTTGGTGCTGAAATAAATAACTACCTCGACCTCAAATTAAAGCAAATATAGTTTCTTAAAACAATGCGAACTGCATGAACAACTGTAGAAGCGATGAAAACTTAAACCGCATAACCTTATAACATGCTAAAAATACACACATGTAAGTCATTATGTTTGTTTTATTTATATAAGAACTAACGAAAATTCGATAACGCAGGACATAATTTTATGAATTTTTTAAAGCGATCCAAGGGAAAAATTAATTTGGTTTTGATTGTTATTCAAAAGATTTTTAGTCAACACTTGTCAAATAAAATCAATAAAGTTGGATATAGGCACCTGGGAGCGTTAAGTTAAGTCGGGTCGAAGTCAGTAAATCGGTAGCAAAAGGTATGGAAAAACTGGGAGGATTATATTGAGCCCTATGCGCAAAAAAGACGTAAGACTCATGATTTTCGATTTTAGCTTTTTAATGAAAATCGATCACTTATTAACACACACATAATCTCCCAAAGTTTCGAGAGTTAGAGCAAAAGCAATGTAGACGTAAGTACATTTGTTTTTGTTTTTATTCACATTTTTAGTGGCTGTTTTAAATTAATGATAAAATATGATATTTCATTGTCAAAATCAGTTAAAATGGTAATATATACTGACTTTATCTATTTCTATTAAGGTTATTTTTTTTTTTAATTTTGGAATGTGGGTGTGCCCACATATTAATGAAAAAATTTTCGAATTTCGAGTGTTAATAACTTTACAAGTATTTACGCTAGAATAATGATTGTTGGGAAAAGCACACCCGCTGAAAATAACTTCAGTCGCTTTTCGATCACGGCCACAGGTAGCAAATACGGAGCATGCTATATCTCACTGACTTATTGGGAAATACATTGGCCTTTTGCGTCCTATTATTGCTTTCTGAAAATTGTTGGATAAAAGAATTTTTAAGTCAAAACATGTACCTTAAAAAAAAAAAAAATTTAAATCCATTCAGTAGATTCTTCGGAATTTATTTCCAACAAAAACCGCTCGATTTCAGGCCTCGAGAGTAGAAGACCCCCTTAAATCAAGGAAACTCGAATATTTTTATAGGTGTGTTCATAGAACCGTTTAGATATTTACTGATCCAACAAAAATTAATCCTCTGTATCAATATGCAATAAAAACGCCCTGCTGTCTCAAAAATGCTTTCTGAACACGCCTAAAAATATTCGACTTAGAAAACATATGTACCAAAGAATGTAATGCAAAAATGGCACATTAGAGGAAAATTGCATCGTGACGCTGCAGAGCATCATAGCTGATGTTGTTACAGTATTAGTTTTAACAGCCGCTTTGATGCAGGTCCTTGGGTACGCATCCGAGTGTCCGAGAACGGGTATCATGTGAATTTTCCCATACCATCGCTGAGCATATCGTTGTAATTTTTCTCTATTGATATACTATTTCCAAATTGATATTGTTAAAATAAGCTAGAAAATATAATGATTTGTGAAATTCGTGTACCAATATTATATAAATACGTTGCATCATTATACCTATACCACACTACATATCTGTGCGAAAACTCAGTAAACTCGAGTAATAAATATTCCCACTTATCGCTTTATATTAAGCGCAAACGCAGATGCGGATGAAAAAACACACGGCTAATATTGTTTTTATTATGTAATAGTTCAATTAGTTATTAAAAGTTTTTAAATTGAATAGAAAATAAAAACTTAAAGATTAGGCTATAAGCCAATCTCCATTGCCATCTGGCGGCATTTAGCATTGCTCGTGATAGATTTTTGTTTGTTGTGTTCATTTTCGACACTTCCGACGTGCTCTTCGGTTTTGTTTATTTTGTATAGAAACAATTCAATTAATTTCCGATATCGAAAAAACTACGCATATATTCAATAACAACCTTTCTTGGCTCGAATATAGCTGTACCTATACCATTATTTTAATACAGCAGTTTTTACACAAGTTACACATCCCCATGTGGGCTATGTTATAATAGATTCTCCTAAAAGTATGCAATATTAACCGAACTTTGGTGCATCCTGCCCAATTTAAACACACATATACCTGCATTAAGGGAAACATTTTATTTGCAGAATAATTCATAGCAATATTTGAAACATTTAATAATGTTGCTAACCCAATATTTTATCACGCTGTTATAAGCAAAAGTAGAGAGTGATGCAAAAACAAAAGAATAGAAAGGAAAAACAACTGACAGTTGCATATGTACACATTTGTATGTTATACGACC
This sequence comes from Merzomyia westermanni, assembly GCA_949987695.1. Lineage (NCBI taxonomy): Eukaryota > Metazoa > Arthropoda > Insecta > Diptera > Tephritidae > Merzomyia > Merzomyia westermanni. The sequence goes on from OX465293.1 coordinate 115,634,891, forward strand.
GCCAAAAGCTTGCCTATGGCGACGAGAAATATCTCACTACAGACAAGAACTTAAACGCCGAGATTCTGGTTATATTAGGTTGCTTCAGTTGCAACATACATACGAGGTGTGTTCAAAACGTATCGCGAATTTTGAATTTTCGCTGGTTACGTATATTCGAATTTCGAATTTTTTGTGGCGTTATGTTCGTACTCATGTCTCTCACTTATGCCGACAAGCTCGGCCATTTTGAATGTTCAGTTAATTGTTGACAGCTGCTTTGCTTGCACGTGTTTTGGATCGTCTTCGATTTTTACGCGAAATTCGTACCAAAGTTGCTCAAATGTGACCAAAAACAGCATCGCATGAACGTTGCTGAGATGTTAAACTCTGTCCGCGACTACCCAAATTTGCTCCAGAGGGTCATAACTGGTGACGAATCGTGGGTTTATGGTTATGACGTGGAAACCAAAGCTCAATCATCTCAATGGAAGCTGCCGCACGAACCAAGACCGAAAAAAGCGCGCCAAGTTCGGTCGAATGTGAAAGTTTTGCTGACAGTTTTCTTCGATTGCAGGGGCGTGGTGCATCATGAGTTCTTGCCACAGGGAAGAACGGTCAATAAGGAATATTACCTGCAAGTTATGCGCAATTTGCGCGAAGCAATCCGCCAGAAACGCCCGGATTTGTGGAAGAACAAAAGTTGGCTTTTGCACCACGATAACGCCCCTGCTCACGCATCGTTGCTTGTGCGCGACTTTTTGGCCAAAAACAACACACTAATGATGCCGCAGCCACCGTATTCCCCAGATCTGGCCCTCTGTGACTTTTTCTTGTTCCCTAAACTGAAGAGGCCCATGAAAGGACGACGTTACGCTTCTCTTGACGAGATAAAGACGGCATCGAAGGAGGAGCTGAACAAGACACAAAAAAATGATTTTTTGAAGTGCTTCGAAGATTGGAAAACCCGTTGGCACAAGTGTATAATATCTCATGGGGATTACTTTGAAGGGGACAAAATAGATATTCATGAATAAATAAATAATTTTTGAAAAAACACAAAATTCGCGATACTTTTTGAACACACCTCGTATATAAATACATTTGCACAAACCTACATTGATGCTTAGATTTTGTGGTTATGCTTGCGGTTGGCCGCTGCTGATGGTTGTTGCTATTGTTGCAAACTTGTAACTACTTGCAATTCACATGATGCTCGTAAAATGTTCAACCATATTTTCAAACTTGTTATTGTGGTATGAGTACGTTTTTGGTGTTGTACCCAACAAACATTCGGAGCCAATGAAGAGTCAGAAAATATTTTAAAATTGAAGTTCTCATTATGAGCTCATTTAAGAACCTAAACTTAATGCATTTCAGGTCTTGTAATGGTCGGCCGGTATGAAGTCATATGTGATACCTATTTTCTTCAGGAAAAGCTCATTTTAGACACTTATTTGACTCAGAAACGACTTATTTACTCAAACATGATCATATTTATATTTATGTGGTTCACATTTGTCAAAAAGTTGGGAGTTATTACAGACTTTTTAGTTTTCACTACTCCGATAATGTAGGGAAGGGGGAACAAAGGAGGGCACATGTTTTTGTACGTGTATGCAGTAATAACAACAACAATAACACTAGCAACAGCAAGCAAGAACGTTGCATTGTTGCTCTCTCACAGATAAGGAGGAAATACTAAATTATGTCGGAGCAAAAATAACATACGTGCATAGATTATATACGCCGTATGTATGTGTGCGCATTAGGGTGGTCCTAAGATGTAGGGAAAACCCGTTTGGGTCGATACTAACCCTACCAACCATGGCTAACCGTGGTGACACTCTGATTCCACAAATTAACAAAATGTTTACTAACACAAACGCATGATTTGGAATTTGTATGGAAAACAACAAGCGCCTAAAAGTATGCACTCACAAGTACACGGAAAACCATTTCAAAAGGGTTTAAAAGGGAACCTCGCCGAACAAAATTGCCCACTTTTTTATCCAGATGTTTGGTACGCGAAACTCACTGTTTATCCAGATTTTTATGCATTGCCGATTGGCAGGGAATATAGACAAAAGTATCACGCTTTAAATTTTGAGTTAGGGTCCGTTAGGGGTACACAATAAGAGCATTCACAATGAACATAAGTGTCTTCGATTGAAAGTGTGGGATATCCCATGCGCACTCTTTAATCTAACCCAACCTAATAAAAATTTGTTCATTTCTAGCACGCCAAAGGTCCAAAGGAAAAAGCCCATTGGAATATTTTTTTTTTTTTTTTTATTTTGGAAATAATAACAATTATTTGTACATTTTCAATGAACAAAATTTTTTCCAAGCCTATACAAATTATAACAAGCACCTATGTTTTGATTTCTATTATTCCCTTCAGTTGTATTCATTTTCTATTCTGGAAATTTTTTTTTTGCATCAAAAATAATAATAGTAATCGCATTTTCGCATATTTTGATAAAACTTTAAAATAGTAAATTAAAAATTTAAAAATATGTAATCATCTTTTTGAAAGGGAAAAAATTTAACTCGAATTTTGACAAAAAGATTTTTTTTCCATATCGACGACTGAGTGGTATCTAGCGGGTTCGAGAAACCCGAAATTATTTGAAGAGCATCCCGTATGAATTTTTTCCGAAAGCTTCAGAATTGAAGAAGGCAAAAAATGTATGAAAAGCCTCTCTACCTTAGCAGATACCTTTCGGTGTCGGCACACCGTAAATCAGACCAATTATACTCAGGGATATATCGTCGGCCAATTTGCAGGAAAAAATTGGAAGCAGCACACACCAAATAGAACGAGATATAATATGTTATAAGTCAGGGTAATTAGGAAGATCAACAAGCCTTCTTGGTCAGACTTTAATATCATATTCACACACTACTACCTACACGCACACGAGAGTCAGTAATTTCTTTTTTGAATTCTACTCCGACAAATGAAGTTATTGTAACTTAATCACCCCCTATTATACAAGGAAATCGTCTTATGCCCGTAGAGACTTGCGTTACACTGGTACCACTTGTATTTGTATTGTATATTCTTTATTTTCTTATAAATATGGAAAAAAATGTTAGGTACTACTATATAAAAAATAACACTAAAAATAGCAATAAAAATAACAACTAAAATAAGAAAATAGTTAATGATACTAAATGCTAATTTTAAAAGCAGTGGTAATGTCATTTCCTTTGAATGTAATTATACATGCTTGGGGCGCATAATAATAATATAGTATAATTCCTCTCTTTTCATAGTTTGTAGGTGAAAAGAAAAGAGTAAAACTTTTTATATGAAATCAAAGACTAAACCGTACAAAGTACTTTGATATAAAGCAAAACCTCCAGAAATACTAAATAACAAAAAATTATATGATGGGTGGCAACAGAATTTCTATACCATCAAGATTGATACCAGGTAGCCACTGTTTCACTTCCCTCATCAACTCAGAGAGCCCTCTAATGAGTTGTATCTTGACTCGGGAAGCTGTAAAAGACTAAGACCCGGTTTTCAGTCCTTGGTCAAGCTCAGTTTAAACTAAGTTTGCTTAACCTCGGCATAAATTTAAACTCCAGTTAAACTGCAGAGCTGTTTTTCAGTGAGAGTTTAAGGCCGCTTTTAAGATTTGCTTTTTATACGGCAACATTGGTTTTTTCTTTATCTAGATACGGCAACAGATAATATTTGTTTACATATTCAATGCCATTGCTTCTCCTCATTATTGTAATAGTTAGGATTTCGCTAATTTCTGCATCACTATAATCACTTTCGTCAGATGATATATCAGTTTATTGTTCCACAACCAAAACCATCAAATATGCAAACAGCTGACAGGTTAACTAGAGTTTAACCCTGCCAAATTGGCCGCTTAAACTACGTTTAAACTTCGTTAAAAGTTGACTGAAAAACTGCGTAACAAGTTTAGGCTTAGTTTAACTGACAAATTGAGTTGAACTTGTACTGAAAAACCGGGCCTAATAGGTGAATTCTGTAACTAGTATCTAGTCACTAATAGAGACATTTTGTGGTTAATTTCAATTTTCATACAATTTGGTATTCAGTAAGCTGTCTCACATCTGTAGTCTCAAAAAAATCGTCACTAATTTGTCAGCTGGTTCTAGGCAGGTTACAAACAGTAAAATATTGGGTTAAAAATTAAAAAAATTAAAAAAATAATAAATTTTAAATGTATATAGTATTTAACTAGTAAATAGATTGTCCGCGATCCTGGGCTCGAACCTGCGTCGCTAACTTTATACTCGAGACGCTTACTACCTGGGCTATCGCGATATCTATACACCACATATAATTGGTGAACTTTTTGTGATTTTTTCTTACAGAATACCGAAATCATCTGAAGTCACAAAAATTGTCTCTAATGAAAAATCTCAAATTCAGTGACTTGAGATGAGACAAACTTACAGAATACAACTATAAATCTAATAAGGATTTGTGCTGACATAACTAGCTTAGATTTTTGGTGTAGTTTAACCTCACGACACGCACCAGGGCTGAACATACCCTCTCTAACAAAGTCATGTAAAACCTATAAACCGCAAATGATATCCCGTTTAAATTGTGTTTCCTGCTAGACTTTAAATTATTAGAAGCTTACATCTTATATTTCAAACTTAATTTTTGATGAATACTTGTTTGTGAATTTTATAAAAAAAATACCAATAACTACATTTAACTATTTCAGCACTAAGCGCCACATGTTTCACATTTAATGGCTAAGTAAAACAATAAAGTTCTCGAAAGCCTAGCAAGCTCACTTTCCAAGCAGCAGAGCGTCTAAACAAATAAAAGAAGTACTAGATATAAAGGAGTTAATGAAAAGGAAGTGTTAAGTGACATTGAATTTGTTTGTAAATAAATATTATGTTAGTCAGTTGTTTTATATACTACATATTTACACACAAAGATGTATATAAAGCAGACAACAATTAACACCATCGAAACCGTAGTAGCCAAAAGAAAATTCAACATCATTTTCATTTCAATACTAACACTTTGTAAATACAAATTCAAACCAAAATAAACAAAAACTTCAATGTGCTGCAATATGTGTGCTACAAGTATGTACCCTGCAAAAAACAAAGCGATTAATCTCTAAAGAGAGTTGTCCACGATTAATACCTTTCGTCTACAGTGGGCTATAATTCAAAATATATAAGTAAATTTCTATTTGTGTAGCATACTTATAGGGGTGTAAGCCAATTTTAGTTTTTGTAGCATACTTGTAGGAGTTAAAAGTACACGTTAGGTAGAAAGCTGATTGGTCCCTTCCCGATATGGGTACAATTGGTCTCTCCATAGGACATGCTCAAACAAATGTGAGCATTCCAGCTCATACAAAGTGATCAGAACTGGCATTAGTCGCATGCTCCTTGGCGACACATCCCGGACGCATCCTTGACTAAACGCATTTTTGCAAGGTTTGAGACTGAAGATGACGTTGTTCAAATAGCCGCATTTGCCCACTTCAAAAAGACACATAGAACCGAAGTGACACTCACAGTATTTTGGTACAAAAATGAAGGTAGACGGTAAACGTAAAATTTCTTCTTCATTGTAAATACATAAAAGTAGCGAATGTGTCACAGAAGCATTCACAATAGATAACCGCTGTGATCACCTGATTCGCAGAGTTTCTTTTTTCGCCGAACTGCATTGCTAGTTCGAAAAATCTATTTAATTCGTGCATCAAATTAATATTATTTTTTATGCACGGGCACAAATATACATATGGTTAACTTAGAAAATACCGGCCCTTGAGGAAACGAGATTAATATAGAGTTCCACAAAGTTCTTACGATAAGTAGAAAAATTTATTGTGTGCCCACAATGAGTTGAGTAAAAATCGAGTTATTTAAAAGAAACTTAGAATATACAGATACAGCAACGAAACGTTTGCATTGGAAATGGGTGAAATCGGATGATAACCATGCCCCTTTTTCCTATATAGAAAATTTCGAAAAACATATCAAACGATAAAATACTTTGACTAATGCGACTAAAATAGTGAAATTTGGTAGATATATTGCCTTGATTATGCTATTAATAATTTGAACAAAATTTTGCTAAGTGGGCATGACACCGCCCACAAATGAGTGAAGAAATTTTGAGATTTCAACTTTAGTTAAACTTGAGAACCCCAAACGTTAGAATGACGAAGCTGGGTATAAAGCATATCACTGTTGTGGAAAGTAGAACTTGTCAAAATTAGCGATAGCGCCTAGCGACGACGCCTAAATTACGGTAACGCCTTTTTTAAGTACTAACAACTACAGCTGAGCTAATAAATATTCGATTTAATCCGAACTTGAATTTTCATACTTGTTTGATTTTTTCCAGACGTGTTAAATAATGATTACTAATTGTAATGATTACCTGTTTGATGAATTATTTTCTTGAGAATCCAAATAATGATTGCTTACCTTTACTTTCAATTTTATGATTATTTTCCATTTATTTAAAAAAAATAATCAAAAAAATCATAATTTTTTAAGATTATTAAAAATAATCAAAAAAGTTGTTTTGATTACTTTTGATTATTTTTGATTTTTTTTATTACTATTTTTGATAATTTCTGATTTTTTTTAGTATTGTTGTAGAAGCAAATAAATATACATATCAACAATACTGAAAAAATCTAAAGTAATCAAAAATAATCAAAAAAAAATTTTAAGCAATCAAAAAAATTGTTTTGTTGTTTGTTTTGATTATGTTTGATTTTTTTTTTTAATTTTTTTTTTTTTTCTAATCGTAATCAATTAATAATTGCCTTTTCTTGAAAAACAATTAAACAAATCATTACGAATTAAAAAAAGCCGTAAACTTATTTGATTACTAATTACTAGTCAAATTTAACAGGTCTAATTTTATCCTTTCTTGAGCAGAGTTTCCTATAGAATTGTATAATATCTTCAATCAAGTCAAATAGGTAATATTATGTATTCAAAATTTGTAACATCGCTAACATTACACACTCAACAAACATGCGCCAGCACCTTTTCAAACACCCATTATGGTAGTATACTTAGACAAGCCAGTTCAGTTGTTTGTGTCACATACAAACCATTTTTCAAACAGGTAATCATGTGTGAAGTACTCAAGCGTTTCCTCGTTTTCAGGCGCCACATAAACACACATATATATGCATTAGGGTGACACAAACAAAATTGTGTTTCATTTAATACTACGAAATATATGTTAATTAGACACATTTCGAAAATTTCTCACTAAGGCCCGGTTTTTCAGTACAAGTTTAACTCAATTTGTCAGTTAAACTAAGCTTAAACTTGTTGCGCAGTTTTTCAGTCAACTTTAAACGAAGTTTAAACGTAGTTTAAGCGGTCAATTCGGCAGGGTTAAACTCTAGTTAACCTGTCAGCTGTTTGCATATTTGATGGTTTTGGTTGTGAAACAATAAGCTGAACGCAATTAAGAAAGAACGATATTTTTATATTTAATTAAATACTGGATATATCATCTGACGAAAGTGATTATAGTGATGCAGAAATTGGCAAAATGCTAACTATAACAATACTGAGGAGAAGCAATGGCGTTGAATATGTATACAAATATTATCTGTTGCCGTATCTAGATAAAGAAAAATCCAATGTTGCCGTATAAAAAGCAAATATTAAAAGCGGCCTTAAACTCGCACTGAAAAACCGCTCTGCAGTTTAACTGGAGTTTAAATTTATGCCGAGTTTAAGCAAACTTAGTTTAAACTGAGCTTAACCAAGGACTGAAAAACCGGGCCTAAAGATGAGGAAATTCTCACTTAAGAGGAAGATGCTCCGCCTTAGAGTTTTCCATTGAAGCTTATATTTGGATAGAAATTTAGTTAGCAACCTATTTTCCAGCGTAAAAAAATTGAATTTTTGGCATACCCCCATATAGAAATGTATGTGTATATATATGCAATTTCAAAGTATATATCATGCACACATTTGATGGTACTTACAAATAAGCAAAAGACATAAGTAAGGTCTTCCTGTACAAATTCCTTTTTGCTTCATCATCAGCATATACATAATCATCTTAGTTTGCCAACAGAAGCCTTGTTTCTTATATAGCGAAGTGGTAGGACATGGACATCCTTGAACAAACATACACATGAGTAAATCATATCACACAAACATTCATACATATCTGACTTGACCAACACTTTTTCTGGTGATAATTCATTATTTACTACCGTTGGCTTACCTCAATATCTTGTAGTGTTGTTGGTGAATGGATATGTATAGATAATTGTTCATCCGTTGGCAGTTCGTGCAGTATCTTCACCTTGTATTGTAAGGAACCATGAGCTTTAACATGTTGTGTGACTTGCAAATATTTTGTATCGGATGATTTTACCTGGAAAGGATAAAGATATTTATTAAATATGAAGATTTTAGACAAGTAGATACTCAACGAAATCAATGCCAATCATTTAATTCTGAGAAATTTATATTGCTTCTATTAATATAAATACATATATACATCTAGCTAAACTCAATTATGCAATAAGTAAGTTAAGTTTAAATCAGTTACATAAGTATGTATTCATTCAAGCTTAAACAACTTAAAAAGCAGCAAATCTGTTGTATATTTAGTTAAAGATATGATTATTGAATACAAGGAATTGTTGTAAATATTGAGTTTATGCGCTAAGCTAGCAGTAAAATTAATAATAATAATTGTAAATATGAAATTTAATTTGAAACTATAAGGTATCATAGCTGCAGCCAGAGCCACAGCAAGATTATATTGTGGTTGCACACTAATAATTTGGAAATTCATAGAAAACTTAGGAGATTAATTATGTACACAGATATTATAATTATGGCATTAGAATGTGATGAGCAGGTAAATAAAGTTTGTGTGAAAATTAATAATGCCACAAGACGGAATATGTATATTCAACTAAGAACATTGGATAGGTGTTCCGAAATATCATAGCGCCGATAAGGGGGAGAGGGAGATCACCAATCCGATGGAAGGACCAAGTGGGGACCGATTTGCGATCCCGCGGTGTCTCCAATTGGTGCCAGTTGGCTCAACGAAGAAAGGACTGGTGAGCTATTTTTGACGGTCAAAACAGCCCAGGCGGTTAGATGACCATTTAAAGAAGAAGAAGTATTCGGGTCCAGAACCGAGTTCATTGAAACAACGATTCGTTTCTAAAATAACCCAAACCGGTAAAAAGAAAGACTTCAAACCAAAAATTACCCAGAAAACGTCTGAAAGAACCGACACTTGATATCAGTAGCAAAATAGCGGATTCTTCAAGAATAACAAATTCCGTTAAAAAAAAGTATATATATTATCTTTTATGGGCCACTATGACATTGAAAATAATACCGTATTTAACTACACCACTACCTTGCAGTGGAACAGCAAACTAGTCAGGAAAAATACCAGTTTACAACTAAACCCTTTATACTGTTTTCTAAATAGTCAGAAAAAGAACAAACTTTAACCACAAAAACTCAAACTTATGCTGCTTTCGGCACTAGGAACTGGAACCAAAGACATTCTCCTTGAGAGCCCAGAGGCACTTAACATGTTTCAACAAAAACTTGTTAGGTTTATTTTTAACTAGTATGAGACTGGTTTATTTCTCTCCGAAAAACATCACACTGACTAGTTGCCTTGTGATGATTCATACTAGTTGTTTTGATTGAAGGATATGTTAGTTTTGTATTGCATACAGCTGTGTTCAATATAATAGTAGTGAAATTAAAATGGGTATAGTTCGACGAGATAAGAGTAAGTTATGATTTTAATAATTTCCATTTATCAGTTTCATTTCATGAAAATTCGAATTCCATAACAGAAACCACATAAAAAGAAATTTCAAAGTTTACACAAAATTCAGAAAAGTTAATTAAACTTTAAAAAATGGCCATAAAAATCTTAAAATTTTTTGGCAGAGTTTTTAGAAAATTTTTGAGTACGCAGTTTTGTAGACCAATCAATTTTAGTATCATATTGTGCAAATTATAACTAGCTCCAAAATTTCCCTGAATTTTTTTTTTGTCGTAAAGGTGTTGAGTGATTTCTTTCATACAACGCATGAACAAAATTTAATTATGTATGGAAAAAAACACCCAACATCCTTCACAAAAAATATTCTAAAACTTCAGGGGAAATTTTGAGGTACTTCTACATTATGGTGCTAAAACTGAATAAGCTATAAAACTGCGTACTCAAAAATGTTCTAAAAATTCTGTCCAAAAATAGTGAAATTTTTATGTGAATTATTAAAAGTTAATTAAACTGAACTTCGTGTCAACTTTAAAATTATTTTATTTCGTCAACGATATCCAATTTAATTTCACTACTATTATATTGAACAGAGCTGAATAAGCAGATTAGAGTACTTACATGCATACATACTCGTATGTACATATGTATATAAATACCTGCTTAGTACGTTTAAAGTGCAATTTAATCAAAATAGCGGAGCTTTAGAAAGAAATAAGTGTGTGTACAGGCATAGATATATTATGCATATGTGCATGCTATTTATTATACTAATATAATTGTTATCCTAGAAGAGAGAGAAGGAAGAAGAGAGAGAAGAAAGAAGAGAGAGAGAGAGAGAAGGGAGAAGGATAGAGAAAGAAGAAGAGAGAGAAGAGAGAAAAGGAAGAAGAGAGAGAACGAAGAAAAGAGAGAAGAGAGAGAAGGAAGAAAAGAGAGAAGGAAGAAGAAAGAGAAGAAATAAGAGAGGGAAGAAAGAAGAAAAAATAATAAAGTTGTAGTTGTGAGGTGTAGACCGGTCAAAAGGTGGGAGTGGCCGCCAGGCGATGTCACTAACTTTTACTGGATATACTCGTACTCTTCACAAGATCAAGTTTCGTCATTGAGTTAAACTTATTATTCCAAATTTGGTTCCGACTGTTTAAAATCGGAGTGATAACGAAAATCGTGGTAGAAAGAGGCTGCGTTGAACGGTAGCAAAACATTTGGTTTGGAAATTGACAGTTATGAGGTGAATATAATTTTACGGTCTCGGAAAATAGTACACGAAAATAGGTGAATTCGGCGATTTTTCGAATAATGTTTGCAAACAATGGACTTGGCAAACATAATATTTTCATAAATACATACAGTGGAGGGAAGTGGTAGAAATTGAAAAAGGGGGTGCGGCACTTCCCACAATAACTAAAATTTTCTATAATATATCTCTCCAAACACTCACGCAAAATAACTGAATAACGTAAGAAGAAACAATTTTTTTTAGTAATAGTAGGTATAAGAAAGGTGATGCCGTTTAAAAAAAAATCATTTCCTACGTGTACGATGTTACTTGTCTTCTTATATAAACCTGTAACCTATAGTGTAGTATGCCAGCGCACTATAATTATAGAATGGATGGCTAAGAAAGTGAAGGCATTGGAAATTCGCTCAATCACGCTTCTGGCAAGAAAACACCATAAGTTTATGATTAAACAAATCCTATCAAAATAAATAATAGCTATAACAAATATTTCTTTATCTTATTTCACATGTGCAATTATTATTGCAATTAATTCGTTAATTAAGACGCTTAAAATACCACAAAATTTCATAGCTTTCAAATGTGTATGTAAGTATATTTAGAATATAATATGTCATAATTAGAAATAAATTAAATAAGAGACGAGTGAGTTCTAGTGTGTGAAATTTATTTAAAATTTAATGAGAAATTAAGATAAACGAGGTATATGTTAAATTAACATTTTGCAACAGAGTAACTATGGCCTTTTACTGAAAGGAAGCACTTCTTAGTGTTTTTTTTATACCTTTCATGAACATGAAATGGTATTATAACTTTGGTCCGATGTTTGTAAGTATGATTGTAATTTTTCGAAACCCACAAGATCGGACCAATACAACACATAGCTCCCATACAATCGATTGTTCCGATAAACGGGTTTTGACCTATAAACCTTGCAATTTAATAGCGAGGAACACAAAATTTGGCAGCTACAGTACTTATTACATATATAATGCGTGCAGTGGAAATCATCAAGATTGGATCAATATATCGTATAGCCCCCATACAACACATATCTTTAAGTTAATAGGGTAAGGCCACCAAATTTTGCAGAGTTTGTACCTATTGTAAGTAATGATTAGTAATCAATTAATTAGACGCCTTTGTTAATTGTTTTTCAAGAAAAAGCAATTATTAAGTGATTACGATTTGAAAAAATCAAAAAATAATCAAAAATAATTTTAAAAAAGTTTTTTTGTTTTGATTACTTTTTATAATTTTTGATTTTTTCCCATTTTTTTGTTTTTTTTTTATTCTTATTTTTGATTTTTGTTGATTTTTTTATATTTTTTTTATGTGAATATTTATGTGCTTCTACAAAAAAAATCAAAAATAATAAAAAAAATTTAAAATAATAAAAAAAAAAGATTTAAAATAAATCAAAAATAATATAAAAAAAATCAAAAATAATATAAAAAAAATCAAAAATAATATAAAAAGAATCAAAAAAAATAAAAAAATTCAAAATATTCAAAAGTAATCAAAACTTTTTTTTTTTTTTATTTTACATTTTTTTACTAATCGTACAAAGTCATGATTTTTTTTATTTTTTTTTTTATAAATTGGAAAATAATCATTAAGAATTGAAAGTAATTGGTAATCAATCATTTAATGGGTTCTCAAGAAAATAATTAATCAAGCCGGTTACGATTAGTAATCATTATTTAGCAGGTCTGGATTGGACACTTAAAATAGTCATGCGCATTCATGAAAGGTATTACTTACTTGTTTTTCTTTGCAATTCGAGCTTTACTTTAAAGCTCGTGTTTTATTTTATAAAAAATATGTATCATACAGTAAGTACAAAAAAACAGAAAAGTTTGAAAATATGTTAGATTAAGTCGAAGGAAAGCAGCCCACCCACTGAGTCAAATAAAAAATGTAATAAGTTTTTCCTCTGAGCTCATCATACGTGAAATGTAAAAACTCTTTTGTTAATCCCGCCACTCTGTAATTTCATATTTTTATTATAATTAAATTAAAACCAGAAAATAATAGAACAGCTCAAAACTTTTTGTTTTGCTTTTGGAAAACAAATAATTTAGTTGACAATTGCATTTTAATACCGAAACTAAAGTTATATTTTTAAAAACAAACGCTAATTTGCACATTGAAATATATCAACAGACAACTTTCTACTGTTGGAATAAAATTAAATATAAATTTGTAATGACGTAGCAATAAGTATGATTCACCAAAAAAGGTAGATAAATTTATAACATCATCGCAAACTATAAAGTAATTTACCAAACATTAAATGAATATTAAGGTATCTAGTAAAAAAGTTCATGGATTTATGTAAATTAGCATGGCGAATGCTGTTGTACGAAATAAATTTTATATTCAACTTCATAATTGGAGTTAGAAAACCGTTTTTCGTGGTATTTAAATGAGGGGGAGCGTAATAACAGTGCTGCAATTTACTAAAGCATAGCAATTTTCTTCAGAACATTTTGCGCTCACACTGGCGTTGAAGCAGCGAGACTTTTTTATGTCATAACGGTAACAGCGATCATATGCCCTTTTATAGTTTATCATCGAAGGCGTACTTATACGCACAGTACTTAGCTTTTAGCGCTCTTTCACGTCATACATCCAACACCACAAGTTCGTTTTTCTTTCTTCTTTATCTGGTCACTTTAGGACACGTCGCAAGACCACTGCCATAACACGCCCATCCCATCCATTTTCTTCTCCAAAAAAAAAAATATACAACTTAGAACTTTGACACAGAACGTTACTGTATCAAATATAGCAGAAGGATTTTTAGTGCTTTAGATTCAAACGGCACTGTATAGAATGTTATATAATACGGAACAACAATTCTGATGCCATAAATTTAGGGATAACTCATCGATATGTAAAGGGTGTTTTTTTTACAGGTTTGTTTTTCGAATAGAGATAAAACTGGCATTTTGTGGCAACTCTAATGTCATTTATGTTCAGTTTGGTTTGCCATTTCATCATGAACAGGTTGACAAAAGAACAACGCTTGCAAATCGTGCAAATTTATTTCGAAAATAATGGTTCAGTTCGCGAAGTTTACCGTGAGCTCCGTCCATTTTATGGTCGACATAATCGTCCATCAGAGCAATTAATTCGGTTAACCATGGATCGTTTTCCCACTACGTTTACTCTATGTGATAATACGCATCCGCAGAGACGTCGAACAGTGCGCACCGAAGAAACAATTGCCGCTGTAGAGCAAAGTGTTGAAGAGGACCCGAATGAATCGATTCGCCACCGTGCACAGCAATTGGAGCTTTGTCCATCAACTTTATGGAAGATTTTGCGCAAAGATCTTGGCTTGCGACCTTACAAGATCCAGCTTGTGCAAGAATTAAAGCCGCGAGACCATGCAATGCGTCGTGATTTTGGTGTATGGGCCGAAAATGAGATTGATTTCGATGCTGATTTTCATCGCAAAATTTTGTTCAGTGATGAGGCTCATTTTTGGTTGAATGGCTACGTCAACAAGCAAAATTGCCGCATTTGGAGTGAAGAGAATCCACATGAGACCCTTGAAACGCCATTACATCCACAAAAACTGACTGTTTGGTGTGCTCTATGGGCTGGTGGAGTTATTGGGCCATACTTCTTCCGCAATAATGCTGGAGAGGCAGCTACCGTTAATGGAGACCGGTATAGAGCCATGATAACCGACTATTTTGTTCCCGAATTGGATGGCGTGAATGTGGATGAGTTGTGGTTCCAACAAGACGGCGCTACATGCCACACAGCGCACGTCACAATCGATTTATTGAAGGAAACATTCGATGAGCGCATAATTTCGCGGAATGGACCTGTCAATTGGCCACCAAGGTCGTGTGATTTGACACCATTGGATTATTTTCTTTGGGGATATGTGAAGTCGCTCGTCTACACCAACAAACCAGAAACGTTAGGGGAATTGGAAGCCAACATTCGTGGCGTTATTGCCGACATACGGCCCCATATGCTCGAAAAAGTGGTTGAAAATTGGACCTGTAGAATTGGCTTTATTCGAGCCAGCCGCGGCGGCCACATGCCCGAAATCATATTTAAACATTAATGGCATAAAATTATCCTTCCAATAAAGCCAAACTGATGGACCTTAAAACGATTTTCTTGTGTTTTATTTCAATTCGAAGTTCTATACCCCTAAAAAAAACACCCTTTAGAAGACAAAGAGATCTATTTTGGGTTAATTATTTATAATCTTATAAAAAATTTATTGGGCTAATAAAAGGTATTAACAACTTTTAGTATTAACAACTTTTAGCTGGCTAATAAGCGCGATGCTTAAAACCATGGTTACGATTAAAACAAGAAGACCTAGCCTTCTTCATGAACTATTTTTATACCCAGCGTATACTAGTACACAGGGTATTATAGTTTTGGTAACATAACGGTGGTTTGTAACGGTACAAAATAATGGAGATAGATATAGAGTTCCATATTTAAAAGTTCTTAGAATGAACTGAGGAAGCCATTAAGACATGTCCGTCCGTCCGTCCGTGCGTGGAAACGATAACATGAGTGAAAATTGAGATATTTGAATGAAATTTGGCACACAGGTTGCTTTCAGGCTAAGGTAGGTTGCTATTTGAAATGGGTGAAATCGAATCATAACCACTCCCCTTTTTTCGATATTGAAAATTTCGAAAAACGTATAAAATGGGTTAATTCAATAATAAAAGCAGCTACAATGATGAAATCTGCCCATTCACGATTTTATCAAATTTTTGGAAAAGGGGCGTGGCACCGCCCACATATGAGTGAAAGTTTCAAACTTTGTTAATAACTTCAGAACTGTTTTATTTTGTTTTGTTGTTTTTCCGACAGGGTGAATGATTGATGTATATTGGAACAATTTTTCGTCATCCCTTGTTAAATTTGGTTTTGAGACAAACCGGTTTCGGCGTTGTGCCATCATCAGTGTCGATTTTCGTGTCTCAAAACCAAATTTGACAAGGGATGACGAAAAATCGTTCCAATATACATCAACTTCAGAACGTTTACGCTAGTATTACAAAATTTCGTAGGAGACATACTATTGTTGTGATAAATTCACTCATAGAAAATAAGCGAAATCGCTTTTCGACCACACCTACTTTTTCATAAAAGTTTATCTGGAAAGGAGGTAGAAATATTGAACTGCCCATATCTAATTAACTGATACAGGTATAGTAATATAATTTGGCAGTTACCTCAATTTTCTTATTCTTTATACGATTTTTGAAAAATTTTGAAAAGTTGGCGTGGTAATAACTTCAGAATGGTGTAAGATAGAATTACGAAACTTGATACGAGGTATACTATAGACATGTAGAGTACGTCCACTGAAAATAAGCAAAATCGGTGGACGACCACGCCCACTTTTGGACCAAAGTTTTCTAAAAGAGAGGTAGGAAACCGGAACATGCCATATCTCCTTCTTTGATGCAGATAGAATGCTAGAATTTCGTAGTTGCAATGACCTGATGATCTTATTAATGATTTTTTTTTTTAATTTTGGAAAATAGGCGTGGCACCGCCTACATATAAATGAACAAAATGTCAAATTTCAGCTATTATTAATTTCAGAACCGTGTTAAATAAAATTACGAAACATGGTACGAGGTATACTATCAACGTTTTTCAAAATTATGTATAGCATATGCTGTAACCAGTGAATCCAAAAATCTACTGCGAAAATTTCATAAAAATCGCTTGAGTACCTTAGACGCCTATACAAGATTACAATTTTACATAGCATGGGGGCGTGACACCTCCCACTTTTCCAAAGTTATATATAGCCTATACTGTAACTAGTGAACCCAGTAGTCTGCTGTGAAAATTTCATAAAGATCGGTTAAGTAATTTGGACGCCAGACACACACTCATTTTTATTTATAAAATTGCCCACGTGGTAGTAGAAAAAGTTTGAAACCTCTATAGGTGATAACTCCACAATAATTTACCACGACTACTTTTACACAGCTGGGTATTTAATGTTCGGTTTCACCCGAAATTACACTTAGTTACTTGTTATTGTATACATAAGCATGTAAATATAGTATTTTCTGATGAATCAAGCTATGATTGCTATAATTAATCGAATTAAATTAATTATACTATCATTAACCAAAATGTGATTAGTAGGGAAAGCAATAACTTTGATTAATCAAATTAATTAGTTTTTCTAGTCGTATTGGTTGAGCGACATGTTCGGATACTTGATTAATCACTGTTTTCTTAGTATAAAAACTTAATTAAAAATGTTAATGCAAAAGTTAAACATATTGTTTAATAGAGTGTTAAAATTTTAAACTTTGAAATTCTAAAATTTTTGATTTCTTCCAAACATTGCGTGTCAAAAAAATCTAATATTTATTAGTTTGAAAAGAATAATCCTTTAATGGGTAAAATTGGAAATTGTTTAGTTCCAAACTAGTACCTTTTGTGTATAATTCACATGCTTGAAAATTTAAATGTCGGCGCAGTCCCGTTTACATAAGGAGACCGCATAACAGTGATTTCAATAAAAAAAAAAACAATTAAATATGCATTTAGTGGTAGAAGATTTCCTCACCCGATTTTCGTAATTTTTTTTCGATTGAGAATAAAAGTACAACAACAACAACAATCTGTAATTTAGTTCATTTGTTAATCCACAAGCTTTTAAAATAATATGCTTGAAATGTAGGACTTTCCATTAAATTCTATTTAATGCTAAAAATGAAGCCACAAATATGTAGGGAAATGTGTAATGTGCATTTATGTACATATATACATACGTAAGTATATAAAATATTTATTAAATAAATCTCACATTCCCAAACATGCGAACAAAATGGAGATTCAATTCATGAAAATTTCCTGTGATATGTGAGATGTACATTTAATAAATACAGATAAGTATATACGTTTGATAAAATAGCGAAAGCAAGTTTGCATTATTCAGGTGACATTACATTAATTTAATTGTTAATTAAAATATGCACATAAAGTGCTTTTAATGCGTCACGGGCATACCTCATACATATGGATTTTTATTTTTCTTATTTTTTTTAGCTTTATTTAATTAATGTAATTTTTACGTTCAGAGAATTGCGTTTATTGGTGGTATGGACGCATTGAAGCGGCAATTGATGACAACCGCGGCAGAAATGCGTCAAAGTTGGAAAAAAAACTAAACTTTTTTAACGCTGTGAACACCTGCTCCTCAAAGTCGCATGCGAAAAGGTTTCTTTATAGAGTTTATAAGTGTTAAAAAATTTGGTTTGTTTTTCGTTATTGCTTTAAATTTTTGTTTTTGGAATTTGTTAATTTTTTAATTTTATTTTTAATAAGTTTGCTTCAAAATTTCTTTTTTTGCGAAGTTTTGTTGTTATTTTTTGAATTCTTTATTTTCTAATAAATACATTTTTTTATTTTTGTTTCTTTTTTTTTGTTTAGTTGTATTCATGTTTTTTATTATTTTTTGTTTTTTGTTATATTTATACTATAAATTTTGTGCTTTGCAAAGTTTGATTGCTTTCTAATATTTAATTTTTTTTTTTTTGCTAAATCATTATTTTAAAATTTCTTTTTTGATTTTGCCTAGGGTTTTCTTTTTTCATAGCTTTGCTTTTAATTTTTTATAAGGTTTTTTATTTCACTGTTATTTTTTTTATTTAATTCTTTTATAGGGGTTTTCCTTTTTACTATCCTAAACTTTTTCCATTTAATTTTCTTAGTTCTATTTTGTTTTCTTTGTTTTAGTTTTGTCGTTTTTTTCTGTTTTCTTTTTTTTCTGCTCGTTCCGTATGCATTACCGCTTGCTCTCTCTTCTACGGGTCATTTTGAATATGTTCCACTAATTTTCTACCTTCCTCGATCATTTTAGGGACTTCTCCCAATTAATGAAGTTGTTGTTGCAAACATTAAAACACATTTAAATATGTGTACTTTGTGAGTGAGTGTGAAAGCCACTGTCCACAAGAACGATAAATATTTACAAACGATCATTAATAAAAACCAGAATTTTGAGTCTGTTTTTTGTTGTTTGTTGAACTAATGCGGTTTTTTTTACTGTTTCTAGGTGAGTTGCGAATTTGGAATTTTGCATTCGCACATGCTAATAAGTACCTAGAGTATTTTTTAAATTGAATCTAGATGGAAGCGATCGAGATTTGGCAATTTTCTTCGACGAAGACACACCTATTCAGTTCGACAAAACCTTCATATTTTGGCTCGTGTAGCGTCAAGGCTGAAGCAATATTAGCAATTCTTTTGCTAGGGATTAATTAGGGAATACGAATTTTAAGTTATTGAGATCGAATATTCGCATTGTCCCTTAGTGCACTTACGATGAAAAGTTTTTATTATATATTTTTTGCATCATTTAGATAAATAAACAAAACAAAAAACTTATTAATTCGCATCTCACAAAGCACGTGAGCAAACAAATAACATTTTATGCGATAAATTAAACATTTGTAACAGAGTCATAATAAAGGGCACATGCTGTGAGGACAGCACAAACAAGTAAATAAGCAGGCCCATGTTTACAGACATACATATATTTAGATATTTATCAGTGGTTATCTAGCAATCTGTTTGCAATTCCACTCAGAATTAAAATTCATTTATTACATTCATAATAGTAAAAGTAACATACATATACTGTATGCATTAGGGAGGTTACATTTTTTTGCCGCAGATATAATCAGAATTTCGCAACTGAAGAGTACATTATTACCTGAGCCTGTAGTCAGGTTTTTTTTATTACTATAATTAATTGTTTTTAAGTTTTTTGTTATTATATGTATCTACATACCTTTTATTATTTTTGGTTACTTTTTTATTATTTTTCTTAGTATTTTTTCATTTAGCATTTTTTTAAATATGTATTTTGTTGTTTTTTTTTTTAGCATTTTTTTCATATATTCTAATTTTGTTTTTGTTGTTGGTTTTATGGTCTGTTCATTTTTACATATCTTTGTAGGCGGCTGCGCTTGCATTTAGAGTGAGTGGGTTCGATTCTCCACAAGATCCTTTGAAATAGCAAAACTATACGAATTAGTCTGACGAGAAATCGTGGCTGTTCTCCAAATAGTACTATAACTATAGCCTGTATATGTTTGTTGCCATCAATTTTTCCTCTAATCAAAAATAATGATAATTAACTAAGAATTGTTATCAACTGGTCCTGAGCTCGTTAAACTTACACAAATATGTATTCTAAATCTATTTTTAATACTTTTTTCACTTTATTAGCATTTTTTAAATATATCTTTTATTTTTCTATAAATTTTTATTTTTCTAGTATTTATTTGATTTTCATAATTTTTGGTGCTATAATTTTTGAAAGCTTTATTGTTATAATTTTTTATTATTTATTTTATATTTCACTATTTTGCATTTTTTTTTAATATATTTTAATTTTATTTTATTTATAATATTATTTTATTTATAATACTATTTTATTTTTTTAAATTATATAATATTATTATTTTTCTAGTGGTTTTCTATTATTTTTTTAAGTATTCATGAATAATAATTTTTCAATTTTTGAATTTTTATGAAAATTATCATGGTTTTTATCTTTTAATAATAATTTTTAATTAATTATTAAAAGTTTTTTTTTTTTAATTGAATAGAGTAGGAAAAATATTTTAGAGACAACCGCCATAGCTTTTCTTATAGATATTATATTTTTTTTGTTAATATATTTTTTTTTATTATTATTTTTCAGTATATTTTTAATTATTATAATAATTATTTTTCCTTTAAATTTTTTTAACTCATGGTTTATATTTTTTTTTTACTATGTTTTATTTAGTTCTTTTATTTACTTTATTTTCCTATTTTTTTATTATTTTTATTTTTTTACTATGGTTTTTTGTTATTATTTTATTTATTTTTTTATACCTTTTTTAATTCCTTGCTGCCACTTTAATTCGCCTAGGGAACTTTTCTCTCTTTCAGCTGAGTACATGCACTATATTTCAGAACAGGTATGATTAAAGACTTATAGACCGTGGTATTTTTCGTCAAAAAGAATATTCACAGTTTTAAGTTGACAACTGTCAACAACTCTGATCAAACATTTTTTTGTGACACAGAAGATTATTGGGCTAGACTTTAATTATTTGCGTATTACACCCTCCATTTGGTGAGCAACATCTCTGATGTCCTTTGTTGTGGTGAAAAAATTTAATTAACCACAATTTCGTTTCATTAAATTCAAAATTACTTTTTTTAATGAGGGTAATAAATCAAAAAACCTGGTACATGTACACGCAAAAAAGAGCAAAGGTTAAAAAAAATGAATTAAGTGTTTATATAGGTTGATTGAAAGTTTAAATACCAAATTTATTTAATGATTAATGACTATTTTTTCCCATTTTTATTGATTACACTGAAGTATAGTGAAAAAATACTTTGTGCGAGATCAATGATGAGTCAATTATACTGTTTTCAATAAGGTACAAATTTTAAAGATCCATTAAAGTTCGGCTTATGATTTCAATGGAAATACAAGTACAACCTAGAAATGTTAACAAACTCTTTTTATTTTATAAAGTATTCGTAATCTTCTCTGTAATCTATATGCGCACGCCGTTCAGCACCATCACATACGTAAACCCTATAATAAAACAAGGATGAACTTCACTGGCATGAATTCGCTCTATTTGAAAGCAATGCATTGCAATGCAACAAAACCAAAAAAGGCAAAAAAGCTGTTAAGTAAGAAAATGTTAGATTCCAAATGGATTAACGTCAATATTCGGCGATATAAAATGAGGGTGGGCCAGACTGCTTACTCCCTTCCTGCTCACACTTATGTGTGTACTGTCGTCTGATGTCAATGCTGTTTGACGTTGCATACATGTTCAGCTTGTGTGTGTGTGTGCTTTTTATGATTTTCATTTTTTCTTTCGCCAATTTAATGGTTGTGTTCACTCACAAAACATCCAACCATTCCCCCATACGTATTAGCTCTCAAAGAGCATACAATTACATACAAAAATAAGTATACCCACCCTTGGCTTCCTTTTTGCAGTTGCATTTGTATTTGTATTTGCTGCAAAGTTTTATGCAATTTTTATTATATTTGTTTTTAGAATGTGACATAATCCAATAATGGCTTTTTAGTACATTAATCCTGATTGACGTGAAAAGTAAGTGCAATAGTGGCATGCCTTGCTATTCTGGTATATGCCAAGGTTGGTCAAGCGAGTGGCGTTTTGACCTGTAGGAAACTCTTAGCTCAGCAAAATAAATTTCTTTACGTTTCTGTGTTCGATATCGGTGCAGTTATTTTGGTAAAAATCTTAAGAGCTCAAACTTGACTAGACTACAAGCAGTGGGAAAATGAGAGCACAATAGATCTTCCGGTAGGAGTAAATTACCACAACTATTATATTCTTATATATTCTTTCCTTTTCATTGTTTTACTTTATTTAATTTTCTTATTTTTATTTTTTTTATTTTATTTTAGTTTTTTTATTTTACTTTATTTTTACTTATTTTATTTTATATTATATTAATTTAATTTAACCTAATTTAATTTAAATTAATTTAATGTAATGTAATTTAATTTAATTCAATTTAGTTTAATTTAATTTTATTTAATTTAATTTAGTTTAATTTAATTTAATTTAATTTAATTTAATTTAGTTTAATTTAATTTAATTTAATTTGATTTTATTTTATTTTATTTAATTTCATTTAATTTAATTTAATTTAATTTAATTTAATTTAATTTAATTTAATTTAATTTAATTTAATTTAATTTAATTTAATTTAATTTAATTTAATTTAATTTAATTTAATTTAATTTAATTTAATTTAATTTAATTTAATTTAATTTAATTTAATTTAATTTAATTTAAGTTAATTTAATTTAATTTAATTTAAGTTAATTTAATTTAATTTAATTTAATTTAATTTAATTTAATTTTATTTTTTTTTTATTTTATTTTATTTTCAAGTATTCATGAAACGATCTCAAGGCTATTCTATTCTATTCTATTCTATTCTATTCTATTCTATTTTATTCTATTCTATTCTATTCTATTCTATTCTATTCTATTTTAATATATTCTATTCTATTCTATTCTTATATTATTCTATTGTAGTCTTTTCTTTTACTATTCTATTTTCTATATTTTCTCTTTCGGTGGACCTCTTTCTAGCATTTAAAATCTATCCGCCAATGGCTTGCCCACCCCTGCTATACGTTATGTTATGCCATTTCTATTGAGCTTTCATGTCATGTAAGTGTGTAGATACGCTTTGACATGTGAACGTATGGGTGCCTCAAAGTAGTGCAAAAATCGACATGAACATTTAATGGTTGAATGGCTTTCAATTTTATTATAAATAAAAACAAAGTAGTAAATTGTAGAAATAAAGAATTTATAAAAGCATATCTACTAATACTTTAAATACGCATATATGTTTAAAATAAGTTTTTTTTTCTTTTGTCAAGTTATTCAATTTGTGCATTAAATAATTTATTTATACATGAGCAAATTGCATTTAAAATATATTGCTTTCGCTAATACTTTTTATATGTATTTATTGGATTTTGTTTGCTGGTTAAATAGGCATAAAGAGCTTGTGCTTTTATATTTTAGTTTTATGGTTTAACGATCATTGGGTTTAGTTTAGATAAACTGCTGATTTTATTGTTTTAAATAAAAAGTAAACGAGTAAGAGAGTCTAATTTTCGATATAACCGAGCATTATATATTCAGCTGTGAGCTTTAGCAAAAAAAATTTTTAGTTATTTTTTCATGATAAAATTTATTCGTCAAATCTAGAAACTTTGTAAGCTACTTTAATTCAGTTCATCTGAGTTTCATAGGCTTTTTACAATTCCATATAAGGGCGTTGTTGTGTTTATATAACTTAAAGAATAAACAAAATCGAAAACAGCTGGGAAAAACTGAAATGGGCTGGTTCGAACATGGGCCCACTTGTAAAATCATAAAATTTGGTTTACCGTCTCAATATATCAGGAAGAAATAATTGTTTAATTCTCTTTTTTTAAGAGCCACAAATTCTACGCTCATGCTAAACAGAAGAAAAAAATGTGTCTTGACTCACCCTCTATCTAGTAGAATTCAAAGTCTTCCTAAGAGCAAAACTCAAATTCTTGCAACCCTTAAAACAAAAAAAGTTGAAATGCTGCATTTTATGAGAGCAAAGACATATACTTCGTTTGAAAAAGTTAGAGAGCCATGGGCAATAATGCAAGCATTTCTAAACTTTAATGGATACCTATTTCTTGAAAACAATCCAAATCTGTGATAAATATTGCGGTTTCTTTTAGTTAAAACGGAAACTTATGCCTATAATCGAGCTTCATGTAAGTGGGCAGCAATAAAATGTCGAGCAAGCGAAATAATCGAGGAGATAGAAAAAAGATGCTGTTGAAAAGCCTGCGGAGCGTGGAAACAAAATTCAAAAGTTCTGGAAAAAATACAAAAAATAAATTTAAAAAAAGGTAATAAATGCTTAGTGCATTATTCCATTGTTGTTTTTGTAGGATATATTTGTTTTTGCCTGCGCCACACACCAACAATAGCCCCAGTTACTACATTCATTCATTCAATCACTTATGTAGAGGAATCGAAGTCTATCGAAAGGCGTTTAACAGCAGCTGGACACGGGATATTGCACGTGCATGCATATGTTTGTGTTGGTGTACACGTTTGTATGTATGTAGAATGCACTTAAATGTTGAACTTTAAAATATGCCGACACATTAAATGTGCCAACTCCTACGTGCATTAACGCTGACCGGTCACGATTCTCATACACATACTATATACTAGAGCACTGAATACCGAAAGATGAAATCGGGATGATAAAAATATGAGCTCACTTTAAATTATAGTTATGGTCTGAAGGCGAGAAAGTATATTAATTATAAGAAGATGTGTTTAACATTTAATTTCAGCGAAGGATTTCAAGCCCGGGCCGAACTTCTGTAAAAATGAGAGTGAAGACCTGGTGAGTTCACATAGTACTTGGATTAAGGAAGTAGTGAGCAACTTGAAGAGAAGATGACGAAACTGAGCTCACAATCGAAGATAATGGAATTAATGAGCCACCAACCGACTAAGATAGCATTATCCCGATAAAATACCAGTAAAGCTGGAGGAGCTGCGGGTTTGTCTGCGGAATTCAACGGTGGCCTTAGCGACCGCGAATACAGTAGCATTTAGAGATATAACATACATTTCTTTTCGTAGACGCACTTAACTGTATTTTTATTTTTTTTTTTTTATTTTTATAAGGATAAATAAAATAAATTGCGTCTTAATAGATATAGGTGGCAACCCTGAGTGGTAACATTATCTAAAAATGATTTCGTTGTCGGACCATAGGTATGCGGTGGAAGCAGAGGGAGATAAGTGTTGAATGGAAAGACCATGCGGGAAACGGTTTGAGGTCTCTCATTGCTTAGAACTGGTGCGATTTAGCAAAACGAAGAAGCGACAGGCGAGCTTTATTTGAAATGGAAAATCCGACACTCCAAACTTCTGTACCACGGGGTTAGGTTATATGCCTTATTATATACCTTTTAATCTACAACATTTATAGGCTTTCTTGTGTGTGTGTGTGTGTGTGTGTGTGTGCATCACAGTATGTGTCCCTATAAAATGTGTACTTTGGCTATTGATATGAAAGACATAGAGCGAAACTTGAGTGCTTGAGTACTGCAACGAGTGCCACTCAATTGTCTCTCCAATAGCTGGCGACATTGAAGATACTCTGATTGCAGGCAAGTCGACGACTGCTACGACCACTTATTGAATTCTTTTACAACAAACACTTTTAACTATTGAAATAGTTTCGACGTTTTGCTGTTGTTCCTGGTGCTACTGTCCCAGCTTTGTCTTTGGTGACACAAGCTTACAATACTGTTATTGGAAGTTGAGAAGCCAGCTAATTCGTAGATACATACACGTATATGTGCATATATATTTATTGTCTACTTTACCTACTCAAAATTGTCCTGTCAGCAGTAGGAGTAGGCTGACGTCGTCCTAGCTATGGATTCATACTACCACACAAACGCGAGGATACAGTCGCTCACGGTAAAAAAGGGAGAAGTTATTTTTTGATTTAAAAAAAATCATATTTATAATACTACTACACTCCAGCGGTTATGCTAGGTTTTGCCACGCATCCAAATAAAAACAGTCTTGCAACAGGAAAATGTGTTTTTGTATAAAAATATCCAGAAAACATTGTCTAGGTGCGCGGAGAAGAAATAAAATTAAATTAAATTAAATTAAATTAAAGTAAATCAAATAAAATAAAATAAAATAAAATAAAGTAAAATAAAATTAAAAAAAAATAAAATAAAATAAAATAAAATGAAATAAAATAAAATTAGATTAAGTCAAATGAAATAAAATAAAATAAAACAAAAGAAAATAAAATAAAATAAATAAAGTAAAATGAAAGAAAATAAAATAAAATAAAATAAAATTAAATAAAATTAAATAAAATAAAATAAGATAAAATAAAATAAAGTAAAATGAAATAAAATAAAATAAATAAAATAAAATAAAATTTTATTAAAAAATTAAATTAAATAAAATTATATAAAATTTAATTTATGTTAATAAAATAAATTAAAATGAAATAAAATAAATAAATAAATAAAATAAAATAAAATAAAATTAAACAAAATTTAATTAAATGAAATAAAATAAAACAAAATAAAACAAGCTGAAATAACTTAACATAAATTAAAATAAAATAAAATAAAATTAAAAAAAATAAAATAAAGTAAAATGAAAGAAAATAAAATAAAATAAAATGAAATAAAATAAAGTAAAATGAAATAAAATACAACAAAATAGAACAAAATGAAATTAAATCCAACGGTTTTTCTGTGATGTGCCTACAAAAATAAAGACAGACAAACATTTACAAAATGGTTGTTTCCACTTCTGTTATTTTCATTTTTCTTTGTTTTCACAATCGAATGTTATGCGTTAAATTTTCTAAAAACAACTGTCTTACTTTGCTTCCGAGTAACTGTGCCGTACACTCGCTCGCTCTCGTAACAGTCAATTGCTAGTATAATTCAAGTTGGATAATGGACATGGGGACAATATGGGCCATAGTTAAGTTAGCGCAACGAGTGTGACATCGTCAAGTGCAAGTCTTGTTGAAAATTGAATCGAATCAAAGAATTGTTTTGTGTAAAGAATCACATTACTATGGACAATTGAAATTGCAACTGCAACTTTATACAGTACGAACGACCATACAACTGACGAGTAGCTGAAGGAAACTGCAATCAAAAGAAGTGGAAGAAGTTTTACGTTATTACACTTTTTTCTTTTAACTTCGCCATCTTTCCCTCTTTACTGTTATTTTGCATTAAGTAATACGAAAAGTTTAAGTTGACTTTTATACTATGGATAATTTCTATTTTCTTTTTGCTTTTTTAAGGGAAAAGAATGTTAGCGCACTTGACTGAGTGCTACCGAGGATCTGCGGCATTTGCAAAAGTAGTTTGGCAAGTGTATCCAAAAGCTTACGGTTTTAAAAAGTCCATTTAGGCAAAAGCCTTGGTTGGTCGACATGTTTCAAGTTTAAAATAAACTCTCAGTTATTTCGGCGGGCCATTCATGTGTTTGTACAAAGTTCTAAGTAGCGATTCAAATGCATGATGATAGGTCTTCAAGGCTGATGTCGTGCAACCACGACTAGAGTAAGCAAGCTCTGCGAGTCATCAACGTATACATCGTTGTTTTGCGGATTTGATAGCGTGGGGGGAAGAATATAGAGTGCATCTCATTTTTTAGCTAGCTTACGGGTAGGACCAGAAAAAAGCAAACAACGTAGCTGCCAACAGACACGGCGAGTACTATGGCAGTCAATTTTTGTTGTGGGATGAGCGGGATCCAGAAATGCCAAACGGACTGAGGAAATCCGTAAACATTTTATATAAAGCCACCGGACCCATTTAAATAGGACTTAAATTTACATTGTATTCACTGGGGGTATGTGCATTTTTGTACTATAGTGGATAACCAGCAATTTCAGCAAATATAACCCTTGTATTCTTAGTCAAACTACCGGTTGTGTGGTTAAGATATCAAGTCAACGTATTATAGTCCCCTGACTTGAGTATCCTGGTGTTTCCTAGACTAACGCTTTTTGGGAGGGGCCCTACAGCTATAAATAACCACTTGTTAGAGTCAGGAGACAACCGTCTAGGACAACAAAAAAAGAACAACATTGTCTAAAAATATAACCAGCCTTTAAAAAATATAATAATTGGAGCTATATATACCTCCTGAGGAGATTAAGACCGGGTTTCTCTACCAATTTGTGGTGTGCTGCTTCTAATATTTCCTACAGTTTTTCGCCGATAAATTTTTGCTGAGAAGCCTTCCATGGCAGAAATACCTTCGGAGAGTTTGCCAAACCAATGCCGAGGGGCGACTCCATTTTGAAAAAACTTTTTCAAACCGCTTTTAATGTTACCTGTACCAAGGCTCGAACCTTGGACATTCGGTGTGGTAGGCCAGCAACACTACCGCCACACTACCACGGCCGCCAACCATAACGAGATAAAGGAAATACTCGCTTGAGTTTTGAGAGGTGATAAGCCCTTATTTAGTTCTTCTGTATTAAGAATTTTGAGCTAGGAATGCGACTGAGTGATGACAAACGCGATAAAGGGCTTTCAGCTCTTTAGCACCTATGTATGATAAGTATCTTGAGATACTAGCTCGAACGTCGTAAGACCGATTTAATATCAAACCTTGGACCTTTTAGGGCATCCCAAGCCTTTCCTTTTCTATGGGAAACTTAGAGTCGGCAGAGCCTTGACTGCTCATTATTATACAAGCTAGACTATTTGAACCCTACCTGTAATTTTTTTCTCCAAGCCTCCCCCACAAGGCAAAGAAGCTCATATTTATTTTTCTATGATTATTAGATGGCCACGTTTGTGAGAGGCTTCGCCACGAAACCAAAACTCAGTACAAAAAAGTTTTTTAATTTTTAACAAACCATTTTTTTATCTTTCGCAAAAAGAAAGGGATAAGACTGACCATTTTAACAGTACCCCACGTGAAGAAAAGTCTAAAATGTGTAGGAACCTTGACAATTGAGCTGTCTGAGACGTTGAGACTAGTTTCCAATCCACTATTAACAACAGCATTGACAATCGACTACTAGAAGCAGCTCATCAAAAATTAACTGGCATAACGATTGTGCGTTATGCAAACCATTTCCGCACACACATATACATACACAGTGATGCATAATTGCGCAACGGAAATAAACGAAAGCGAAAACTTATCGAAGAAAATATATGCGCAAAAATGGAGAAGAAGAGAAGAGAAATTATTCAATAACCAAACATTTCCTTCAAAGAACACACTTCCGCCGGCAATTGTATATTCATTCCGCAAGGTATCCAGCCACTCACCACTTTCACCTTGGCATGCAAAACGTTTTCATCTCGTACAAAAATAATTTTAACGAACCACATCATCAGTACGAAAGAGTAAAATCGTCAATGGCGTTATTATTACAATAAAGTGTGTAGAGAAAGGAGTTAAAAGTTACTTTTGTAGGAAGATAGCCAGTGGCGTGGGAAAAAATAGCAACCAAATTCAATAAGAGCATGTTCGTACGTTTCTTCTTGATAATTTTTAGTTAAAATAAAGCTCGCTTTTTAACGGATACCAGGAGAAGAAGATATTGATATCGAGTGGGTGAGAGAGAAAAGAGAGGGAGAGAGGTGAGGGAGACGGAAGGAGAGAGATTCAGATGGAGAGGGAGAGGGAGAGGGAGAGGGAGAAGGAAGGAGGGCGAGGGAGAAGGAAGGAGGGAGAAGGAAGGAGGGAGATTCAAAGGGAAAGGGAGATTCAAAGGGAAAGGGAAATTCAAAAGGAAAGGGAAATTCAAAAGGAAAGGGAGATTCAAGGCGAAAGAGAGATTCAGAAGTAGACGGAGATTTAGAGGTAGACGGAGAAGCAGAGGAAGACGAAGAGTGAGGTAAGGTGAAACCGCGAACTAGTCAAAAGAAGTCTTTTTCAGGTAAAAAGAATCCTTTTTTGGGTAAATAGCAGCCTTTTTCCAGTAAAGAAGAAGAACAAGAGGAAGAGTGAGAGCGAATGGGTGGAGGAGGTGAAACCGGTCTGATAGTTCTTCATAAAAACTAATACAAAAATTCTTTGTAATTTTGTAAATTTTTGTTAGTTTTGCAATTTTTATTTCCCTAATTTCATAATTTACAAAAACAATGTCGTTTTGAATTTTGTTGCCAATTTTTCACACCCCACTGCATGTATTATAAATGTATGCAAATTCCTGGAAAGCATGTTATTGTGTTGTAATGCAATTGTATTAATGGCAAATTGTACTTAACAGACGATGTTGAAGATGCCATTTTAAAATGCAATGCAAGTCGTCGTCCTACTATGTCGCTGAGTCACTGATGATGCAAGGCATCATAATATTATACAAACTAGCAATTTGTAGATACTTTAGTCTCTCATAAAAATGAAATTCAGTTAGGTAATAAATGTGCGCTTTCTAAGTACTCCCAAACATAGTTGACAAATGTTCACTCAATTCTATTTTGAAAGAATTTTTTATTAAAAATACAATGCACATGCTTACTACGTGCGAGTCATGTAACGTAAAATGTTTAATTCAATGACATTTTAGCAGCATACGTTTAGGGTGGTGTGAGAGAGTGTAAGAGGGGATACAATGATAGCTAAGCACAGGAAAATTTTATTTAACTAGAAGATTTCGCATCGAATGGAAATGTTCAGTTAACAAATGAGAAAATTATTAAATCTCGACCTGAAACTCATCATGTGTAGTTATGCTCTCGCGATAACTTGCAGCGTTTTTACAGCAGACACTAATTGATTATATTAGTCACCGTCACACTTTGCGTCGCAGTCACTTACAGACAGTCACTGAAGTGAGTGAAAGCCTTTTTATAATACGAATTTTTCTTTAAAACGAGAAGTGACACGTTGCGCTGCGTTTTACATAATGAGGCCGTAAAAAAATTGTGAGTGATTAGTAGTACGATCAGGAAGAGCTTGCTTGTTGCCGATAATATCCTATACCCGATAATTTCCGTGACAGTAATGGCTCATGGTTAGTGAAACTGTAGTTTCGAATCTCTGAATCAGTTTTCTTGTATCCTCTTTTCGGAGTTCAACTTCCGATGCCTATGGGCACCTTGGAATGCCATTCCAAAGAGATTCCGAGCATTATAGTTGGCGAAAAATACATCCTAAGAGACTATGAAGACAAACGATCCGAAAATCTGGCGTAACAAAACATGCCGGCTTGTACCGGATATCCGTCAACGGACAGTCCACATCGGTAACACTCCTCAAAATTTTCGAAATCATTTAGAAATAATATAGCTGCATTTTACGAGAAAGTTTTATAAAATCTTCAGTCTTTCAAAAAAAATTCTGAGACAGACCTGTTAAATTTCATTAGTAATTAGTAATCAATTAATTAGACGGCTTTTTTAATTGGTAATGATTATTTTAATTGTTTTTGAAGAAACATCAATTATTTGTTGATTACAATTAGTAAAATGCAAAAAAAAATCTTAAATAACCAAAAACAAGGTTGTTTGATTACTTTTGATAATTCTTTAATTTTTAAAAAAAAAATTTTTTTTTTTTCTATATTGTTGATGTGAATATTTATATGCTTTATTAAAAAAAAATTATTATTAATAGTCAAAAGTAATCAAAACAACTTTTTTTTAATTCTTTTTAATATTTTTTTTTTATTTTGTTTTAAAAATCGTAAAAAATCATCATTTTTTGATGATTTTTTTAATTAATTGGAAAATAATCATTAAAAATTTTAATTAACTGGTAATCGATCATTAATTGGATTCTCAAGAAAATAATTAATCAATTAGTAATTAATCGCCGCCGTGGTGTGAAGGTAGTGTTGCCGGCCTACCACACCAAAGGTCCATGGTTCGAGCCCTGGTACAGGTAACATCAAAAGTGATTTGAAAAAAGTTTTTCAAAAACGGGGTCGCCCCTCGGCAGTGGTTTGGCAAACTCTCCGAGTGTATTTCTGCCATGACAGGCTTCTCAGCAAAAATTCGTCTGCTTTGTTGTGGATGCCGTTCGGAGTCGGCAAAAAACTGTAGGTCCCACCAATTTGTAGGGAAAATTCAAATCGGCACACCACAAATTGGAAGAGAAGCTTGGCGCAAAAATCTCTTAGGAGGTTTATGATGATATACCTGTTGTATATCGCGCCATAGAGAGAGAGAGTAATTAATCGATTAGTAATCATATATTTAAATTGGATGCTCTTCAACTCAGCTGCGATATATGTAAGTTGAATGTTTTAAGTTCCGTCCAATTACAAATCACATTTTCAAGCCATAACATTATGCTAAGTGTGTGTTCATATGTTGCTGATTTCTACTGCGATATCGCTTATTTTTTACTAGAGAGTAATTTATAAAAATAACTTTAAGATATTATTTAAATGGCATTTTCAATCATTAAAAAATAATATTCGCTTGTATATAAATTTGTATTGCCAGCCATCTTACAAACGTTCAGCAGTAGCCTATTTTTTCTTTTCTCCATTCTTTTGTCTTTTATGACCTTTCTTTTTTAACGCTTTTCTGCTGCATGGAACATCAATATGATGCCGCATAAACATCCGAAAAGTTTTTGCAGTAAAATGTGCTCAAAAAAGGTTATAAATATACTTCGTACAGCTATATGTGGATGATATTTTGTAGGGTGGTTAGAAGGTTTTTTTTGTTTGGCAAAAGTCTATTCGAAAGAAAAAAGGCAAGAAGGGAAAACTGTATTTGCCTAAAAAGCCTTTGATGCAGAATTTAAAAATTCCCAAAGAGGTGACTTCCCACCAGAAACTTATCGGCATCTCAAAAATAACTGAAGTAAACCATTGAGACATTCTATCCTCAAAACCTTTTCGGTTGAAAATTTTTTCAAATAGCTCGATGTCCATATTTACAAAGAAAATCTAACTAAAATCATTTAAGGTAAGAGAGTCAGATATAATCGAACATTATATACTCAGCAGTGAGTTTTAGCAACAAAGTATGTAAGTAAATTGTTATGAAAGTAGGTATAACACTTAAGGAACAACCACAATCTGATCAAGTTATCTTTTTCACAGACACACGGACGCACATGGTTTAATCAATTTCTTCCTTCCTTCTGAACACTTTGATATATATAAATTAACTTATACCTCGTTTCGTTCATGCTATGACGGCGAACAAAATAATATACCCTGGATGAGCTGAATATCATAATAATAAACCACCCTAATCTGCATGAAGGATTGAATTTATACGCGGCACTACTGCAGCATCTGAAGGTTAAGCAGCAACAGCAGAAAAATTGCGATTGTAAAAAACGTGAAAGAAAATATATCGGTGTAGTGTCATGACAACTCAGCGCAGAATGTCAACTACTCTCAAGTGCATTGGCGGACATGGCCTGCGAGCTGTTCAGGATATTTTCGGTCAATTCGTGCGCTGTATTTTTTTCGTTCGTATAGGCGATGCGTTTTAAGGAAAAAACAACAAATAGGAATGACATTAAACCAAAGGATTCGTCCAACTGCAGAAAGAAACTGCGAGTGCAACTTTAACTGTAGCTGACGGGGTGACTAGTTGACTGATAAATTGTAAGCTTTAAGATTTTCGAAAGTACATTTGGGTATTCTATTTCTTTTACTCTATTTTTTCTTTGAAGTAAAACTTCTATGTATATAATCTTAAGGTGCAATCACAATGAAAATTGGTTAAAAGCCATGTAACAAAGAACTGGGTTCAGGGCATGCGGGCCCGCGGAAAGGAAGCGTATAATAATTTCTGAGTGTCAGGGATAGGCAGTGTAGGGAAGTTTCTTGAAAATATGTGTAAGTAACTTAATGCATGTCCGAAAGCGTTGGATGATGTTTTAGACATTTTATGTTTTACAGACAATAATCGAACATGTAAGCGTAAAATTTAAAAGGAGGGAGATGCCAGGTGTAAGGTTTGCCACCTGTTAGGTGGTTCTAAGAGGAATTACGAGGCTAAACAGAGGCCAGGCCTATTAAATAACGTTCACAAAATCCATTTAATGATTGATTACCATTACTTTCAATTTCTAATGATTATTTTCCAATTATTTTAAAAAATAATCAAAAAAATCTTAAGGCAGGTTTCTACCTTGTGAGCTCAGAGAGATGCATTTTCAGATAGATACATGTTTCAAGAATACGCTCTCAAAATTTCGAATTGAAATCTGTTAAATATTATGAAAAATTATAGTTTGCACAAGATGGTAGGTCGAAGTTTCACTTCTGCACATCCAGCGTATCTTCTCTTTTATACTTCTTTAACTTTTTTATTTAATTTTTTTTTTATTTCTATTAGTTTAATTCAACGAACTACGAAAAGTTTCACCATATAACTTATTTTAAAGTATTTCATTACTCCACTTTATCATTTACAAGCGAAAAAAGAGTAAAATCGAAGGAGATGAGGAAATTGGAAAAAGTAGATCGGAAGAAACTCTTAATGCAGGCATTTTTAGATGGTAAAGAAACAAAAATTTTTGCAAGTGCATATGTACATAGGTCGAGTAAAAAGTAAAGGATTTTTTTCTTACACTTTTAGTTTAAGAGCTAATTAAATACAATCAGAATCGTTTTTCTTAAATATATACGATGTTAGTGCGCCTAGAAGTATGTCACCAAAGTGCCATAAACTTAAGAGAAAATTTATTACAAAACCCTAAAGGCAACTAGTACAAAGAATTTCAATTTAAGTGAAGTTCTTAAATATGTAGATGCAAAAAGATATTTTTGCAGACAAGCAAAAGTGGTCCTGTATAGAATGTATGTATATGAGCTTTGTATGGTATGTGAAAATTAAAAGCCAAAGGCATGACAATTTTTCGAATTTCTTTGAATGATTGAGTCATTATTAACTAAATGCGAAAACAAGCAATTGGAAAGTTTGTCGATACATCATCGACCTCAATATGTATGAATGTATGTGGTAATCTTGGGTGATTGTGATAAATTGCATTTATTCTTCTTTTACTTTGTCAGCTTAAAGGGATTTATTTGTTTTGTTTTTTTTTTTCTTTTGCTTTGTATCGTCTCAATTAATATTGATTATAAAAGTTTCTGGAGCACATTTAAACGCCCAAAATGTATTGTCTAAATTTAGCATTATTCAGTATTATGGAAGTGTACGTTTCGCCACCGGCTATGTTGAATTCATCATTTAATGGCGCCCAGCCGTGATTTTGGCTGTTGCATATAAAAGCGCGCTAGTCATCCCTTTTATCGATACAAGAACGGAAGCCAGGACATCCTCCAAATGTTTTTCCAATCTCAATCGAGACCTCCCTATACCCTCCGCTGCGCCTTCACGCGCCTTCACACGCCTTGTTGTTGTATTAATAGTCTAGTAAACGATTTGCTTGACGCCGTTGTAAATCAGCTTTCGATACACTTTAAACAGGTACTTGAGGTACTTCTAACTTGCACTAAAATTTAATGAGCTATAAAATTGCATACTCAAAAAGTTTCTAGAAATGCTGCTTGAAAAAATTTAAATTTTGGATAAAATATTTTGAAGTTTAAATAACTTTTCTAAACTTTGAAACTTCTTTTTATGTGGTTCGTTATAGAATTCGCTATATTTTAAATTAAAATTATTAAAAACACAGCTTCTTTTTATTCCGTCGAACGATATCCAATTTAATTTCACTACTATTATTGTGCACACAACTGTACCAACTAAGATAACTTTCAGTCATCTCGAGTATTTGAGAAATGATTTATGCTTTCACAACAGATTTTCTACCCAATGATTCTGTGTTAGCGTTTTCCATTCACTAATGAAAATTTACCAATTATTTGGTCAACACTACAGAGAACGAGTAACCTTATTCAGGATTATATATTAGGTTAAAAACTTCTTTGAAAACTTTAAATTAAATTTATACCACTTTGGCTTTTTTGTGATCCAAGTTAAAAAGAAGTTGTACATAATTGTATACAATTGACCCAATAAAAATTACAAATTCGCATTTTTCATCGCCAGTAGTACAACTTCCTTCTTTATATGTATGTATGTAGGCGTATATGTTAGGGTGGGTCGATTTGTATGGACGAAAGTTACCCGATAATGCGCCATCGATTTTTCGATTGGGTTTGGGCTCAGGAAAAAAAAATAGTTTTCGAGCCTACGAAATTTCATTTTTTTTTACCTTTTTCGACTGATTTTTAAGGTTTTTTTCATGAAAATTTTAAAATCAAATAAAATTTTTTTTAGTAGATCATGAAAAAAACCTTAAAAATCAAAGTCGGAAAAAGTCAAAAATATTGTATTTCGCAAGCTCGAAAACTATTTTTTTGGATATGCATAGCGGAACTTTTTTTTCCTGAGCCCAAAACCTATCGAAAAATCGATGGCGCGATATCGGTTAATAAATCGACCCAGTCTAGTATAAATCTACACATTTCTGCACTTACCTCCACCTTTTGTATTACTTTATCCAGTCCAGTGATTGTTAAATCTTGTTCTTTCAATTCAGTTGCCTGTAGCGTTTCCGGTGTAACACGCACACCCGGCACAAATTTCAATGACATAACATCCGATAAACCATTTTGCAGCTGAGCCTGTGAAGCAGAACAAATTCAACAATGTGTGAGTAAATGAAAGTACAACACCGTCTGTGTGTTACAAAAAACAAAAATCCGCACCTCCAAATCAAAGTGGACATCATTAGTCTTTACAATGCTGAGCACATCATTGAAATTCGACGACAGCTCAATTTGGCACGCATAACGTCCGGTTTCAGGCTCAAAAATGGGCGTCACCGTATAATGTTCGAGCAATTGTTGACCCAAGGACGACTGTTTCGATGTTAGACGGCATGTAAACAATTTAACCGTTGGATTACTGCGTTCAAGGGCACTCGAACATTTGGAAATATTTCTCGCAAGCTACAAATAGGAGGTGGCAAAAAGAATATAGAAAAGAAAAAAAAATAGAAAAAGAAAATATATTAATAAAGGAAGTGAAATTAAATAGTGCGAATAAAAAATATTCAAGTATTTGTGTATGTATGTTATAAGGAAATGCGATTTGTAAATTTCACATAAATGTTACAGTAAAAGTTTCTTCTGTTACTTTTGAAAAAATATGTAAATGCGCCAATTCGAATCAATGCGTTAAGTGGCCATTCAACTTGGCAAGTGCTTATGAACAGGGTGTTCCAAATGAACCGGATTTCAATTTTTAATCAGAATTTTCGCAAAAGAAATTAAAAAAAAATGCGTTTCGAACCGAGATACTCCGCATCAGAGTGGAGAAATCTACCCACTGAGCTACGATACACACAAAAATATTTTGATAGAAATTTAATGACATGAAAACCTTTTTTAGAAAAAAAATTAAAAAAAAAAAACATTTTTCTTTACTTCCATAATTTTTTTTTTATTGTAAAATATGGAAATAACGTCCCAACAATCATTTCTGTAAATGTTTTTCAAAATAATTTAAAGTAAACTTGCTACAATAAGCGATATGTAAGCTTTTTCAGTTTTAATTTATTTGGAAGTTTAAAGCAAACTTTTTATAAACTTCAAGAAAAAACTGTTACAAATTATTTCAATTTAAAAGTGCAAATGTTTATAAAAATTCAGAAAAAACTATTTGTCAGTTTTTTTCTTTTCAACTTAAAATATTTCCAATTCTTTTCAAACAAGATTTTATATGAGAATAACTGCGAAAAAGCAAAAATCATGGCTGCATCTTAACCACTTCCGCAATCTGGTAGTAGTTGGTTTAAGTTGCAGCATTCAATGTATGATTAGAACTTATTTATTTTATTGCAATAGCTAAATAACATACAAAATATGGTTTAAATAAAGTTTCAAAAAATAACTTTTAGAAAGCTTTCTTTAAAATCTTTTTTGTACGCTTAAATTAATAAGCTTTTTATCAACGTGTCGTTTCAATTACACAACGTTTATTTTCAAACGTTTTATAAACGAAAAATCTGAATTTTGTAAGCTTAATACTTATTTCGGAAAGCTTTTTAAATATTTATTTTAAGTTTACTTTGCTTGTTGAGGTGCATTTAAACACAATTGCTGTAAATTTCAATTATTCTTCTATATGTGAGCAATTTAAAAAAATTTAGCATTATACGGTATTCTGGTATTTTGAAGCTTTTTGTTGTCTTTGGCGAGTGTAGTGTTATAGATATGTGCAGTACTTGATGGAAGAAATCCGGTAAGCTCGAGTATTAGCACCTTATGGTACAAGCATGGCTGTCGCGGGAACGCTTTTTTGTTATAAATATGCTTCGGCTTTCGGAACTATTGCTTAAGCGATGATGCATTTCTAAAAAAATCGAAGTAATTTATACTTAATAGTATTTAAAACTTATGAACACCCTGTTTCGCTATCTAGCTCTTTGAAGCATGCTGTGCATTTTTACATACAAAAATGCTCCCCAAAAATATATTGATACTTACCTACCCATACATATTTCTTGTATGAAGCATAGTTAGTCTTATACTTACCAAGTTGGTAAACTTATCCACTTGTAAATGATTGCGCACAACCAAATGTCCTCGATACATTGAACCGCTAAATATATCGTAAGATTTCAATAACTGAATCTGTAAAGTATAAAAATAAACAAACAAAAAAGTTAAACCAAAAGTTTTCAAGTAAACGTACATAAATATAAAATTTTCAATGAACCGAATAGAATTTTAACTAAAAAGCATTTGATTGGCGAAAAACGGGCCGAAAGGGGGCAATGATCGATGTGGAATCAGCACACAAACCTGCATCTAACGCAAATACATATAATATCAACAAAATGCATATTTTCCGGTTAAAATGTTTATACCCAGCTGTACTAGTAGATACACAGGATATTATAGCTTTGTCCATATAATGAGGGTTTGTAGCGGCTAAATCAATCAAGATAGATATGGATTTTCATACATAAAAGCTCTTAGAATGAATGGATAAATTTGTTGAGCAATGTCCATCAATCGGTTACTTATCGGCCAAGGTAGATTGCTATTTAAAATGAGCAAAAATGAGCAACCCTTTTTTTCGATATCGAAAATTTTGAAAAACATATAAAATTATGATTGCTCCATTGACAAAAGCAACTAAAATGGTGAAATTCGTTATCCACATTGCCTTCATCACTCTAAGTATTAAAGATTTTTTCCAAATTTTGGTAAACGGGGCGTGGCATCGCCCATATATGAGTGAACTAATTTTCGAACTTCGACTGTAAATAACTTCAGAATTGTTTACGCAATAATAGCGAAACTTGGTACGAGGCATACTATTGATGCCAAAAATATACTTAGTGAAAGTAAGCTAAATAGCTTTGCTACCACGCCCACTTTTTCATAAGAGTTCACTGAAAAGTAGAGTACATATGGTTAGCATATATATATGGACTATGCCATTGACTGTTACCTGCAACTTGGTTATTAGAGTATCTGTAAAAACTTTGTAAGTTTTTATATGATTTTGTTAAAAATTTTGGAAAATGGGTTTATCACCGCCCGCTTATGAGCCAATAAATTCTCAGAATCAACTGTTTATGACTCCCGAACTGTTTGCAATAGAACAGCGAAACTTTGTACTAGGTAGGCTATTGTGTACAGTACACGCTATAAAAATAATATAAATCGCCAGATGACCACGCCCACTTTCTAATAAAGGTTTACTGAGAAGGAGATAGAAAAACAGAATATACAATATCTCAATGACTTATACAGGTAAAATGCTAAAAAAATTAGCTACTGATTTTTTGCAAAGTTTTTGAAAATGGGCGTGGCGTGAAGGAATTTTGAAATTTGACGGTTAATAACTTCAGAACCGTTTACAATAGAATAACGAAGCTTGAAACTTTTTGTGGAAGATATGCCCAGTGAAAATAACCAAAATCACCATCCGGCCACACCCAATTTCACATAAAAGTTTACTGAAAAGGAGGTACAATGACGGAACAAGCAAAACTTTTAGATAGGAAGATGAAAATGGGCACAAGGCATAGTACTGTTTCATAAGCATATTTGGTAAAAATGGTCGAAAGGACAAAGGAAGCACGCCCACTTTTACACAGCTGGATATTTATTGTTCGCTGCCAGCCAAACTTATACTTTCTTACTTGTTTCTTGTTCAAGTTTTTTTTTTTATTCCATCTTTTCTATGTTGATTTTCTACTTCTTATTCAGCCCAGTTGAAATTTCTTTCAACTTTAACGAATCATACTTACCACATCCGCATCACGAACTTCGACATCGTACGTTATGGAACTGCCACTTGCTTTATCGCCATTTGCTACTACAATTTTTTCGCCCAATTTCAAGCGATTAGCCAGCACTCGTGCAACTCCTGTTGTTGTAGAATGAAAAATGGGGAGAAAAGGAGATTAAGTTTGTGTTAGTATGTATGTGTGTTTATAAAATTTGCAAACGATGGAAAATTTTTAAGAATTAAAATTTGATGGCTTTTAATACTTTTTTGTTAGTCGTCAGTTGGTAGTAGTAGATATGTAAATAAGAGTTTACGCAAGTTATCAAATAATATGCATAGCAATGTGCTTTTTGAATTTTGACTTAAATTTTAGGAATGCATGAATTATTTGGAGAATGTGAACTTAGAAGATAACAAGTACAGTTGTGTTCAATATAAAAGTAGTAAATTTAAATTGGATATCGTTCGGCAAAATAAAAAGAAGCTGTGTTTTTCATAATTTTCATTTAAAATAGAGCGAATTCCATAACAGAAACCACATAAAAAGAAATTTCAAAGTATACACAAAGTTCAGGAATGTTAATTAAACTTTTAAGAATTTCCATCAAAATTTCAATATTTTTGGGCACAATTTTTAGATAATTTTTGAGTACGCATTAAATTTTAGCACAACAATGTGCAAGTTAGAAGTATTTCATCTGAATTTTTAGAATTTTTTTTGTCGAGGATATTGGGTATTTTTTTCCATACAAAATTTATTTTTGTTCCTGCCTTGACGAAAAAAATTCTAAAAATTCAGGGAAATTTTTTAACAAGTTCTAACTTGCACAATGTCATACTGAAATGGATTCGTCTACAAAACTGCGTACTTAAAAATTTTCTAGAAATTTTGCCGGAAAATTTGAAGATTTTGATGGGAATTTTTTAAAGTTTAATTAACTTTTCTGAACTTTGTGTAAACTTTGAAATTTCTTTTTATGAGCTTTTTGTTATGGAATTCGACAGCTTCTTGTGATTTGGCCGAACGATATCCTTTTAGTTTCACTACTATTATATTGAACACAGCTGTAGATAGGTAATCTCAAAACAAGAAGCTCATGAAGAACAAAGATCGTATAGTTTGTAAATGTAGCATACTTTCAGATAGTATTATATTTTTATGCCAAATCGATAATGAATGCATTACTCAGCTTAGGATAAAAGATTGCAAATGGAGAATAAAAATCCCGAAATACGAAAGGAAAGATCTTGAGTTCAAGCTTGACTGAATGCTAACAATGGTTTGTACAGTTGGGGCTCAGCATATAGGTATGCCTGTCGTAAAAGGCGAGTAATACCCAAACCCGAAAATTCTTGGGGCCAAAAGGTGCTTTTACCGGAACTTACCGAATCAATATCCGGCAAAGTACTGCCGATATCAGTATAACCCTGTTTGGTCCGTCACATCGCATACCATGAATGGATGCGCCGACTAATCAGAGCAATGTGCAGCTACCACAACAGCAATGCTCGCAAGTTTTCGATTTATTTCATTGCAATGGCAATCCTTGCAATCAATGAATCAAAGTTCAAAAATGTGATGGAATACCCTATTAATCAGAGTTGATGAGTTATCGAGTTTTTTTTTTTACTTCAATGCATAACCCTGTCAACCACAAATGGGTAAAAATCTGGATAAACAGTAAGTCGGGCGAACCCGAAATGGATAAAATAGTGGGTAATTTTGTGCTGAG
Source organism: Merzomyia westermanni (assembly GCA_949987695.1). Classification (NCBI taxonomy): domain Eukaryota; kingdom Metazoa; phylum Arthropoda; class Insecta; order Diptera; family Tephritidae; genus Merzomyia; species Merzomyia westermanni. Next base: position 115,676,974 of record OX465293.1, read on the forward strand.
ATTAACTTTTTAACAATATTGAAATTGTGTCTTAGTGTAGGTGTGTGCTCTGAAAGGATGCATACTTTTAGGCACTTGTTGTTTTCTAAAGTGATGAAATAAATATGTGTGGGTGTCGTATTAACCTCTTCGGGTATAATGTCCACATATGTGGACAAAAGTTTTCTTTGTAAAATAACTGTCAATATTTCATTATTTTTCTCAAACAATATAACAATTTATTGCGAACATATTCGCTCGCTTTTCTACATTTTTAGTTTCTCTCTTTACTTCTTCTGTCGCGTTCATTTCATACGATATTTTCAAATGGACTGAAATATGCAAGATTGGATCATATTTTGTCACAAGTGAGTCAATATTTTTTTTTGTGTACACATAAGCACTTTTACTTTTTTTTAATATATATTTATTTATTTTTAATAGAAAAACATTAAAATAGCTTTTTATTTTTATTACATAAGAATATTTTGTTTTATTTTGCAGTTATATTAAAAATTAAAAATTTCGAAAAACTGTTTTTTAGTATAAAAATAAAAAAATTTTGCTTGAAATAAACTCTTCAGACACCAGTTATTAAAAATAAGTCATAAACAATTATTTTTTCGAGCGTATTTTCGGTTCGGGATTGAAGAGGTTAAGGAGAAAAAATGTTTCACTTCAGTTTTCAGAAGTGGTTAGTCATGGTTAGTAGGGATGTTTCTATTTACATCCCTCCATGTTCATTTTCTTTTCCCCTGCCTTGCTTGTGTTTGCGCCTTAAAATATGTTTATGTTTTGCGTTAAAGTAGCTTTATTGACTTGTCCTTTCAGGATAGCTGTACGCACCAAAAAATAAGCAATGAGTTGTTTCCTATGCGATGACAAGCGTCTGTTCATTTGTTATCATGATGAAGCAGCAACTCTTCGTCAAAGTTGAAATTATGACATTAAAATGATGGCAGGCATATATTGAGCGATACATGTATGTGCGCGCATCAGTCAGCCAAAAATGTTATATAGGTATGTACATGTGTATGTATTCTCCTGTGTAAGGCGGGAAATCGAAGATTATATCTTGTCTCATAAAATATGTAGAATCTTTTCTCGCATATCGTTCTTTGTGCGAGTGCCATCAAAAATGCTTTAAAAGATGCAAAAAAAAATTCATAGAACGAACGAATTTTTTGCTTTTCGTCGTCCTTTGCTTTTCCCAAATATAAATAAAAAATCTATCATTTTGTACAGCTGAATGATTTATGTATGTTTTATGCTACTTTCATGGCTACCAATATTGACCACTTTTGTATTCATAAACAGATGAGACACCAATAAATACACAGAAATATTTACATTCCTACCACATACGAGTATATACATACAAGCACTGGCAAGTTTAAACGACTCAATAAAGCAGAAAAAATTATAAAATTCCATGGATAAGTGTGTAATTTTTAGGGGAACATTTTTTACTGTCCAATTTAGGTTGGGATTCGGCAGTGCTGAGCTCAAACTGAATTGTACTACAGACATGAATCTCTTTTTTTTGTAACGTTGTATTTTAGAAATCGCGGTGTAGATGTGAAAGGTATCGTAAGCGATATTTAGAGAAAATAAAGGTGATATCTAAACACGTTGGTGTGACCCGCTCGAGATGATAGCTGACAGGAATGATTTCTAAAAATGCAATCCACACATCCGACGTATGACTAAAGGTTTGTTGTTAGTGCTAGCGACCTGGTAACCGACGTACTTAGTGTACTTAAGTGATGGCGGGAGCTCTTTTGACGACTACTAAATTGCTAGGTAGAAGATGGAGCCGATACCCCTATCACTGAAGAAGGAAAAAGCTTACCACCACCCGTATATGATGACTTGACGATGGAAATATAACGGATCAAAAATAAAGCTCAGAGAAATGGGGAGGGCGCACTTAGTTGGAAAACAGAAGTTTAGGTTCACTTTTGGCGTCCCTTGATGTTGCCAAAAGAAGTTGTAGCTAAAGACATTTGGCTCATGGCCGTTTTCTGATCTAGCCTTTAAGGATACTAAAAAGCAGACTTCTTAAATAATGATTAGTAATAGTAATGATTACCGGTTTGATTAATTATTTTCTTGGGAATCCATTTAATAAATGATTATCAATTTATTTTAACTGGAGTTCGCCCAGTTTTTGAAATTCAACCAATAAACTTTATTTTATTTTTTTGCTGTAGGTATGTTTTATCCGTCTTTTTTTCTTCCTTTCTATGTCGTTCCTTTCCTCTAACATATTTTTATTTTCCTTGATTTCTTTTTTTACTCTCTTATTTTATTTTTTACTTTCCTCAAACTTCTTTTCCTTTCCCTTCCCTTCCTTTTATTTTCTTTCTTTCCCCTTCGTTTTCTTACCTTTCCTTTAATTCCCTTTCCCTTCCCTTCCTTTCATTTCCTTACCATTCCTTTCTTTCCTTTAATTTTCCTTCCTTTCCTATCCTTTCCATTCCCTTCCCTTTCCTTCCTTTCCTTTCCTTTCGTTTTCCTTTTCTTTTCTTTCTTTCCTTTAATTTTCCTTCCTTTCAATTCTTTTCCTTTCCTCTATTTTCCTTTAATTTTCTTCTGTGTTTAATACTCTTTATGAGTAATCATTTATTTTATTTTTGTAAACCCTGTTTGTAGGTATCAGCAATGAATTTTACATATTTGCTCATACATTGCTTGTTTAATGTATCCAACAAAGCAACTTTTCGTGCTCTCAGGAGAGCAGCTGACACTTGGTATCGTAGCCAGTAATCAATCCAATAACAACAACTAAAGCAAAAATGCATGACACAACAGAGTATCTATAGTGCGAATACTTATTTTCCATTGGTCCACTACCATCTCTTCGCACTCACAGTGAGAGCCGACTACACGAATAACACAAAAACATGCATGGCAAGTCTACTCACACTACTACGGCTCTTAATGTTTTCCTACAAAGCAACTCCTCGGCCATGCTCACGATTCAGCATAGTACACAAAAAGCAAGTACACACACACACAGCGTGTCTAGTGTGAATAAGTGAATGTGTAGTGGTGTGACTTTTATGTTAAATTTTTTATATTAAAATGAATTTTTAAATTTTTTTTATTTACGGATAAAAGTACACCTCAAAATTTCCTATCTATACATATATAATTTGTATACCTTAGAATTATAGTTTAGCAGAAAACGGTTCTACATTGCATTCATCTTGTCTATTTATATATAAGATAATTATTTTTCAATTAATTAAAAAATAATCATGATTTTTTACGATTATAAAAAAAAATAAAAAAAAATTATTTTCAATTATTAACTAAAAATGATTATTAAAAAATAAAAACAATAATAATTTTCATAAAAATTCAAAAAGTGAAAAATTATTATTTTTGGCCTTGAGCTCATTTCATGAATACTTAAAAAAAAATTTTTAATTGAAATTAAAATAAGAATATTAAAAAGTTTTTTTGATTACTTTTGTTAATTTTTACTATCTTAGTTTTTTTTTATTGTTGTAGAAGCACATAAATATTCACATCAACGATACTGAAAAAAATCAAAAAAAACTCAAAATAATGAAAAAAAATTTAAAAAAATCAAATAAAAATTCTAAATGATCAAAAATAATCAAGTGATAAAAACAATTTTTTTTTTTATTATTTTTGATTTTTTCTGAATTTTTTGACTTTTTTTCGATTTTTCCTAATCGTAATCTTCTTGAAAAGCAATTAAAATAATCATAACCAATTAAAATGGCCTTCTAATTAATTGATTACTAATAACTAATCAAATTTAACTAATAATAACTAATTAATTTTAATGAAAAAAGAGATTTTGAGATGTAAAATTTTCTTTTTCGATATTTTTTAAATTTCGAATTTCGAAAAATCACACTATCTTCCGGTTCTCAGGATTTGTTCGAAGAACCTAAATAACGTAATATTCAAAAGCGCCCTAAAATTATTCCAAAATATTATTGTTTTTACTCTCAAAATATATTTCCTATCTTTCGCGCTTCTCTACAATTGTCAAAAGTTGTTAACCTTGACCATCGGTGATGTTTAAGCGCCACAAACAGTCACTTAGAAATTGCTCGAAATTTTAAGAAACTCGAATGAGTGCGTATTAAAACCAAACAGTAAAATATATTTCAAGCCAAAAGCATTTTGAGCTTGCCATATTCGATTGTCAATTAGCATAGGAAGAATAACAAACGAAGACTTTGTCAAAGTCATTGTTGACCAACGAATTGACCAATGCCACTTTCAGGGGTTCAATATTTTTACGTGGAGGTCAACAGTGTATTTTTTAACAACATAGTGGAAAAATACACACATTTTTTCGCTTGTTTTTGTTTTAGCAGAAAAACTTAAATGAAAACCAAAAAAAATTGTCTCGATTTCTTTCAGTTGTGGTATTTAAAAGTCCATTAGTGTGGCATTTTGCAACAAAAATAAAATTTTATTTGGTCTTTACTATCGCAATCCTTTATAAACCAATTAAAAACTGTTTTCTTGAATCGATAATTGAGTTCATGGATTCATTTAATGGATTTCAATGTTACCAGAAGCACATTACTGTTTTTGTAACTATTGCTCTTTCGTACTTAAGAAAACGTTTGTTTATACACTTTGATTCGATTGCTTATTTTCGAGATTGAACCAAATATCAGAAGCGCTAGTTAGTTTTAAGTAAGAAAAAAAAGATTCCTTTTGCATTTACTAGCTTTGGTTTTCCTTTTTATTTATACGAGGGTTGATTGAAATGTGTGTGTAGTTCATTTTATGTATTTATTTCAAGAGTAATTTACGCATTTTTCTGTTTATATATTGGGAGAGTTGCATTTCAAATGCAGAAAATATTAATTCGAATTCAGAAAATTTTTATTCAAATTTAGGAAATTACATTTCAGGTTGAGAAAATCGTTCAATTCTTTATAAGTTGCATTCAATGGAAATCTAACAGGTTGAATTTGATTTGTTGTGAAAATTCAAAACTGGAATCATAATTTTCTGAATTTGAAATGGAAATTCTTAATTTTAATTGTAATCTTTTGAATATTAATTTAAATTTTCTGAAAAAATACCAAAAAAGGGGTAAAATTAAAATTTAAAAAATTGTATTTTTTCTGAAATTTTCAGATTGTTAAAAAAGTTGTGGCTTATAAGGGTGCATTAGTGAAGGTGCCCAGCCTTGCCTTTTTATTCTTTTCTTACTCAGCCTCAGCCTCTTCTCCTGCCGTTTCTTCCTCCTATTCCTTTTCATCTCCGGCTCGAAAACTAGGTCGTTCATAGTTCAAAAATTCCCTTCCCGCCCCTCCACATATATTGCTTATTTTTGATTATCTGTTTAATTTTTTCCTCTGCTCTCCTCTCCCATCCCTTTCATTTTCACCCTTACTCTCACCTTAACGTTCCTTTTCTCTTTAGCTTGCACTTTCTCAGCCAAGAACCCCCACCTCGTGTTTCCTTTTCATTTGCGATTATCTTTCTTGCTTCCTCACCCTCTCCATCTCCCACTCATATTGTCTCATTTACATGATATAAATAAAAAATATTGGGAAGGTAAATTAGATTTAAAAAAAAAATTTCTTTTTTTTTAATAAAGCTTCTTACCGGAAGCTCATCTGTTAAAACTATGTAACTTTTTACCGAATTTCAGGGTTTTGACATATATACCTCCAGAATTACACAGTAAGCAAGAATGCCACGCCCCCCATGATATATCAAAATGAGTTTTGACGCCTCTCCGTCAGTACAGAGGCTTTTTTAAGTCGTATTATCATTTTTCCCAAGTCGTTTTGTCCAATGAATCGAACCTAGCCGTTGTTTGAAGTGATTTGCAGACTAGTCCTAATCCTTTCCCAAACTTTGAAACCGACTCTCGTACCATCGTCAATACATAAACAATTATTTGTTTGAATTTCAGAGTTCCTAAGTGCAAATTGGGAAATTTTTTCATGCTCTCTTTTGATTTGTGTCCTTGTCGTGCGTCCTTTATTGTTTTTGTTGACTTTACTTGACTTGCTTATTCGAAACCGTTCACTATAGTTTTTGTTTATCTATACACATTTATACATACATCTAGCTAAAATAAGGGTACGACGAAGTTACTTCTTTTATCTTACATTACACAAATATATTGTTATTGTGTAGTATACCTGAAATTATTGGAGCAAATTTAATTCAATGAAATATTTATAGTTAGTCAGTAGTTAGTTGTAGTTTATCTCAATGCCATAGTTTGTTGGCTATTTTTGTTCGCTATCTTTCTGTTTCACACTCTCCCAAGCACGCACACACGGCGGTGTAGCCGCAGAAATCCCTGAAAAACTTTGTATATTTGTACAGATTTCACTTTGTTTGCTTAGCGTATTCTACTTTCGTTACCTTTATTGTCTTTAGCTGCTGCATTCGTTGTTGTTTGTGCTTTGTAGTGGTCTATATATTGCTCCAATAGTTAGTACTACATAGATACAAACATAGCAGGTGTATCCCTGTAAAAAACCATGGAGCATCAGAGTACTCCAAAACTTATCCTCATTCATATAAAAAAGGTGGTCCAATTTACATGCCAATGTCCGATGATTGGATCACCTAATCCATCTCGGAGTACTCCGTTTCTTTGCTTTTGAATACTCTATAGACCACCTACGTGAGAGTACTCTCAAAATACTCCCATGGGATTACTCTATAGAGTATTCAACAGCAAAGCGAGAGTGGGAGTAGGTGGACCTCAATAGAACACATGCTCCCTTCTCGCTTTCGTCTAGAGTAATCTTTTGGCAGCATTTTCAAAGTACTCCAACGTAGGTGCTCTATAGACTATTCGGAAGCAAAGTAAATGGTACTCCGAGTAGGATTAGGTGATCCAATCACCGGACATCGCTATGTAAATTGGACCACCTTTTTTATATGAATGACGATAAGTGTTGGAGTACTCTGATGCTCCATGGTTTTTTACAGGGATACAGAAGGTAAGATTCCAACGTTTGGTTATGGTGTCATTGTCGCAGACTTTGGACTTTGTGGTTAATGAAATTAGCGCATAATGTTGTTCACATTTGCCAGCATAATCCTTGCTATAAACTGCAATAGGCAGTTTGGAACCATGCAGCCAAAAGAAATCAGTGTATGTACTTTAAAAATGCATAGTGCTGTGCGATACATTAGCAGCATGATTTATTCATGAGCTGGGAACATAAGCCTTTTCATGTCAAATAGTCTTTTTTTTATAGAAAATATCGCTCGAGTTCTAAAAAAAGGAAGTGGATTTCAGATAATAAAATTGTAATAGGCCCATGGAAAGGAAATTGCTTGCGTAGTGGGTCTTTATTATAGTAATAACCAAAACAACAGTTTTTCGAATTTTTGGTTTTCCGTATATCGGCATGTATGCTTGTTAGCGCATCAATCAAAAACCGCTGTACAGTATTGAATGCAATTTTCTCGCCAATGTTTTACTAGATGTCCAACTTAAGTTTAAGGTCGTTTTTACGTTAAAAGTAATTAAACAAAAGTTGACTCAATTAGGCAATTCACAAGGTCTCATATTCGTGGTATGTGCTATAATTTTAAAACGATCATCATATTTACTTTGTTTTATTTCTAATATAAAATTTCCCCGGTCCGCAGTTCCGTTGGAATAGCTGATAGACCCCCATAAGATACCTTGTGCATTGCCTAAATATATTTTTTTCTATATATCGTCAAATTGGAGCAGGCCGATGTCTTTACTTAATGGATATTACGTACGAATGAAATGCCTTATTTAGAGTAACAGAAGCCAAATTAACCAATATTTGAATCCACTTGTTTGTGTAAAGGCTTCGCAGGTTTAAGGGAGTGTTACCGGTGTGAACAGTAATTTACCGGATATGGATCCGGTACTAATACCTTCTGGTGCTAGCCCGACTGCCACGGGAGCGCTTTGTTTGTACCCGACAGAGCCTTCAGGTCGTGGATTTTAGTCATTTTTCGCGACAAGCATACCTTCCACGAATATACTCGTATATATTCTACGCGTCTAACCAGCTGGGGTTATTTGAATCTGTCTGTTGTATCTATGTACATATTTTTGTACGGGCATCACTGAATAACTACGATAGGGAATTGAATGCTTTTTTCACCGATGTATTTCCCATGGCGGCCGCCGTGGTGTGAAGGTAGTGTTGCCGGCCTACCACACCGAAGGTCCATGGTTCGAGCCCTGGTACAGGTAACATCAAAAGTGATTTGAAAAAAAAAAAAAAGTTTTTCAAAACGGGGTCGCCCCTCGGCAGTGGTTTGGCAAACTGTGTATTTCTGCCATGACAGGCTTCTCAGCAAAAATTCGTCTCCTTTGTAGATGCCGTTCGGAGTCGGCAAAAAACTGTAGGTCCCACCAATTTGTAGGGAAAATTCAAATCGGCACACCACAAATTGGAAGAGAAGCTGGGCGGAAAAATCTCTTAGGAGGTTTATGATGATATACCTGTTGTATATCGCGCCATAGAGATAGAGAGATTTCTCAAGGCGGCCGCCGTGGTGCGAAGGAAGTGTTGCCGGCCTACCACACCGAAGGTCCATGGTTCGAGCCCTGGTACAGGTAACATCAAAAGTGATTTGAAAAAAAAAAAGTTTTTCAAAACGGGGTCGCCCCTCGGCAGTGGTTTGGCAAACTCTCCGAGTGTATTTCTGCCATGACAGGCTTCTCAGCAAAAAATTTCTCAAGGTCTAATAATAATTTTATTTGGTTAAAGTTATACCACAATTGTTGCGAAATTGGTATTGCAAGTAACAAAAAATCGTTAATCGTAAAAAAAAATTAAAAAAATAATATAAAAAAAAAAAAATTTTAAAAATAAAAAAAGGAATAAAAAAAATAAAAATAAAATTAAAACAATTAAAATTAAAATAAAAAAACTAAAAAAAAAACTAAAAACAAAAATTTAAAAAAAATAAAACGAAAAAATAAAAAAAAATTTAGATAAAAAAAATAAAAAACTTTGCACTTTGCTTTTAGACGTCGTCACGTAGAGTCGGCAAAAATATCCCGGTATCTCAACCAAATTAAATAAAAAAACCAACTGTACTTTTGGTTGAGATGAAATTTTCAGACTTGGGGGGATGTTTCTTGCTTTCACCAAATAATATTTTACTTAATCGCGTATCAATTTAAACAACTCACTTAAAATAGGAAATGAATCCAATATAATGGATTAAATTTCGACTTAAATAAAAATCCCAATAACATAAAACTGCGTATATCTGAGATAACGTATCTCAGCAAAAACGGGAATCTTCAAACGGAAAATGAATGATATGGGGTGATCGTCTCCATAACCACGTGGAAAATATATAACCAATTATTTTTGGTGTCGTTTCACGTTAAAGATCGTTTTAATTTAAATAATGAATTATTTAAAATACTTCGAAAATAATATGTGTACAGTGTTTTTATTAAAAAGCAATACAATTGGACAATAACCTGGCTTATGGTACGTCTCTGGTACGTCTGCCATTAAATCAAACTCTTAAAAAAGAGTATGAAATACAAATAATACATTTAAAGACGAAAACAATTGCAAACATACCTAATAGCAAGCTGCTACACATGGTTCTGGCCATTGCGGTATTACTCATGTGTACTGGTGGAGCTAACTACAAAAATCATCGCACTTAGCAAATTTAATCCATAATTAAGAACAACACGTTTGACAATAACCTGGTCTGGGATTAACGTCCCTGCCATTGAACCAGAGCCAAAAAAAAAACTTACACTTACCTGTATATTTGTCAATGGTAATAATTTGTTCATCCGAGCTGCTCCAAGCTGACGACAATGTTAACGGTGAATCGAAACATATAATGTCGCCTACAGAGAAGATTGTCTATAGCGCACATAGCGACCCAGATGTGAAAAGTATCCGTGCATACGCCAAACGCAACACAAATAAGATGGCGGTGCGAGATCCGGGGTAAAGACACACAACCACAGCCATATTGATAACAGTGGCAACGCCAATCAACAGCAGGAGCAGCGGCATCAACATCAGTAACAGCAACAGTTGTCCAATTGCATATTTTTTATGCGATATGCATTGACGTTGGTTTGAAGTTGCGAATTCCCATTAATAATATTTGTGCATTGAAGCGTGTAGAGAAGGAGCACCAAGTGCCAAGTGTATTTTATATGTTCGTTGTTGACGTTTATGTAAATGGTAGTGGTTGAGGTGCATTTGACGATTACGGCGAAAATACGTAAATTGTTCAAGTTAGCAACATGTCATTGACAGTTGCAAAATGTTGTGGATAATTGTTTTTGGCGCATGAGAGTATGGGAAGAAAAGAAAGTGAATTTCGATTAAACCAAAAGAAATTATTTTTATTTTTTAATAAAGGTCGACGAACAAAGTGTGAGAAAATATTAACCTCGAATGATTTAAAACATAATATTTATGTATTAAAAAAAATGTTGCCGCTAGGTTACATGGTAAATTTCTATTGTAAATGTGTCAATGAACAAACTTTACCATGGAACCTCCCAGTACAGTTTTGGGCAGCGTTCAACTAAATTCGAGTCGTCAAGATATTTCTATAGTCAATGCTCTTCAAAACTCTCCCTATATATTCAAACGATTACCAAAATTCAAAAAACTAAATACCTAAAACAATCACAACCTACCTTAGTTGGAAAAGTGATTTTGGATTCCGCAACCGATAACTTGATATAATCTTCAGCATGTTTAACTCCAGTAGTATCTTTTAAACTTATAGCGATCATGTTGCTTGTTTCACGAGGCAAATTTATCTATATAGATAGAAAAAGTAGAACAAAACATACATATGTAATAAAAAAAATTTACATATGGCACAATCTATCATCAATCGACTGCTAAGTAGAAGATCAACCTATTTTAAAATATTAAAAAAAAAAACTTATCCAAGGTCCTATATCCGAACTTAGTTGAACGACCTATTTCAGAATTTTATTCAACAACGCCTGGATTCTAAAACGCCCTATCTCAGCTTAGTTTGTACGGGGCAGATAGGGCATTTTTGAATAAAAATGCTGAGCTATGGCGTTCTTCAAAGAAATTCTGAGATAGAATGTTTATTAAAAAATATTTCGGAAAATTTTATATTCGTGTCTTCAGACTTAAATGTTTAAAATATATGATTAGATGATAGAGACATTTCGTGAGTCAATTTTATATTCAGTATGCACAAACAGAAAAAAATGGAGGAATAAGTAAGGTGGTACAAGGCGGAATTTCTCCAATGATAACATACAAAAAATAAAAAAATAAAGAAAAAGAATTTTAAAAGGTAAAAAAAAATTTCAAAAGTTGGATTGCAAGCCATTCGAGACGAATCTTTATCGCGAGCTTTCTTTCCGACTGAGTTGGAAGTAACAGGTGTAAGATAACTTGGCCTCCTTTGCTGAGTTATCACTAAAATGGGATGACTTGCGTACTATTTGCCGTCCAACATACCTTACCAGTAGTTTCTTCTCTCTGCCAGCTAACGCCAATTGTAGACACCGCAGGGTCGCTAATCGGGCTCCAATTTGTCCTTCCATTGGAAAGGCGGTCTCGCTCTTTCATTTAATAAAAAATTTGACATTAAAGTTTCACAGCTGGTCTGTGCCATATGCATATGTAAAGTTAACAATTTTGAATAAGTTTTATAACCAAAAAACATAATAAGGCATAAAGTTTAAACTTTTTCCAAGTAAAAGAAAAAGTTTAAACAAAACTTTGTCACAGTAAAATATGTGAGAAAAAAAACTTTATACATGCATACAAAAGCATAATGTGATGCAGTGACACCCACCGAGCTTTGTAAGACCGAACGGAAGAACCAAGAGCTTAACTTAAAAAAAATTAAAGGAAAACAAAAAATGAAGAGCAATACTGTGTTGTGGTATTGCAATCAACATGACCCAGCAGGGTCATCGTTTTACATACAAACTGCTGATGCTACGTGCACTCTTAATATGGCTCAAACTTTGTAAATATTAAGGCAAAAGACCAACGCACTATGCATTTTGTTTTATTTAGTTTGCAGTTTAACTTGGTGTTAGTCATATAATAAACATACACGTTCATAAGTAGTTTATGTGCATATATACATAAGTATATATGTATTTCAACATGTTTATTTTAGTTTATGGATGTAGCTGTATGTGCCCGACTTGTTTTATTTTTGGGAACATTTTATCACCAACTTATGAGTGCACCCTAAGAGAACGTAGTTTTTGAAGGCCAAACAAAGTAAATGAAAAAGTGCCAAAGGAAACCCATACCTCGTTTCATGCCCGCTTCTATGAAAAACTTCGAATTCTTTCTATTTTTTAAATATCCATTACTCACCCCAATTGTTAGATTGCTGCCTATTTGTACATCTACAATATCCTTGCGCGCTAAATCATACTTCAAACCATTAACATCTTCAATATTATGTGAGAACTTATTTCCCAAATTGTCGTGCAGTGAAATCTTCAATATGAAATTCATGCCACGTGGTATTTTTGCCTCGCTACGCTTTAGACGTGAAGTAGGATATGCTAAGGAAGCCAAAATGTATTGAATATTTTTTACTTCAATGCCGATTGGTAGGGTTTGTTCGAACGTTTTCGCCTGTAAATGAAATATATAGAAAAGGGTGAACATTGTTAAAGGTATTCATCAGACAAATCATTGCATTCTAAACTTACAATAATCAAATCGCGTCCGAGCGTATTCTCTGTTCGCACAATACCATCAGGTGATACCTTAACAATGCCACTGCTTTCACTATCTAATTTATAGACAACATCATCCAAATTAGACTTTAATTGTAAAGTGCTACGCGGTGCTACTAAAATCCAATCCATTGTAATGTGTTTCGGTGACTCAAGCTCCAAAATTTTGAATACTATAAAATCGAGAGTGAATAGCCGTTAGAAAATAGATTTAAAGAATTAATTTATTGCTGCTACTTACCCACAACTTCGACCGAGTTTGTAATTTTTTGGCCATTGGGTAACTCAACAGTTGCTTGGATTTTAGCTTTGCCAGGATTAACAGCTTTGATGCGCACTGTTATGAGATCTGCACTACCGTATTCAACACCTTTCAAAAATTTGAAAAAAATCCAATATTATTGTATGAAACTTTAAAATTTACGTTTATTAATTGTTTCAAAAATTTTGTCAGTTCCGTATCTGTGCTAGAACGCGAAACTTTATCCTTCCAGCTCATTAGAAAACATCAATGATTTTTTACGAATACTTTGTGAGCATAATTTGCATAGCTTAAGCAGTATGCTGTATCGAATTATTCGCTTGGTCATAAAATTCCATGCCAAATCAACTATGCAAGAAAATTAGATCTTAGGGTAAACAACCTAAACCATTTCTTCGTAACCATCCGAAATTTAAAACATAAAAGTTATTATTGCAACAAATTGGAAATCTGGTTTTTACGTTAAAGTTTCAAGATTGGTTAAATTTAAGTATTTCTTAATTCATTTAATTTTATATCATTTTAACTAAATTCCCTCTGAAAGGAAACTGGTAATTTTTAAGTATTGGTAAATCTGGTCTAAAAAAAATATATATTTTAAGGGCATACATATTTGTGGTAGGTCTATCTATACCATACAGCACATTGTTCATACCAGAATCAGCAAATACATTGTAAATGTCTACGACATCCGGTTGATTTGTTGTCCATGTAACACGCATATTCTTCAAAGTTCCCAACACCATGGGCGATAGATCAGGTACACCTACAATTATTTACATAATTAGCATACGTTTTATTCGCTCGTAAATCACTCAAACAATGCAAATAAATATGTACGCATAATGTGTACGGTTTGAAATATAAGTTTATATGGAATATATATGAATGTAGCCACTAACCCCATACAGCAGCCGGCATCACTACGCCGCTACGTATGCGCACTAATGGTGTCTTCACTTGTATATTCACAAACGGTACAACATGCATTTCCACTGTGTCAGCGGACATGACCACCTCTTTGCCAGTTCCGGGATTTGTCATAATACATTTACCGGTGATTCTAGTTGTACCCAACTTATGTGCTGTAACAATACCTGATTCCATTGCTAATAAATGAAAAGATAAGGGTTATATGAGTAGAGAATTAACTAAAACATGCATATATATATTTGGGTGAAGTATTATATAAACATACTTATAACTTTTTCGTCATGCACATAATAGACAATGTTAATATCCGGCTGTGGGCCACCATGATAATATATTTGAACGTTTGAGCCAACAACTAGTGTTGAGTTTCTTGGATACAAACGAAGCGGAGGAAATACCTAAGTGAATCGTAGAGAAGAATATGGGTTGAATGCATAAATGCATGTAGATTAATATTTCATTGTGGAAAATGAATTCCTTGTACAAACCTGCACATTCACAGGTTCACTAGCTATCAACATATCACCACTTCCGGCTGTAAAAACTATTTTTGTTTCACCTAGGTTATTGCCAGTTATAATGTATCTAACACAAAAAGGAAATAAATGCATACAGATGAAATTTATTCACTTTTTTACATTTGAATTGAAACTTACTTCACTTCCCCTTCATTCAAATCAATTTGCTCTCCCAAGGTCACACTTAGTATATCTGCATTAAAAATCTCTTCAGATAGTTCATAAATATGAAGATTGAACGGATCGATTTGCAATAGATTTTCATTGGAGTCATATAATTTAACGATAGCCTCAATTGACTTTGTGCGTTCGACACGATCAGTAGCTTCAACTCGTATGGAAGCTATAGTGACAACGGAAATGGAAAGATGTGCTGGTTCCGTCATTAGACAACGATCAATAACCTCAAGACGGGCCTGTAAATTTTAGAGGATTTATTTATTTAGATCATACGAGACTTTCGTGAAGACAATTACTTACATGCCCTACGCGTAGCGGCGTTATTACTAGATCCTTTTCTTTGGCATCATATTCAACGTCTACAACATTTTGCTCATACAAATCAAAATCGTAAAAACCACTGCCTTGTGTAATTGGTAAGCGTTCGCGGCGATTTTTGGCCATAAAAATGCTGATATGATCAGTGGGGAAAATGGTGCTATTTACAGCCATGAAACGAATTTCATTCTCAATAACAGGGGTGTGTACCTCACCAGTTTTAGGCTGTAAGTTTTATGCAACAAATTTAACAGTAATAAATAATTTAATTAAAAAATATTTGAATAAAATGTGAACAGATTGAGTAATGAACAGAACTGATTTGGAAACAAAATCAACAAACAAAAATTTATAAGATTTCTGAATACAATTTGGGTATAGCTTTTTACATATTATGAAAAAGACTTCAACAATTTTAAATTACAACATAGGTAAAAAAAAAAACTCACATTTTTCACACCAAAATTTGGTTCTTCGGGATAAATATCGTGCTTTCTTAGTACCGTAGCATCGTAGCGCGTTACCACACCTTTTATGCGAAAATTCTGAGCCACATCAGCTATAGTAGTGATGAGTACGTCACGGGCAGGGAAACGAACGCCCTCAAAAAGCTCCTCCTCTGTACGACGATAATGCATTATTGCATCATTTTGATAACGCTCGTCACCAGCAGCAATTTCCCAATCAATAAATAATGATGTTATATTCATTAGACGCCGATTCTTTGAATCTTGTACTTCGATTTCAATTTCAAATTTATCATCGCGTTCTTTAATATGCAGCAGTGAATTTTTCACTTCCATAGGACAAGAGGTACGCATTTGTTCGGTTGCATATAAATTAAGAAAACGTGGTTTAACGCAATGAACTGTGGTAACAACGCTGGAAGTATAGGGTAAAAAGTTCGAAGTCAACAAAGCATTGTATATGTTAAAAGTGAATGTAGTTTTGCCAATTTTGCGACACATTATATTAAAGACATGCATGGGGTCTTGTGTTTCATATCCTATTTCATTAATATCAGCGACATGATTATCATATTCCATTGATGTGGTCAATTCGCTTTCTAAAGTAAACATTTTTTGTGGACCATGCGCATAGATGATGTTGCGTGATGTGCCAATAGGCAAAATAACTTCATTTTGTGTAGGATTTATAACTGATAATTGTTCAAAAACACTCAAAGTAACTTCATCCTTTAGTACATGATCTTGGAATTTGTAGGAAATGCGCAAAGTAGTAAGACCAATTGCTGTACTGCGCAAATGTACAACTTGGCAAGCATCATTAAGCATTTGTGTTGTCTGCTCGTTGATATCCACTTGAAATATTTGATTTGAGAATTCATATTCAAAAACGAGATTTTCACAACGTGTAAAACGCACGAACGTTTGATTAACATAGGCATACATAGCTACATGTAGACGAACATAATCTTTTAAAGCTGTCTCAAAATTATATTTAACAATTTCCAATTTAATGGGGGGCAAAAAATATATATCGGCTTGCCGTGTAATTTTTGGATTTTTTGTTAAGGCTACCCTTATGCTGGCATGTGTGGTAAGTACTGAACCTTCTTCTAAAATGTCTGGCTGTGCACGTTTACTTTCTACATGACGAATTACTGTAGTGGCAAGGCCAGTTTGTGATATATGTAGAGAGCGTTGATTTTGTGAGTGCCAAGTATAGGAGCCATCTCCGCCTCGTGCATGAAATTGAACCTTTTGTGTTTTTATAACATTTGGATCGAAGGGGAGAATAACTCTGCTGGGTGTTAGTAGAAGTTCACTAAAGATTTGAAGCTCTGCTTGAGCTGTAAGCTGGTGACAGGGAAATTGAGTTATTAACAAGACCAGTATGAAAAACGTAGTGGCCTACCTCATTGAAATAACCATATACTGGTGAAACACCTTCCCGTATAGCTTCACCATATAAGCGACTGCCATTTTTGCTTTTGTTAATTATATAGAAGAGTACTTCATCCAATTCAGATTGCATAGAAAATTTCGAACCCAATGTAATCTTTTGATCATCCCTGGAATAAATGTATAATAGGTTATACGATTTCTCACTTCAAAAAGATATGTGTATTGGTTAATTAAACTTACCGCGTGTACAAATCTAGTGCTATTTCATGTTTCTCGCCCTCCACGGTAACCCAATTATTGTGCGGTAATAGGTTTATGCCCAAGCGCACGGGCTCAGCAACAGTAATACGCGCGCTAGGCGTTGAAGCTTTCACAACTGAGCTATCAAAATGACTATTTTCCTGATTGACTGGTGCATTGCGATCACGTAGTACTACTGTAGTTTTTCCTAGCTTTAGAGCAGTAACACTATTCGTTTTGATTGAAGCAATATTTGCATCTTCTATGGCTAAATAGTACTGATCGTTTAAGGAAATCTCTGTTAGTTTACCCATTTTCAATTGTAAAACACGGAAGTTAATGATGTCTCCTGTTAACATATAGACATCTGAGGGTTCGAGTATAATATTAGCCAGAACACTAATATATACTTCCATTTTTGCCACATGACTATATTCTGGGTGAGGAATGCTTATAGTAACCTAAAAGATACATCGACAAGTAATATTACTAACGAAATAAGTAATTATTTTTAACTGTAAATTACCTTAGCGGTACCGGTATTTATACCCTCTAGAAGCACCATATAACCTTTCTTACGTTGTGCTTCAAATTTTTCCAACGCTGGCGGCACCATGTGGTAGGGACTCTCACTAAATGTTAGAAACCTTAAAGCTGGTGCCCAATTTTTATTATCGCTTCGGCTGCTCAATGATGATATCACCCAACTAAACTCGATACCTTCAAGTGTTGTGAATTCGTTGCCTTGGGAATCTTCAGCACGCAACTCAAATGTCTCGGGTGCCTCCTCCAAAAACAGTTGACGTGTTGTCGTCCGTACACCCAACTTATCTATAACATCAAGTATAACATCACAGCGTAAGGATTCGCCACTACCAACTTCTTCCGCCAAAACGATGGCTGCGTTGTGGCGCCGCTCGCGGGTCAATACTGTCACAGTTGCTCGATGGGAGCATTCGCTTTCGATATCTTCATACAAGGGTGTAATAAGTATCAAATCTTGTCGCGATGACGTCCTGTAAAATACAATACAAATGTGTTCATTTAACGTGTTTAAATACTCATCAGCTGTATGCACCAAGGCAATAGTTGAGGTTAGATTTGGCGCGCTGCTGCAGCTGGTACAAATAAGAACTCCAAGGGAAACTTACCACTTGAAACAACCCTTTTCAATAACCTCCAATGTAAAATTCACTGATACTGTACTAAATATTGGCAGGAGCACACGTGGATAGTTGAATTTAATAGCTTCCGTAGCTCTTCCCAGAGCACAAAGGGTAAATATTACCCAAAACACTATGCACGCCATTTGTAATAAATGCAGACTTTTCTGTGTTATTATTTATCCGATTAATTTTGAAGTATAATTATTAATCAGCTAATAAACTTAATATTCAATTGCTAAATGAATTCGCGATATAAAATTCTACAAATGTGACAAACCTTGGTTTGTACATAGTTATAGTAGTAAAACTGTGGTGAAACCCCATCCTGAAGGTGAAATTTTCAGAGCTGAAATTCATTGTACTAAGAAATTTCTTGCACGCATGGTTGCACTTCTTTACCAAAAAAAATGTATGGTATTATATAAAAAAAAATGGGACTAATTATTATGAATATATATAAAATAATATATTTACTGGACTATGACAAGTGGCAAAATCTATATAAAACCTGAAATTTTAACATTTCGTACAAATACTCTGACAATGACAGTGAATAGCAGTTTCCAACAAAATGAATTTTTAATTCTTAATTAATTGATTTAATTTTCCAAAACAAAGGAAAAAAATGTGTTATACTATTTATTTAATAATATAGTAGGATTAAATTGGTAATTGGACGGCCCCAGACAATAATAGGGCAAAAGTACCCAATCCATTTGCAAAATCAATCCACATTCTCAACCTTATATAAACGAAAGTGCGGATTTTCTGTCAAAATTTTTTTATGTTCATGTAACTTGTATTAGAGTAACGGAAATTGAATTTCATGCGTTAAAAGCTAACCTATAATCCAAAATTTTTTTTGCGTGACGTTTTATTCTGATGAATTGTTGCCTGGTTATTTAAAATTAATTTTTTTGTAAAAATAAATAACTAAAAGAAACATTGAGTTTACTTACAAACTTTAATTTCGGGTTTTAATGTATTTTCTTGTAGCAAATTTAGAAATAATATTGATCATAAATCAAAACCCGTTCAAGACATGGAAACGAAATTCAGCACGTAGGTTTCCAGGTATGCAGGGAATGTTCCAGAAAAAATGGGCGGGATCGGTTAAGGTCTACGCCCTCTTTTATATGAAAGATTTTGAAGAAGATCGTAGATATATTAAATAGGCAATAACTTTGCCGAAAATAGCTTTACATCATTTATATTTCACTTTTAAAGCTTCCGTAAACGAAGAAATCCAAAAACCTAATAACACAGAAAAGAAAGGACGAAGCCTACAAGGCAACGCTGAGATCGAATGCAACGAGGAGTGTGTGTGAACACTACCGCGAGTTGAAGAGGGAAGCGAGGCGGCTTTGCCGGGCGAAAAAAAGAGAGGCAGAAAAGCGTGAAATAAAGGAGCTTGAGATGCTGGCCAAAGGGAATAATGCCCGAAAATTCTATCAAAAAATTCGGCGAATGACAGAAGGTTTTAAGCCCAGGGCAAACTCCTGTAAGAATGAGGACGGCGACCTGGTGGCCGATGTTCAGGGAGCACTCAGAATATGGAGGGATCACTTCTCTGCCCTTTTAAATGGAGAAACTGAGCAAGAAACCAGAGAAGATGCCGAACCCGAGCCCACAATCGAAGATGATGGAATTGACGTTCCACAACCCGACTATAATGAGGTGCGAATAGCAATATCCCGATTGAAAAACAATAAAGCAGCTGGTAAGGCGCATGCACCGGCTTCTATACAGAATATGGTTGGATGAATGCATGTCTGAAGTTTGGAATCTAAGAGTTGTCTGCCCAATCCACAAGAAGGGCGAACCTGCAAACTGCGCGAACTATCGCGGATTCAGCCTTTTGAATATCGCATATAAGGTCCTATCAAGCGTATTGTGCGAAAGACTGAAGCCTGATGTGAACAGACTGATTGGACCTTATCAGTGTGGCTTCAGACCTGGTAAATCTACCATCGACCAGATTTTTACAATACGCCAAATCTTGGAAAAAACCGTGAAAAAATAATCGACACACATCATCTCTTTGTTGATTTTAAAGCCGCTTTAGATAGCTCGAAAAGGATCTGCCTATATGCCGCAATGTCTGAATTTGGTTTCCCCGCAAAACTTATACGGCTATGCAAAATGACCTTGAGCAACACCGCCAGCTCGGTCGGCATTGGGAAGTACCTCTCCGAGCCGTTCGAAACTAAACGAGGTTTCAGACAGTGTGACCCCCTATCGTGCGATTTCTTTAATTTAATGCTGGAGAAAATAACACAAGCTGCAGAACTTAACCGCGCTGGAACAATATTTTATAAAAGCGTCCAACTCTTGGCATATGCTGACGATATTGATATCATTGGCCTTAACAACCGCGCCGTAACTTCTGCTTACTCCAAATTAGAAAAAGAAGCGGAGAAAATGGGATTGGTAGTGAACGAGGGCAAAACGAAGTACCTTCTGTCATCATGCAAGGAGTCACCGCATTCGCGCCTTGGAAACCAAGCCACTGTTGACAGCAATAATTTCGAAATAGTAAAGGACTTCGTTTACCTGGGAACCAGCATTAACACCAACAATAATGTTAGCCTAGAAATCTGACGAAGAATTACTCTTGCAAACAAATGCTACTTCGGACTGAGTAGGCAATTGAAAAGTAAAGTCCTCTTTCGGCGAACGAAGTACGTACTAACCTAAAAATATTTTTGGAAAACTTTTGATTTTAAACAATTGATATGAGCACAGTTGTAATTAAAACCATTAAAACTTATAAATGTGCTTTTAAAAAATTTTAGTAACTCAGCCATATATAAACGCACAGCGTTTACGGACGCCTAGAAGTATGTATGCAATTATTTGAGTAACCGCAACCAAAGCCCGTGCTTGGTTTTTGTTGGTCGAACGATGAATGGTTTTATTGTATATAGAAGTGGAAATTTATATTAACAATATTTGGACACATTTTAAATAAATAAATTTGTGTAAAACGATTCGTTGAACTAACAAAAATTATGAAACAACATAAATAAGATTGAGTTGCGTTTTCCTAAAGTAACTGATTTGTCTAATTAAATTTGCAACACAGCTCCCTGAAATTCGCGAAAAGCGTTAGCTGCAACCCCAATCCCACCATGGAGGTGAATATAACCAACTGATGGGTGCCCAGTTCTACTACTCGTTAGATTGTGGCTTTGTATTTCCAACCGCTCAAATGAAAACAATGCGAGGTAAGTGAATTCGCCTTGAATGAAAATAAGCCGGCACAGTGTTGCTTAGGAGAATATCCCACTAGGAATGTTTTGTATTAAAGTTATTGCTTATCTGGAATTCACTTCACTCCTGTAGCCCGATTCAGAAACTTTTAACCACGCCCCGAGCGTTAAGCTTATCGCCAAATTTTGGCGTTCGTTCTTAACGTAAATTCGATTCTGTAACTCTCTTTTAAAGCCGCTAAACAGCTGACTCTTGATGATGATAAAATATGGCAATACTGCTCTTTTCGCCGTATTTTGCACTAAATTACATGCAAAAAACTCAAAACTATTTTTTTTACTTTTTCCAAACGCTAAAACACAAAAATATATTAACGCGATTGTTAACACTTCGAAAATAATTTGCGACAGCTAACCACACCTTAGCTAACACTTTTCGTGTGGTTAAAAGTTAGCGAATAGGGCAAAGCGTTAAAAATGGTGTTAAGCCAAAGAGGATAGATATGTCAAAGAGGATATGAAAACAAGGCGAGGTAAGTGAATTCGCCTTGAATGAAAATAAGCCGGCACAGTGTTGCTTAGGAGAATATCCCACTAGGAATGTTTTGTATTAAAGTTATTGCTTATCTGGAATTCACTTCACTCCTGTAGCCCGATTCTGCAACTTTTAACCACGCGCCGAGCGTTAAGCTTATCGCCAAATTTTGGCGTCCGTTCTTAACGAAAATTCGATTCTGTAACTCTCTTTTAAAGCCGCTAAACAGCTGACCCTTGATGATGATAAAATATGGCAATACTGCTCTTTTCGCCGTATTTTGCACTAAATTACATGCAAAAAACTCAAAACTATTTTTTTTACTTTTTCCAAACGCTAAAACACAAAAATATATTAACGCGATTGTTAACACTTCGAAAATAATTTGCGACAGCTAACCACACCTTAGCTAACACTTTTCGTGTGGTTAAAAGTTAGCGAATAGGGCAAAGCGTTAAAAATGGTGTTAATCGAAGTTAAAATAGGTACAGAATCGACTTACTGGTGATCTAAATATATCTGAACGATTTCCATGTTGTGTTATTGAGTTAACTCAAAATTAAATTAAGGTCAAACTTCCTTTCGATGTGGAATTCACTAATGAAATTTTGTAGAAGTATTCTCTGATGTATTATAAAAAAAAGAGTCTTAAAACGCAGTTATGTTTTAATAAAATTGGTGAAGTTGATCCACTATTTTGGAATTTTTTTTCTGGCGATACACTATGCACAACTTCATTCACAAAATGTTTATGCATTCACTGCACTAACCGCTTATTATTTCACGAAGATATAAAAGCCTTGTTTTTTTTTACACGAATATACATCTGCGTTTGCGACTAAAAAAGACTGTCGTCGGCAATTGCGCATAATCCATAAAACTATTTGTCAGCACTGCTACTCAAATGTCAGATTAACAGATGTTTGATTATGAAGTAGAGCAACGCGCATACATACATATATTTTCTCTGTTGACATTTCGCTTATTAATAGTCGATGACAAAGCAGTTTGCTGAAAGTTGGTAAAACAGTATGCAAAATGTATAGAAAACTGCATCATACAACTTGGAAGTACTGATTTTATCCGCCACTATTCCATAGTAGCAGATAAAGTTGTGCGCTTATCAGTCCATACAACTATTAAGCGCAAACGCATATGCGTGTAAAAAAACAGGGCTGATTGCGTAATTGCTGATAACATCTTTCGGAACGGACTACGTATCTATCATTACGTCAACAGCTAAAACACGTCCAAAATGATCAGGAAATTATCTAAGCGAAAATCGTAACAGTTGGCAATGCAGTTCATGTAACCGCGATTCTATCGTACATGGCAACGCTGTCAAAAACCAAAGGCCATGTCTGATACAACTTTGGTGGCGCGTTGCGTGACATTTCATTTTTGACAGCTGATACAAAATGTACGTAGTTCAAAGTAACATGCCTCATAAACGTTTTTTTACGCACGTTGTTGTTGTTGTTGTTAACAGTGCTTCGCCCTGCCCCAGATTGGACAGGGTTAAACTGAAATAACAGCCCTTGGCCGGGTGAAAAAACCCGGGTCATTCCGGTGCGATAGAACCGGCTGTTGTGGGAACGCACGTCATCGCATAGACTTGACCAAGTCCTTTTTTTATGCGTACGTTGACATTTAGCTTTTATTAATGTATGTTTTAGTTGATGAGGTTCGAAAAAGCGAAAACCGTCAATAAGGTAACTTTGACCATATTTTCATAAACTTAAAACATTATAACACATTTTTGTGACACACACTTCACAAATAAACAATGCGCTTGCTTGCTTCATTGTGACATACCATTCGCGTTTTTCGTTTTCTTTCCAAAGTTTTAAGTGTCAAGCTACGCGGCAAAGTTTTATCAGATACCGCCTAAACAATGCGCAATGGAGAATAAAATGCAAACGCTAACGAAACTTTGTGTAAAAAAGCTTATTAACTCTTGTGAACTAGTATTTGTACAGAATTTTGTGGTATTTTTTGTCCACAAAAATATTTACAAAACACGTGCAATATTTCACGGTTACGCCAAGTTACCACCCATTTTGGTGGTTACGAAATTGAACTGCAACTTAAACCGTCAGAATACCAGCAAAAAGTTTCCAAATGAATTATTTGCTGGTAGAGCGAATGTTGTTACTACACTATCCCTACCGGACAGCTGTTTGGTCAGTGACAGCTCAGCTGATACTCAGGTCTTGGGTAGTGAGGCATCAGAATTGTGATAAGATTTCTATGGCGGTGGTGCAAAATCTTATCAAAACATTTGTGTATGTGTGGGCCGTTTGCATATGTGTGTCGCTCCACCTAAGACCTGAGTATCAGCTGAGTTGTCACTGATCAGTCAAATGTCTATATGGGTTAGTGCGCGTCAGGATTGTCCGGTAGGGATTATTACGGCATAACTGTGATTTTTCAGTCGCTGCGAAAAACTCGCAGGTACAGCGTCATTTGCCATATCTATGGTCGTCAGCTGTTCATTAAAAAAAATATTTATTAGGTTCTTGGTTAAAACTTTTAATGGATGACTATTAAAAAATGAGTGATAATGAAGCGGAAAGCTCTAGCAATGATGCAAAAGAAAATAGTTCTAAATTTGAATTAAAAGAAATCAGTGAAATCGAAAAGTTGGAGCGGGAAGAACTGTGTGTGTATATATTGGAGCTACATGAGCACTTAAATAAAAAAGATAAGGAAATCCAAAAATACAAAGAACTGGTAAGATCATTTTTAGTAATAGGGACTACTATCTAATAAAACGTACGTAAACTAATATTTGCAGTTACAACGAATTAAAGAGGACGTCAAAAAAACAGACAAAAAGGAGCCTCATGAGACCACTGAAGCCCCCACGCCTACAGCCAAAGCGGGGAAAGAAAAAGAAGGTGAGAACTTTTAGTTCTTTTATAATTTTATTTGTCAAGGTAATTCTATACGACCGTACGTACCTCCTAAAACACGTCCAAAGTTATCGGTAAAGGTATCAAAAGACGCGTTTTGACCTCAGTATCAATAATCTGAAGGCGGAAAAGAAATATTTTATTTCAGTGAATAGTTTTTGGCAAAAAATGGCCTAGGTCCGATCCCAAACGGGGGGACCTGATCCATGGTATTTATATGCAGAGCATCTTTCTGGGTAGGCAGTCTTCGGCCGCGCCTCAAAAAAATTACCCTTAGCCGGTCCAACACCGGCTACGCGATCCCCAGTATTTCTGCAAAAAACTCACTTCTGCACATTTCGGAACGCCCAATATGTGTGATTACAACAACCACATGAAAATGACAGAAAATTTCCAACTTTGCAAATATCACTTGATAGAAATATATAATTGAGTTTCCGCTTTCGTATTATTGATACCGAGGTCAAAGCGCGTCTTTTGATACCTTTCCCGATAATTTTCGACGTGTTTTAACAGTTACTTACGGTCGTATAGAATTACCTTTGTTAAATATGAGAAGTACGTACTACTCTTCAATTGGATCCCTATTTATGTTTGTGTAGTTAATTATTGCTAGCTACTGCAGCTACCAGTGCGGCACCTCGCCCGGAACCATCCTCCGAAAGCATTAGATCAAAACTAATTTTTGGGTCCACCAACTGACGCATTGTTTCACGCATATACGTATCGAAGTGTGGGTGAAACCGATAAACAGAACCATCTACGCCCACAACAACATGCGGTTCTGATATTTTATTGATTAATCCACTTAAGCCCACAGCAGCCAATTTCGCAGCACGTTTGGAAATGCACTCGCATATAAAGCGCAGTTTTTGGCAATCTTCCACTAATGCCTTTTCCAAGCTAAATAATTCCTTGAGTATGACTCGTGTTTGACGAAACTCTGGAAAACTGTCATTTTCGATTTCCGAAATAAAGCGTGTCTCAATGCAGCCAGCACACTTATTAAGAATATTAACGAAGTTTTGTTTGTCCGTGCAACGAATGAAAATTAGATCTTTAATAATGGCATCTTGTAGCACCAAACGTACCAGTTCACCCAAATACATTCCTAAAAAAACGAAATTTATCAGTTTTTAATTACAGCGCTTAATTGCAGTGGTATAAAACAAAATCAAACAAATAGTATCACACACTGAGCAACAGTTGCTTAATGGCATTGCACGTTACCTCCTATACCTTAGACGTTACCTACCTGATATCATTTTCTCAAATAATTGTGCTCCCGCATTCAGTGTTAATTTATCAACTTTACGATCATAATCAGTGCGCACAAATTCCAACTGCCCGCTTTCACCAAATGCACCCCATTCTGTATTTACTAATATATGACGCTTATCAGTTTTGTATTCTTCTTCTAATAAATCAGCATTTTCCACACGTTCCACATAACAAGCATTACAACCCGTACCAATAATAACACCAATGCGACATTCAGGATTCCTATGTGCACAGGACATAAGAGTACCGGTAGCATCATTTAAGACAGCCATTACTTCAATAACTAAATCACCACGGCGCTCTATTGCCTCTTTTAGTAAACGTACCACATCTTCTTGCTCTACACCAGCACATTTAAAACCTTTCGTCCAACGCACCAGCAACGCTTTTGTTAAACCCAATTGTACGCAGGGAAATGAGAATGTAAAACCGAGTGGTAAATGCTTTTCACCCAATGAATGTTCCAGAACAAACTCAGCCAAACAATTAGCTATGTGATCGAAGAGTTGTGTACCTTCGCCTATCATTAATTCTTTGGAGACTGCATATACCTTAGCATCAATTTCCGCTTCATGATGTCCTTTGAGTGATACAAGTAAAACACGAAAATTTGTACCACCCAGATCTAAAGCTAAATAGTCGCCCTTTTCATCACCCGTTGGCAAATCTTGTATATATGTCATATAACATTTTATATTTGCTTGCGGTTGTGTCGCTTTCGATAGACCTTTACGTATTTCGCTCGTAAAGCGTTTGTATACTTCTTGCAGTTGGGAATCGCTAATGATGAATTCTTTGAGAAAATCCTTTAAGTGTTGATCCTGCATTTTTTTGGGGTTTTTATAACAGTTATATTTTTCCTTTAAGTTTAAATTTATTTCGTTTTAAATGTGTGACTGCTCGCACAAGCTTATATTGCTGCTAACTTTCAAGGCGAGCGGTCGCTAATAGTCTGAATGGAAATTAATAAGTCTGGGACTGTTAACATGTAATATTTAGTTTTTGCAAAAAGCTGTTTTAAGACATTGCACAAATCTACTTGATAAGGAATCAACTTTTATTGCAATCGAGCATTTAAAAATCTGTTTTATAGTTTACAGTGGGGTTTTGCTTGATGTAATGAAATATTTATGTATTGGGTATTTTTAAATACTGTATAATTTGTGGCTAGTTAAAGTCTTAAATTTTGTCGGCGGGTTCTAAAACTTTTCTTTAGCTTGCTCTAAGGCCTTTTAAAACCCCACAACATAAGACTGGTTGAACTATCTCGTTGTTCTTGTAACGGTGGAAACGCTCTTCGGATATAGGCTGCCTATATTAATCCAGCACGCTTGAATATTCTGTAGTTATTTTGGTCTTTTTGTCTTAAGAGCGAGGTGAGAGTATAATTTCCGATAAAGTCGTGCGGGGTCAAATCAAACCTGATTTTTGTTTGACTAATCTAAGGAGAACTAAATTTTCTGTGGTAACTTTACAAGTAAAAAGTTAGGTTAGTGGTTTTAAAAAGTATGAAAACTATCTTCGTTGTCTTTTATCGAAACGGCAGTTTAAATTTGGCCGTAATTTCGGAAACTTTTTAATTTGTCATATTTTGCAAGATTAGTTCGTTATCACCCAAATGATCTAATTCAATGGATGGAATGAACTAGAAGTGGACTAATCCTTTATTGAACTAAAAACCCACCTCCGTGCCATACGTATATAATTCAATCATTTTATAATACAATT
This sequence comes from Merzomyia westermanni, assembly GCA_949987695.1. Taxonomy (NCBI): domain Eukaryota; kingdom Metazoa; phylum Arthropoda; class Insecta; order Diptera; family Tephritidae; genus Merzomyia; species Merzomyia westermanni. Next base: position 115,704,836 of record OX465293.1, read on the forward strand.
GCCAATTCCTGGATATTAAAAATAAAATCGTTTCATACTTTTAGGCGCTAAATATTGTTTTGGTTAACCTGTTAATCATTTTATAATACAATTGCCAATTCCTGGATATTAAAAATAAAATCGTTTCATACTTTTAGGCGCTAAATATTGTTTTGGTTAACCTGTTAATTTTCGAATATCACGTTTATATATTTAAAATATAAATAAATAGTTTACTAATATAATTTAATCAACTACTCCTTATTTATAGTAAGCATATAATTTTTTCGCTTTCTAACTTTCACCCACTGTAGATATGTATGTATATAATTCAATTTGCAATTTTCCACTGCATTTGAAATGTTTAGTTTAAGTATACAATTACATGCTGGTGTACATTGATAAGTTAACATATATGTATATATATACATTACCACAATTTACGCTATATAACTAAGCTTGTGAAAATATGATTAAAAAAACTATTAATATTACATTATAATTGTGTGGCATCCTCTATGTAAACCAACTGCATGCGAAATTTTAATTTCCAAAAACAAAAAAGCGCGGAAAAAGTAAGCAAGTACTGATAAGAAACGCCAAGGTAAATACATTGCATGTCGCTATAATCTATTGATAGCACAGTTCTTGTTGCTTTGAAACAGTGGCAAAAATCGAAGTGAAATTTCATCCCTCAGCTAGAGAATAATCCACCAAGACTTAGCGGCTTTGTTCTTGCTCACTTCCCATTTAGTATTTGTTAACGTGTACATAAGTTCCCATAAAGATAATGCCATGCTATACTAAGATATGAAGATATTTATGACTGAGTAAATATATAGAAAACCGTCCGTGTGACAAATGGCATTACACTGAACTCTTGCTTATTATAAACTACCTCAACAACTTGAGAAAGATAGTGCATTGCATTATTTAATTTACAATAGAGGGTTTTAAAACTTTAGTTCTAATATTAACTAAACATCAATTTGTTATTTGTTTGTCTTTTTTTCAGCAGTTAATATCGCTACTGTTGACAGTTTTGTGGATGAAATACGCCAAGCAGCCGAACAAGCGCAACATTTAAATGGTTTTGTTTATGAACCAACATCTGGACTGTATTATGATCAAAAGACTGGTTATTATTATAATGCGGTATGCTAATATAGATTTGAAATTTATAAATTTTTAATCTATTCTTTTACTTTTCTTTTAGGAATATGGTCTCTATTACGATGGCAATAATGGTTGCTATTACAACTATAATCAAGAAAAAAATCAATTTGAGTTTCATTCGCAAGCTCAAACACAAAAATCTGCAGAGGTGAGCTGTTGGTAGTAGAACTTTTTTATTTTCTTACATACATATATTTATATTTATTGATTTAAAATTGCAATAGTTTGTGGAGCAGTTAAGCTAAGACAAGCGCTTAAGTCTAAGTATAACAATGTAGCGTAACTTTAATAATTTTACTTTGAGCAACTCATGTTAGTGAACTTATGTAATTCAAGAAGTACCTTTTATTTTCTTAAATTGTGAATATTTTAACTATATATTTTTTTGTGAAGATCAGCCAAAACTCTGGCGATTCGGAATTCCCCAAGGAAGGAATCGTTCACAGGACCCCGCGGCCAGCAGCTGAGTGTCCTGGCTTAATATCTGGCAGTACTCCACCAAACCATCGGGAAATTTCAAAAAACTGAGATTTGTTGCATCTTTTATGCGCAAAAATGTGTAACTCTTTATTTGAGTGATAATTTTTTTAAACGATTTTTTATTATTTATGTATTAATAAATCACAGTTAAAATTACGCAAATGCCATTATCAAGCTAAATTTCGCTTGTTGATCTCATAAAAAATATATTTAGTATCCATTTTTGATCAAAATTTATATATGATTTTAAATTTATATATATGTATATATAGTTTGCATATGGTTTCACTAGATTTTTGTTTTTAAGTTTCTCTTATTAACTGCTCCCTACTATTAGCTTTGAAATGAAGGCTTAAAAAGCAAACCGATACTTCCAAAAACATACAAAGTTTTCACGCTTGCATTTATTAAAAATATTTCCCCTCCTTACAGTGCCACAAAACTACAAACGATAGAGATGAACTTACGAATTATGTAAATCATTCACTTATAAAAAGTTTTTCAAATCTTAACATTAACCGAATGCGTAACAATGCATTAGGTAAGCTTGGTTGCATGAAATGTCGATGAAAACGCGGATTTCTTTTCTACTGTTGCAGGATGATATTGCGGATGCGAACGAGGAAATTGTCGAATTCGATGAATTTGGTGGCGTAATAACCGATCAAGAACAACTACGAAAAATCAAAGAAGAGCGGATCAAGGAGGAAGAGGAAAAGCGTTCTTGGCGTAAAAAAAAGAAATCCAAAGATGTAAAATCTAGCAGAACGAGCCACAAGAAGGAGAAACATAAGTCGAAAAAACGTAAACGTTCACGTTCACGTAGGAAGTATGCTACCACGTCGAGTAGTGAGAGCGAAAGTCACAGCGAGAGAAAAACATCTAGAATGAAGCGTGCACGTAAAAGGTCATGCGATGATATGGAGGATGGTGAGTTAACCGATTATAGCAGCAAAAGCAGTGAAAGTGACAGCGATAGTGCGGACAGCCTGAAACGACAAAATACGGACGAGGAGGCATGTGCGGGTGGTGAGAGAAAAAAGGTTGCGACATTTTCTAGCGGTGGGCGTTTGCAAGGTTTGTTTAAAAAAAAAAAAAAAAATGGGAGTGTGCTAGGTTTCTGGAATGAAGGAAAAGAAATTCGCGTTTCAGTTAAACTAAAAATAGTATATTATATTATGTTGCGTTATTTTTAGTTTCTATAATAATTTGTATTATTATGTAAACTTTTATAAAATAAAATAAATAAATAAATATTTATCTTTATATAAGTAGTTTTATAATAATTTCTCTTTGTTCTTTTACATAAGAATTTCTTTTTGGTATTTCTTGCAGATATAGCCAAAAAGTATCCGCCCTCATTACGTATAATTGTACAGGAAAGCAATTTGGAGAGCTTAAAAGTTGGCAGTCTCAGCCTTATTACCTATAAAGGTGGCAGTTTGGGGCGTGAGGGCAGCCATGATGTTATAATTCCGGATGTCAATGTATCTAAGGTTGGTAGAATTGAAACGTAGCCGAAATTTAACTTAACTTAAAATAGAAAACGAAACAAAATGTAACAAACGTAACGAACCCAAACCAACATTAAATGGTTAGCATAATATAATAGAACATACGAGTTACATGACAGGACAACTTACAAGGTGAGGCGCTGTTTAATCTAGCGTACTAGACTGTTAACCGAAAAAGGACTGCAACATGGCATAGCAAAACTAAAAGATATGTACACAAGACAATATATAGTTTTTATTATTTTCAGGTGCACATGACATTCCGTTACGATCACAAAAAGGCCATATACAAATGTATCGATTTGGGCTCACGCAATGGCACCGTTCTCAATGGCACACGCATGTCCCCCGCTAAACAAGAGAGCTTGGAGTATGATTTAGTGCATGGTAGTGTTTTGCAAATTGGTCAAACTAAGTTACTTTGTCACATTCACAAGGGTAATACAACATGCGGGTTATGTGAGCCAGGCTTGTTGATAGAAACGGCGCGTGAAAACAGCGCCACGTTTTGTGGAACTGTTGCGTTAACACATCGCGAGCAATTGAAAAAGTTGCAGAAGAAATATGGACTGGAGAAAGAGAGTGAGTAGAGACTAAATATACTATACTCGTACAGTGCAACTGCCGCTTTTTTTACCGGAATGATTCCGACTGGCAAGTACGAATTATAACTACAAAGAAAGTATGCAACATACTTGAACTTTCTATACCTACAGTTAAGCTTAAATACATTTTCAATTTCTGAATTTAACGAGACGAGCTTTTCGATAGAGTAACTTTATGTGAGGCGAATGTGAAGCCATTTTGTCACATTCACTCAGTAAAATTATAAAAATGTTTATGTATTCGCACAAAAATCTAGCTCTACAGCGACTTTTCAAATTTTATACAGTTTATAATACTCGGTTATCATGTTTCTTTCGCAGAGTTTGTAGAGGCTAAACAGAACGTTGGCAATTATAATGATCGGGCTGCAACACGACGCATAAAAATCGGTAGCTCAACTGATGCCGAGAAAACACAAACAGCTTCTGTTAATACGTAAGTTTTTTGCTCTTCAGCATACAAGTTTCATCATTAAAACTAGTATTCCTTATATTTTTTTAGAGAAATACCTTCTGAAAATAAAGGCTTTAAAATGTTGTCCAAATTAGGATGGAATAAAGGAGAAACTTTGGGCAAAGCTACAGATGGTTCAGGTCTTTTAGAACCGGTTCGTATTGCTCTTATTTTTGTATACATATTTACAATAATTTAAACTTTTTCAACTATTTACACTTGTGACTTTACAGATTAATGTCTCATCCAATGAGGGCAAAAAGGGCTTAGGTTGCGAATTATCTACACCGTCCAGCTTAGCACTTTCTCAAGTAGATAAGCGCAAGATTGTAACTTGGCAGAAGGCACAGGAACGTTATAAGCAAACTGATATATTTGGGGATAGTGAAGAAAGTTCATAATAAATTGAGTTGTGTTTCGATATTAAATTATATTTCAAGGACTTATTGTTTATGATTATAAAATAAACATGGTACTATGTTTATAATAATCCATGTTTTTTCTATAACCTTCAGTATAAGATTTTTTCTTTCGAAACGGGAAATTAAATGGATTATATGCGATATTTGGCGAAGATGGTATGTATGTTGAGCTCCGATAAGCTTTATCCTGACTAAAAGGAAGTAAGTATATCGATAACGTAAAGCTTTCCTAGCATATCTTTGAGCCTTTTCGGGCATTTGGAGTGCAAGATTAAAATTCAGAAGTGGCATACTTACATATCTTGGAAGGTAGCAGGAGGGGATGTATCTACTGCATTGTGTTTGAGCTACTTTCGACACCCGATGGAGAACAGAATAACGGATATGCACCTTAACATAGTGCAGCAGTCTGTAGATTCTACCAATCTACCAGTTACATTGCACCAAATTATTGTACTGAAGAGACTACGTTTTCACGATTTTTTATTTTAAACTTTCTTTTAATATTCGCACATACATATAGAGATGAGTTAGTTAACTATGTGTTATACATAGAATTGTTTATTTATGTGTAATTTACTTTGTATTTTTTTCTCTAATTAAAATTACAACTTTCAACAATAATTCAATTTCATGCTAATAATTTTCCATTCCGTTAATCTATCAGTCAGTTAATTAAAATTTAATTGTAAATAAATATATATTCGATAATACATGAAGATCATATATATTATACATACATATATGATACATACATATATGATACATAAATATAATAGACACTCATACATGTGTGTATGTAATAGCATCAATAATAATAATTTAACTTTTAGTATATAATTAATTTAAGCATGATGCCAATTAATAAGTTAATTCATTTAATTAACGACTAAATACAATTCGTTTTCTTAAATTATTTACTAACTTTCTATACTAACAAAATATACCTACATGAATTTTATCTTATTTTAGTCTGTATGTAAGGGTGTGTGTATAGTTTAAAAGCCTCTTAAGATATGTTTTTAGTTTCTATATTTTTTAATTCGTATTTAATATGATTATGTGATAGAATGTATGTATTTATATGAGCTTTGAAATTTTATAACTATTTAATTCAATTTGCATCACTAAATTCGCTAACTTACATAATTGGAGCATATGTAAACAGTTTATTTGTGTTAGTGGGTGTGTAGAGAGGAAGAATTGTTGTATAGATAAAATATTGTGAAGGGAACTCAATTCGCTTGACTATAAGTGGAAAACCTGTAACTTATAATTTTTCAGCTGTGACAACTTTACATTTCAAATCAGTTCGTTTTCTTCTATTTACAAACTGATTATATATATATATTTTATTTAAACTAGTTGGTAGCTAGTTGATTAATGTATACATTTTGATACTTTTGATTTTGTATGATGTCAATAGTCAATATTAATTTTATTAAGTAGGCGAAAAATGTATAAATATCTTTTGGAAAAATAAGGACTGAAACGTGAAAACAAACCGAACTTCTAAGACTTGAAAAAATTATTCTTAGGACATTTTTTGAAGTTGGGACACTTAACAAACAGTTTATGCAGTTGAAATTATAAATAAAAAATTTGGGTTGCTATTGGTCGTTTTTGAAAAATAAAAAAAAAATTGTATACGGCGATCTTCAAACAAACTCTGAGATAAGGCGTTCTTCAATCTTTTAACGCCGAGACAGCATGATAAGGACTCTGCGTTTCTCTTGACCTAAATACTAAGCTTAAGTAATCTCTTTAAAAAAGTTTTTAGTGGAAGACTACTAGGGGTTGGTTCTTCGTTTAGGATAGTGTGTCTGTGTGTGAGTGAAGATGCTGAATATTTATAATGTTATATAATATTTTTTCTAAAAGCGTTTTTAATACATATATATTATTTTAACAATTATGCTACTATATATTTTTCTCCTCGCTTTCGCTTAATGGCATTCACCTGGTACTTTGATATCAATTAGAAAGCCAGTGTTGCAAGAATCTCGTCTTAGTTCACACCACGAATTGTATGTTCGATTGTTAACACCACATATTTTGCCCTCCTCAAAGCGTATTGACTAAAAATAACGGCAAAACCAACATTTTAAATATTCCGCTTTTATTTATTCATTTACATGTTACTTACCGTTGGACGGCGTTTCCTTGCACATTTATAGCTACAGGACACACAACGCGGCTCATGTGTTAACAAATCCACCAGGCACGTGTGTTTGTGGCCACAATTTATTTCACTACAGGTGGGACGATCGACTAGAATAAAAAAAAAAAATTAAATAGTAACCCCATATTTTTATTTGTATGAGTTCTTTTAATTCAAATGAATTCGGTTTGTTAAGGCAGTACTATCCCTACGTATCTCTTCAGGTCTATAGAAGCAAAATATAAGTTTAAGGATAACCGATGTTGTATACTATATGCCTTCGTTGCATTATTCGAATTGTTATTGGATAATTGGATATGCTAACTTTTATTCAGTTTGGTTCGGCCCGAGAATTCTGCTTTGGAATCGATATCCGATATATCCTTAGGTCCCTAGTATCGTATATTATTAATCATTTGTCTCCTCGAAGATTACGGCTGAGCTTCTCTTCAAATTTGCTATATTCTGCTTCCAATTTTTCCTACAAAGTTGGCGACTCGGAACGACATCTTTCACTCCCCAAAACCTTCGGGGAGTGTTTATGTCGTTACAAAGAACAACAACAGGTGCGATCCCGTTTCGAAAAAACGTTTACCAAATGTGGTGATGATATGTGACAGCATTGGAACCTGGTACCGCGGTGTGCTAGGCCAGCACTGTACCACCACACCACCGTGGTGTATACGCTTCTTTATAAACGAAGAACAGGACCCAGAAACCGACTAAACGGCAAATTAGAAAAGGTTCAACTTTCATAAAAGTAGGGATGACTTTGGGTCTTTACGGTGAACGGGGATAAGACGGTATGTATGAATAGAAAATGAGAAATGATGAGCTGCCCGAGCTTTTATGAGCCTTCGTAGCTAATTAAAATAGAAAGCTTTACCTGACAAGGTAATGTAATATGAGTGAACAAAGAAGCTCCGACTCAGAAGCCTTTCCTATAGACACCCATATGCAGCAGCAGATAAAAGCGCAGACTCTGACTAAGATGGAGAAAAAAGTAGGAGATATCCCAACTTGGTGTTTTCAATTGGCGTCAGTTATAAATGAATGAATGTCGGGCTTTGATACCCAATGGTCAAAATTGTTGTTGTTGTTGTAACAACAAAAACACTCCCCGAAGGTTTTGGGGGTTGCTGTCGAACTGACAGTCCTTGGCCGGATATGAATCCGGTCCTCTCCGGTACTCCCTTGCGGTACTGCCCGACTGTCGTGGTAGCGATTTGGTATGACCAGAGGAACCATCTAGGTCATGTCACCCCTCCTTCCGTAAGGAAGGAGAGATGGGTAATGAGAGGTGAGAGGCATCATATCCGTAGATCAACCAACGAGTTGCACGTCATTACCTTTGTGCATATTAGTCGCCTCTTACGACCGGTATGCTTACCTCGGGCATATTCTAAACCCTTAACCCGCAGGGGGTGGTCAAAATTGTGAAGCGGATTTGAAAAGTCATCAGCAGAGTCGAATACAATAGTTGCTTCCGTACCTTCGATTACTTGAAATGTTTCAATATTAGCTGATATATGACATCAGGGTCGCTTGACTTTGGAGCTTGTGACTTATTGATGGCTCTACGAACCTCTTTGTCGTCACTTTCCTTACCCAGATTTTTCATAAATTTCTCCTTATAGAAGTCCCAGATACCTCGTGGCTTCATTAGGGTTGGACCAGAGTGAAGTCGGTGTTAGAAGGGTCGGCTCAGTTGAGCAAAAAATTAGATGGTTAGTGTCATGAGGAAACACGCCGCATGTCGGGCAAACATTTGGCATGTCAGGGTTCAGTCTGGATAGGTAAGAGTTTTATCTGTTACAATATCCAGAACGAAGATGGGCCATCAGCCATTGTGAATGGGCATTTCTACTAAATTTGTTTGATCTCTAAACGTATTTGCAAATTGCGCAATTTTTCTTACCACACAAACAGCAATCTTCATGAAAATTACTTTACAGGCTTATCAACATCGATAACAATATGTGGAAACTCCACTACAATTTCTGCTAATGATAAATACCTAAAATAGCCCATATATAATAATATGCTTCCTTAAGGCGGAGTTAAAGGAAAACTTTCGGAATTAACCAGACGCAATTTTCTTCATTTTAACTCGCTGCGGGCAAATTCAGAGCCATTTAAAGAATGTTTGGTGTAAAGAATTTCCTATAAGTGGTGCAGCAACAAAATTGCATATAGCTAAATGCAGCTGCAACAACAAGGAAAATAATAAGACTAAACCAAAAAAATAAAATAAATAAACCTCAAGCATTCAAAATAGTTTTTTCTCTCTTTTCTTCTTTACTTGGACTTATTCGCTAGTTGCAGCCGTCGACTGGTCTCTGCTGTTATTTGTCTGCTGCGCTTGTCCGTCTGAGGCTGTCTGGCAAGGTTGCGTGGCATACCATAAACATAACTCTTTTTCACATTTTACAACTGCATTTGTTTGTGAATTTCAAAAAATATGGGCCTTTCGTGAAGGTAACCAAGTTAGTGTTGTTGTTGTTGTTGGATTAAGCTCGTCGCGCCATGCGCTCATTTGCGAAATGTTGCACCTTAATGCGAACAACACATTTTCCCGTCAAAATAATGTCTAGCCCATAGGTGAAACAACAACAACAGCAAAAGAGTGTGCCTGGCCTGCAACATTGTACTAATGTGCTCAATGGATGTATGTGTTCGTGTGTGCATAAATACTGCAATTTGCATGGTCATGTTCCCGTTGTGCAGTATGCAAAAAGAATTTTTTAACTGCAATCGAACTAGTCCGGAAAAGAGCATTATGGAAAAAAATCCCTTTCCAAGAATTTGTGAAAGACTAGAGTGGCCAGCTCCTACCGCAAAACCTATAGGAAGTTTTCCTTAGTCTAAAAGGAGTGGCGCTAAGCTCATGAACTTTAGACACTGTCATTTGTTTAAATACTACTGATCGTCCATACTCGCTGCACTGGATAATTCGCGAACGCCTTCCTCTCAACATACATTTCTCAAAAGCGACTCAACCGAAGCTATGCCTAACGGACAGATGTTTCCCCAACCTCTAATAGGCGTCATACAAAGTCCAGACAATTTAAGTTCATCAACTTCAAGGGTTTCATCTTTCTGCTAAAAGATTTCGAAGTTATACTGGATGTCCACATTAGAAGCCTGGTTAGTTACCGAAGTGGTGCATTTGGAGGAATCATATTACAAAAGAAATTAGTTTACTTTCGGGAAGCAAGCCAAGCATTCAGCTGGAGGCCCTAGAAGATTTCTGAGCATGATAAAACTACCGATTATGGGCAAACATGTAGCTCCGATTCAGTTTCGTGCAAAAAGAAGAAGCTAAGTCATACTTGGGATCGCATTCAGTGGGCATTCCCTTGCCCAACCACGGATTTATTAGTTGTCTAGCCCAGAAAAAAAGCTCAGTAAGGCACCCGTTAACCTATGGAAACCGAGAAAACGGCCCAAGCCTATTGGATTGCTCCTTATCTTCATGCCAGCAAAGGTGCTCAACTTGTCTTTATTCACACATATCATTCCTGAGACAGGACATCAAGGAAGAATGGCTATCTTGAAGGAAGCCAGACTTCCCTGCGCACATCAGCATGGACTTCCTATCATGCACAGTAACAGTACCGCATTGATCGTCAAAAATCGCTAGTTAAGTCACGGACTTTACTAAAATTTCGTGGCAAGAATACACACTGTGCCTGCTTCTTCGAATTTCCCTACAAAGAGGAGTTACTTCTGACATCAACTGGTTAGGGGGCTCAGAATGTTTGTCGTATTAAAGTTTGCGCGTCATAAGAGCAAGCTAAAATCCATGATCCGAAGGTTTTGCGGAGTGTAACAAATCGCTCCCACGGAAGTTGGCTGGTAATACCACAGCGTGTCCGAACCATTGCGGGAAAAGGACTATCCGACAGACAACACTACCCTAAACCTGCGGGGGACGCTCTGCTGCAATAAACTACCTCAGAGCATCTAAGAATCACAGCGCTAACAAACTCAGTGGCAAAAGGCAAAGAAACTTGTTGCTTCTTGATTGCGTGAAGTCCCAGAATTAATAATCTTTATTGCAAATTAAACCGTTATGTCTTCGAATTTTTCTCGTTTCTTCAGCTCAATAGAGTGATGCTATCCAATGGTACCAAACAGGTGCTCGATATGCCGGTGCATCGACAGGCTAGAGTCTGTCAGTTACCTTGTCAAAATTCGACAGTGATTCCGAAACAATCGGAGATAAGGAACGCAATCAGCCCATAGAGACCAGCTTTTACCTACTCGGGTTTTACCCCTCCCGCACGTCGAGAGTACCAGAATGATGCAAAACTTCCCCCAAGACTTACCTCTGTGGCCATCCTTTCTAAATAGCATCTTTCTTGGGTCTACCTCTGGCCGATGTCGTTGCCCATGATTTGGCCATGGGTTTCATACTAGTAGAAGGGGTAGTTGGTGACTGGTTGTTTTGGCTGCAGGATCATTATGTCTGCATCTTTTTTTCGTATTTGCAATGGTTATTACAACGTCCGCATTGTTGTTGTCACTGCAATGCGTAAACAACTGCAACAACATCACCAAGCTATGCAGGCGCTTCGAACTCAATAAACAACGACCGGTTGCTAGCCCAATCCGCAGACAAATTCATTGTAGTGGCGCGAAATTTTGCATTCAGTGACGTGCCTACGTCTGCTCGTTTGTTGGCCAGTCTGTCCTGCCCTGTCTGTTGTACCGTTTATGCGACCGTTTGCCCATTCGTCGCGGTCAGAGCTATAGCACAAATCAGCAACCCCAACCACAGACAGGCAACACAACAACAGGCCGCCTAGCCACAGCTACATCTTCAAAGTCTTACAGTCACAGTTGTAATCGCGTTAATCGCTGTTGCAGTCTCGTCTCGTTTGCTACACGCCCATTCGAAATAGTTTGCATTTATTTGCTGCATGTCCGCGTGGCTACTGTGTTGCGCATGCGCACGCGCACCTTACAAACGTACCCACATGTATGTAAGTTCGTTGTTCCCCGAAGGCCTTTCGTAGCGTTAACCAAAGGTTTGCAGTATCGACGATGTTGATATGTTCAACCGTTGCAATGCGTCTCGATACAATCGCTTACGACTTGCGGCGAAGTCTTCACTCGGCAGCAACAGCTGCCCCCCGCGCCCCCTCTGCATGTACACAAACGTACAAGCTGCAGGATCCCAAGTTAAAGCGTCTTGCCAGACAGTGAAAAACAACATCAACAACGTCTTTACTAAAATTTCTTAAAAAGTCTGCATTGTTTTGTGTCTGTTTGGCCTACGGCCAGCCAGTCACCGAACTTTACCATTCGACAGGTAATTTTTTACATCGGTATGTATGGTAGCGTACATGCATTTGGAGGGACGCATGCGCGTGAGTGCATTCGCGCCATGTGGTTATTGTTGTTCACGTTGTAGACATCGTTTGCGCCTGCGACGTCTCTGCCGTAGCGGTCTCGGTCTTCATAGTGACAAACAAACTCCTTTGGTTTTGCTTAAATTTGAAACGTGCCAGACGCATAAACAACAACCAAAGCCGAATGAAGGAGTTGAGCGCAACAAAAAAACAAAATTAACTGCGGAAGCAACAAAGTTGCAAAATTATGGCAGATCTGCTTGGGGTCTTGATGGTCTCAACCAATTTTTTTTATAGACATGTATATTGAAAATTGGTGTAATTTTTTATATTAATGGTTCAATAGAATAAAAATGATGGTTTACGGCTGTCTTCGTTAACTAGCTTTAAGCCAAGCTCTGGCGCGAGCTCTTCTTTAATCAGATGGTGCCACGTTAGGCTGGGTGCTAGATTCGGACAGTGAATGGAATTAATTTCCGTTGTGATATCTGTTTCAAGCTATTAAACGAATGATCAGGAGACTTGACATCACCTGGCCCGCGGTATTTAAGACGCGTCCTTGCGAAAGTGCTACCGCATGATTACTGTCCAGCCCCGCCCCCTCCTTACAGCTGAAGGTGGGATTTTTGCACGCTGCTGGCATTCCTATTAAGGGAAAGCCCTGGTAAAAAGCTTTTAAAAATAAATTTATAAGCCTGTGGGAACCTTAGAAGTATGGCTCAGCTGGGGTTAAAAGCTCACTAGAAGCATGTATCCGCTTTGAAAGTGGTGGTGTCAGCTCAAAGCTTGATTTAAAGACCAGAGACATTGATTAGATAAGCCAACGTTGAAGAAAATTCGACTAGATTTGTACTAACCTAGAGCTAGGAAATTTGACAACAGAACTAGGTTCAGCTCACTCTTTATGGACGTAGTTCATGACTTGCTGGTTTGCTTGTTTGTTTGTGTAGGGATAAAGGCAATCAACGAAGCTTTTGGGAGTGTTATCGGAATGACATTCCTTTGTCAGATATTCATCTGATCCGCTCAGTCACTAGCTCGACTGAGTGTGAGCGATTTAATATGACCACATCGAACTTATGAAAACTTATGTTATGGATACGTCTCCTTAATACTAGAGTACACGCGCCCATTTTTTACACCAAAGCACGCGTGACAGTACTGACTTGACGACAAGTTTAATGGAGAGGGCTTTCCTGGAACTGCGCCGTTCTACCATACAACGCTGTTGAGTTATCAACAAAAATGTTACCGTGGTCAACTATAGTAGGCCGCACGTACACTCCAGTGTTAATCGCCTGTGAACCGGGTCCGGGAAAAGAAATTCTCTGTTAGTGTGTCACATAAGCTGACGCTTAACTCATTAGCTCTTCACTGATTTCTTTAATAGAAGTCGAATGCAAGATTTAGGGAATTATCTACTCTTTTTGTTGTTGTTGTTGTACTTATGAGAGAAAAATAAAACATCAATCTACTCTAACGGAAATCTTCGTCACGTCCGGTTCGCCTGTGCACCCTCTGGCGTAGAGGTCAGATCGGCAGTTAGATATTTCAGTATGCCCTATGCCCGAGATAATTGAAATCCTGAACTCACCAAAGTGATAGGCAAACTCGAAAACGGCTAAACCGATTTGGATGAAGTTTGGGATTTGGTTTCTTAGACTTTCTACGCAGGTGTCACCACTGGGGATGTTTGAAATTTGTTTTAAATAATATTTTTTCAATGTAGAGGAAACCTTTGAGTAGCTAAATTATATGACCAACTCGGAAAATGATATATCAAAGCTCAGCTGGCGAGAAAATTTTCAATAAACTGAGAGAGCGGTTTAATGCATTCCAGCTACCTTGACTACTGATTGCCAAATATTACTTCGAGCTCAACGGCCTCGAAATTTTTTGCCTTTATCTGCATCCGGTTCAAAAAGGCAATGGAGAAAAATTCATCCTAGACTTGTTTTGTGCCACTCCAACCCTTGTTCAAATAATATGATTTAGATACAGATCTGTTACTAATCGTAATGATTACCGGTTTGATTAATAATTTTCTTGATAATACATTTAATGATTGATTACCAAATACTTTAAATTTTTAATGATTATTTCCCAATTAATTATAAAAATAATCAAAAAAAATTTTTTTTTAATTTTTTTTTTATTATTTTTGATCTTTTTCAGTATTGTTGTAAAATCACATAAATATACACATAAACAATACTGAAAAAAAAAAAAAACAAAAATATTCAAAAGTAATCAAAAAAAATAATCGAAAGTATTCAAAACCACTTTTTTTTTGGATTATTTTGATTTAAAAATATATATTTTTTTGAATTTTTCTAATCGTAATAAATTAATAATTAAAAAAAAAAAAAACAAAAAATCAAAAATAATCAAAAGCAAGCAAAACAACTTTTTTTTTTTTTGATTATTTTTGATCTTTTTCAGTATTGTTGTAGAAGCACATAAATATACACATAAACAATACTGAAAAAAAACAAAATAATAATAATAAAAAAAATCAAAAGTATTAAAAAAAAATAATCGAAAGTAATCAAAACCAATTTTTTTGATTTAAAAAAATATGTTTTTTCATTTTTCTAATCGAAATAAGTTAATAATTCCCTTTTCTTGAAAAACAATTAAAATAATCATTACCAATTAAAGAAGCCGTCTAATTAATTGATTACTAATTACTAATCAAATTTAACAGGTCTGATCAAATAGCGAGCCATTGTGTTTTTATTCATTGCGTTTTTCTCATATTAGCATAAAGCCCATACAAGGATCTTTGTTTGTCCAGAAATGATATAACTCCTCAATTGCCTGCTTAATCTCAAGTGGCACCTGTCCTGAGTTGCCATCGAGATCAGCTGAAGAAACCACATGATAATGTTCTTCTATCATATACCTATATTAGCCTAGAACAAGCTGCTGATGATGACTTGTGAGTTGACCTTACCACGGTTCTTATGCGATAAAAATTTCGAGAATGAATCCCACATTTGGTCGTACCGCAAATACATTTTCTCTTTGTTCTTTGTAGCTCTACTGATCATAGCTCTGCTTTATTTTGTGTAGGTCGCAAGCTCTTAAAACAATTGCAATCATTATTTAATTTAATTATAGACTAGACACCTCTGTGGACTTGCTTGTATTTGCAATAAAGACAAGACTTTCATAAAAACAATAAAAAAAAAGTTAAAAACCTATATATAACATTGTATTTCTATATATCATCTTGAGACAATCTTGTCACATGCAAATTGACTAATCGCCCCGCGTTGAATTTCTCAACAATTAATCAAACGTCAATAGAGACGCGAGCCGTTTGCAGCAACTCACATCCGACGACAACACGGGACCAGCTATTAAAAATTAATTACACAAATTAATGCCTCCACGAGTAAGCAAACACAATCGCCATGCAACGAATGTAAACGCTGCATTCAGAGACGTCTACACACATGGGTAGAACTATTAGGGAGGCTACGAATATTGTTTATGGGATTTGATTTGGTGAGTCTGGCAACAGTGATTGATTTACCCAAGCACTAAGTGATTGTGTTTATGTGGGGAATCGACTCTGAAGTAAAAACTTTTCAGAATCTTCAATGGTCTTCAGAGGTACACGGGAATATAGCTGCTATACTTCCAGCTTTCTCATTAAATGTGACCCAAACACGGGTATGGGTATCTTTAGTATAGGAATCCCACAAACAATTTGTGCTAGCAGGAATACGTGTGATAAACATTATATTACCATGGTTTGGCTTAAAAATGAAAATACATGGTCACATCCCAAGAAAGTGGAGCTTAAGAGCCTCTCAGAGGCTAGCCTTATAAAGTTCTGGCGGATAATTCCTTGCTTTTGAAGAACATTATCCCACAATTGCCGCGAGCTTTGGCCAGCACCCAAATAAAGAACTCAGTACATACAGCAGCAAAGGAAAAATCTGTTCAACATTTCAAGGTACACCTCCACCTAAACATCGGTGAAGAAACCGTTCAATTACACGCAGTATTTATTTAGTAAAGCTCGTAAAAACATACATACATATGTACAAGTGGACAGGCAGTAGTTAAATATATTAATACTTTGGCTTCTGCTGCTCTATATAATTAATACCGATATATATATGTAATATCTTTTATGTATAGACATGGGATGTTCCAATTTTACTATTTGTATAAAACAGTTTTGATCCAACTTTTATGGGCCAACTGTGTAAAGGAAAAATAGACCTAAAACTGTTTGTTGGATATAAAGCCATACATTGGTGAAAACTGCAATTAATTATGTATAGCGGTTTTTGAGTGATGCGCGAACAAACAGGAATACAGAGAGACAGACTGGAAAAAATTTCAAAACTGCTTGTACTGCCTTAACTGTGTCCTTCCAAAGTTCGGCCAGCAGTACTTTACTTTTGTCAATAACCGATCCACCCTAGCATTAGCAGTATTCGTGCTTGATAGACGAGCGCGTGAACTGCAATGCAAGCAATCAAGCCAGACATCGTGCATGTAGTTGATTGAGTGTGAAACTGAACGATGATGTGTGGTGCTGATATTGTTGGTGGTGGTGCAATGTGAAGCGATTGTGTTGATGAAAATGATGTGAAACAATACGTTTGTTATCATGTGATGGACAAGGACAGCTACCAGACGCAGAAAGACAATGCAGCGATTATGCTGCGTACTGATTCAGTGATCAAATTTGATGACCTAGGGAGCTTCATTCAGCTACGACCATTGTAGTTTGCGGTTTTGTAAGAGATTGATTGAATGAAAGCAAATGCGGCTATAGAGTTATTGTGCGTATGCCCACGCATTTGTAGGTGGTGTGTGTGTATGTGTGTGTGAGGTTAAATACAACAATTGTACAGCAGGTAACTGGTTTAGTGGGACAGGACGTTTCCATTTATTTTATTTTATTATTATTTTAATTGCTGAGCTCAATTGTCTGCCACTGTCACTGCTTAAAAAATAACAGCTCGTATAATTATTGTAAACATGAAGCAGAACAACAAGTACAACTCACAGATTACAACAAGCATTGCACACTGGGGCCGGAAGGTTCAAAATTACCTAGAGAACACAAAAGTCAAGGTTTCCAAAAGTTGAATCATTCCAAATTATCTAGTTGGAATAAAACTCAACCTATGAAAAAAGGAGTTTTGGTCTCTAACCCTAGGTTTCACGGGAGTATTCGAAGTTAAATATTTTTACCACCTGCAGAAAAATGTGAACAAAAATTAAAATAGTAGTGTAGAGGAATCCGATATGAAAAAATAGCTTTTTTTTGCTTAAAATAATTGCTATTTTTGAATAAAAAGTAAAATTTATTATTTAATTCAATTAATCTGTAGCCATAAACTAATTTTGGGCTTTTTTTCTAATATGTAGTGTGGCGAAGTTTCATCAAAAAATTTATTGATAGTACCAATATATAAAGCTAAAGTCTTTATTGGTTGTTCAACTACCATGTTTCGTAACCAGTTCTGTTTGACTAATTATTTCCTTGAGAATCCATTTCATGATTGATTACCATTACTTTAAATTTTTAATGGTTGTTTTCCAATTAATTAAAAAAATAATCAAAAAAAGTTGTTTTGATTACTTTGGATTTTTTTCTATATTATTTTTAATTATTTTCAGTATTGCTGTAGAAGCACATAAATACGAGTATACACATCAACAATACTGAAAAAAAATCAAAAATAAAATAAAAAAAATCAAAAAAATCTAAAATAATCAAAAGTAATCAAAATACCTTTTTTTTTGATAATTTTTGATTATTTCTAATTATTTTTTATTTTTTTTTCTAATAGTAATCAATTAATAATTGCATTTGCTTCAAAAACAATGCAAATAATCATTACCGATAAAAAAACAGTCTAATTAATTGCTTACTAAGTACTAATCAAATTTAACAGGTCTGTTCGTAACGGAACAGAATTCCAAAATAAAACGGAAAAAGGGGCGCTAAATGTACGCTTTAAAATACTAAAGTAAGCGAAATAATAAAAATACCGGAAGAAGACTGTTACGTGAACACAACCTTTATGCTCGAAGCCCACGTAATATGCCTCTTTTGGAAAAAAATTATGTCACACGCAGACTTGACTTTGACAAACAGTGTTTGGATTGGCATATTCGAAAATGGAGACATTTTGAGGACAGATGAGTTCAAAGTTGTTTTATACGGAGGTAAGAGTTCTCGTGAGTATGTTAGATGGCCCTCAAACACAGAATATCATCAAAAGAATATTGGAAAAGCCTTTATACATGGCGGATTCAGTAAAATAGTATAGGCTGGTTTTCATACAATTGTGTAGTGCCTATATTTTAGATTAAAACTATCATGGACCAGAAATTACATGCTGAAATTATGGAAGGCGTTATGCTTCCTTCGGGACAATGAAATTCAGGTCACTGAGTGGCCAATACAATCTCTTGACCAGAAACCCATAAAACTCTCACGGGAAGCCAAGCGGGGTTTGGTCCCTAACTCCAGACTATAAGGAGATAATCGTCCATCCTACATTTGTGAACAAGCTTGAATTTTGTATTCTCAGGGTGAGTTTGAGCCGAATTAGCCTTCCGTCCCCAGTGTGTATTGGTTGGTAATTTGCAGCAATGGCTATAAGCTTAAGAGAAAAGACATATTTAATTACATGCTCCACGTCCACGAAATACCACTCGGGGCGAAGGGAACTTGTAAACACAATGCATGCTCGCTTGCTCCGTTTGAGGCGTTACTTCAAAACAACATAAAAAGACGCATACGCCCCAGCAGCACCACAGCCATAGCTGGCGCGCCCAGTCACTAGCCGATATCTACCCCGTAAACTCCTGCACTTCTAGTTAGCCCGACAGATGTTTTATTGTAGAGTTTTTGATCACAGGTAGTCACAATAACAACAATAATAGCGATGGTGCTTTTAAGCTTCTCATAAAAATGGTGTAATTGCTGTGAGCTTTGATAAGAGTTCGGACGCAGAAAATATTAAAAGTGCAGTAGTAGGTATTTTCCGTAATTGATGGTAATAAAAAAATGCAATTAAATATTTTACGGTACAAAAATGAAAAATAATAAAAGTTAAAACAAAAGAAATTTGATAAAATGTGTAAAAAAATTAAAAGTTTAAGTGAAATTAATGTTTACATACCCAATAGTAGGCTGAGGTGTATAATAAGTGTATCAGGGGTCTAGGATGCGGTATAAGAGACTATGATTCTGAAAATATTCGAGAGGGAACTTATTCCAAAGATGCAGGACCATTTGCGCATTGGCTACGAGAATGGAGTGCAAACCCTTAAACTCTTATAAGTTGTCATCTTTCAGTACGCTGGGGCGCGGAGGGAGGCATATCGTCCTTGTCGTCGACGCAAATGTCCACTACCATGTTTGGGATTTTGAGAATATAAATCAACCGTTTGAGCGGTGTTTTCCTTGCTTATTCCAAAGTAGTTTCCAAGTAGTTAATAAGTGGAGCACTCCCAGGTAGGTGGGAACGACGTCTAGTAATATGGTAATGCTTTGTTCAGAATCAAGCATAGCAGTGCCCGATTAGACCTCCTTCGATGGTGTTGTTCCTCTTCTCCTGCTTCTATAAGCGCAGTGAAAGGAAGGGAGCAAACTACAACTTATGCTATAGACTTATTTGCTTATGTTTTGTTTTGCGGTTATTGGATGGTTGGTTGGAGTGGCGAGTCCCATATGACTCCAATTAGCGCTTATACGCCGTTTTGATACCACATCTCGTGAATTAACCAATGAAAACTATAACAGAAAGCTAGCTTGGTGGGACTCCTGCGCCTCTATATCCATGCCGTTGAGTTTAAAAATTTTAGAAGCTCCCTGGCCTTCATATCGCTAAACGCGGAAAGGCTCCCGAACAGGGGTTTCCTAGAAACTTTATTCTACTAAGGCGCACGCTGCACGGATGGGTCTGGAGCATAATTCCTCGTGCCGCAGTTGCAACCTTGCGGGGCGGAATAGACAGTCGAGCACTTGCTGTGCGTTTGTACAGAGCACTGCCGGGATAGTCCAATGCGCAGTGAGCACCGCCACTAGTTTGAAAAGGTCCCTTCTATTTACGCTCAGAAGGGTCAAAGATCGTATCTTGTTGTAGGAGGGCCACAGACTCCTTGACAATCTGCAGGACTGCAACCGCTTCCACCTATCCTTAGCCTCATTTAGCCAGTGCTGAGAGATCCGACCCTTCAAGAGTCCCAGGGGTGCAAGGACCTCCTACGACAGGCAACCAATTCACGAGTTCAAATGATATTTAAGTAACACCGTTCTGACCATATAAAAACACTACCTGGTATACAAAAAATCATAAATTTTTTTTTCAAAATTATCGTAGTCCACTAAAGAATGGTTTGCGCTGTCAGCAACCAACTCGCCATGCACATAAAAACCAGTTAAGCGTCTCCTCCAACTGCAGCGTCTCCTCCGACGCAGCTCCGCGACGAATTGGCAAATTGCTTCTTTGTACGAGTCACTGTTGCACCGGCTACTGGAGTTGCTTGTTTAGCCTTTACGGGAAGTGGGTGTTAACATGCCACAATTCATTCAGTTTGTCGTAGTCAGATGTGCAAATGCAAATTATATATGACATTATATTTGATTATTCGTCTTGTAGTGCATTAGCTTAGGTGGGGGGCGGAACACTAAATATGTGTGGCAAAGTATTTATCAATGTTACGTGCGGTGTGAAATGGAATGTGCATAGATTAGTGATATTTGCTACATTTCCGGCTTATGTGAATAATGGATCAACTAGAAATTAAAGCCAAATAACGGTGTATTTGCTATGATTGATTTAAATGCTACAGGAAGCTCGAAATCTTGACTTAATGAAGACTTGGGTGTACGAGCGGGGATCCGTATACTCATCAGAGCTCCTGAATAGTTCTAAACCAATTAGAAAAGAGAGGTAAAATCCATCAGTCCTTTTGCCGTTTCTTACATTGGAAAGCCACGCAGAAAGAAAAGGGAAGCCATGGTGGGAATGAGACTGCGTCGCCATGTACTAACTTTCACGGACGTGAACGATTTTCTTCAACACAATGTTTATTTTAGTCTATGCGTCGTCTATGAGGAGACGGATAGTAAGCCAGACCTGGGGATTCTAACGACAAGATGAGCAAGGAAGTGGTCCGAGGGTGGTGATTGCTTGACTGCGCCTAAAGTCGAAGTATGGTCCACCGTACAATGATCCACAGCTTGAGGGTATTTTTGTTTTTGTTGTTGTTGTAGCCGCAAAACAAATAAAAAAATAAATATTTGGCGCCATATACCTCTGAGGAGATTAAGGCCGAGCTTCTCTACCAATTTGTTTTCTGCTTTTAATTTTTCCTACAAATTGGCGGGATCTACAGTTTGTTGCCGACTCCGAATGGCATGAACGGATGAATTTTTGCTGAGAAGCCTTCCATGGCAGAAATACACTCAAAGAGTTTGCCAAACCATTGCCGAGGGGCGACCACGTTTTGAAAAAAACTTTTCTAAACCACATTTGATGTTGCTTGTACCAGGACTCGAACCTGCGGCCGCCTAACACTCCTTGAATTTTTGGGGCGTGATTAGGATATCAACCGTTTTTTGCCGGAATGAATTCATTTAGTACTTATGGTACTACCCCGACTGCCGGAAACAAGTTGCGCACGATAAAGCGGGACGCTATAGGATTCCAGCTATCCCGGAAGAAAGAGAAATACGCTTCCTTCGAGACCATAGTATTTACGAGTGCAGAAGTCATGCGATTCTAAGACTGAAAAGAAACGCTTATTTAGAAAAATTTTATCTTCCGTGTTGTAGTACTGGATTCTTGGAGCTTAGCTGTGGTAGAGAAGCGCAGTACTAGCGTATAAAAGTATGGGCCCAACGCCGACCGAACGTTAATGCCAATAGCACCAAGCTGGATAAGGCTATAGGGTCAGCCATACGGTAGGGTTTGGCTGGTTTAGTCTAGTGAAATGGAACGAAAGAAATACAAGGGTCCAATACACTTTGATTTATAAACAAGGTTATATCGGCAAAAGTCATGAAAAGGATAAGAATTTAAAGCAGCAGGCTAGAAGTTTTGAGATAGTCCCCAACTGAAACTGATTATCTTCAGGGTTTGTGAACAGAAATCGTTTTATTTAAAGTATGTAGGGCATATCTTTAGAGCAAACAATTTTTCCCACCTATGCTAAGACATGGAAAGCTTGTCTAAAAACGTCTGACTCAAGTCAATGAAGATCTCAAAATATTCTTGGCAGTGAAAAAACCCTATGAATATTTTCGGCTTTGAGTAATAGAATCATTAACACCAAGAAGAGAGCTTGTAATGTTAGTGCACCTTATGCGATGGAGACTCCACAAGATGGTGGTTCCCGCGGTCAGTGGGGTTTTGCAAGGGGCATCAGTGTACTGATGTACTTTCTTTTTGGTTTAACAGCCAAACACTTCACGAATCCCAGCCGGTTATATGCTTAGATTATAAATACGGAAGATTTTGAGGAGCGTTGCTGAAGTAAAGTGAATGAAGTCTGTGAGTGCTCCCATTTATCCAAAAAACGACAATTATAATATGGCTTCGGCTGTTGATCTAAAAGTCGACAAAGCACTGTTGGAACGACCACTCGTTATTTTCAGATTCGAAGAGAGCATGATTCATTTTACGCAGCATCTGAAAGTTTCCAAACATTTTTAAGTTGGCAGAAATCCGCTCCTCATTGATGAACACATACATTCATACAACTCCACCTAGACACACAAACGACATTCCACGTTCGACCTTAAGTAAGTGCAACTTATTACATCCCATCCACCTTGAGACAGCTGTTTTCGCTCACAATCCGCATTTCAATTTTTACACATTATTATTTTTCTTCGCCACTTCTTTTTGTTGCTGGCCACTTCTTTTTGTTGCTGTGTACCCCGTAATGCCTCTAACCGTGTGTGTATAACCGATAATATACTAGCATTCCAGTATTTAAAATTAACTTAATGGTCTGAGCGAAAATTAAGGCATAAAAATACAATTGCAACTGCCACATCCACAGCTACTGGTCTTCAGCACTTCTACACGACACTTTGGTTAAAGCCCAATAGCAGTCAGATGCATCCCGACCGCCACCAACCATCCAGCCAGCCATTTAGCAAATTCATCGATAGCGAGCAGTAATCTTCACAGTGTTGAGGAGTATGGGGAAACTGCCATGAAGCTCATAAATGACAGCCATTCTATTACGACTGCTGCGAATATTTAACTATCGTAACTGCGCTGTGTTGTTGTAGCTACTGTTTTTACTGCTGCAGTTGAGCTATTTCAAAACTATAGTTTTTGTTGTTGTTGTTTTTGCACGTCTGCGGCTGCAATGCAAAATGAGTAACTCATAAATTCTGCATCAGCAACTGCTGCATCGGGCATTGTGCATATGAAGCATTGGAGACATGCATTTGGATATACTTATACTACAGTCACTCACAAGGGAAATGGGACAATCAATTTTAAAAAATTTTTTTGCATCGCTCTCAGATTTTCTTATTATAAAATAATCGAAAGCCTGCAATTTATTGTATCGCAAACATATTTTTGCATATTTTTTTTACCATACTGAAGGTCCCTGTTTCAAGTCCAGTGGCAGATAAATCCTTTTAATGATTGATAACCATTACTTTCAATTTTTAATGATTATTTTCCAATTAATTAAAAAAATAATTAAAAAATCATGATTTTTTACGATTATTAAAAAAAATATAAAATTATCAAAAAAAAGTTGTTTTGGCAATTTTTTATTTTTTTTTGATTAAAAAAAAGTTGTTTTGATTACTTTTGATAATTTTTGATTTTTTTCAGTATTGTTGTAGAAGCACATAAATATACACATCAACAATACTGAAAAAAACCAAAAATAATTAAAATTGACTTTTCGAGCTCTAGGCCACCAATGTAACTTTACACAATAAATAAAACCAAGTACAAATAGCTTTATATATGTATATATATTTCGTCGATATTTCGAATTTATTCTAAATTCATCTTCAGGACTGAAACAAAACAAAGTATGTCAAACCAAAACATAAACAATCATAACCACCTACTTACACTCTTGAGTGCACCTGGTCGACTGATTTATCAAAATTAACATTATTCACGAGAAAAAAAAAAAAAAAAAAAAAAAAAAAAAAAAAAAAAAAAAAAAATAATTAAAGGTAATCAAAACAACTTTTTTTGATTTGTTTTGATTTTGAAAAACAATTAAAATAATCATTATCAATTAAAAAAGCCGTCTAATTAATTGATTACTAATTACTAAATTTACCAGGTCTGTTTAGGATATAATTTTTACGTGAGCGGAATTACCAAAGTTGTGACGATTTGCAGCTTAACTCGTAAATTTGAGTTTGCCATAAAATGGAGTTCAAAGTTTGAAATTCATATTTGAAAAAAGGGAAACAGTATGAACATTCTTAAATCAATTCTTAGTGGGTTATTTGCAATAGTTGAGGGATTACAAAGTAAGCAGATCAAAATGTAGTATTTCTCGTTTAAGCTTTGTATTAAAAGTAGCAATAATCAGTTAAGTAGACTTAAGCGATTTAAAATTATTGTTTTTAGAATGTCACTGGCCAGAGATGCCCTTTCAACGACTTCAGCCTTTTCGGGTCGACTTAATACCTTGCCAGTTTGCTGATGTTAAAATTAAATATTTTTCTAAGCGTCTAGAAATATTTTATTGTGCAGCAGATAGATGTGTCAATGCAAATATTGCAAACTATTCAGTAAAAAACAATATTTAGACAAATGGCAGCCGTTTTTAAAAACATAATATTTACATATATCATTTACTGGCCAAGCACCTAACATTTCAAAATCAAACTAATTATACACTTTAAATAATTTTTTAATTTTATAGCCGACGGCTGAATGGAAAATCAGCGTAGTTCATATTTTTTTTAACGAAATATTTCAGAATTCGATTGCATTTGATTGAAAAATGTCCTATCTGAGATGTATAGGTATTGAAATTTCGCTCAGAGAAGTCGTTCTTCGTCCAAATTTTCAAATAGCTGAGTAATTTTTTCCAAAAAAAAATTAACAAATTTTTTCATATTAATATTTTCTTTCTTATCCCAGTAGAACTTGAAGCGAGATCTCCCTAAGCGATGAATAAGAGAGTTCTCTCTTTGGCATTCTTTTGGAAAAATAGAAGATTATAAATTAATTTTCAGCTCTCATGCTACTCTTTGTGAAGGACAAGGAGAGATACCCCCAAGCGATGAATAAGAGAGTAATTCCCTTAATATCCTTTCGGATCAATAGAAGAGATTTCTACACTCTGTGCTCCGATTTTACTAATCTTGAAGCAGTAAGTAGAGACTTTTCCAACTTCTACTTCTAGCCAACACCTTTTCGAGTAAGCTAAATTTCAACAAACGAAAAAAAATTAAATGGAAAAAATGGGTAGAAATATGAGAAACAAACACAATTTAAATAAAGATTTGAATTATAATTATGGTTTTCCATAATAAATTTCTTATTTGCTGATATGAGAGGTATTTATGTATAAGTTCAACTATTTTATTGCTTCCATTCCTTCATTTGCTTCCATAGAGGGCTTAAGGCATGATCCTCCAAAGATAGTTTATTGGTCTTTTAGGAGAAATGTAAAATGTCTCCCTCATTACTCACCTGCGAGGCTTTCAAAAATTCTGAAAAACTTTCCCATTAGTCGATTGCTATTCATAAAAAAGTAATAGCAAAAACTCCATTATTATTTTTTTGGGAGGTGAAAGGGAGTTTTTCTTTTACTCGTCCTTCTAGGACATGCAATGTTAAAAGAGAATATACAAAATTATATGGTAATACACAGAAGTATAGGGAGTAGTCCAATACTTGCAAGGGAGTACTCCGGGATTAATAAAATGATGACATAACAACAACTTTGTTGCTGCGCATCAACCCTGAAATTAGACTCCCTTACTTGCTGAGGCTGGAGTTTGCCGAAGCCATATACAAATATCTCTTATGCATGGGATATCTAGAAAGGGACTAGGTTCTGTATAGAATTTTGTAGGTTAGAACTGCATGGAGGGCTTTAAAATTGATTTTGAGAATGAAATATTCAAAACTAGAGGGACCGGCAGACCTTGTCCTGCCCAGATATTTACCTGAATGGATCTAGAAATATTGGCTTTTCCTATCCCTATCATTATCTCTATCACTATCCCCATCCTCATTCCTATCTCTATCCCTATCCCTATAGATGTAACTATTTCACACACACACAATTCCACTTCACCATCGATCGATCCATTATTGAGCTTTTCTAACAAAAAAAAAATTATAAAAATTCGCACAACACAAAATGTATTGGAAAACAAAACTTTTTTTCAGGAATTTTTCGGGAATTTTATTGGGTATTCTCCTATTCTGGCCAGAGAACAATCTAAATTAGTGTCAATCATTCAAATCGGTGCAGACGTTCTTGAGTTATGAGCGTTGGAACTAACGTCACTTTCTTTTATATATATAGATTTAAAAGAATGGAATGTCCCATTTTGAAAAAGAGTGAATGTATGTATCCATGTATGTGTGAGCTGTTGTGACGATTGGCTTTGTGTAATACAGGTAGCTGAAGGTTTCGTTATCGCTGTAGTTTTGCTGACTAACTTATGCTCCTTGCAGTTTTTGTTGTTGCACTTCCGATGCAACTTCAGCTAAGAATATGTACTACAGCAAAAACAACAACAACTACAACAAGCACATTAAGTTCATTGACGAACGTATGCTTTTCTTCTTGGTGTTGTTTTGTTTTTGTAATTGCTAAAGCGTTATGGTGGGGCATTATAAGTTTTATGATCATTGAGGATAAATGAAAATATTTAACGTTGATTCCTACGCGACAGGAAGTCCAGTTTGGTTGGGTTTCGTTTTTTTTTTAAATTTTTTTTCTTGTTGTTCTTTAGGTTTGCGCCTTTCTGTGGAGCTCGCTTACAACTTTGTAGCACGACTTTGGGGCGTAATCAGCCATTTATGCGTGAGCATCCTGGCGTGAAAGGTAGAACTAAGAATTATTTATTACCGACGTATACAAATATACATCACACACATATGCATAGAACGAAAGTCTAAATACTAGCTACTAATTCATTTAATTTATTTTTTTAAGCCTTTGAAGGAATTAAATGAGCTCCATAAGTAGAGATGAAGACACTGAAGATTGAAATTCAATTAGGCACCGGAAACATAACTTTGCAAAATAATATAGTCGAAGGTTCATAAATCATGAATCATAAGTGGTCATCTAAATCTTGAAAGGTAGCAGAAAACGGAGTTCGACTTATATGGAATTAATAGAACTACCCAAGTAGAAGGATGGACAACTAAAGTTGCCTTCACGCTATAAAAGGGAGGGTTTATCAGAGAGGGTTTACCAATATGTTGAGTGGCACAACGTCCTCGCGACTGGGCGGTGCCAACTCTGGGCGACGCCGATCACCTAACCTGAATGAGAATTAGTAATCGCATGCAAGCCACCCTGCTCTAGAATAATCGCGCTACCCTGCAAGAGTTAACGTCAGACCAGCGATTGTTGAGGTAACTCATCTGTTCAACAACAGTCTACAAGACAGTTGAGTTGGATTTTGCTATGCCCTGAGACCCTGATGAGGCCAATTGAGAAACAACCGCACCACGAGTTGGCTCACAGATTAAAAGGGCGTTTGACTGTCTAAGTAAATAGCCCTAAAAGTAGAAGCATTGGATGTAAACCCATTGACTGCATCCTGGATTTCTGGAGCTCCCGTTTAAATGATCATGAAACATGCGGCTTACCTCAAAGTCCTATTAGAAAACTTCCCTTTAAACTTTCCCTTCCATCCGTGAACCAGTTCACAGGTGCACTACCCCCCAGTCCCTCGTCTCATTACGGTCTCGAGAGAAGGCCAATATAGAGACGAAAAAGAGGGACAGTCCACACTGATCTTATCAACCTGGGAAAAAATTGAAAACGGTAAGAGGACTGGTGCTGTCGCCCTACTCACAATATACGTCGGAAATATATTCAAGATAGCAACGAAGGCCAATATGGGTGTAGTGCAAAGAGAGCCATGGATACCTATTAGAACAATCCACTGTACACATACGAGCCTCTTAAGCTTAGTGTCGTCGCTCAGACCTTGTTCAGCTCCACTGACTCTGCCGACTAGACCATGCTATGCGAAATTATGAAAAAGTTATGGCCCGAAGGTATTTCTAACAATGACAACAAAGGAAAACTGAGGTCTCTCACTGCGGTAGAGAAAACAAGTGAAGAAAAAGTGGAACTAGTTTAGGAATTGCAAGGAATTGCTTTTCGAACCTGGCCAGAGTACCTTATACGGTTAATTGTTTACGAGACAAATGTTCTCTTTGTTGTTGGACATCCCTCAAATAGATACCGGCACAGCTGGACTGTGACTAAAATATTTTTAATTCGGAGTTTTGCCACCTCCTAACGGCATCGAAAGTCAACGTGCAATAAGTTACAAAATGATAAAATAATTGGAAAACTAATCAAATTGAGTAGCGAGTTGGTGCAGCCGCAGCCACAATTGCCTTAATTGTGCTTGAAAGTGGCACATTTGTACAATTAAATATATTTGAAGTAATCATTGCTGATCTGCTTTGCTATGATTACTTATAGCGATTTTTTGTTGTTGTGCTTCTTATTCCTGCTGCTGTTGTTGTTGCTCTTTCAATTACCTGACCAATATTTGCGGTTGCATGCTTAACACATGACTGATTGTGTATCGGCCTCGACGTCATCGCCCCTCACCGCATTTCTAAGCAAAATCGAAAGCAATAGAAATAACAATAACAATATACTTTGTTGCAGCTAACAATGTGGCAGTTGCTAACAGAACTAACAATAATAGCAACAACAACAACAATAACCACATTACCAATAGCTATGTGACACATAACCGCATTTTTGCATTTGATTGAATTTGGATGTCTAGTAAGCACTGGTGCAACGAACGCGCTGACCCTGCAGGAAATCTTTAAAGCTAGTTTAGGTCAGACTAGGTTACACTTAGTGCGTTTTCTTTTCTAGAAAGAGTGTTTTCTTGTTGGATTTTTTCATATCCATTTTTAGGTTTATTTGTTTACTTTACGAAATACTTTAATATGAGTAAACAGAAGAGGGCTAGACGCCAAGTTACCCAGTTCAAGTGCTCCAATCGGACCTGTTAAATTTGATTTAGTAGTTAGTCATCAATTAATTAGAGGGACTTTTTAAGTGATAATAATTATTTGAATTGTTTTTTAAGAAAATAATCATTAATTGATTACGATTCGAAAAAATAAAAAAAATAAAAAAAAAATTAAAAAAATTAAAAAAAAAACATCAAAAAAACTTGTTTTGATTATCTTTTTTTTTTTTAATTTTTTTATTTTTGATTTTTTTAGTATTGTTGATGTATGTGTTTATGTGCTTCTACAGCAATATTATAAAAAAATCAAAAATTAAAAAAAAAAAAAATTCGAAACAGAAATCAAAAATAATCAAAAGTAGTTAAACAACCTTTTTTTAATTATTTTTTATTTTTTTGAAATCGCAAAAATCGTAATTTGTCTCATAATTTTTTCATTAATTGGAAAATAACCTTTAAAAATTGAAAGTAATGGTAATCAATCACTAAATGGATTCTCAAGAAAATAGTTAATCAAACCGGTAATCATTAAGATTAGTAATCATTTTGAAGTAATCATTTAAAAGGGTAACACGAGGGTAGCAAATTTTTCTTGAAAATAAAATGCCGTAGGGTCAGAAGTACCAAGGGAAACAGCTTATTTGATCCAAAATCGTAAGTGAAAACGAGCTGGACGTCGCTTGGGGATGCGAGAGAAACACCCTGTCTAAACAATGGTTAGAAGAATTCCCGCCAACATTGGCTTTGATATCCTTGATACTCAAATAATCATGATGATAACAAATTTTTATTTTGCGACTATCTAGCGGTTTTACAAAGTGGGGTATTATGCTGCTGGAGATACAATTTTAAACCTGTTTCTGATCAACTAGCATATCCATATTTCAAAATTTTTTTTTTTAAAACGCTCCAGCTCCGGAATTTTTTTTCGAAAACAACCATTACTCAGCTGTATGGAATGCTCAGGCAGCAGTATCCTTAATCAAATCCCGTTAGCAACAATTAATACCGAAACAGATTTTGATCCGTACAAGCTTAATTTTGGTGTTGGCATGACTGGAGTAGCGGCATGACCACACATTTCTACACCGAGTGGTCCCTTACAGACACGGGTGTGGAAGCTGGAGCCTCTGGAGATGTATGGCAAGCTTACATATCACGCGAGGGCTTTAACAACTCTGGCAAGATACTCGTCCATTTTGATAGTCAGATCGTAATAAAAGATTTAATGCCTCCACACGGTAACACAAAGTTAATAGGTGCATGTAAGCAACTTATATCTGCTTTACTATTCTATGACATAGTTACAATTTTCCCGCAAGGTGAGTAAGCATACTAACACTTATACAACAAGACAAAAGACAGTCACAATTACCAATTGTAGATTAAATTTCCCTTAGTTGGTGCAAATTGATTGCCGATGTTGCACGTTGCCACAATTCCCTACAAAAAAAGTGTGGGTTAGCTTTAAAGAGAGTAGCCCGCGAGTAATTCCTTTTTTTGTTGTTATTTGTAACGACAATCCACTCTTTGGTTGGATATGAACCCGGTACGCTCCGGCACTTCCTTGCTTTACTGCCCGACTGTCGTGGTAGCGATTTGGTATGACCAGTGCAATCTTATAGGACATGTCACACCTGGGTGTGGGTAATGATAGGTGACAGGCATCATATCCGTAGATCAACCATCGAGTTGCACGTCATTACCTTTTAGCATAATAGTCGCCTCTTACGAACGGTATGCCTACCTCGGGCATATTTCAAACCTCTAACCTGCAGGGGTCTGTAATTCTTTTGTCTACAGTGGGACCATCTACATGATACCCTCTACACCCTCATGGGCCTAGTTTCGATAAGTAAATTTAAATTTATGTAGCCTATTTTAAGGAGTGCAACGAGGACCTGTACGACATTACCCGATCAGTCATGAAAGGGTACAATTAATCTCTTTATCGGACATGCTCAAAGGAAACAGTTCAACCCATATAAAAGACAATAAAACTGGCATTAGTCATATGCTGCCTTGCGACTCATTCCACATTCATCCCAGACTAAGCGCATTTTTTCCAAGGTTACAATCGCAGTCGTTGCTGTTGTTGTTGTTGCTGCTGGTATAAGCAACAATGTTGTCGCTATCGTTGCATGTATGGCATCTGTTTGGGGTGAAAAGCACACAGTACAATGATTACATTAACTTTAATCGTATGCGCTGTTGTCATTGTTGTTGTTGCAATGTCTACTCAGGTATGTTGCCGCCACAGACGGTAGCCGCAGCCTCAGCCACAGTCACATTTGAAGTCTTAGCCACCGTCACAGTCACCGCCACTGTCAATGTTGCAATAATTTTACTGTCACAACTATGGCTGACGTTAGCTCTCGCTGCCAAACGCTACTGTTCATTGGCTGCGTGGTTGGTTCATTTGATTTGATGCCATGTGACATGTTTGTTCTCCACAATCAGCGCAATCACCGCAATTCACTCAACTTAACTTTGCATAGCTGCGTGCTGCGTGCTGCATGCTGCTGCTCTATTCTACTTATTTAGCTTTTTGTGGTAACTTTGTTTGTGGCTTCTATGCGATTATCTTACTGAATTACAGAATAAATCGTGTTTACAATGTGGTCAGGAATGGAAATTTCGTTACTCGGATTTCACAATTAATTGCATTGCAATTGGTTCAATATTGCTGTGACAATTTTATTGCCGATCATTTTACACATCATCCGTAAGAGTATGTACAGTTGCCCACAAAATAATGGCAGTGCCAGTGTGAGAAATGTAGAATGTTGAACAACTGTTTTAAAGCTCGAGAAAGTTGTTTAGGCGTCCACAGAATACGGAACAAGATGGTACCAAAGTCATGCTATGTGAAGTTTTTTGCAAGGAGAATTTGGTCAGATTCACTTTATTGACGGCATCTTGGATCAAAGTGCATGCATAGCTCCATTTTGAACTGTACTCTGATCCCTTTCAGACTAGAAGCACTGTTAGTCTTATGGCAGTGGGCCCATAGAAGTCAGCAACGCCCAGGACGTATTGCTATTAGCAGACATGTGGTTCGTATTTTGGTTGGTGTGGATAGTGCGTCGGAAAGGTTAATTTGGCTAATAGAGGTTTTTATGTGTTGTTGTTGTTGTAACGACAAAAACACTCCCCGAAGATTTTGGGGAGTGCTGTCGAACTGACAGTCCTTGGCCGGATATGAATCCGGTACGCTCCGGTACTCCCTTGCGGTACTGCCCGACTGTCGTGGTAGCGATTTATGACCAGTGGAACCTTCTAGGTCATGTCACCCCTCCTTCCGTAAGGAAAGAGAGATGGGTAATGAGAGGTGAGAGGCATCATATCCGCAGATCAACCATCGAGTTGCACGTCATTATGTGTTCCTAAGGGTGGCCTATGAGGAGACTAATTGTACCTTTTAATGCTGTCGGAGATGTCCATCCCATACGGGTGCTGTTCTTTTGTACCCAATACCGGCATTCTCGGACAGCTCCACTTTGTTTACCTACGGGTAAATATGCCCATAAGGCACTAGTTGGTATCAATTATAGCCCACTGTAGGCGAAAGTGCTTAATTGTGTACCTGAACTTCGGGGTCATTCTATGAAAAACTTGGGGAGCCGGTTTGCTGCTAAAACAACAGCAATAACAACAAGGACAATAATTAGGAATATTCCAAAGCCAGACTGGCGATGGAAATTTTGTTTCTAGCGAATCTCCTTTAGGCCAAATAAGGTTGAGTTGTGACAATAGTTTTATTAGGAGTTTGATTCTATTAGGAAAATCTGCTGGGAAAACGGACAACATATGCTCCACCCTTTTTTCCGATGCGACATGACATATTGTGCTTAAAAATTGCTGAAGAACGTGCTTGTGCCTGTTCGCCCGTCTACTATTTATTAGGACAGCAACTGTTTCTATCTATCATTAACAGGTTAGGAGCTAAAAATATAGCCACAGTAAAGTATGCTTGTCCTAAGAGGCTACTAAAATCCATTACCCGAAGGCTCAAGGGGTCAAATGAACACTTCGTGCAGCAGTTGGGATAGCATCAGAAGGTTCTAACAGTGTTGGCACATCATCGGAGGCTTATAGATTATAGCTGTAACTGGGAGTTTTGCAAAGCTAGTTCTTTCAGCCGCAAATGCTATTAAAAACCTGTACATTAATTAGTGCATATGACAGAGGAAGTATGCGCTCCGCTTCTCCGTAGACCGCCATATGTCGGTCCAGCTATGTACCTTCATGACTCCTAATTTTGAATTGGTGAGTTGTGGCCCCCTGTAAACACAGTAGTATAGACCTTATACCTCGACTTCGACCTTACCTGGGCTTCTTGGTTGTGTAATGGTGAAATCAAATCTAAAGAGATCACTCCAGTGTCAGATTATGTGAGCTATCCGAAGTCCTAACATTGACAGAGTTCACTATAACGAAGCAGCGAAATGCACAAAAATAAGTGAAGGGCAGGATAATAACTGACGAATTCTCTAATCGCTGGTCGTCCTCCTCGCTGTTAGAAAACTTTGTCAGAACCATGGAAAATCTGGTTATCATTCAGTTCCTATTGACACTGGTTAAATTATAGAATTTCGGCGAACCCGTAAAACCAACTGGTGTGATAGGGAACAGCGTGCTGTCTATCCATAATCAAGCAAACGATCCTACTTAAGTTATAAGCTGTGAGTGTAAAGAAGTGGCAAATATTTTCAGAGGTTTCGACCGAACATACTCCGACTACACGGAAAGTATTTGAGGATCATTATTGTAGAGTCCAGCTTCCTCTTCCCGTCTATTCAAGCTGAGTGTGATGAGAATTTCCTAGTTGCTAATCTAAGTAAAAATCGAACTTTTGTTAATCTTATAATAATACAAATGCAAAGACCCAAAAAAAATGTGAGCTACAATAATTACTGCCATGAATCTCCGATCGCAGCAACGTAGAGGGGAACAAAATATTCACAACATTGTTGCTGTAAAATCTAATTTACAACAGGAAAAGTATTTAATTTGAAAAATTGTAAAAAATCAACATAATCTTTGGAAAATTTAAGCTCTTTGTTGGTCACATCTATATAGCAGTGATGTAACGAATGGGACTTTTTAAATATTCGCTAATGCGAATGCGGCCGCCGTGGTGTGAAGGTAGTGTTGCCGGCCTACCACACCGAAGGTCCATGGTTCGAGCCCTGGTACAGGTAACATCAAAAGTGATTTGAAAAAAGTTTTTCAAAAACGGGGTCGCCCCTCGGCAGTGGTTTGGCAAACTCTCCGAGTGTATTTCTGCCATGACAGGCTTCTCAGCAAAAATTCGTCTCCTTTGTAGATGCCGTTCGGAGTCGGCAAAAAACTGTAGGTCCCACCAATTTGTAGGGAAAATTCAAATCGGCACACCACAAATTGGAAGAGAAGCTTGGCGCAAAAATCTCTTAGGAGGTTTATGATGATATACCTGTTGTATATCGCGCCATAGAAAAAAAAAATGCGAATGCGAATATTCAGTTTCTGTTCAAATTCGTCGCCAATTGCATATGGCTATGCAGTCTCGTTCGGTCGATGTGAGTTTCGTTTTAATTTTGTTCACGAATCGATTTATTTTCTAAGAGAGAAGTAGTTTTGCGTCTAAAATTTTTTGGTGGTTTGTTTAGGTTACATATATTTATAGTTTATCGTTGAAGAATATATTTTTATATCATATATTATTAGTTGAGTTATTTTTTCATGCATTAGGAAAGATTGGAAATAAATGGATTTTAGTCTTATTACCCTGGTATTAACTTCAAACTACTTTTCCTCTGATATTCATATTCGCAAAAAAATTCGCAAAAATTAGGGAATGCGAATGCAAATACGAATGTCCAAAAACATGCCAATATTTGCTACTGCGAATGCGAATATTCGCGACAACACTGCTATATACATAAACACAAGGGATGTATCGGAGCTTCGATGCGTGTACCGAAATGTCGAAAGTTTTAGTTTAAACAGAGCTCCGATTTTGATTGTTTTGCATCGGAATTGAAGCAAATATTAGCATGCAGTCGACGCTGAAGTAACTGATTTCCATCATTTTATGCTGTAACGCCCTGATATTCCACTTTTTAAGTGGATCTTGTACTCCGGCTCAGGCATTCATTTTCGACACCGATTCCGGTTCGGTTTCTAGTAAATCATATTTTGGAAATTCGATACCGTATTTGATTTCGGTAAAATCACTTCCGCAAAGTCACTAATACATACATACTTACATACAAATATCGTAATAATCTTAATTTGTCACTTACCACGACATGGTCCCGGATACGCGATGGCAACTGAACGTCCACTTCTACAAATCATACGATTTATATCACAAATACTACGATATGTTTTCCCATCGACACCGCAAACAGCGAGCGATGGATCAATTGCCCGCCCAGCCATAGCAGCAACATCATCATCGGGACAATTAATTTGACAGTCAATACAATGTGGTATCGAGTATTGATCTTCGACGCATGTTTGATCGTTGAGGCATTTTACGGCGTTGCAAGAAGCTGCAAATGAAAAGAAAATGAAATTCTTAATTATTCCCTTTGTCACTTTCATATAAGTTGGGCTGCATACTTAATCGAACGTAGAGATATTTAAAGAGTAGAGTACAAATTGCAATTGCCAAAGCTGCCTATAGAATTCCCGGATAATAGTTAGCTAAGGAGATCAGTCAGATTTACTAGCTATATAGAACCTAGTTTTGATGGAGACTTTTCTGATATCCGCATCCCCAAGAAGGATTCATTTTCAACTCGTAAAAAACCATTGAACGGGGTGCTTTATGTAGGTAGGTAGATAGGAGTGGCTGTGGCTCATTAGACCAGTTGAGGTACCAAATTGGTTCATTCCACTTTTTTGAACCTATCATAAAGTCTACTACACTTTTGGCAGCCGACTTGAATTGTCTGAAAATCATACATTAAATTATTGATATCTTATTCTGCTAAGGTCCGTACCTTCACGAAGAAAGTATTATTTCGTTCCTCCTCCTCATCATCTCTACAGCTCCTAGAACACCTCCAGAACGGAATGCATAACCTCTCTGTATGCCTATCTATGAGAGATGGTGCCATGAAATAGTTACAAGCATAAACTCTCCCTATAGTGCCGTAAACCGAAGTGAAAAAGGTTAAAAATTCAATTCAGCTCAATCAATGCTACTTGACTTGGAGAATACCTAGACTTTCTTCTTGAAAGTGAGAAAATACATCCGGCTTTGTAACTTTCAAAGAATTGTCAACTGAAAAAAAAATGTGCCTTTTGTAAAGAGTTCATATTATCAGGTAGCCGACGTCGCAATTGGGTTATCAACTACATTAAAAATAGTTGACAATTTTTACGAATATTTTCTGTACTTCATCATCAATACTATCTTCGTTTAACTTAAATTTTATATGAAAAATATGATGTTGGGACCAGAACAGGTTCGGAGTAAAAAAAGGCTAAAAAAAGGTACGAAGCTAAAACCAAAATTATGAGGCTGAAGAACAAAAAAAAAGGCTTTATCTAGCCTCGAAAAGGCTAACCTGGTCACACTGATTATGACACCGCAGGAAAAGGCGATGCTGTGCCTATGGATCGCAAATGTTGCTTTGTTAAGGACTTTTAATATGTATCTTGGCTTGGGTTTATGTCTCATTTTTACTTGGGGCTTACGACACGATTTGGGATTATGTTATGTCAGCTGAGGGAATGCACTGAAAATTACTTTCTATATTTTCCTTGAGAGCATTTCCGATCCTCTTACTCCTCCGAGTAATTAGTTGTCACCTTTC
This sequence comes from Merzomyia westermanni, assembly GCA_949987695.1. Lineage (NCBI taxonomy): Eukaryota > Metazoa > Arthropoda > Insecta > Diptera > Tephritidae > Merzomyia > Merzomyia westermanni. The sequence goes on from OX465293.1 coordinate 115,741,992, forward strand.
ACATACTTAATTCAATAATTGCTATTTAGACCAATGCCTTACCAAAAACCTCGTTGTTTTCTGGTTTTGTGCGATGGTTCGTAGCACGGAGCGGCCTTGCCTGGCCCGGGGACCGAGAAAGGCCACGAAAATGTCAGATTGGCAGAGAAACTCCCTTAACTTACAATGATAGTGAATTTGAGTATTGCTTTTCAAATAACGGTGCTCAGTAAAATGGCGGTAAGGAGCGTACTATAACTTTAAAAGAAGTGTTACATTTTTAATAGGGTTGGAATTATAAATCGTACAGAATAACACTTTCACAAAACTTTAAATTTATGAAGTTTGCAGCAAGTTCTTGAAAAAACTCTTCATATCGCTCCCAAGAGGATTGTATTGTGGCGAATATTCCCAAGTATGTATCATCCCTAATTCAATAACACCCCCATCGCTAGTTTAACACAACAGAGAGAACGATGGCTACGCTATGCATGCAAGCAAGAAAAAGAGAGATCACGCGAGAGTTTGCGAACACGAGGCAAAGAGGAAATGTCGATACATAACACCGACCCTTCGAGAACACGAAAAGGGGGCAACCAAGAAGGTTCTGGGTGCGTAGGGTAGCACCCTCTTGGACTATAAAAGGCAGTAACCAAGCAAGGAAGGGGATCAGTTTATTTTTAAGTGTTGTACACTGAAATACCTGTGGAATTACCTGACTCGTGAATATGTATTGCGTTTATTAACAGTAAATAAAACTAGCAATATTTGTGTATGTTTCGATAACACATCTCTTATAAATACTATAAAAATTATAACAAACATAAAAACAGAGTGCCGATTAAGAGTAAAATTCTAAATATAGCAAGACAATTTTTTGTTATGACATACCGACGACCAAATCAACTTGCATCTAATAACAAAAACAATTATAACAAGTAAAATACAAGTGTAAGATGGAAAATAACCACAGAAATAACAACACCGGTAAAACCAGCGAATCACTCGTTGGCAACTAATAAACTGTCAAATTTATCATTGAATATTGTAATGTTGCAGCAACGCCTTGGCGCCATCTGTGACAGCAACAAAATTCCAAATAATAATTTTTCATAAAATTACTGTACGTTCGCAGAGGATCGAGTCTAGCGTCGCGTCTCTTGCCGACCTGGTTGACAAACCGTCGCGCCCACTAACAGATCGACAGCATAAACACTCTAACTAAAAGCTAGCTACAGCGCTATTATCAGCTGTGTGTTGTTGTTATTTTTCATGTTGCCAATTGCAATAGACACCTTCAGGCCGATACTCGTTGTCGATTACGCTAGGCGATTGGCCAAACAGTAAGCTGATGATGTGCAAGGCGCTTAAATGGTTGTAGTTGTAGATGTTATTATTACTGCTATGGCTCGTGCCAATGGTCAGTGTCATCAGTTGTGGCACTTTTTTTGTTGCATCTTTGTTGTTATTGAAAAGTTATTGAAACATCCGGAGAACAGAGTTAGCTAAAGTTCTGTTTTACCAGAAAGAACAGCTCAATTGGAACTCTAGCGAGGGTCAATATTTTACAGGTTTCTACTCTGTCAAATAGTCATGCAGGATGTCATGGTGTCGGGAAGTGACCAGATGAGTCCAGCTCATTATCCGCCATTAAACAGCAGCATAACGAATTTTAGAATATGTAAAATTTTATATATGTCAGTACTCCGATCACTAGTCATAAATAGAGCAGTCCAGCGCTTGCTCAGCTGGGCGCACTACAAGTGGCTATGGTTTAACGAATAGCGACGCGACAGTTTCCCGAACAGACAACCCCCGAATACAACACAGTTGAGCACAGTTTCCGCTTAGAGACACTAAAATGAGCAGACGGCTCTAACTTTAGCTTAGATCAAGCTCTTGACAGAAAACTGCGCCATCTACTATTCCATTCCAGCACCGACAAGTCGGTGAATCAGTTTACCGGTCCTCTGCCTCAAACGTGAGCGCTGGTAGATAAGCCGTCTGAGTAATTTCTGCGTCATTTCTCTGGAGATAAGCAAACTGCTGTTGTTGTTGTAATGACAAATACATTTTATAAAAACATTTTGGGAAGCCCTATATTAGTGAAAAGCCTCGGACGAATGGAGTTACTTTTGAACCAAATGATTCCATGAAAGATAGAAGCATCAATTACGGGAACTCACTCTTTTAATAAAAGCAAAAGCTACTCAGCCAACCAGCCAAAGCAACTAGTTGTAGACAACCCTGAAACTAGTATGGATGCCAAGTATAACTTGTCGACCAACTACCAGTAAGTCGTTTTTGAAGTATGCTAGGCATGAATTAGTTCAAAATATACAAAAAATTGGCGTAGTAAAACCACTTAAACTAAAATGAATTGAAATTCGCGTGGAGTAACTAGTCCATAAGTACTCCAGTACTCGGTTTATACCACAGTTCTTTGGTTTGAGCGCTGTTGCCTGAACAAGAAAACTGATAATGATGAGCTATACTGACACTGGCAACTGCAGAGCACCTCAAAGCTTTCGATTAGTTATTGGCAGTTTGAACTCTGCTGTACTACTTCGGGAGCAGCCACTTTCACGAGACCTGTTACCCAAAACAACAATATAAAATAAATAAAATTAAATATTCTACTAGTAATTTTTCAACACTGCACACTAGACTGGGTTGATTTATTAACTGATATCGCGGCATCTAATTTTCGATAGGTTTTGGGGTCAGGAAAAAAAAGTTCCACTACGCATACCCAAAAAAAAATTTTCGAGCCTGCGAAATTTAATTTTTTTGACTTTTTTCGACTTTGATTTTTAAGGGGTTTTTCATGACTTACTATTTTTTTAGTCGTTTGATTTTAAAATTGTCATGCATACCCAGTCCGACCCAAAAATGTCCGGTAAAAACGTTGGCGATAACAGTTTTAAAAAAAAAAAAAAAATTTTTTTTGGGGTTTGGGGAGTGTTTTGGTCAAAAAATTTACCCTTTCCACATTTTTTTTAAAGGTTTTTTTCAGCATACATGCAAAAATGTTTTCGATGAAAACGAATTTGTCTCATATTTCTTATCCCACTTAAAAGTATGCGCTAAAAACGTTGGCGATAACGGTTTTTTGAAAAAAAATGTTATTTTCGGGTTTTGGGATTTGTTTGGGTCGAAAAATCGACTTTTCTTTCCTGAGCCTGTCATTGGAACAAATTTGATCTCTTCTGGACTAGTCTTGCGAACGCTGGCGCGAGAAACAGCAAAAATCAAATAAAAAGTTCTAATGGGTATACTTCTGAACCCTACAAAAATTTTGGTTTATAATTGGTACAAGTTAGAGCTCATCTAGAGTACTTCCATTCCGCAAAAAATTATCATTGTATACTAGTCTTTTTTCGCGACTGTTTTGTTGTTCCATTGCAAGGTCCGATAGAAATAGTATGTATGTATGTGTATGTAACTAAGCAAATATTTATGTGCAATTGAATTCAGGCATGCAATCAACGCTTTATTTATGAGCTTTTTGGCTTCCAAACGCATTTGCTCCGCTGTGGCATGCCAGGTGCATGACCAATAATTCGCTATGCCATTCACGCTACTTGGCGCCTGAAAATTGCAATGTTAATATGCTCAATAGCAGGATTACAAGTACAACAATTCTGCCTTACTAATTATTAAGTTTTCGGTATTAGAGTAAATTCTTTCAAGAGAAATAAAATTGAATTGAAAGTAGGGGAGCGTGGTCACTGCTTGTTGTATTCCTTAGTAAAGTTTACTGAATAAATAACAAAAATCCTTTGTTCGACTAGCCCTTAATTGACTACATCTTTTCCAGGTGAATTTCAGAATTTTTTAAATGTACATCAGCACAGTCAGTTGTTCCCCAGAAATCGTAAATTTTATTTCAGAGGACCACAACTACGCCACATTACAGGAGTTCAGTATAGTTTTCGACTTGTGAACTGTTTTTGAAGTGTACCTCAGTACAAATAATTGAACTTCAGAAACAGTGAAATGCACTTCAGAACGAATCAATTGTATTTCAGAAGACCGCAGCTACTAAACCTTAGAGCAGTTCAGTCGATTTTTCGACTTATGTAATGGATGATATGATATAATTCTGGAGTACTATTGGTTATACTGAAGTATATTTTACAAGGCCTGAAATGCAAATTACGGTTTCTTAAGTACAATTGATTATTCTGAAATACATTTTACGGCTTCTAAAGAAAATGTTATGCTTTCTGCAGTCCACTGGGAAATCGACTAATTAGCTGCTTAACCACCAATCGAAAAAGGCAAATAAATATAAAGCAATTCAAGCCCTGAAACTTCAAACACTTTCCTGCAAGCACCGAATTAACAAATATCACAATTTCCATAGCATTCTGAGGACGATCGATAGATCAAGAATGGGAAATACATATAAAGCCCATATTCAGCCGTTTAGTATTTAGTATTTGAAACTTACTCCGACAATGTCCACGATATGCAACAGCCAGCGATGGATTGTTGGTCCGGCAAGCACGTTTCTTCAATTGACATTCTGTGTTATAAGTACGGCCATCTGTACCACAAACTGGATGGGGTCCATGAAAGTTTTCTACCTATTAAAATAAGATACAAACATCTTAAATAAATATGGATTAAGTAAACTATACAGTAGTTATTTTAGCTAGGTTAAGGCTCCGCATATTAGGAGTTTCACAGCATTTAGATCTCGCAGCAAAAGTTTGCTGGAGTCTATAAAGCTTCCAATATTTGTCAAGAGACTAGTGTTATTTTATAATTGGCTAGCTTATACCCGTCGGTTTCACCCCACATTTCTATAAAAAAAATGTCAGCTGTATGGGAGGTGCCACGCCCCCGTTTTTGTTATCCCCAGTTTTTTTTGGAGGTTTTAGGGATTAACCTCATATAAACCCTTACCAAATTTCAGTGGTCTCACGTAAATACTTCCAGAGATACGGACTATGAAAAATTTCAGCTGCATGGGGGTTGCCACGCCCCCTTTTTCGTTTTTCCCAGTTTTCTTGGAGGTGTTAGGGATTAACCTCAAGTAACCCCTTTCCAAATTTCATTGGTCTAGCCTAAATACTTCCAGAGATATGGACTATAAAAAATTCCAGTTGTATGGTTTCTTGGAGGTGGTAGGGATTAATGCCATATAACCCCTTACCAAATTTCAGTAGTCTAACGTAAATACTTCCAGAAATATGGACTGTTAAAATTTCCATTTGTATGGGAGGTGCCACGCCCCCTATATATATCAAAATATTTTTTAGCTCGTGACCATCCCGGTAAGGTATCCAGTTCGTGTTTCAAATTTGGTTACGATCGGTTTATACGTTTAGGACGCAAGTCGATCTATAGATACATACATAATTTGAATTTTATATATATAGATGTATATTGGAACGATTTTCCGTCATCCCTTGTCAAAATTGGATTTGAGACAAACCGGTTTCGGCGTTGTGCTAAAACATAAAACCGCGGTCTTGATAGGGGCTTTCAATCCAGTGGAACAAACTTCTGTTGACACTATGGACATGTTCAGTCTATCGAAGCTTTTTACAGGTCGCCCAGCTTAAAAATGTTGACTGACAGGGAGATGTGTGCGGCATCATACTCTTGGACCATCCATAGAATTGCATATCACTATTAATTTTCACGTTTGGTAGCTCTTTTAACCTTAAGCTCCTGTTTGGGAGCAGATCAGTGGGATGACCTAGAAGGCTTGACTTTTTCGAACTAAACCATTCGCACTACAGTCGAGCTAGTACCCGAGTGTATAGGACCCAAGTCACATCGACAACACTTCATGCTGTCTGCTTAAGTTTCCACCCTCAATGTGAAACGTCCCACAGGTTTTTCAATAACTTAGCTATGGAAACCGGGTATACTTTTTGGAAGCAAAACAAGAGCTCTGGACTCCAATAATTTTGAAGGACACTTAAAAGCCAGACAACATAAAAATCCTTTCTCGTGGCAGAGATTGCACTTTCTAATTCTAATTTCTCAAGTTGTCTTCCCTCTGAAGTTTACTGCCTAAAATCTTAACCTTAAAAACATTTCGAAAATAAAAAAATTCAACTCACCGCAACTTCGAATTGACGATTTGGAAATCCATAAACATTGAAATTATCATGAATGCCATCGAGTAATGCCGAATCATCGGAATTAAGCGATGATTTGCTAGCGTCAGCAGAAACACCTTCACCAAAAAACGATGCGCTGGGTTTGTGTTTGTTTGGCGTAGACGACGAGGATGATTTTGCAAAATGACTTCCGTGATTTAATAAATGATCAACATCAGACGGCGACATGATGACGGAATTTACGGGAGTGGTACCAGCTTCTGTGGCCGTTGTTGTTGCTGTTTGGGTTGTCTGCCAATCTAATGTTGTTGGCAAGGTAGTTGTTGTAAGTGTTGACCGTGAGGATGTTGCTACAGACATTGCTGTTGTACGCGTGCGCAAGTTGTTGTTGTTCTCATTGTGATCCTTAAGCTTTTTGTGCTTCTTATGATGCTCACGATGTTGGTGTTGATGAGAGAATTGCAGCTGTTGTAGTTGTTGCTTTTGCTTTTGTTGTTGGTGATGTTTGCGTTTCCGTTGTTGCTGCTGATGACGATGACGTTCGTGATGTTTGCTACCACCTTCAGCGTCGTTTTTCTTGTTATTGTCATCGTCTGCTGTTGCTGCTGCTTGCAGCAACTCATCGTGATTTGGAGTATTCTCGTGTCGTCTGGCTGATGATGTCGATGGCAAACGTTTTATGATGGCGAAATTGTTATTATTGTTGTTATTGCTGTGCTGTGGTAGACGCTTACCAAGTTCCATTTCATTTCCCTGCTGTTGCCTCCTGCTTTTATTGTTGTTGTTGTTCTGATTGAAGTTTTTATTTGCTTTATGTCTAGACAATAAATTTAAGCGTTTTCGTGTCCCCAACGTTGTTGTTGTAATTGTTCTTGTTTTTGTTGAAACATCACTACTGCGTCGTTGGTTGCTCATCGATACATCATCAAACCAATCATCAACATCACCATCATCATCTCTAGCTCTATCAAAACCATCTGCCCGCATCCTGTCATCGTCATTGTCTTCCACTTCAACATCTTCGTCGTCATCATCATCATCTTCATCATGAAGCTCAAAATCAGTATCTCGTGTACCATATTTCTTGTGATGTCGCCTATTCGTTCTTACGTTGCTAAAAATTTGTAATCTTCGTTGTACATGCGGCTTCTCGGTTTCACGTTCCACATTGGCCGTTATCAAAAGTCGGCCGGTCTTCGGCTGCTTCTCGTTTAAACGTTTATTTAGTTGAGGCTTTTGTTGGCTTTGACTTTGCATTAGAATCATTTTTCTTTGGTTTTGATTTTGTATTTGTATTTGCTTTTGGTGTTCAACACCTAAATTAATATTTGTAATTTCACTACTTAAACTACGTATGTCGCGTGGCGACTTGCCTTCACCGAACAAGAGCAGCGTCGAGTCGCCCATCGCATCTGCACTGACTGCAACTCCATCATTCGTACCGCCCAGCACAATGTGTCGATTCATGCGCAATTGCTCGCTGTGTGGTTCGTGTCCACGAAAAATCTTTTGCTGTGCGGCTTGTAGCCTGCGTCGTTTTGCTGCTCCACATTCGGGTGCGCAGACACATTTCGGACGACCTCTACGTTTGGCGCATTTCTTATTCCATCCACATTGCATGCTTTTGCAGCTCACTGAAATTGTAGAAGATAGTGTTCTATTAGAGAAGGAGATAGAGAGAGGGTGAGAGAGTGGATAATTTTTTTATATTACCAAACAAGTTTTGGTTTTTGTAACAGCTCTCGTACCGCTCTACACTCTACATTCAAGACACTGTCTAGAGGCCAGACAAGTCCACATATTCTGCGGAGGCAAATTTAATCAAGAACAACTTTATAAGCAGCTTGCCCGCTGAGAGAAGGCTTTGTTTAGCAGACATCAAAACGCATCCCGTGGGCCAAATCGATTAACCGTTGGTGGACGAGTTTAGAGGTTTGCGATCCGAAAAGAAAACCGGAAAGCACCCCACAATGTCACCTCTTTGCTTATTCTTCTCTGCAGCTACCACTAAGAATACTAACGCTAGTTGATTTACTCTCAGGAGATAGGGTGGTTCATATTATGGTTTATTAATTGAGGCCTCAACTGTCTCCGCTACTAGGTAAAGGAAGGATTGATGATATTTGGAAGATACTCAACTATCATTTGGTCTAATTTTTTCTATTCCCAGTAATCTGACAATAGCTCTGTGAAAAGTTCAAATATAAAGGACAATCAATTAATATTTACTTACATGCACAAGGTGAACAAGTCATTCCATCACCAACAGTGGTCGCGAAAAAAAATTCCACATCAGTTACATCTCTATCCGTATAATATAGTTCCGGATAACGGCAACACTCCGCTTTTGTGCTGTTGCGCAAGTAAATATCGCTGCATTTACCATTGCTTTGAATGGAACGCCAGCAAGCGCCGGCTGAAAAAAAAAAAATGAGAATACCCAAGTTAGTGAGAACAGGTTATGTACCTATAAAATCTAGAAGTTTAAGTTAAGGTACTAAAGTGTAATACTGTTCCCTAACAAGATTTATGTTGCATTCAGTGTTCGGACTTGAATATTCGAATTATTGGTAGATTTGAAAAAATCAGTGGTGGATTTGAAAAAAAAATTGGAAAAGAGACTTGGGCTCTTCGAGAGTTGGTGATGGTTTGAAAAACCCTACTTTATTAGAACGCAGTATAAGCGAAACGGATACTATAAAAATGGCTATTTTTAATGCTGCATATTTATGAAAGTATTCATGGTAGAATTTGCAAAGAACTATGTGAGATATAATAAATTGCGCTAAGAGAAAATAATGCATTTAGATTAAGACCAGTTCCCGATATGATATTTCACTACCTTGCTTATAAATAACTGCTTTAGGGAGCAGTTTGTATTACAAGTAAATTTTTTCCCGTAATCTTCATGCACGTGCTTTCGAAATCCCAATGAGCTTGAACACATCTGATTGAACCAGTCGTAAATACTATTCGGACACCCTTCCTTAGCTTACAACGAGTGGTATAGTAGGAAACACTTTAGTTGGAGGCGGAGCATTCTTCCAGGCTGTTAAAGTCCTCCCTGCTGGGAAAGTTTGCTGTAAAGTAGCTCTCTTATAAACTCATAGATAAAGCTAGTGAGTCATATGGTTTTCGGTTTTCAAAAAGCCCTTCCTAGAGGCAGGTTGAAAAGAGCAACAGAGCTAAGATGTTGGTTCGATAATAGACGTTATGCTGATTTCAATAAAATTTTGTTGAATACAAGTTTGCGCGGTTTACGGGGATTTCGATATTTTGAATAAATTGTGTCAATGTTTTTTGTTTAAGTATGACAGGTTTTCTGCTCGCGTGAGAGACTCAGTAACTTGGGGGAAAATTGTGGTGAATATTTTTTTTATATTGAGTCCGAACACTGGTTGCCTCACATTCGATCTGAGAATTAGTTGAGACATCAATGTCATTCATTGTTTAAGATGTAACTGTTTCAAACGCACTTGCAGACGTGCATCTAAATATACATCTCAGAAGACCTACTTAAATTCGCACAACATTGATTACTCACCATTAACAAGAGGTGGAGCATTAAATGCCAAAGCCATAAATAATATTGCCACCAGTGTTGCGTGCGTATTAATACGTCCATATGAAGGCGACGATGTTAGCTGTTGTTGTTGTTCTTGTAGTTGCATTGTTGTTGCTTTCGTTGACAGGTGCGCCACCAACGGCGATAAATCTCGCCAATTGCTGTCATTACAGTGGCAGCAATTGTTGTTGTTGCGTTTGTTCTGATTATACGCAACGCTGGCAATGTAGCCTACTCGACGTTGTTGATGTTGTCTCCATTCATGGAGCATTGCTTTTTGGCATCGTTTGCTTGACACTTTATCATAATTTATTCGTTGATGGCTCGCGTCATCATCAAAGCTTTCAAGAACTTTGAAGCTTTGCGTTAGCGCCACATCAACGCCGTTAATTCTATTTTTATTGCTGTGACTCGGTTTGCTCTTATGGCAAGTTGATTGCTCTAATAAATTGCCGATAAATAATGTAAATAATTTTAATATTAATTTAATTTCATATATAATTCGATTAGTTGTTATGATTATTTGTTTAATTGCATAATTTTTTAAGTTATTTTTGGCGTTTTGGCTTCCAGTTTGCATCTGCTCGCCTTCACCCTCAGCCTCATCAATTGCAATGAGCTTCGCTTGTTGGCTTTCATTTTTATTTGGCTGCACTGTGGGCATGCTTTTGAAAACTCTGCGTTTGTACTTGTAATTTGATTTGAGAAATGTTAATGTGTGCGTGGTATTTGTTGTTGTTTTTACATATTTGAAAACTTGTTCACATTCGCACATTTTCACTGGTTAATTGATGATTTCGCTCGTTTCGCAGGACTTCTCTTGAATAAAGGAAGGTTTTTGTTTGACTTGATTTCTTGCTTCAACTGGAAAAATGAAGAAAAGTTAATAATTGAGTACATCTGTTTTACTACAAAATTTCTTATTTGGCTTTGGTTGACGACAAAGTGAAAGAGTTATGGGAAGTATTATGAAATTATTGGGAAATATTGAATACGCCAGCCAGACAACTTTCGAGCTTTTTTGGACTTCGAATAAATACAAGTTTCAAATTTCAAATACAAATAAGCATTTCAAAACTTAATTTAAATTTTCGCAAATAAAGTTAAAATTTCGAATCAAAATTTTTATTATAATTCGAAATCAGATATACAAATTAAAATTTCTAAATATGAATATTAATTAAACATTTTGAATAGATTTTAAGTTTTGGAATATACATTTCAAAGTCAAATTTAAAACAAAAATTGGAAATTTTGGATGTACTCGTAAATAATTAAACATATATTTTAAATTTCAAAATTAAGTTTCGAAAAAAAATTTTTAATTTTGGATGTAAAAAATCGAACATATATTACAAACCTCGAAGTTTAGTTTCAGATTTTAAATATATATTAAAATTTGAAACATAAGTGTCAAATCTTTTGACCTTCACAGACAAATTTCTAATTTCGAAAATACATTCGTGCATATAGTTTTTAAAGCTCGAACATAAAATCAAGTTTAAATTTCAAAAGTCGAATCTCTGCTTTGTGTTTCGAATCCAAATTTTACTTATCGAATACAGGTTTAAAATTTTGAAGTTAAATTTATAAATTAATACTAAAATTAATTAATAATTATGATTAAATATAAATTTCAATTTAGGCATATCAAGTTAAATTTTGGAGCATGTTTTATATAATTTCGTACATGAACTTTGAAGCATATATTAAAGTTTTTGAGTATAAATTACAAATTTCGAACATAAATTAGAAACTTCGAATACAGTTTTCAGGCTTCGAAGTTAAATTTCCAACATACCTTTAAATGTAGGCTATCATATTGTACAAGGTGGCGCAAAAGTAATCCTCCTATCAGAAAATGCTATAAATTTTGCGATTGGCCCCTAAAGTCAGTTCTGTTTTGACATTTGTGTAGTAAACACATGCGAAATACACGTTAATAAACAATGTTACGCTACACTGCTCCAGAACGCGGAATATTGCTGACTATTTATTTGACCAATAATCGGTCGGGGCCAAACGGTTACTGTGAATGGTGAGCGTTACAGAGCAATGATCAACGAGTTCTTTTTGCCGCAACTTGATGAATTGGGATTGGAAAACATGTGGTTCCAACAAGACGGTGCAACAGCACACACTGCACGTGCCACAACCGATATGCTGAACATCGGAAGCTTACTTTTGCGCCACCTTGTATATTATTTTTGAATTTCGAAAAAAAATTTCATATATTAATTTAAAATTTCGAATATAGTTTTCGGATCATAAATTTAAGTTTTCAAGTATAAATTTCAAATTTCGAATTTATGCTTTGAATTTCGAATTTATGTTTCGAATTTCGAATATAAATTAGCAACTTCGAATACAGTTTTTAATTTTAAATATAAATTTCAATTCAGGCATAGTAAATTGAATACTGAAGTATGTTGCAGTCATATCTTTCAAAATTTGTATATTATTTTTGAATTTCGAAAAAATAAATTTCGTATATAAGTTTAAGATTTCGAGTAGAAATTTCGAAGCAAAATTTAAGAATTTTAATTATATGCATATACATATATATTTAAACATTTCAGTCATATCGCTAGAGCTTTGTAAACAAATTTTGAATTTCGTATTTAAATTTAAAATTTAAAATTTCGATTATAAATTTGAGCTCTCGAATGAAGATTAAAAAATTTCTGAGTGGAATTTCAAAATTTCGAACATAAATATCGAAAAACTACACGGACGAATAAGATTTCAAAATTTCAACAAGAATTCGGAATACTTTTACGATAATACCCGCGGTACGATATGTCTGACGTAAGAGGAGACTTGTAGGTTTAGAAAGTCCAATTGAAAATATCAGAAATTACTTTGAAAAGATCTTGAGTTTAATCCCCAGCGAAGAAAATTCGATGTCCGTTTGATCTCGCACTCCACCGGGTTTCATGGCACCCGCAGTGACGTTGTGGGAGGGGGGGAAAGGAATATGTCCATAGTCTCAAAAATGCGAAAATTTCTACAAAATTATTAAGTCACCAACTCAGATGTTTGTGAAAACCAATAACTACAACAACGACGTCATCAACAAGCAATTCATATACGTACAAGAGCCCGAGCTATATACATACAGACAAACCTTGTGAGTTTAGTGCGTGCCCAATGTGCATTTACTTTTTTTGTTTGGATTTCGCGTTTTCATGCTTTTGAATTTGTTTTGCATTTTCGCGCGCCAACGCAAGAACGTCCAACCGGTCTAAAGGCCGGCCGGTTGATTTGGCGACTAGTTGACTTGTTTTGTTAACTGAATGACCGCATTGATGATGGCAGCTGCGGCCGGCATGCCAGCAGAGCGTAACTTACCAACAATCAAACAACCGGCTTCTTAGCCAGCCAGTCTTCCTAGCTTAACAGTCAGCAGGCGTTGCGCCATTCCCATTCGATACTGATAATGAAGCTAAAAATGTACACTTTTACATTTCCTCGTAAACAATTAACGACCTACTGTGGCCGATGGACGAAGGGAGGATGTATGGATGGCAGGACGCACGGTTGGGCAAAAGCCTTACGTGCGTGCAGCAAGACGTTGCGATAACGTGCTGGCCAAACAGCTTTCTTGGAATATACCGAAAATGTTGGCATTCATGTGGAGCCTACAGACGGTCAAATATGCTAGGCTAGCTGGTATTGTTCATGCTTCGTACAACCACACACAAACACACACCTGTTGTGCGACACACATACGTACGCACGCCTATAATCAACAATCAACACCAACGCATTTGAGCATGCGCCAATGGTTATTCGTAGGCCATCGAGTTGACCAGACAAACATAGCATGCAGTCAGTCGGCTTGGTTGGTTTATTTGTTGTTCGGCTGACTTGTTGGCTGCCATGTACATTTACTTATGATGTGTGTGTGTGTATGTGTGTGTCTCTCTATGACATTCAACCCACATGCGTCTGCATATTTACCTGTAACTCCACCCCTCTATCACCCCATGCTGCCACGTTCGATTCCAGATCCGGCGCGCTAAGCTGTATGTCCGTTGTTTGTTTGGTCGATGGCTATATTCGCCTCCTCATTTTGCGCTTGAATGGCGAATGCTTGGTTTATGGCATTCCAAAAATGCAGCCTACCGCCAATGAGCGCATTTTTGCCGCACGTTGTTGCTATTTTTAAACTTGGTCTGTTTCTGCAGATGCCTACTTGCTACTCGTATTATGATTCAGACTTTGGATTTTCCACTTCTGTTGTTTATTGCTTAAGCATTTGGCTACTGCGCATTTCTCTCGCTGGCCATGCTGTTAGTGCAACCTTCGCTAGTGGTAGCACCATCAAACTGCTTCGTGGATGTCGGTGAAATGTTGGAATGTAATTTTTTCAACTGGAATTTTTCATGGTTGTCACAGAAGACTAAACCAGAAGGTCAAACCATTTGCAACCGATAGGTGCGACGAGGCAGGCTCTCAACAACATCTCCAAAGAGTCGGTAAACTCTCGCCCGGTGAATGTCGTCATTCAGGCACAAGCACCCCCTGTTGCCGAAGAGGCACGCGTACTTCCGAAAGAGATAAAAGTCACACTGGCACAACTTCGAAATTGATACTGTAATTAAATTATTACCTATCCAGACTGAGCCCCGACATACCGAATTTCTTCCAGGCATGTGATGTGGCGGCCGCCGTGGTGTGAAGGTAGTGTTGCCGGCCTACCACACCGAAGGTCCATGGTTCGAGCCCTGGTACAGGTAACATCAAAAGTGATTTGAAAAAAGTTTTTCAAAACGGGGTCACCCCTCTGCAGTGGTTTGGCAAACTCTCCGAGTGTATTTCTGCCATAACAGGCTTCTCAGCAAAAAATCGTCTCCTTTGTAGATGCCGTTCGGAGTCGGCAAAAAAACTGTAGGTCCCACCAATTTGTAGGGAAAATTCAAATCGGCACACCACAAATTGGAAGAGAAGCTTGGCGCAAAAATCTCTTAGGAGGTTTATGATGATATACCTGTTGTATATCGCGCCATAGAGATAGAGATGTGATGTGTCTCTCCATGACACCAACAATTTCCTCACCTGCTCGACGGAGCTGACTTTTCTAACACCCACTTCACACTGTCTAACCTATTGAAACCGCTAGGTTCCTGAGTATTCCGTTAGGAGATGTTGATGGCAATAATAGGTAAGGAAAGTGACGACTAGGCAGGGCGAGGCATGGCTACAACAACATTAAGCATTACTTACTCCGAGAAAGTTAGGGATTAGATTAGATGAATATAAAAACAACAAAGTTCTCTAGAAGATTTATGTTCCTTCGAATGAAATTCCAAAGACTCCGCTGAGTGGGTCATGAGAATTTACATAGTACATTGGTTCACCTTTCCGGCGTAAGTAGCCGATGGTCGAAATGCGTTTAAAGACATCTGTAGAACCCTGGATAAAGATTGAAAGGAAACGCATTTCAATTGGGCTGCCAAGACATATTCGGTTTCGTGACACACTGAAGTTAGCAGAGTCTGCCCACCAACAGATGCCGATGAAAGCAGACAGTTATCTCGGAGCTATAGAAATAAAACGAAAAAACACGCCGTGAAGGTTTAAGGGAACCTGCAGAGCGGCTTGAATTAGCCTAGATACTAGCTTGCAGCCGCACCTCAAGGTGATCAGACACCGCCCTGAGTGACCACACTAGGCAGTTGTCGTCTCACTTTCTCTCACCACCAAACGGGTATTCAGTGGCTACCCAAAGAATACTTGGACGAAAGCATGCGGTGGTATTGAGCTGCTGTTGTAGCTAGCGGCGGATACTTTGGACTACTGAGTCTTTCGCTTTCAGAGCAAGCAACTGGCTGTTTTCGATACTGGCAAACGACTTATTTTAGGCGCACTGGTATACTCGCGAACACTAATAGCATAGAACAGGCTTAAGGCAACTCGCCGAATAAGTCTAGCCAACAATTTACGTTAATAAGGCCCTAAAATAAAATATGATTGACTACAAGCAGGAAATGTTTGAGTGTCAGGTTAAAAATATAAAAATAGAATAGAACCTGTTGCTGTTCCTGGAAGCCAACCAACGCAAAGGCAGAAATCCAAGCAGCACTCAAAGGCGAAGACGTTTGAAGGAAATGCAATGGAACACACAAACATAAATAGACTTTTGGCCAATACACACATACACATGCACTAACACAAACACAAACTTTACTATGATCGTAGTAGACTTACAACGGTTTTTCAAAAAATTCAAAATTCTGCTACGCTTTCTAGATAATAAGAAAATACTTAATTATGGAATATTTAGACCTGCTAAATTTGATTAGTATTTAGCAATCAATTAATTAAACAGCTTTTTTAATAGGAAATTATTATTTCAATTGTTTTTCAAGAAAAAGGAAATTATTAATTGATTACAATTAGAAAAAAGAAAATTAAAATAATCAAGGAAAGTTTTTTTGATTACTTTTGATAATTCTTGATTTTTTTTTTTTTTTATTATTTTAGATTTTTTTAGTATTGTGGATGTGTATATTTATGTGCTTCTTCAACAATACTGAAAAAGATCAAAAATATCCACAAAAAAATTCAAAAGTAATCAAAACAACTTCTTTTTGATTATTTTTGATTTTTTTAATAAACGTAATACGTTATGATTTTTTTTGATTATTTTTTTTAATTAATTGGAAAATAATCAATTAAAATTGAAAGTAATTGGAAATCAATTATTAAATGGATTCTCAATAAAATAATTAATTAGTCTAGTCTTAAAACAGTGCCGAACCAATATTGAGTTAAATGAGCCTTTTCGCTGTTTGTGTCAAGATTATAACTCTCTTTCTGGTAGATTTGATATTTCAGACTCACTTTTCGGCCTAAAAAAACAGATAATTGTTTCATATTCTTTGACTTTTATATTAACTTCTAACAAGAATTTTATTCTGTTAACTAATTATTTCTTAATATGTAATCTATCTTATATTTACTTTACTTAGCTGATGAGGTTTTATCTGGAGCTGAGCAGTTTTAGATCTCGACGATTAACAAACAAAAGCCTTTCAACGACTCGGCACGAACGAACAATCCGAGCGCTATGCGGATTCGCCCTCCGGGCCTGTCGGGCGGGATATGGTGGGTAATCCGTTTGGGAATTATTATTATTATTATTATTAAACTAGCAATCATTACGATAAGTAATAATTTTTTAAGTGGTCTGGGAATATTCTCCTTCTTGGAACTGAAGTATCTTTGATAAAAAGCTCTAGCTTAGCATATTATGCTGAGAACTGGAGACAATCGTGGACAAGTTTGCAGAGTTTTTGTGGATTGGCAACCAACTCCAGCAAAAAACACGAATCGTTCTTTTCACGAGATCATATAAAATGCCGGCATTCCCACTGCCCTCGATTCGGGGAGTGTCGCTTGCGCCGTCTAATAGGGTTGCAGATCTTGGGATCATACTTCATAGGAAGCAGTCCGTGATCTAATCAGGCTTCGCGATATGTATTCGAAATAGCCTTGTGAACTACGGACTCTCTTTTTTTGTTTGTTGTCGGTTGTGATTTTGAACACATTACTGTCCAATACCTCGTTGCTGTTGTTTTAACGGCGAAACACTTCCGGAAGCTTTGTTGTTCGGTATGCCAGTGGGAACATTGTGTTTAACTCTATATAACCTTCTGGTTGCGGATTTTAGTCGCCTCTTACCACATGCATACCTACCACGGGTATACTCTAAATCCCTACCCTATTAGGGCGCCAACACCGTCATTCACTCGCGAGAGGTGGGACATGAACTCATTTGAGGCCGTGGACTGGTGAATTGGATCAGGAATCGATGGAAGTTGGCCTGAACATTGCAGTTGTAGTAAGATGCTATCCAGTCGTACTATGGTTAAAGAATTTAATGTGTACGGAGACATTAAGTGGCTATTAATGCTATGGGCTCGATAGTGGTGCGGTCCGAGGGTAGTCTCTAAATGCATGAACGCTCTCCCCATCGACTTAAACTATTTCAAAATAAGCATTATGTAGGTTTCGGACAATATTATAAGGCGATCTCTTTTCCCGAGTACTTACATGTGGACCGGACGAGGTGGGCTCTAGAAAATTCCGGGCTCCGCTAACCATTTGTAGTCTACTCTTAAATAGATAGGTCAATAGTCAGCTGAGCAAGCACTGGGCTGATTTTACATCTTGCCATTCTTCCGGACAAGGGAGGGAGAGATGGAATCGTGGTGTCCCTTAATGCTTAGCTTTTGAAGAGCTATGTGGAGGTACTTCGGTTTGGACTACACGTTTCTTCAGGCCAGTTATCCACGTTCTAGATTTTTGCGAATTTTATGGTATTTTTATATATTAAAAAATCTACTCCCAATTTTAGCTTTTTACTATTTATATTGCTCTTCTCCAGTGCTAACTCTGGTAGACACGCTTTATTTGCTTTTGGTACCCATCTTCATTAGCAACAACATATGCTGCAGATAGACACGGCACCAGACAGACAAAACATGCAACAATTGTTAGAATGATTGTGACTTGAGTTTTTGTTTTTGTATCCCTCGTTCCTTATAATCTTCATACCTACATAGGTGTATTTCATCATACCGTGAATGTATGTGTTGAGTACCTTTGCCGCCGACGAAGAGCCAATGGAACGTGACTCAAGTTGATATTGTTGCTTGCTTTGTTTTTATTATTTTGTTGTTGCTGACTATGTTTATGGTAGTACAAACGTTTTAAGACGCGCATGCAACAGGATGAAAAGCAATTCTAATTTGATTTCCTAAAGCGTATTCAACGTCCTTGAGCATTGACTGATTGATAGCATGTATGTTTGTTTGTAGAAGTATAAAAGAAAATAGATTTCGTTGTTCGTTTTATTAGTGTTTTTGTCGTTTTCGGATATTTGTCTGTAGAACCCTTTTTCGTCTACCTCTTAGGCGCACAGAAGTTGCCAAAAATGGGTGATTCATTAGCAGGATTTTTGTTTTACAAATTTTTTCTTAATACAGTAAAAAAGCAAATTGAAGGAGGTACAGTAACATCCACAGACTTCCTTTCCCCCAAAAACTGGGTTTTTTTTTTAAATTTTTTTATAAGGAGAGAAAAGTCATTAAGGCCACTGTTTTTTGGATATCTCTAACATCGTTTGGAGAATTTCAAGTAAGCTTAAATCGAAGTTTTAAAAAGCGTCGCAGGCTAACATATAATAAAAAATCGCTCGAATTTTAACATATTTTTCTGTGTTTTTCCCAATTTTTTAATTGGTGACTTGTCAATGGAAATCCAAATTTATGCATCTAATTTTTTTATATGAAAGAAAATACTTAAGCTCGGTAGAAAACAAATTACCAAAAATCAGCAATATATGTTACAGACTTGAAATTGAGACTTTATTGTACTAAAAATCAATGAACTAAAAAACTGCATACCCCAAAAAATTCTGAAAATTTTGAAAAAAATTTATATTTTGATGAAAAATCGTCGAATTTTGGCGAATTACCCAAACACTTTAAAAACTAAAGCCAAAATTGGTGAAAATTGCAAATATGTACCGGTACTCAGACTATTGCTGCCTTATGTGTGTACGACAATATTTTTTTAACTTTTTTTAAAAGTTTTGTCGCAAGCTTTTTGAATTGTTAAGGAATGTAATAAGGCACTTTTGTAAAGTTTAAAAAATGTCTTAATAAATTATTTGCTGTATAAAATGTTAAGAAAGATTGAATAAATAAATCGAAAAATGTCTATACTGGGGTCAAAAAAGCCTTGTGTTATTGTATCAGACCTGTAATCAGTAATCAATAAATAATTAGTAATCCATTAATTAGAGGGTATAAAAATAAATGTATGGCGCGATATACAACAGGTATATCATCATAAACCTATCTTCCAATTTGTGGTGTGCCGATTTGAATTTTTTCCCACAAATTAGCTAAGAAGCCTTCCACTGCAGAAATACATGCCACACCACGTCGGCCTGGTAAATTAGATTAGTAATTAGTAATCAATTAATTAGAAGGCTTTTTTAATTGGTAATGATTATTGTACTTGTTTTTCAAGAAAAGGCAACTATTGATTGATTACGATTAGAAAATATCAAAAAATTATCATGATTTTTTACGATTACTAAAATAATAAAAAAAATAATCAAAAAAATACTTGTTTTGATTATTTTTGATAATTTTTGATTTTTTTTAATAATTTGATTTTTATCAGCACCGTTGTGGAAGCACAACAATACTGAAAAAATCAAAAATAATAAAAAAAAATTTAAAAATCAAATAAAATAAAAAATTACTTTTGATAATTTAATTCAAACCACTTTTTTTTACAATTTTTGGAATTTTTTTTAATAATCGTAAAAACCCATGATTTGTTTGAAATTTGAAGTAATGGTAGTCAATCGTTAAATCGATTCTCAAGAAAATACTTAATCAAACCGGTAATCATTGCAATTAGTAACCATTATTTAACAGGTCTGTACTGTATTTATTTATTTATTTGTTGTAGTCTTTGAATGTAGATTATATCCTTGAGATCACAATTCAGTACATTTGGAGTACATGTAAATATTATCTAATAGGTAGAGCCTTACAGTAAGCAAACAACAGTTTTTTTTGAATTCTGTAATATTTTTAGTTTTTATCACTTGATAGTTCATTATATTCTCTCATAATTTATTATTTTTTTTTTAAACTTTAACCTTACTAGAGGGCGAATTAAAATTATTCATATCTAGTTTGATAACTCGACCTAAACCTCATTAAAATATCTTTAATATAATTAGGCAGGTTACCTAATATCATGTTGTGTAAAAATTTCAACATATGGTATCAATTAATTTGTTCCACACTTAGCCAATTCAAACTGTCGAGGAATTCCTGGATTGGAGTGTCAAAGCATTTTTTGAATATAATTCCGGTCACTTCGTTTTGATTTATCTTATATATAAATAGACAAGATGAATGCAATGTAGAACCGTTTTCTGCTAAACTATAATTCTAAGGTATACAAATTATATATGTATAGATAGGAAATTTTGAGGTGTACTTTTATCCGTAAATAAAAAAAATTTAAAAAATCATTTTAATATAAAAAGTTTAACATAAAAGTCACACCACTACACATTCACTTATTCACACTATAGACACGCTGTGTGTGTGTACTTGCTTTTTGTGTACTATGCTGAATCGTGAGCATGGCCGAGGAGTTGCTTTGTAGGAAAAAATTAAGAGCCGTAGTAGTGTGAGTAGACTTGCCATGCATGTTTTTGTGTTATTCGTGTGGTCGGCTCTCACTGTGAGTGCGAAGAGATGGTAGTGGACCAATGGAAAATAAGTATTCGCACTATAGATACTCTGTTGTGTCATGCATTTTTGCTTTAGTTGTTGTTATTGTATTGATTACTGGCTACGATTTCCAGTGTCAGCTGCTCTCCTGAGAGCACGACAAGTTGCTTTGTTGGATACATTAAACAAGCAATGTAAAATATGAGCAAATATGTAAAATTCATTGCTGATGCCTACAAACAGGGTTTACAAAAATAAAATAAATGATTACTCATAAAGAGTATTAAACACCGAAGAAAATTAAAGGAAAATAGAGGAAAGGAAAAGAATTGAAAGGAAGGAAAATTGAAGGAAAGAAAAGGAAAAGGAAAGGAAAGGAAGGAAAGGGAAGGGAATCGAAAGGATAGGAAAGGAAGAAAAATTAAAGGAAAGATAGGAATGGTAAGGAAATGAAAGGAAGGAAGGGAAAGGAAATTAAAGGAAAGGTAAGAAAACGAACGGGAAAGAAAGAAAATAAAAGGAAGGGAAGGGAAAGGAAAAGAAGTTTGAGGAAAGTAAAAAATAAAATAAGAGAGTAAAAAAAGAAATCAAGGAAAATAAAAATATGTTAGAGGAAAGGAACGACATAGAAAGGAAGAAAAAAAGGCGGATAAAACATACCTACAGCAAAAAAATAAAATAAAATAAAATAAAATAAAGTTTATTGGTTGAATTTCAACCACTGGGCGAACTCTAGTATATTTAAGAAGGCCAAGGGGAATCTTGGGACAATATACAAATAGGGTTCTATCATAGACCTATACGAGGTGTGTTCAAAAAGTATCGCGAATTTTGAATTTTCGCTGGTTACGTATATTCGAATTTCGAATTTTTTGTGGCGTTATGTTGGTACTCATGTCTCTCACTTATGCCGACAAGCTCGGCCATTTTGAATGTTCAGTTAATTGTTGACAGCTGCTTTGCTTGCACGTGTTTTTGATCGTCTTCGATTTTTACGCGAAATTCGTATCAAAATTGCTCAATTGTGACCAAAAACAGCATCGCATGAACATTGCTAATGAGATGTTAAACTCTGTCCGCGACGACCCAAATTTGCTCCAGAGGGTCATAACTGGTGACGAATCGTGAGTTTATGGTTATGACGTGGAAACCAAAGCTCAATCATCTCAATGGAAGCTGCCGCACGAACCAAGACCGAAAAAAGCGCGCCAAGTTCGGTCGAATGTGAAAGTTTTGCTGACAGTTTTCTTCGATTGCAGGGGCGTGGTGCATCATGAGTTCTTGCCACAGAGAAGAACGGTCAATAAGGAATATTACCTGCAAGTTATGCGCAATTTGCTCGAAGCAATCTGCCAGAAACGACCCGATTTGTGGAAGAACAAAAATTGGCTTTTGCACCACGATAACGCCCCTGCTCACGCATCGTTGCTTGTGCGCGACTTTTTGGCCAAAAACAACACACTAATGATGCCGCAGCCACCGTATTCCCCAGATCTGGCCCCCTGTGACTTTTCTTGTTCCCTAAACTGAAGAGGCCCATGAAAGGACGACGTTACGCTTCTCTTGACGAGATAAAGACGGCATCGAAGGAGGAGCTGAACAAGATACAAAAAAATGATTTTTTGAAGTGCTTCGAAGATTGGAAAAACCGTTGGCACAAGTGTATATTATCTCATGGGGATTACTTTGAAGGGGACAAAATAGATATTCATGAATAAATAAATAATTTTTGAAAAAACACAAAATTCGCGATACTTTTTGAACACACCTCGTACACTATTATTTTATAAAACTTGGTAAAGTGTTTAGACGATCGAAATATAAAACCTATCTTTTTAGATATTTTTTCTCTACTTCAAATGCTCACCAAACTTTGGTCTGTGCTCTATTTTTACTCCCAAACAGACCTGTTAAATAAGATTACTAATCGTAATGATTACTGGTTTGATTAATTGAAAAAATAATTGAAAAAATCATGATTTTTTACGATTATTAAAAAAAGGCAAAAATAATAAATAAAAAGTGTTTCTGATTACTTTTGATAATTTTTTATTTAAAAATTTTTTTTTTATTTTTTCTAATTGTAATCAACTCACCGACAAACCACTAATCCCCAATTGAAAAAAAAGTTTCAAAGTCAAGATTTAACGGGGAAGAAACCAGAAAAAGAGGACTCAATCCGGGATCACATACATATCAAGCAAGAGAACTTCTTTTATATTTTCATACCAAAATTTAAACCGAAATTTATCATGCTATTTGAGATAGCGAAAACTTTTTTTCAATCAATTAACTATGCTAGCCAAACTTGCCTTTTGGTCAAAACTCACATTTCTTGTGTCGAAATTTGTCAATTAAGCTTACAGAAGGAAGTGATACATTTTGTATTTCAACGAACAGTTGCAAGTTCTATACACAATGCAAAAATCCAGAAGCCTAATTGGCCAAGAGAAGGGAGTGAGTTGAGTCTTTAAATCCACAACGAACAAATTGACGTACGTACAAAGTTGAAAGCTAAAAGCAAAAGCCATGTTCCGCAGAAGCTCAATGTGCAACAACAACAAAAAGCACACACGTGCATATAGAACAGCCACGCACACACGCACAATTCCACATAATGCATCCATGATGAAAACTCGAAAGGCTTATGTCGAAAGCTAATGGAAAGTGCATTTCAAGAATCCGAACAGGTAGTCGCAGCAATTTCTTTCCATCTTTCGATTGCAATTCATCGCAGACACAAAAATTGTCAAATTGCATTTTTTACTACCATTATATCAAGTCGCTTTCTTGTTTCGTCTATAATTTGGGAATCTTGTCATTGATATTTAAGTAAATTTTCTGTGAGACAAAGACTTGGTATATGGGACATATATAGTTCATTGGCTGGTGACAATGCCATTTATGGGAGAAAAATTCTGCTAGGTGGCTGACAGGTTGAGCTATTTGCTATGTTCTTTCAAATAGCATCGAATAAGCTTTGGTATTTTAAGGTCAAAGAGATACTTACATACAACATGCACCATAGTTCTGGACCCGATGTCACTTTGAACACTGTTCAGTACCGGATCAGACTGCTGTATATAGCTAGAAACATTTCCTGTAATTGTTGGAAAAATTCTTACCTTGACAGTGAAAAATTAGCGCATCCTAATATCGCCTTCTAGGCTTGGATCATAGTTCTGAACCATCTGGAAATGTTATAAACGGAATAAAATTTCGCTAGGTGGCTCGGCGTAACATTTTTTGAAAGTTTATCGAAAATTGGGGAGTTTCGCTAAAGAATTTTTAGCGATCGATATTTGAGGTCGAAACATTCCCCAGAGTTCAGAACCTGACCGCGTTACTAATAAAATAAAATAAAATAAAATAAACTAAATAAATGTATAGCGCGATATACAATAAATTTTTTCCTACAAATTGAAAAGATCTACGGTGTTTTGCTGACCCCGAACGGCATCTGCAAGGCAGATGAATTTCGTTGAGAAGCCTTCCATGGCAGAAATACACTCGAAGAGTGAGCCAAACCACTTCCGAGTGCGACCCCCTTTTGAAAAAAACTTTTTCAAACCGCTTTTGATGTAGCCTGTCCCGGTACTCGAACTTTGGACCTTCGGTGTGGTAGGCCAGCAACACTACCGCCACACCAAGGCGGCCACAATATAACAGATAGTAAAAAAAATTCTGCTGGGTGGCGTTGAGCCAGAGATTTCCAGCTTTAAACATATTCGGAACGTCATGACAAAGCAAAAGAATACGTGGCTCACTTATTTATGGCGCTTTTCTCTTATATGAAAAAAGTGGAAAATAAAAAAATATTAAGGTGTTAAAAAATTTGAGAAAAAAGTGAAATATTTGATCCATAATTTTGGTCCATTTACATAAAGATAGCCTTAAACATTTTGTTTTCACCTTTTTTTCGCTCGCTTTTGTCGTTGCTTGCATTAAAAACGAATGCGCTCATTTGCAATAACCTTTTTGCTTCTTCGTACTTTTTCTCCTCAAATTTTTACCATTTTTCAGTTTCTGTTTTTAAGCATTACGAGTATCTTACGAGTTTTACAGTTTTGTGCATTTTACTGTCATTGTCGTCGTCAACGTGATTGCCGTCTGCGAAATTTCAATTTCTCGAATTGAATTGCTTTCGTTTTTTCGGTTTTCGGTGTTTGACTGTGTTCTGTGCTGTGCGTTTACGCAATTGCAGCGTTGCATTGAGCTCAGTGAGCTGCATAAATCGAGTTCAACTGTTATGGGCTTTTGCAGCCGCCAGATTTTACTGGTGCCCTCTTGCGTCCCAGCGTTGCAGCCAACCGAATCCAGCTGATTGTCTGCCTAAAATTGAAATGCAATCAGTTTCTTGATTCTTTTCGATGTGTTGTTGTTTGTACTCTGATTCGTTAGCTATTCGGAAATGGATTACATTTGATTGTTGTTGTGCTGTTGCTTTTTTATTCTGGCTGTGTATGAGTTTGGATGTTTTTTGCTGTGCTGCACTTTTGTTTTATGCGGTAACAGCAACAATTGGCGTCAGGTAAGTACAACAACAATCAAACAAAAATTATTTTGTTGCGTCTGGCCGTTTTTGGATATGACCAAAATACTGAGAATGCTAAGACATACCGACTTTAACAGATATTTTGGTAAAACTCTATGACTCATACCTGAAGCCTAAAAAATAAATAAAGACCGTCGATCAAAGAGAAACGTGTGCTACCTTTTGCTACTCGATCCACATGTTCTCTGTTTAATAGTTGGGATCGAGGATAAGAAAATGGAGTAAGGAGGAAAGAAGTACATGTTTGACTATTTAACTGCAGCGGCGATTTGGCGGAGGTCTTTTCTGGGATAATGCCCTTCTAATGTAAGTCGACTACGTCATGAAGAAGTGGGCGGATTCTAGCTCAGCAATGTCAAAAGCTGTTCTAGCAACATGGGCAGAGCTGGGTTTATTTTCGTTACAACAATATGGTACTAAATATATATAAACAAAACAGATGGGCCAAGTTGGCCTCGCTCTTGGCCCGATCTAGCACGTGGAAGTGGCTATCTGTACTGACTTTCAAATTCTGCTGGTGAATTTCAGTCTGCTACTGGACAGGTGCTAAACGGATTGAAAAAGAAAACTTTGGACTGACAGCATCTCGTGCAAGGTGTGGAGAAGCTTTATGGGATTGTTAACGGAGTGGATGTTAATTTGTCGGATATGAGTACGGTACGCTCCTGTCCTAGAAAGACCTTATATTAGCCCCATTGACGCGGACGCTGTTTCTTTGACTTTGTGTGGTCGATTTTCGTCGCCTCTAATAAGAGGCATAACTTTCCGCGGCTATAATCTAAACCCCCGTCAGATGTCGGTTCCTTTCTGGTCACTTCTTCACGCACTTGTGAGCGCAGCCACTGTTACAAGGATCAATAAGACTCATTACTGCACTGCCCAATAGGAATGAGTTAATACGGACACTATACGCACTTAATAACTTGAAGCGGCTAATGCAGTTGGAAAATTATTGCGCTAGGGCCTTGCTCGTCTCCTTCTCTTTTTTAGAGGAGTTCAAGTAACGGGCCTACATAGGGATCTATCAGATTGAGAATGAAAAGAACCCCTCTAGATCTCGTCATCAGTGGCGAGGTAATTCACCAACCGAGTTTCGGAGTAACAATCGTTCTCAAGACAGTCGGACTAGTACCGGAGCATATCGTTCCCAAGACAGTCGGACTAGTACCGGAGCATACCGGATTCATATCCGGTAAAGGAGTGACAGGATATCAGTGTAGCCGTGTGCCCCATTACATCCAGTCTCATTCCTTGAATGGATGCGCCTACTAAGCAAGACGAAGTACTGCTAGGGCAACAATAGGTACCTCAGCCTTGTTCTTCAACTTAACACAAAAATATATAATTTGAAGATATGCCGCGCTAGTTTCCATTCGTTGTGGAGATGAAAGCACTCCCCGGAGATTTTTGTCAGTATGACATTGACTCGGAGGTAATAAATGCGGTAAGTTCGTGGTACCCGTTATTCATGAACTAATCCGACTGTTAAGCGCATGTCGAGCCTTCAAGTTCGTCTCAAAATCGACTGTTGCTTTCTACAACCCTCGCCAAAACCTTATTGAAGTGTTTTTGTCGCTTAAAGCAACAACAACTCCAGGTAAAAACAGTGAATCAAATTGAATTTCGACCCCAAATCAGGAACTTGACAAGGGATATTGCAAGGCCCGGTTTTTCAGTCTATAGTAAAGCTCAGGTTAAAATAAGTGCGATGATATTTAAACTTCAGTTAAACTGCAAATGGGTTTTGCAGCGAGCGTTAAAGGCCGCTGTTATGATTGGCTTTCTTGGTAGGCAACATTGGCTTTTCTGCACCTAAGATAACAGCTGACATTTGTTTACGTGTTTCAGACTGTTTACGTTGTGCTAAACACAACGAAAGTGATATTATAATTTAGATTTTATAATCTAGGCCATTTAATTAAACAATAATATAAGTAATATGAGGATAATATAACACATATTCGCAAATATCTCAGGTCTAAGACACTTCGATGAGTGACCCATTCTTCTTCTTTACTTTTTATGTTGGCATCTTTTTACTACAACTGACAGTCCACTTAGCCGTAGCTCCTGCATAGGCTCATTCATTGCTTTCGAAAGCGGCAAATTAACAACTCAGTATACACTCAATATGCTACCACAATAACAACAAAAACAATCTTAACATCCGCTCTAACAATGAATAAATGAATGATCCGTTAACTTATTTGAAATAAAATTTTTATCCCACTAAGTTGACGTTTTTACTGCTAAAATGGCTGGGCTTGTCTCGTCTCGATCAAAGGCTGTTATTGAGCCTCTATACGTGCCGAGCTACATACCATACTTCATACGCATAGATCAGTGAACTTTGTTTTTGGAAATTCCACACCATTTAACTTTAATTCGAATTTTCAACGACAAACATATCCAATTTCAAAATAAAGAGTCAAAAAAACAAACGCCAACCATTTGTTGAGTCTCAAAACCTAACCTTACCTAAGTTGTACAGAGGTAAAAAAGTGTTTATGCAAGATAAAAAAAAAATTATGTTTATATGTGGGATCTACTTACGTATGTGAAAAATTCTTCATTTGTTTACAAATTTGCAACATAAGGTCGCTCACAATACAAAAACAAAACAAAAAACAGTAAAAAACGGGAGATAACAACATAAAAAGCAAAAACAATACGGTAAGCGATCAGATTGCATATGTTGGAAGTCAGCAACCTTTTTTCAAAATATACACCTAAAATACATCAAAACAAAATCAAAAATAAGTTTATACAAGCACGTTTACGGTGACCACCCTGCAAAAAAAATTAGATTAGTCTAGGCTCAGTACAGCATGATCAGCAAACTAGCCAGTTTTGATACAGTTGAACTATTTTCATTTGCTTGAGCATATCCTACCCATTCATACAGAATGGCTACGATAGAACTCATCCCCTTTCTACCCATACGGGTACGGGCCGGCATGTCTTTTAAACCCCTATAAGTATGCTACGCAAATTACAATTGAATGTATTGATTTATAGCCCACAGTAGACTGAAATTAATCGCGGATCACTTTAAATATTAGTCTAAAGATATTTTGTTGGGCATAAACAAACCTCTCGACGAACGATAATAACACTCTATATGGTGCAGAAGCGTGGATATTGATAACAACTGATGAAGCGGTTTTGAGAGTATTCGAGACAAAATTTCTTCGAAAGACTTGTGGACCCCTACGCGTTGGTGACAGCAAGTACCAAAAAAGATTTACTGATGAGATGAATTAGCTTTACGTAGACGACGACATAGTTCCGCGAATTAAAACCCAGCGGCTTCGCTGGCGGCCCAGAAGGTATTCTTATCGGCACTCGCCGGTGGAAACAGAGGAAGAGGGAGACCACCACTCCGATGGAACGATCAATTGGAGACCGATTTGCGATCCCGCGGTCTCCAATTGGCGCCAGTTACTGCAACGAAGAAACGACTGGCGAGCTATGTTGGACGCTCAAAATCGCCCAGTTGGTTAGATGACAATTTAAAGAAAAAGAGAAAGACAAATTACAGATATTTAATTTTTAGCTGATAGAACTTTTAGCGAATTAACTGTCAGCTGTCACGAGAAGTCAAATTGACAAAACTTTACTTTTAGAATGAGATCATCAGCTCCGGAAATTTGTAGAAAATTAAGTTAAGCTTAAAAGTAAGGATAGATTTGTTGTTGTTAACAGTGCTTCGCCCTGCCTAATAGTAACAATCATTCTGAGTATCGTCATCAAGCTCTTATCACGACAGTTCAAGAAAACAAGCACTTTCAACAGGGTTGAACCAGATTGATATTGGTGTTAGAAGAATAATTGCAATTGATCAGTTAAAGAGCTATTCAGTACCATGAGGGTACATACCATGTGCAGAACAAGTATTTGGTATGGTGGGGTTTAGTCTGGATAAGTAAGAGCTTATCCCCTTACAGTATACATATCGAAGTTATGCTAGCATGACCCTACTCTCCCTGAGAAGAACGCTCTTCTCTTTAGCTATTTCAGGTGATTCGATGTCAATAACGCGGTTCTCAGGCGGAGATCTGGGGCATTTATCTACGCAATCGGTGTGGAGTTCATTTAGAGCCCGCCGCATATCAAACACCTGGCAATGATATGTCCAGTGCCCATAGAGCTTACGGCGATGTGTCCTTATGCTATTAGCAGGTTATCTTCATCCAATAGGTGTCAGCTTGTGACTTGAGGATCTTGTTGCCAAGCTGTACCTTTGGGGTTATTGCGTTGGGATGATTGGCCAGGGTACAGCCGTTTAAGGCGGTTAAGAGTTGGAAGGGCCATGCCATCTATGTACACATTTAACTCTTGCCTCATGTGCGCATTCCATGTCGTAAAGAGATTCTATGTCGATTTAGTCGGAGATAGGGTCAGATTTCGCTTGGTGAAGAAGCTGGAAAGGTGGTGTGGATAATTGATATTGATGCTTGTACAGAGTGCTTCAATGCAGGGGCCCGTGCCCGAAGCTATAAAAATACAGTCGCCAGAGTAGCAGACTATAGGGACTTACTAGCGTGGGAAGGAAAAACCTCGATGTGTAGAAATTAAACGAAATGGGGAGAGGACACCACCCTGTGGCACACCCGCCTAATTATTCTTGAAAGGTACGATAGTACATCGATGATTTTGTCATACGATTTCGACATTTTCCACACGATAGTTTTATGTGATCAAGTTAGAAGAATCAATCATTGACATCTCTTTATGTCTTTCCGCTTTTTGGGTACCTTTCTCATTTATGATCTGGCCTTTGTGATATAACATAGATGGTCACCGTAAACGTACAGCTTATGCGACTGGTCAACAAATCGCCGACGACAGCTATGATGACAGTAAACAAACCAATGATCCAGACCACGCGCAACGTGTTTTCATAGAATAATTTAATAAAAAAAAATTAAAAAAAATACCTATAAACTTTTTTAAAAATAAAACTGAAACTTAGCATAAGAAACGAAGCGATAAAATGTGGCTGCCATAACAAACAAAGTAAGAAAAAACTAGCGCATAAACATAACAACTACATTCAACGAAAATGCGAGCGCAACCAACACAGCCACAGCCACACACACATACATGAGAAGGCAAAACAAAAACAAATGTGGGGTATAACTCTAAAAAATTCACAGGAGAATACATTGGTATGCCGACTTGAGAGGTAGCCAGCAGTCAATAGTGAAGCCTGCCAGCCCTATTGAGTCAAGCCAAGCCAAGTAAGGTTCGTCTATCTTGAAAGCACAGCCTTGTCTAGCCTGCCACTCTTTTCGTCTCGCCTATATTTGTATTTGCTGATTATTCGCTCTGTTGCTTTTTTTGTCGCTCCTACAATGTTGCGATTGCGCAATTCCTTAGAACGTTATTTTATATACAGACGGACAGATAGACATGTGCTTTTGGCTTTTGATTTCTTAATTTTTTTGATTTTGCCACAGAAGTTTTTCTTGTTGTTTTTTATTTTTACTTTTTAATTCTTGTAGAAATTTGCTTTAGTTTTCTGCCTATTTTTCAAAGTGTTAAAGTTGCCGCCGTGGTGTGAAGGTAGTGTTGCCGGCCTACCACACCGAAGGTCCATGGTTCGAGCCCTGGTACAGGTAACATCAAAAGTGATTTGAAAAAAGTTTTTCAAAACGGGGTCGCCCCTCGGCAGTGGTTTGGCAAACTGTCCGAGTGTATTTCTGCCATGACAGGCTTCTCAGCAAAAATTCGTCTCCTTTGTAGATGCCGTTCGGAGTCGGCAAAAAACTGTAGGTCCCACCAATTTGTAGGGAAAATTCAAATCGGCGCACCACAAATTGGAAGAGAAGCTTGGCGCAAAAATCTCTTAGGAGGTTTATGATGATATACCTGTTGTATATCGCGCCATAGAGAGAGAAAGTTGCTATTTTTCTACAGTTTTAAATATTTCTTGCTGCCCAGTCAATGTAGGGACCAGAGAGTGATCTGAAAAAGAATGTGTACATACAGTTGTGTTCAATACAATAGTAGTGAAATTAAATTGGATATCGTTCGACGAAATAAAAAGAAGCTGTGTCTTTAATAATTTTCATTTAAGAAATAGCGCAGTCTATAACAGAAACCACATAAAAAGAAATTTCACAGTTTACACAAAGTTCAGGAAGCTCGAACTCGCTGAAAAATTTCCCTGAATTTTCAGATTTTTTTTCAAATTGTCAAGGGTGTTGAGTGATTTATTCCATTCAACGCAAAGTAGTTTTGTATGGAAAAAAATACCCAACATCCTTGACAAAAAATATTCTAAAAATTCAGGGGAAATTTTGTGTTACTTCTTACTTGCACATTAAATGAGTTATAAAAAAAATTGAATGAGTTATAAAACTGCTTACTCACAAATTTTCTAAAAATTTCGCCCAAAAATATTTAAATTTTTCTGTAAATTTTTAAAAGTTTAATTAACTTCCTGAACTTTGTGTAAACTTTGAAATTTCTTTTTATGTGATTTCTGTAATGGAATTTGCTATATTTTAAATGAAAATAATCAAAATCAAAGCTTTTTCTTATTTCGTCGAACTGTATCTATTTAAATTTCACGACTATTATTTTGAACACAGCTGTATGTATGTAGATTTGTTTTTAAATTTCTGTTCTTCATAGTTCTTTGTCTTTATTTATATTCTATCTTTGATGCTATTAAGTCCAAATGATGCAGCAATAATACATTTGAATAGTCCCTGCAGTGAAATATCAAACTAATCAGAAAACATACTAGTATCCAACTATAATTTTCTGGTTGAAATCATACTAGTCAGAAAGAGCTCAATCTATACAAGCATACGACTACAATTTTCATAGTATGTGTTTAAGCGACATCAGCTGTAATTATTTCTATCGTTTGTTTCATTTGCATTGCATTGCATTGTAATTCGCAACCAGCTTATGAAATATTCCAAAGACATAGTTTATGTTTTGCAATCCCAAATCGGGGGTTTTCACAGCGAAAATGATGAAAAATGAAAATGATGTATTGATGATTCCATTTTCTTATTTTAATCCCTGCTAGAGGTTTTGGTCCACATTTAGACTAGTATTCTTTTATCTTTTTCGAACTAGTATGATACTGGTATGATTATACTGCAATTTTACTCGTACATTTCCTTCCATTTTGAACTACTATGAAACTGGTATTTTACGACCAGTATGATACTAGTATATTTCCACTATATACAAACTAATATTTCATGAAAAGAAGAAATTTTTGAAAATTTCAAAACACTTTTTGAAACCGTTATCTCTCATTTTTCGTATCGGTTCTTTTAGGGTTTACTTGAGGCATCAACGAAACATTCTGTTATTGGAAAACTAAGCGGTTTTTTAAAATACCAAATGTTTCAGTACACAAAGTAGCGGTACTCTATTTTTCTTTAACTCTCGATTTTTACAGCTTTACATCTGGAGCTTAAAATTCTAGTAAGACATAATGTTTTCTAATCAAAAAACCAAGTAACTGCAATTTATGGTTAATGTTCTTTTTTCATTTCTGAAACAAGATACCGTAACTTTTTCTTGATGAAGTAAAAAGTGTAGACATTGGTAAAAATATTTCGATGTGCAGTAATTTAGAATTTTTTATCACTTTGATCGAATCTTCAACAATAAAAGTATCACGACCAAGTAAGAAAGTCGAAGTCGGGGTGGACGCGAGGGCAGCTGTTCGTGACACATGAACTCTTCTAAATCCTTTTAGAAATACTTTTACGTAAAAGTAAACAAACAAGTCGGTCGAGTCAATATAGACACCAAATTTTATTATTTTAGGTGCATCAGTATCTCATTTTATATATTTTTCGAGATATATTCGGTTTTTGAGGCATTTCACACCCTAAAAGCTGACGTAAATGATATAAACATTTCATGAATTTATAACATCATCATTAGCAATGAATTTTGAACAGGTTAGTAGAAATAATAGTTTAGTTGACACACAATCCATTGTTCTGATAGCTCAAAGGTTAACAGAACATGGCAAAATTTTTTTGGTAAAAAAAAGTAGCTGCTTCCGAAATAGATCTTTAAGAAAAGGTATTTCGGTTATTTATAAATTTTCCCTTTCTATTCGATTAAAAACTTAATAACACGGTTGAAGTTTATTTTCTATAAGTCATTTCTAGATAATTTTGATACACTGAATTCAATGGTGCTAATCGTTTCGCAAAGAGAAAAAAATATTTTTTTTTAGCTAACTTTTTAATTGGATTCAGCGTTTCCGAGTTATATAGATATGGGATGGAAAAAGTTGAAAAAACTACACCAGTGTAATTAATAAAAACAAAAAATTCAAAAACAAAAAAACAATTATAATTTTCATTACTCATCTAAAGTCATGAATACTTTTTAACAGTACTTATAAACTTCGGAAGACATTTCCTGTTCCACAGTGACTTCCGAATAATAAATATTTCCGTATAAAATCAAAAAATAATAAATAAACATACGGAATGCGGAATTATTCAGTCAAAAGAGTGTGAAATATTCTGTTCGAGACACACCCGCTAGACTAGAAAATATTTGTCTAGTAAACATTTTTTGTATAAATATAAATATTCACATAAAGGCATCCATATGTAGAAATGTGAATTTAATATGCAAAAAGTACCTATTAGAATTGAAAGACTACTAAAAATGCGACCTGGAATAGCTTAAGGCCGAGATTCACTCCCAATTTTTGGTAGGAAAATTTTGATCTAATTTTCTTCCAATTTGATTTTATGAACTCCAGCAAAATCAATTCAAAGTCCGCGCCGGGAGAAATGCTCCCGACAGCCTATCTCCTGGGCCCTATGAAATGACCTTTTCCTGCTATTTTTCGGTAAAAAACTGATCTTTAAGTAAGAAATGAAAAGAAACTTTTGAAGAAAATATGCACGAAAGGTCACTTGATATTCCACAGTCACATAGCTTGAATGAAGTTTTTTTTCAAAAGGCCAAAGCTCAGCTTGGTTGAATTTGTTTTAACAAGCTAACTCAGTATTGGTTGCGAAAAACAGCCCAAATTTTTTAAAATATTTTTAACGAGTAAACATTTCTCGAATTCCTCTTTTCAGGCAGCGATTTTAACAATCATAATATAAAATTTATCAAACACTTTTAGTTTCATCACATTCTGGGTCGATTCTACCCCCTAGAAAATTTTTAAAATCGCTACTGAACATACTTGCTTTTGTGACATACTTTCAGGCGCACGATTTTGCATATAAATCCGATCCCTAGTAATAAGGACATCTGATGAGGCGGCTCTGGGAGCTTTCTAGAGAAAGGTTCTCTGAAAGATTTATGGACCCCTAAGCGTTGGCAACGACGAGTAGCGAAAAAGAATTAATGAGCTGCATTCAAGTAGACCAAGTGGAGACCGGTTTGTCTGCCGAATTCGTTTAGACGGTTAAGCGCCATTTAAAGGAATTAAATAAGAAGTATAACGCGATTGCAAAATATTTTTAAAAAGCGCCCTGTCTCAGAAGTTTTTTTTTAAGAACACCTTATCTCAGAATGAGTTTCAAAAACGCCCTATCTGAACGAAAAGAATTCTGTGATAGGGTGTTTTAAAAAAGTAGAGCGTATTTGATAAATATTTTGAAATCATGCCCAGGCAAGACATGAACCAGGTACCACTTTTATCTGACTTGTGCACGATACACTTTGTTATGCCTACATAAATGGTATTGAAAACTGTGGGAACTAATGAGTTTCATAATACATAATTATGTAAATACATTTTTCACTGATTTTTGCTGAATAATCTTTGTGGGCATCAGACGCTGAATGATATTAAAAAAAGTATCATAATAAATAAATAAATATCATTGCAATGTAAATAGATATAGTCTTGAAAGATTAATGGTTATTCAATTTAGACGCCTTAAAATGCAAATATAAATACAAAGATATTTAATGATACAGAGAAAAGAACAAGTCACAAGTTTAAGTTGGGCGGATATCGACTGGAAAATGTGCTGATGTTGCATAAGATCACAGACACTACAATCACGTAGTCTATCAAACCGCCTAAGCCCGCTACCGTAAATATTTATGTAGTGCAACAATAAACAAATTCAAAATCAGTCAGACAGGCAAGTCATTAGGGCGCGCCAGCAAGAGGGAGGTAGAGAGATATCATTTATTTGCCAGCCATCTGTTCAGGTCGATGATGGAGGTATGGGAGGGAATTTTTATTTTTTGAATGAGCGCAATTCTAATTCGGCGGTGTGAATTTGTCGAGTTTGGCAGCGATTCAGTGTAGAATGATTCTTAAATGAGCATTTGGACCTGACTGGAGTAGGTAAAGACGAGTTGCAGAGGCGTTTAATATCTTGATAAGCCATCATAGCAGTATCAATTCATTAATTATTAGGGGGCGGAGCAGGGCGAGGGTTGAAAACAAATTTGTACTTTATCAAGTCGAAATTTTTAACTTAAACAGGCAATGTTTTGCGGTGGATCTAAAAAACTTATTTTCAAATGTTCTAAATCTGTAAAATGCTTCCTCACGGACTTTACGGTACCCGCATGCCGTATGGTGCAGAAGCTGACAACAGCTGGTGATGCTCTGGGAGTATTCTAGTGAAAGGTTCTTTGAAAGATTTATGGACCCTTACGCGTTGGCGACGGCGAGTACCGAAGCTGTATGAGCTGTATGTAGATAAAGAAAAAAAAAAAGAAAAAGTTTAACGAAATAAAGCCTTTCGGTTTCGTTGAAGAAGTCATGTTGTGGTAGTGAAAGAAGATGCTCAAGAAGGTATTCTTATCGACACCTGCCGGTGGAAGCAGAGAAAGAGAGAAACCGACACTCCGATGGAAAGACCAAGTGCAGACCGATTTGCGATCCCCTAGTGTTTCCAATTGGCATAAAGAAGAAAAGACCTGCGCGCTAGGTTGGACTTCCAAAATCGTTAAGACGGATAAGCGCTATTTTAATGTCTATCCTATCGATAATTTAAGGACTTCAACGAAATAGGAACTATGATATTGAGTATGACAATGCTACCAGTAATGACTGGCCCTAATATATGTTTTTTAATATAAGAAAATAAATAAAATATCACCCCTGATGAAAGTGGAATAAATCTTTTTTATTTTGCACTTAAAAACAAAATGGTCAAAAAAGCCTACATAAAACATATCTACAAAAATAAACTGACCGGGAAATCTTAAATATGGAATATCTTTGTGTTATAAAGTTAAAAGAAAAAAAAAATTTTTTTTAATTTTTCTTTTCTGTTTCACAAAGCAAACTTTTGTTAGTCCCCCCATAAAGAATTTTTTTTTTCTCTCAGTGTCACATCGACTATCTAAACGCTCAATTGACGTTGTGGCAGTCACCTTAGCTCTACCGCTGACGTTCAATGATCAATCAATATTTTTTTTTTCTAATTTCCTTTTCCTTGCTGCCACTGCTGCAGTTTTATTTATTTTGACGCGCTTCATGCTTTTCCTACTACTATCATTAAGAATTTGTTTATTTGTCTATATTCATTCTCGCTATGCTAATTTAATATAAGAAATAGTGCAACCGTTGATGGCAGTAGCAGCGAAGTCACATTCATCGATCGCTGTCAATCGATCTCAATCTAATCTCGCAAATCTTCTGCTTAGCAGACAATTAAAAGTGTAGAAATTAAAGCATAGATATTTGTTTGTGTGCATTCAAGAGGAAATCGTAAACAGGAAATTTGACATTACATACGAACATACGTAGATACATATATACATACCGATACAGTACATACCCTGCAGTCAAGCTGGTTCGATTATTATCGGTGCAGATAGCTTAAATACCTTCGGGTAGAGTACGGTTGTACTGCACTCAGAGGAACCTGCTCCGGAAAGAAGAAAAAAAAAAAACCTTCGTCGTAGTTGGTTCAACTTTAGACACCCCAATATTTCCCACTACGGTTATATAAATGTCACCAAAAAGCAGTAACAAATTTGTATTTATACAAAGACATGGTGCGCTCCAATCTTCAAGTCTCCAGCCAAACGGAAAGCTACTTAAAAATCGATCACAATCACGATTTATTTGAATTTTTGTAAATATCACGGAAGTTTCTTTCAGCATATTTCATCTCTATTCGTGTGTGAATTTTATTTCAAGTTCCAAGCTTCGAGCTCAGCGGGAAGGTGTTTTAAAAATCCACTGCGGAATTCTAGAAGTTTTCTAAATATATCGATCCGTACGCCACCTAGCGGAAGTTTTTTCTTGAAATCTTGCATTGCCACTGGCTTCTGAACTGTACACCAAGTTAGCAAGCTCTAGTTGCACGGGAAATTACTCAAAATTCTATGGGATTCCATTTTTTTAAAGAACATTTCTAAATATCTCACTTCAAGTGTCACCTCACGGATTTTTTTAAGCTTACATAGCCATAAAATTTTTTTAATTTTCTGCGATTCCTACACCACTTTGAGGATTTTATATAGTTTCATTGCACTAAGACTTGATTCTAAATACGATCCTAACGTCAAGGCAATAGCGTGCGGGGAAGTTGCGTTAGAAATTTATGAAAATATTCTAATTTCTATATATTTTGTTAATACAGTAAGAACATAGAAGAAAGTGACTTAAAATAAGGATAGAAATAACAAGTAAGAAAAGGGCTGTCTTCGACTGTGCCGAAGACTTTCTACCTTTCATGAATACGCACCATCGTTTTAAGCGTTCGATCCTTACTCACAATTAGCACAAACTTTGCAAATTTGTTAATTTAAAGATACATAACCCAGAGCCCATTTACTAAAACTGCAAAACTTTACGTTCCTATCTTTTTAAGTTCAATAGTTATAGACCAAAACCCATTTATCGGAACAATCGATTGTATGGGAGCTCATGCAAAATGGCGGCTCCATACCAAATTTCATCAAGATATCTCAAAAACTGAGGGACTAGTTTGCGTACAAACAGACATATGGACATGGCTAAATCAGCTCATCGCCCTGATCATTTCGGTATACTTATTAGTGGGTCTATCTCTTCTTCTTCTCATACTTACAAACATCGTTATAATACCATTTCATGCTCATGAAAGGTATAAAAAGAAAAGCTAAGTCGTGGTGTTGCAATTGCGGTGTTTAAGACGAAGAAGAGATAGATTTGTCAATAAGTAAGTGGAATGTATCAGGGCCAAGCGATGAGCCGATATCGCCATGACTGTCCATCTGTTTCATCATACTCCTATCTCAATTTTTAATACATCAACATGAAATTTGTTTCCAGCTGTATTGTTTGTGTGTTCTAAAAACTATTTATAGGAGGTATTATTGCGTCAATCGAAAAAAAAGTCTGTATGTCTCTATGTTTGGTCGCGCATCACTCAAAAACTGATGCATGTAATTAAATTGAGCTTGCAGCGTTGCATTACTAAACATCTAAATTGAAGTTTAAGATATACCTTGTTTCAGTAACTTGATCGGTTTCGGGGATATCGACCAATATGTGTGCCAGGTTGACCCAAGCACAATATGGGTTTCAAACAAAAGGTGATAATGAATACTACAATAAGCGATCTGATTAGGTTCCATATCTTAACTGGTATCGTGAATAAAATCGTGTTCTAGTCTTCTATAAAAGTGATTGTTCAGTTAAGAGAAAGTATACAAGAAAACAAAGCGGACATTTTTTGTTAAATTCCTTCAGTTGGGTGATATATAATATATATTGCATATTGTTCAGATATTACGTAATATTGAAAAATATGTCATGAAAACTTTTCTGAAAAAAGTCACTCATATCGGCAAATGCTTATTATATATGTTCCATACAACCTATTGTTAAGATAACAGGATTTTGCTCATAACTCCCTCAACTAGAACCTTGAATCAAAGGAGCCAAAGAAATGGCTTGCGTTTATGTCGGGCTAGAAACGCACCGTACGTGATTCAACGTTAACACAGCGCTTTTGTAGTTGCAAATATAACATCAGGAAAATATATTTGAAAATCATAAAAAATCCCCTCTAGGCAGCACTAAGATTTTGTCCTTGTAAACAATATATTTTCCCAACATGAAGATGAATATTCTCTGAGCTTCTTCACAAAATTTCCATAAGATTAAAGTTAAGTTACATTCATGTAAGGTA
The DNA here is from genome assembly GCA_949987695.1 of Merzomyia westermanni. Lineage (NCBI taxonomy): Eukaryota > Metazoa > Arthropoda > Insecta > Diptera > Tephritidae > Merzomyia > Merzomyia westermanni. The sequence continues at coordinate 115,781,564 of OX465293.1, forward strand.
TAAGGCATTCGTCACATGCAAAGACAGTCCACCCTTTTCTTGTCATTATTATTATTAAAATTTTTTATGCCCACAAGAAATCAATAACTAAGGTTCTTGATATAAGCCTATCTAAATTTGGAGAAAGTAATAAAAAGGCGCAAATAAAAGGAAAGCTTTCTAAGCTCTCTCTGAATAAAGTACTTTCTTGCAATAATATATATGGCGCAAGTCTGTAAGGTATGCAATTTTCTAAACCATAATTTAAACCTTTACCTTTTTCAAATCTCATTTGTCAGTAATTACGATTTGTTGTGCTTTTAATGTCTTTCATTTGCACATATGGGAGATTCACACGGTTTCATTTCTTCTTTCATTTCAAATATAGTTTTTCTTAATTTTAACGAGTAGATGACTAATGAATATTCTTCTAGTTTCCAATGCATATATTTGTACGTCACGTTCAATTTGTGGGTGTTGATTTTTAGTGTTGGATTCAACAACTATAAGCGTGCCAAAATTATTTATTATTACCAAAATGTTGTGTTTGTTTGAAATAAGAATTTTGACAGATTTCAATATTAGTTTAGTTAAAGCTAATTTGCATAAAATATTTCCGTCTTTAGCTGTCAACTTTTTCAAGTTCATAGACATGGATTTTGAAAAAAATGTATCAGTAACCCATTGATTACAAAAAAAAGTTTAACAAAGTTATATTTTACGTCTCCTCGTCTATATTTAAAAGCTATGTATATTTATTTATTCACTGTATTTTATTCATCATATCGATGCTAGTTAAAATGTTTGGCACCAAAAAAATAAATAAGCAGTAAAATTATAAGCGCTTACAATTATGTTTACCCTCTGGCAAGCTACAAGTTCACATTTGATTTTAGAAGTAAATTTCGGATTAAAAAAAAAATGATTTTGTTATTTTATTCATGAGTCGCTAAGTGCTTACAAAAAAAAATTATAAGCGCTCACAATTATGGTTGCGACCAGTTCAGTTTTCAAAGGAAATTTCAAATTTAAAAAAATAAAGATTTTGCTATTTTATTCATAAGTCGCTAAGTGCTTACGAAAAAAATCGGCTAGTATAAAAGAGGAATCACCTTCGGAGCCATCATTTACAAGTCAAATTTTCTATGCAATAGTTTGATGGAAATTCGCAAAAACAATGAACTGTACTTACACGCGTCATTTTGCCAAACACTTTTTATTTATTTTTCCAATTTACAACTAAAGCACTTGTGTGCCATGTGGGAGGGTATATAATAGAAAATTTTCAAAAGCTAACCAACTGAAACAACATGAAACTGCGTGAAACTGTGTGATTATTTTTAAGAATAATATTTTCATGGACTAAATTTTGCAAGGAAAATTGTGGAGCAGATAGAACTACAAGAAGAAAACGTGCAGAGAATTTTGATGAAGGTGTCACGTCGCATTTTTTTGGTTGGATGGAATGTATGGATGGAAAGTTTTTATGTAAATGCCGGGTTTGTAGGCATATCAAAAATATATTATTGATTAACTATAACACCACTGCGTTGTGGAGAAAAAAGTAATTACTAGCGATGAAAGGGTCTTAAACATTAAGTAAGGCATCCAGCAATATATAGAAAATAGTTATATTGCATTATATGCAGCAGGTTTTGCGTCATGCGCGTACAAACTTACAGACAGACAGACAGACAAAACTTCTGTTGTATTGGCTTATATTATCCTAATTCACGGTTTCACTTTTAGTATGTGTGATGATAGTTTAGCCACTCACTTGACAAACTGTTTTTTATAGGGATCTGCGACTACTCGATTAAGCAAATTTTTAATTCACAATTTTTTCTATAAATCAAAGCTGTTAATTGTTTAGAACAGTAAAAATTCGTTAATTTTATGAAAACTAAATTGAAAATCTGCAGCAGAAAATGATCTTACTGAAAGTCAGTGTAGCTTCGTTATTCGCGTTGAAAAGTTGTTTTTATGAATATTTACTGCTGCATTATTTATAACCTTAATGGACGAAACAATCACTCAACAAAATAATGATTAATCTTCACTGTGAATTAATAGACAAATGACTTCGGGTAACGGTTTCAGGTGCCAACTTAGCAGTGCCCACTTAACGCTATTATAACGGATATATTAAATGTAAACAACGAGAACTTACAAGAGGTTCCTACTCTCCTACTCTATAGAAGCGCACAACTTGTTTTACCTGCCTTTCCTTTCATTTACACCTTGCACATTAATTATCTTATAATTCATCAGCATGCGATTAATCGCGAGGTTAATCTGTTCGATTATTCTCTGATTTTTCAATTAATCAAGTTTAGGTCATGTTTGATTACTGTATTAAACGCAATTCATTAATTTCCTATTAGTCGTTTTTTTGTAAGCACTTAGCGACTTATGAATCAAATAACTAAAATATTTTTTTTTTTGAAATTTGAAAATTCCTTTGAAAATCAAATTTAAATTTGTCGCGACATAACAATAATTTTTTCCGCTAGCTTTTTTTTTTTTTTGCTGACCCCTTGCACAAGTTATTTAAAATTTTTTGCTTTCAACTTTTCCTCCAATCAAAAATAATAATAATTAACTAAGAATTATTATCAACTGGTCTTGAGCTCGTTGAACTTACAAAAATAATTTTTTGCTTTAAAATTATTGTTACTACATGGAAAATTTTTTCTCTAAATTTGTAATTATGAAGTTAAAATGATTTATAAAAATACGCTCTTAAAGGTTATGAAAATTTAAAATCAAACCTTCAAATAATTAAAATACTGTAAACGCTTGCAAATAGCTTATTATATAAGTTTATTTTAATTTATTTTACAGAAATGCTTTCTGGGAAACTGCAAGAGTTTGTAATTTGGAAAGCATTTGGAAAATATTGTCTAATAAACCGGCATAAACGATTGGTGTCATTTTAGTCTAGCAATAACCGCTTTTTTCGTGAGCACTTAGCGATTTTTTGTCTGAAATTTGAAAACCAAATGTGAGCTTGTCACTTGCGAGCAGACCTATTAAATAATGATTATTAAACGTAATGATTACCGGTTTAATTAATTATTTTCTTGAGAATCCATTTAATGATTGATTACTATATCTTTCAATTTTTAATTATTATTTTCCAATTAATTAAAAAAATAATTTTAATCATGATTTTTTACTATAATTAAAGAAAATCAAAAAAAAATGTTTGATTACTTTTGATTTTTTTGATTATCTCTCATTTTTTTCAGTATTATTGTAAAAGCATATAATAATACAAAACAATCAAAAATAATCAAAAGTAATCAACCAACTTTTTTTTATTATTTAAATATTTTTTTCTGATTATTTTTTGACTTTTTCGAATCGTAATTAATTAATAATCGCCTTTTCTTGAAAAACAATCATTAGCCTTAGACCTATTAAATAATGATTGTTAATCGTAATGAATAAAGGTTTGATTTATTTTTTTTTAGAGAATCCATTTAATGATTGATTACTATTACTTTCAATTTTAAATAATTATTTTCCAATTAATTAAAAAAATAATTTTAAAAATCATGATTTTTTACTATAATTAAAAAATTCAAAAACTATCAAAAAAGATTTTTTTTATTACTTTTGATTTTTTTGATTATCTCTAATTTTTTTTAGTATTATTGTAAAAGCATATAAATATACAAAAAAATCAAAACAAATTTTTTTTTCTATTATTTTTAATTTTTCAATTTAAATTTTCAAAAAATAATCGACTTTTTCGAATCGTTATTAATTAATAATCGCATTTTCTTAAAAAAACAATCATTAGCAATTAAAAAAGCCGTATAATCAATTGATTACTAACTACTAATAAAATTTAACAGTTCCGCCTGCGAGATAGCAACCAAAATTGTGAGCACTTATATTTTCTCAGCTTGCTTATTTTTTGGGTCTTTTCAATTCAAGAATTTTTTATGGTTAACACGAATAAAGAACGGCCAGTACCTATTCCTAGTTAAAAACTATTTCAAACTGCATTGTTTTTTTTCGAGATTTGTACAAACATTTTTTGGCAACAACGCTGTCATTTAGAGCTAAGTCTTTACATCTTTATTTTACACCTTTTATTATTTTTTGCCAAAGAAGACGTAAAATTCAATTTTTCGAAGTACATAAATATAATTTGTTGTGCCATTAAAAATTTGTTAATTAGTTGCATGCAACCATTTACCGCAATTTTATGCGCACATGAAACGGAAGTGTCTTAGAACAAAACAAAAACCGCACAAAAAGCTATAAAAGCCAAAAAAAAAAATTGCTGTAAAGTTGTCAAAACCCAAAATTTGGTTATTTGAAATGTCAACACTGAGCACGTCAAAGCAAACTTTTCACACACCAATAAAGCAATACAAGCAATTCACACTCTACTACATAGTTGTTGTGCAACAAATTTTACACCTTTCTTTCCAAAAAAACGTCGCCAATACACCACTTTTGGTACAATTTCAATTTACGAGATGTTTTAAATTTCCAAAAAAAGAAAAAAACAATTTTAACACTTTGCAGTCAAATGCGCTGGGAATTAAAAATTCTTATAATTCATCATAGTTTTTTTTCAAAATTAGTTTGCGCTTTTAACCGCTTGGCTTGGCTTTAACAAATTCACTATTTATTTGATTTATTTGCCCGTTTTTTCTCCGCTGCTAAACGTGCGTTGCATTTGCTGGTCGAACACCAACTGAATTTTCAAAACCGAAATTCGCTTTTAGGTAAGACAAGAAGGCAAATAATATTGCCACCTTTGATAGTGCGCGACCGTCGCGACCGACGTCGTCTTGCGATTTGTTTTTTATTGACGACCATTCAACGACCAGCGACCGGCAAACGTTACGAGTGTGCTGCAACAGCAACTTGTTGTTGCTTATCGCCACAGTTGTTTGTTTGTTTTGTGTGTTGTTGCTACTTATATTGTTTTTTTTTTTGTTTTTGTTTTTGTTATCTTGTTGCTGTTGGTTTTTACTGTTGCTTCGGTTGTTGCTGGACTTGGTTGCTCAGATGTTTACATATGCATTTGACTTCTTATACGTGTGTGTGTGTGTGTGTAAACACAATTTTGGCCAGAGAGACTTATTTCGGTATGCAGCGTCTCCCAAAGGGGTTACTCACAGAAGCGAATCGGTTAAGACATTTTCTGCTAAACTTTGTTTTAACCCTCGCTTCTTAATCTAAAACGATAAAGTCCAAGATTGTAGGGATAGGAACATTCGCACACTATTGGGTAACAATTTTGGGGTGCTTTTTAAATTATAATAAATAATACTATTTTTTGCTTGTTTAGTTATTTTTTATTAATAAATCGTGCTTTTTAGCATTTTATAGTTTATTTTTAGTTGAACGGTATGCAAGTTATTAATCCTGGCTATAATTTATTTTGTTATTTATTTAGCCTATGAATACAATAGAAAATTCTTATAGGCTAAGTGGAAACAAAACTAAAACTAAACTAGTTATAATAAAAAATATGTATTACTTATAAAATAGATTCAAGCCTTCCATGAAGCGTTTTATTGAAAATGAATAATAGATCTCAACATATCTAGAGATTCTGTTGAACTCAAAAAGGCCCTGCTTCACAGGAGTAATGAAGGAAATTCGTCCAAGGAGTACAGGACATTCAAAGACCATACTGACTACCTCGAAACAAAAGCTAGTTCTGCTCCTAATCTGCAACGATTTTATATTAGTCAGAAAGCATTTCATTCATATCCATAATACCAAATTATTATGTTGAAAATGTGGAAAATTTCAATTAAATGTTATTTAAAGTATGAAATCGTACAACCACACCATCCCTCTCACTGCCTCCTGGCTACATCCATGAACTTATCAAACGATTGAGCTGTCATATAGACTGTCATGGAGACGTCTACAACACCTCTGCTAAATTCGGCAGTTTCAAGTAGGCAAATGGATCCTGCTCATAACCGGATCAATACCTTTCATTTGACTTTGTGTCCCTACATTTCCCAGTAAAGCATCGGAGTCATAAATTAGTCAGAAAGGAGTCCTAACTGGGAGCGTTTACAACCTTTATGAACTCAGTTGTGAATGCGAAATGAGACTACTTCCCTTCTTGGGGTAGTCGTACAATATGAGCCTATTTCACATATCATATGAGCTTGGATAGAAGTTATATGTCACACCTTGTAGTCTCAAACTCGGCACTTCTTGGATGCCAAATAGGAGCCTTACAAAGATTTTCGAAGTGATTTATATCCAGTGATTATTACAATCTTAATCTGCTCTTTCTGGGCCATTAAAATATAGAAAATAATATCTGAGGCTATGTGGATAAGGCTTATATGGGTAAGGGATATTTGGTAGAAACCCTTTGAAAGGCTCATCTTTGTATATATCCAAAGTATTTTAAAAATATATGTATATCGCGAACGGCAAGACATGCCATAAACATTTTTTTATGGATTTTTTTTCAAAACCAAACGATATAAATAAATCTTCCAAAGTTGCGCCGTTAAATGAGCATATGGATCATAATTTTCAGCATATTGGAGACTCCTATATGATCATATTGCTGTTTGCATATTGAGGACTTATATCAGTCTCCTAAACTATAAGCACTCCGAGAATGCCTGTGCGGTTTATAAACAATGCATTTTTTTTTTAAATTACAAAACTATAAGTGATCGGTTATTACGCAGATATTCAATGGTAATCAAAAATTGTATCGAAATTATCGATATTCGATAGATCTCATGATCACGACAGCATAGCCAATATGTCGCTTCGGCAGCTACCACGGAATTATTAAGAGACCTCATTATGTCAGTTGTTTTAGAATCATTCGGTGTATTCTTTTCATAGAAAATTTGAAAATTTGCTTTTAACGTGTTTTTTTTACAAGTGGAAAAAGGCATATGTACATAATTTTATTTAAAAAAAGTAAATAACAAAAAAAAAATATTTTAAAAAATAGTGCAACTACAACCCTTATCCCCTTTTCCTTACTTTTCTCCATGCCAGCATTTTGCTGCCAACATTTTTTTAAAAGCTTGAAAATTTTATGCATCTCTACTTCATTTTCATTAGGGAAACAAGGCCGAAAACCTTTGTCGTTAGTGCCTAGTTTTAAGCTTATTTGTAAAATTTATTTTATGAATAAACTGTGTATAATATAATATAATAATAATAATAATAATAATAATAATAATCGTTAGGGAACCACTGGAAAGAAAAAAGAAAACAACACCTACTAACACATTGACACTAAAACAACTGTTCGCAAATTAATATATATATACAACATACATTTGGCTAAGGGAGTCTCTACGCGTAGCAACATGTTGCCAACAGTCTTGTGTGCAGTGATGTTTAGGCGGGAAATGCACTTCCGGTTGGCCTTTGCTTGTATGCATATTCACTTGCCGTAATGGCGCAACATGTTGATAATGAAATGTTGCCAAGTTAACACGTGCCATTGGCTCTCTCCATTTCTCACTCTCTTTAGTATGTGTTTGTTGTGCGATTTTGCCAGGCAAATCAATTACGCAGATGGGGATTTCTCAGCAATGACACTTCTAACTGTACGCATATGTATAGGTAATATGTATTTACATATTTATGTATTGTTTTGTGTTGTTGTTTTCTAACGTTAGTTTATGCTTTTTATACATTTAAGGGCCATTTTCTCACACATAACATGGGCTTTTGGAAACGATCACCGCAAGCTTTCCCTCAGATAAATTTTAAAACCCTAACTAAAGATTTTTCGGAAATATTTCCTATGCTTTCTCTGTCACAAAATCTCTGTGATTTCTTCAATATTAACTAGCCTGATTGCTATACACTCAAAGAGACGAATTTATTTTGTTGTTGTCGTAATGAGAAAATGAAATAGTTCCATCGGTGCCGAAGTGCTGGTACCTCCAGGGTGGGAAGTCGATTTAATGCTGTGTTTCATTCATTCATCCCACCGTAAGATCATTCTGCTGCTAATATTTCTATCCGATCTTTATCTACTTCTGAAAGTCGTTGTATTCAACTATCCATCCACCCGTTTATTCTTCTGTCCATCAGAATGGGTTTCATGTGACCTAATATGGAGTTCTGGTAGATTTTCTGCAATATAGAACTATGATGCCAGCGAACTTAGTAAAACTGATAAGCTTCAGTAGGTTGGTTAAAGTTACAATGGTTCGACTGAAAGTACCGCATATTTAAACAAACCAAAGCCTCTACAGACTGAAGCACTATCCCAAGCTCAACAGTTTCCCTTACCAAAGCTTCTTAAATTCTATTGTTGGATTCTTTTTAAATTACTTAAAAACGTGTCCATCTAAACTCCGAGCCTAATTCAAAATCAATGTTCCTGCAACGTTCCTAATGACCTTCGTGCTGGTTGCGCATAGCACAAAACAAACACTTCACTGTCATTATCATTATTTGTTCAACAATAGAGTGGCTGATGATCTTCAAAAGTAAAACACAAAGAGCTTTTTGCTTAAGATGCCCTCGCTCTACGAACAACAAACGACTTGCAACGCCAATTACATTGCGAACGTCAACAAAAACAACAAACTACAATAGTGCCACATAAACTTTAAAATGTATTTGTTGCAATTATGTGGCATAGTTATTCTTATTGTTTAGATGCAACAAATGTAATGCCAAGACAACAACAACAATTGCACTTGAATAACAACAAATGCTGCAACCAACAGCAACAGGCAACGCTACAGAGAGCAACAAGAATCACAGGGCAATATCGTAATTTTACATGCAACATTCGTACATATGCACCCACTAGGGATGCTAATACAGGTATCCCGGGGGTTTTAAATACCGGGATTAGGATGAGTAATTTAGGAAAGAAATAGAATAGATTAAAAAAAAATGAGATAAAATAAAATAAAATAAAATAAAATAAAATAAAATAAAATAAAATAAAATAAAATATAATACAATAAAATAAAATAAAATAAAATAAAATAAAATAAAACAAAACAAAACAAAATAAAATAAAATAAAATAAAATAAAATAAAATAAAATAAAATAAAATAAAATAAAATAAAATAAATCAAAATAAAATAAAATAAAATAAAATAAAATAAAATAAAATAAAATAAAATAAAATAAAATATAATACAATCAAATAAAATAAAATGAAATAAAAAAAATAAAATAAAATAAAATAAAATAAAATATAATACAATCAAATAAAATAAAATGAAATGGAATTAAATTATGATAAATTAAATTAAGAGAAATAAAATAAAATAAAACAAAATAAAATAAAATAAAATATAATACAATAAAATAAAATAAAATATAATTAAATAAAATAAAATAAAATAAAATAAAATAAAATAAAATAAAACCAAATAAAATAAAATAAAATAAAATAAAATAAAATAAAATAAAATAAAACAAAATAAAATAAAATAAAATAAAATAAAATAAAATAAAATAAAATAAAATGAAATAAAATAAATTAAAACAAAATAAATTTAGATAAAATAAAATATACTATAATAAAATAAAATAAAGTAGAATTAAATAAAATAAAATAAAATAAAATAAAACAAAATAAAATAAAATAAAATAAAATAAAATAAAATAAAATAAAATAACATAAAATAAAATAAAATAAAATAAAATAAAACAAAATAAAATAAAATAAAATAAAACCAAATAAAATAAAATAAAATAAAATAAAATAAAATAAAATAAAATAAAATAAAATAAAATAAAATAAAATAAAATAAAATAACATAAAATAAAATAAAATAAAATAAAACAAAATAAAATAAAATAAAATAAAATAAAATAAAATAAAATAAAATAAAATAAAATAAAATAAAATAAAATAAAATAAAACAAAATAAAATAAAATAAAATGAAATAAAATAAATTAAAACAAAATAAATTTAGATAAAATAAAATATACTATAATAAAATAAAATAAAGTAGAATTAAATAAAATAAAATAAAATAAAATAAAACAAAATAAAATAAAATAAAATAAAATAAAATAAAATAAAATAAAATAAAATAAAATAAAATAACATAAAATAAAATAAAATAAAATAAAATAAAACAAAATAAAATAAAATAAAATACAATAAAATAAAATAAAATAAAATAAAATAAAATAAAATAAAATAAAATAAAATAAAATAAAACAAAATAAAATAAAATAAAATAAAATAAAATAAAATGAAATAAAATAAATTAAAACAAAATAAATTTAGATAAAATAAAATATACTATAATAAAATAAAATAAAGTAGAATTAAATAAGATAAAATATAATGAAATGTAATAAAATAAAAAATGTTCAAACAGTTACAATAATAAATACTAGAGTTCGCCCAGTGGTTGAAATTCAACCAATAAACTTTATTTTATTTTATTTTTTTGCTGTAGGTATGTTTTATCCGCCTTTTTTCCTTCCTTTCTATGTCGTTCCTTTCCTCTAACATATTTTTATTTTCCTTGATTTCTTTTTTTACTCTCTTATTTTATTTTTTACTTTCCTCAAACTTCTTTTCTTTTCCCTTCCCTTCCTTTTATTTTCTTGCTTTCCCCTTCGTTTTCTTACCTTTCCTTTAATTCCCTTTCCCTTCCCTTCCTTTCATTTCCTTACCATTCTATCCTTTAATTTTCCTCCCTTTCTTACCCTTCCAATCCCTTCCCTTTCCTTTCCTTTCCTTTTCCTTTTCTTTCCTTTCTTTTCCTTTCCTCTATTTTCCTTTAATTTTCTTCGGTGTTTAATACTCTTTATGAGTAATCATTTATTTTATTTTTGTAAACCCTGTTTGAAGCCATCAGCAATGAACTTTACATATTTGCTCATACATTGCTTGTTTAATGTATCCAACAAAGCAACTTTTCGTGCTCTCAAGAGAGCAGCTGACACTGGGCTACGTAGCCAGTAATCAATACAATAACAACAACTAAAGCAAAAATGCATGACACAACAAAGTAGGCCCGATCACATTCAAGACGGCAACTGCAAAGCGCCATCTGTCATATTATTTGTACATACGTTCTTATGTAAAGCATTATTTTAAGCGCGTCATAGCTACATGGCTACAAACCACGAATGCCGCTGTCGCCAGATTAAATCTATTTCTATTTTTACAAGCGACAGATCGTGGCGTTGTTTTCTTTTGGTCAATAAAAACAAAAGGAAGAGTGAATAACTTGTAATATAAGTTTCATTTATTGATGTATATGTATGTTTCACACAATTTGTACTTTTTCTATAATTCTTTGCTACTTTTTAAGATAATTCACACCTGTCGCTGCTGCTTTCATTGTAATCAAGTAGCCAATGCTTGACTACAGTTGTCGCATAAATTTGTTTTATTGTAGCTGTGGTTCGTAGCCACCGTATTCAATGTGTTCAGCCCTAGTATCTATAGTGCGAATACTTATTTTTCATTGGTCCATGGCAAGTCTACTCACACTAATACGGCTCTTAATTTTTTCCTACAAAGCAACTCCTCGCCATGCTCACGATTCAGCATAGTACACAAAAAGCAAGTACACACACACAGCGTGTCTATAGTGTGAATAAGTAAATGTGTAGTGGTGTGACTTTTATGTTAAATTTTTTATATTAAAATGATTTTTTAATTTTTTTTATTTACGGATAAAAGTACAACTCAAAATTTCCTATCTATACATATATAATTTGTATACCTTAGAATTATAGTTTAGCAGAAAACGGTTCTACATTGCATTAATCTTGTCTATTTATATATAAGATAGTTGAGTATACAGGTTAAGGAAAGGTTATAGGATTATCACACAAACGATATTTTGCTTGGCATTTCTACAGAAATATTTTTATGTAGGGTTGCCGCCTAGAGTTGACACATAATTACAATAAAAATAAATAGTAAATTCAAATTAGTATAGTTTTTCCATATTCGCTATTATCTCGGAAACTAATTGACTCAAACGAAATAATACACTATAGCTGATTTATTCAGCCTGTTGGTAAGTTGACTGCTGAAGAATAACGAACACGCAAATCCCGGAATTGTAAAATCAAATCACGATAATCCTGTTATTCTAAAACGAAAAAAAAAAAATCCCTAGCACTCACACAGTTGCTGCTACGTTGGCTGTGCCATCCCAGCGGACCACACCGCTAGTCTTTTGCAAAACGTTCGGAAATGAACTCGTAAGTGAACAAAGGAGGAAACAAAATTTATTTAATATAACATAATAACTAGTACAAACTGATACTATTTGTGAGCTTTTCTACAGAAGTTTTGCAAAAATGCAGGACCACGAATCCAACTTTTTTCTTGTCTTATTCAATACTTTTTTCAGTTCCCCGAAGACTCGCTAGCATTAACACTTTCACTGCCACAACTTTTTTATCCCATTTCGTTCGTATGTAAGTGGTATCTTTGGCGAGCATGTCGTCCGCTGGGATGCAGCAGCAAAGCCTGCGCGTGGCGCAGCTCATTAGATGTACTTTTTAATAAACTTTTGCTACGAAAATGGCAAATTCATTCATTGCTGTTGTTCATTCATTACTTTTGATTTTGGTTTTGTTATGTTGCATGAGCCAGATCATTATGCGGCATTAACTGACCATGCAACACCATAAGCAGACATATTGGCGGCAACAACTATGCAAGACAAAATCTGTTGAAAACTAAGCTTACTGTGATTTGTAGCGTCTTTTGTGTATTTCCATTTTTTATTTTTTTGTTTTTCAAACTGTTTTTCAGTGTTTTCTTTCGTGGATGACGTTGCAAGTAAATCCTATCTGGGAAATCGGTTGTGCGCTTAATATGTTAGCAACACGCAAACGCTCAATAAGATCGCTTAAAATTGAGGGGTTTTCAATCTCTTTTTATTTTCTAAATTTGTTGGTTTTCCAATGGTAACAACGACAAAATCAACAAGTAAACAAATGGTGTTGTATATTGGTAGTAGCCAGGGCCGTGCGCACGGGGAGTTTGGGGGTTGAAACCCCCCAAAGGGGTTTTACCGACTGAATTTTTGATGAAAACTGGTTTTCGGGTTTTAATATTGTGTACAGGGTGGCTAATGAAAGCCGCTACCAAAAAAAAATTAAATAACTTTTTTTCTATTTAATGAATCTGGTAAATTTTTTTTTTATTTTGCAGATTGACTTTTACATTTAACAAAAATGGATAACTGGGACACTGAAACAAGAATTTGGATTGTCCGCCGCTATCACGCACTGGAGTCCGTAGTTTCGGTTCAAAGAGAGTACAGGCGCACGTTTGGCGGCAATCCTCCGAGCAGATGGACCATAATAAGACTTGTAAACAATTTTGCCGAGCATGGGACAGTCAACAGAAGACCTTACCATCGAAACCCTTCAGTTCGAACGGAGGAAACAATCGCTGCTGTAGCTGCTGCCATACAAAACAATCCACGTGTTTCGACAAGAAGCTTATCTGCTCAAATGGGTGTAAGCAGACAGTCATTACAGTCAATTATGCACAACGATTTGGACTTATTCCCATATAAAATTCAAATGGCCAACAAACTGAACGCTGCAGACTTGCCGATTCACTTGGAATTTTGCCAGAAGATGCTTCAAATGGTGGAAGAGGATGGAAACATGTTGAACTGTCTTTTCATGTCTGACGAGGCCCATTTCGATTTAAACGGCAACATAAACAAACAAAATTGTCGAATATGGAGTGCTTCCAACCCACAGATACTCCATGAGACGGAATTGCATCCACTTCGTGTCACAGTGTGGTGTGCAGTTTCATCACGCTGCATTGTCGGGCCCTACTTCTTCGAAGAAAACGGTCACACCGTTACGGTTACTGGAGACCGTTACTTGAGCATGTTGAGAGAGTTTTTCTATCCAGAATTACGCCGAATGAGAATTTCTTTCAACTCTGTGTGGTTTCAGCAAGATGGTGCAGCTCCTCATATAGCCCAACCTGTTATGACAGAATTGCGACGAAAATTTCCCAATAAGCTGATATCCAGAAACTCCACATTCCGTGGCCACCCAGGTCGCCTGACCTTACTGCACCTGACTTTTTCTTGTGGGGTTATTGCAAACAGGAAGTCTTCAAGGCAAAACCAACAAATTTGAATGAACTAAGGCAATCCATTCGAGAAACAATTGCGGCTATTCCTGTCAACTCTCCAAGCAGTAATGAACAACTTTTTGGTAAGATGCCGCACATGCATCGACGAGCAGGGGGGGCATTTAAATTCCATTATTTTTAAAACTAATTAAGCTATATTTGATAAAATTTCATGAGCTTTAACATGAATAAAAGAAAAATGAATTCCATACACTGAAAAAAAAATTATTTAAGTTTCTTAATGTAGCAAAATTCATCAGCCACCCTGTATAATCGTCTTAAAGTGCGCGTGAGTGAAATTTCCTAATTGTGGAAGGGGCCTAAAGTGGAATGATGCAGTTACACTCCCATTCCGGTATAAGCAGGCAGCTACAGGCTGCAACTTGTATCATTCTCTCCTCGACAGCGCATAAGACTGGACGTGTATCTGCGTGGTTTTCAAGATTCTGCTACAGGCGACATATAGTCATTTTCCTCTCGGATCTCGCAGAATCGTAGAAATTAGGTAAATTTTTTTTCAGTCCCCCGAAGACAATCCGCTGCGCACGACCCTGGTAATAGCTGTTGGCATGTGGCAGGCCGCTTGATATGCTCGGTGTGGCGTGTTTCTGTAGTCTGGCATTGCATTTTAACGTCGTCAATCGGCTGCTGTTGTCCAAAAGTAGCGCTCCGTAATTTAGCCATGCATTCCTTCCTTCCTTCCGAATCGTTTTCGCCTTTGCATCAAAAGCTATTACAATCATTTTCACAAAATGTTGATCGAGCTTGTGGAAGCTACTGAATTGCCACTTGTTGGTAGGTCGCTTATATACCCAGTTGCGTCACGATTATCACTATATGAAGGCGGGTTCAAACAAACACTTATAAAGTTGGGTGGGTTGGAGGAAAAATTGCCTACCTTTGGGTTGTACTTTATAAAGAAACAATTTTTTAATTTAATATTAAAATATCTCTACTCAAAATTTTGATATAACCCACATGCTTTTTAAATATATAACTGTTCAAATGGGGTGGTTCCGACAAAAAAGAACATTTTTTAAAAGTGTTTTTAGAATCTGTAGGTTGCCTCCTCGGAAGGTATGGGGGATTCAGCAGTTGGAAAACTTTTTTTAAATTTATTTATTTAGAAAACGCCACCTGAAAATTTTAAAAAACAAATTTGTAAAATTGAATTAAATTTTGTTTAAATCACAAATCGCTCACTGAAAGATCACCCTGTTTCAAAATAGTTTAAAAAAGCGGCCTATTCGGAATTTGTTTGAAGAATGTTTTGTCTCAGAATGAGTTTTAAAATCACGCTATATTAACCATATCGAAAATAAAGAAGTATGTTTTCAGTTACCGAAACAGTATTCTTATGGTTACGGTACCCTTTACGGCCAAGTTTGCTACGGGCAGGCATATTGCTATGGTAATTGTACCGCTTTTGGTTACAATTACAATAACTGTTGAGTTAATAATAACTCCTACGGTAGCACTAAAGCTACGGTTACTTCAATGGTATAATCATGGGTCTGCAACTTTTACGGCGCGGTTGCGGTTTGCAGTCAGAAATATAATCCTCTGTGGTAGCAATTGCATTTACGTTTACTTATAATCTACTCCTTCGTTTACATATTACTCATCTCTGCATCCTCAACATCCCCACCTTTATTCTCATCGTAACTACAATTATTATCAGTACCTGGGTGACCGAGCCTTGCTCGGTATTTTTCGAATTTGTCGCATAATCTTACTTATCAAGAGCGCTCAGATAGAAAGAGCACCGAGGTAGTGGTCGATATAAGAAGGAATAATTAAAATGCAGTCAGGTGGCAACCCTAGGTGGCAATCCTACTTAAAAATATTCTGGTTGGTATACGGCCTCAAATACCTTCCGTTTGATACCCATATTGCCATATATTGCTTAATATTTAAAAAAAATTCGGCAAGGTGGCAACCCTCTAAGTTTCCTTTAGTGGCAACATCCAAGTAAAAAATCTTAGAAGGAAGCATGCTATCCATCTACCAAATTTCATCGAAATCGGTTTAGTCGTTCCTGCGATAGTAGGGGATATACAAATATACAAGAATAACTCGTTAAAAGTTATAAGATATTTCTACCTCTTCTTATCACTTCTATTTAAATTGGTTTACCTTTTTTCTTTAGCTTTCTATTTTACTTTATCTCTATATTTTAATTTTTCTTCCTTTATTTTTTCTTTCTCTTTATTTTTCTTTTACCTTTTTCCTTTCATTTAAGTTTTTTATTTTTTTCTTGTTTTTGCTCTTTTTCTGTTGTGTTTACTTATTTTTTCTTGTTTTTGTTCATTTCATTTTTTTTTATTTCTTTTTATTTTTATTTTTATTTTTTTTCCTGCTTTTATTCTTTTTCTTTTTCTTTTAATTTTTCTTTTTCTTCATCATTTTCCTTTGTTTTAATTTTTCTTGCTTTTGTTCTTTCTATTTTCTTTTTGTTTTCCTTTTCTATTTGTTTTTCTTCTTCTTCTTCTTTTTCTTTTTCTTTTCCTTTTTCTTTTTTTTTTATTTTTCTTTTCCTTTTTCTTTTTTTTTTCTTTTCCTTTTATTTATATTTTCCTTTTTCTTATACTTTTGGAACAACAAATGGGAGAAAAAGAAAGAAAATTACTGTCATATAGTTTTGTGTATGACAGAAACTTTACGACGAGGTCAAGTCTTTGGGAGAACCCCAATGCTGAACTAGTCAACGCAGGGTATAACATCTTTGTTTGTTTAATTTGAAATTTTTTACTGTCCTTTTTCCATTTAAGTTACATTAAATATTTTACTATTGTTTTGTTCTTGTTGTAGTTTGTGCTTGTTTTATACTCACTTGACTTTTCATTGTTGCTGTTGTAATTTATATCTATTAAAACCGCAGCCAAGCAGTAAATATCTTGCAATTAGATCTAAATTATAACTCGACTGATGCCATAAAGAAATCATTGTCTTTCGTGTTTATACTACAAACGGACGGACATTTGTATGTTCTGTTATTTTGTTCACTTAATAATACTACAAGCATATACTGTGTTGCTGTTGTTGTCATTCGTGTTTTTTCTTTGCATGCTAGTTGGCACACCGTTTTATCGCCCGCGCGCTAATTTGGCGTTTTGTTGCAATTTTCATACTGAGTGGTTAGATGCACGCAACACGAGAAATCAAGGTACTTTTACAGGGGTATGGACAGACTCATGGACGAGATAAATGGATATTAAACATAGGTTGAAAGAATGACCCAGAAATCTTCTTCTTCGGGTTATAATATTTGGATATGCTTTACGCGTAAGGTCATATCTAACCATTTTCGAAGTTTCTGCATTCACCTTTTTGACTTCAGTTCAGAGGCAACCGGCCAAAAAAACCCAACTTGGAAAATAAGTGACACCCCTATGTCACTTTCAATTTATTGAATGAGTTCCAAGGTTAAATATTTCAACTCATTCATTCCTCAAACTCGATAAATATTTTGTATGTATATGTAAAATTACTTAGTGGAAAAATCGTGAAATATCGATATGCAGGTTATTAATTTTGTAAATTTAATTAATTTTCTCATATAACTCACGAAAAATCCAATTAAAAGAACTACATTCCTGGAGGTCAATAAACGAATAACCTTTGATTAACAAAACATAAGTGGAGGAACTTAAATACGTGTATGTGTCTACCTTAGGCCACATCAAAAAAAAAAAGGTTTCAATATTTTTCCAAGGCAGTTTTGAAAAAAAAAAAACATGGACTTCGAGTGTATATTTGCAGACCCGACTGCTTTTGCAGTCTACCTAAAGTTGTTCTCTTTCCTCTCCTCATCTCCCTCTACTCCTACTTTTTCATATCCATCGTATTCATTTTCTCTTCTTGATCTTTCGCCCCCCATATTCCCTAATTCTCAGCATTTTTAGCCCTTCTTTTTCCAATTCCTATTCCTACTCCTATTAATTTTTCTAAACCCATCCCTCTTATTCTAACTCTTCCTTCCTTGAAAAAATTTTGAATTTACAGTTTTTAATACCGTCTAATATACATGCAAAAATTTGGTCTTGTTTTCTTTTTATTCGAAAATACATTTTTTGGAAATTGCAATAAAAACGCAGCGAACTATAGCATGTGTGCAATGGTGGCAGCCTCGACACCGCCAGGCATCAACGTCAGCAGCATTAAGAGCAAAAGCCAAAATTGAAATAGCACTATAACCACAAAAACAACATCAAATTTAATAAAAATAGCAAACATTATTTTGTTTTGTTTCTTGCCATAAATTTATTAAGATATAAATGTAAATGTAACGGAGGCGAAATAAACAAGCAAACGCCAACGAACAACTAAAAAAAACAACAACAAAAACAAATTCATTATTAGATAAATGATAAATGGAAAAATCACAACAAGCAGCAGAAAATGACTGCAAATAAAAATAAAAATGGTGTTACATATAAAAAATGAAATCAAACTATTAATTAAGAAATTCCAGCAAATGAATGAAGCACTGTGGGGTATTTTGATGAAACTTAACATAAAATCAAGTAATCAAACATCAACCAACAGTGTATTGAAAAATGTTTTTAAGAATTAACATAAAAAATAGAAACCAACTCAGAACTCAATTTCATTTTTATTTTTTGATTTTGAATTAGAAAATGTTAAAAAGTTTGGTATACTGTATAATTGGCTATTTGCTTTTCAGCGTATAATTTTAATTTTAATTATTTTACAACGAAATTTCGTCATCCCTCGTTAATTTTGGGTTTGACGTTCATTCTCGATAGACGGCAGGGACGTATGTGTCCCAATAGGTCCGAAAGGGTTAAGCGTTTATCCTTAAAAAATGTTCTTTGCTTTTTTTATTACAAATTCAGGCAAGTTGAAAATAGATATAGACTATTCGATCTATAGAATCTTCATTAATAATAATTCCATTTAGCCCTAGCTCAAGTTTGGCTATAATTGCTTGCTGCCCCCTTAAAATAATGACCGTTTTTTATTCGTCATTTCAATTCTAGATAGAAACGCGTAAGAGAAAAAGAAAAACTATTGTTTTTTACTTGCAACGGATGGGTCAAAAGTATCGAGAAAGCACACATTTTTTAAAAAAAATGTTACAATGAGACCAACAAAAAAGCAAGTAAGGAGAAATAATTATAAGCGCTCACAATTTTTTGGTTACTATCGCACAAGCGACAAGTTCACACATAGTTTTATAAGAAAATTCCAAGTTTTGAAGAAGTCTAAAATTAATTATTAAAAAAATAAAAACAATAATAATTTTCATAAATGAAAAGAAAAATTATTATTCTTGGCCTTGAGCTTGTTTATAGTCATGGTACTTTACAAATGTCAGAGATATATTTAACAGGCAATAACTTTAAGTAAAATAACTTTATATCATTTCTATTTCACTTTCCAAGTGGCTGTGAACGAGGAAATTCGAAAAATAAAAATGTCCGCAAATGGGCGTGACCCGCCCTTTTTATAGTGGATTATTCCACAAAACTTTTTATGCCATAACTCCGGCAGAAATTGATTTGCCGAAACGATATTTGGCAAACATTTTGAATATATAAAGGTAAATGTTTGTTGTAAAGATGGGAGAAATCGGTCAACGGCCACGCCCAGTTTTTTAACATAGTTCTAAAAAATTTCTTTGTAAAATGTAAAACGCACACATAATAAGCTTTTTAAGCAAAACTCGACAGCAAAAAATTTTTTGAATTTCGGGAAAGTAGACATGGCGCCGCCCACTTTTCAGCATAAAAATTCTGCTACTTTCAAAGGCGGGTGCTTGTAATTTCAACTAGATATTTCAATGAAAATTGGTCAGCTGCGTCGCAATAGTAAGTAGTATACTCCTGCAAATCGGATAACACATAAACAAAATATTCGGGCAAGTTGTAAGTTGCAATAGGGAAGTTATATAGCTTTTTTGATTTTTATACCTTTCATGAGCATGAAATGTTTGTAAGTATGAGAAGAAGAAGACTTGAGCCCATCAATAAGTATACTGATGATGATTAAGATGATGAGCTGAGAGGATTTAGCCAAGTTCGTCTCTCCGTCCGTCTGTTTATTTGAACGCAAAATTTTTCAAATATACGCATGTATTGGAATTTTGAAAAAATTTTGTAAGCAGCGGTTGGTAGGGAAGCTTTTTATATGCAAATAAATTAATTTACCACTCAGAACTCATAACAAAAGTGTTTTTATTGAAAACAATAAGCTGGCTTTATAAAACAAACTAAAAAGTATTAAAATACACTTCCGTAAATTGGCATGTCATAATAGATCACTACACTACTAGGTATTTAATATTCGGCTCCACCCGAACTTAGACTTCCATACTTGTTAAGTTTTCCTTTGTCTTTCTTAACAAGCATTGAGTTAGGTTGGTATTACAAGTTCAACAGGCAAAAAACGGGCATTGTTGGTTTGCTTTTCGGCTCATAGAATTCTCTTTTTAGGAGTAAACCCCATGCAAAATTTGTGTGGCTATTAGTATTGGGACTATTTTCGAATAATACTAGAATAAATACTATTCGAATAAAAGAATAATAATATTCATTTCAAAAAATTCGAATAGTATTTATTCGAATAATTTATCCGTTTATTCGAATAGTGGTATTCGAATAGTGGTATTGAAAAGCGAGAGATGTCGGAAGCGAAATTCACTGTCTTCATCGCTTGTACCTAAGAGAATGCATTCCCGTTTTGTATGTATGTTTGCGTGTACAAATGTGTTCATAAGCGGTATTGATATTTGTTTAACTATTCGAATACCTATTATTCGAATAATAGGTATTCGAACAGTTGTCATTTATTCGCTTAATGGGGTTTGAATAGCTTTTTATTTATTATTTGAATAGTGTTCTGCGAATAGTTACATACCATTATTGTGTGTAAATGAATCTCTAGATAGATATTTACTTTAAAATTACTGTAAATATATATATGAATGCATGGCAGTTATTGTGCTAGGGTCTTAAGCAAGCGATGCCAGGATCGAAATTCATTGTTGACATACATTTTTGAATATACGAATGCGTATATATGGAAATTTGGGTGCATGTACGTATATATATCGCTGAGTGTTTAATATAGCAGGCAAAGATATCGTCCGTGGAAGCATTTTGCTAGAGTCTAAAGCAAGAGATACCAGGATCACACTGTAAGTATGTGTGAATGCGTGTGCATGAATATTTGTATATACTTCACGTTCACGTTTTAATAAATAGTGGCTAAAGACTATATTACGGTTAATTCAATGCTGCTATTAACTCAATTTCGACTTAATTCGTCTTTGGGCTTCCCAATTTTTTACCACAGCGACATTTAAAAAAAAAAAATCTGGATAAATGAGTTTTTGAAGAAAATTCTTTAGCACACTCATACAATAGCCAATAACAATTTCCCCTATGATTGTGTTAAATTTGCCCTTTCTGTGCTGCGTTTGAAAATTTTGCAATAAATTGTATGGTATCATCAAGAGTTATCATTAGCAACAAACTTGTACGCTACTGCAAGCGCCCAACATAACAACAAAACATCGATACACAAACCAGATGCGACTAAATAGTTACTTAAATAAAAGTGAAAATAAAAACATTGCGAAAACAAGAGCCCTTCAACAAAAACAATAAAAGTACACAAGAAGTAAATACATAAATCCGATTTATTGTTGCTGAATTAGCACAAAAATATCGTTGTTGTTGTCACCATATACCCAGGCGTTGTCCCAGTAACAATTTTGTTTTATAAGAACTTGAGACACATATTTTATATCAAATCAGAAAACCTGCCCAAGCTTCGGTTCGTCTCAGAACTTGTAATAGACTGGGACCGGTTTTAATCATAATTAATCCGAAACCAGTTACGATATCGAACTTAATCACATCGCTTAATGCTATACCCATATTGTACTAACACATTTTGAGTCATTCTGGTACACATATTGGTCAACAACTCCGAAAAGGTTGAAGTTATCGAAGCAATTGATATTTTAAATTTTAAGTTAGATGTCTAGTAAGTCAACAGTGTAAGTTGCATTCAGTTCGATTTTACAGTTTTTGAGTGATGCGCGTTCAAACATACGGACAGACAAACAAAAACTGTAAAGACTGTTTGTTTGAATTCTATTGCCTCAATATTGATAGCTCCTATTAATTATTTTTTGAATATATGCGATATTTTGCTTGTTAATGTGTACAAAGGCGGCTAGAAAACTTAATTTAAAAAATGTTTCTCAAATTCTGGGAGTCAATTCTGGTTTTGCGTTATTGTGAAGTGAAAACTAAATGCGTCAATCCAACATGATTTTTGATTCCCTTTTTACTTAAAATTTTCGATTTGAAGTGAAGTGAAAAAAGTTAACCCCAATGAAAATTTGAATCAAAATTCCAAAATCGTGATTTTTACAAATTTAAACGTTTTAAGTGGTAAAAATTACTTTTATTCTTACAATTTTATAATAACCAAGAACAACTTGTGTCAACGCAATTCAAAATGTTCTTCGGCAAACAGTTTTCAGCGCACATATCAGAATCGCATACTAGAGCTCAGTGAAGTGAAGTAATAACTAAAGTGAAAAGATTTGTTTCACTTCACGATAACGCCCAACCAGAATTGACCCCCTAAATAAGTTGAGAAATGATCATGCAGAAAAACGCGTATCTCAAATGTTAAAAGATGCTAAAACTAAACTTTAGAATTAAAGATTTCTCATACCTCGTAGAATATATTCTATTGTGCTTATTGGGTTGACAGAAATCAAAACACACACAACATCACCACCGTTTTGATCGCCAGCTAACATTTGCTCTGTTGCACTCAATTTGGTACGGCCCAGTCTGCCTGGAACACACACGCAAGCACAGCAAAGGAAGACTTGATTTGGCCATGCTAATTAGCTGTTGCAATCGGTGCAATTGTTGGCCGTAAACTTAATATGCAACCAGCTGTGTACGAATGACTGAATGTTTGTGTGTGTGTGTCGTGTAACAACAATGCTAATACTTGGCATATAGAGACTAGTTGTCTGGCTGTTTGTCCATGCAAATTCACCTACTATCTAAATGTCTAGTCTGTGTCTCTGGAATTGTCAGTTTATTTGACGTGCGCTGAAATCTGAGGGTGTATGATTGGCGGGGCCACACAAAGCTACTTTAATTAGAATTTTAATTGTAATTGTTGAGTAGAAAATTAAATGCGTTTTAAACAATATTTTACTAAATAAAGATTATTAAATTATTTACATGTTTGTTAGTACATCTGTGAATAGATGCTAGTAATAAGTCGATTACGTCCTAAATCTACTTTCGCTGTTATTTCTTATTTTCACAGAGTTATTACTGTTATTGATTTGAGTTTACTCTTCAACCAATATCCTAATCGCATATTTATTCAACAATCAGCATTATTAAAATTTGAATTAATTGGTTTGACCTCTTTTTGCATTTCATAAACAAATACTTGCGTTGACATATTCAGCAAAACCTATTGATGTGTTAATAATAAATTTCCAAATTGTAACTAAGGCCCGGTTTTTCAGTACAAGTTTAACTCAATTTGTCAGTTAAACTAAGCTTAAACTTGTTGCGCAGTTTTTCAGTCAACTTTAAACGAAGTTTAAACGTAGTTTAAGCGGTCAATTCGGCAGGGTTAAACTCTAGTTAACCTGTCAGCTGTTTTGCATATTTGATGGTTTTGGTTGTGAAACAATAAGCTGAACGCAATTAAGAAAGGACGATATTTTTATATTAAATTAAATACTGGATATATCATCTGACGAAAGTGATTATAGTGATGCAGAAATTGGCGAAATGCTAACTATTACAATACTGAGGAGAAGCAATGGCGTTGAATATGTATACAAATATTATCTGTTGCCGTATCTAGATAAAGAAAAAACCAATGTTGCCGTATAAAAGCAAATATTGAAAGCGGCCTTAAACTCACACTGAAAAACCGCTCTGCAGTTTAACTGGAGTTTAAATTTATGCCAAGTTTAAGCAAACTTAGTTTAAACTGAGCTTAACCATGGACTGAAAAACCGGGCCTAAATGAGATTACTGCAATAAATAAAAATATTTAACAAATGTACAGTGGACTCAAAGGATGATAATAAGTTCAGTACTTGCAACGGCTTTACATACGACATTCCAAGAATATTCAAAAACAAAATCTACAATAGATATATAAATAAGGGGAAATTTTAGTTTCTTAGATTAGTTGGCAACCCTTATCAAAATTATTTTAATTCATCAGCATGAGAAATGCATTTGGAAAAAAATTTGCGTTAAAAACTGGTTTTTAGCTTTAAACACTATCTATGTACGAAATTTCATCTCAGACCTATATGTAATATTACGTGGTAACCCTAGGTAGAAATACTTTTATTGAAAAAGTGGGTAATATACCTTTTATCTGCCTAGAGATCAACCAATGGTTGAAATTCAACCACGAAACTTTATTTTATTTAAATTATTTAATGTTTCCTTCGCCTTTCTTTTATCTTTTTTTTAGTTGTTCGTTTAATTGAGTTTAATTTACTTTCCTTTCTTAGCAGTACAGTTTTATTATATTTTTTTATTTTATTCTATTTTATTTTATTTTATTTTATCTTATTTTATTTTATCTTATTTTATTTCGTTTTATTTTATTTTGTTTTATTTTATTCTGCTTTATTTAATCTTATTTTATTTTAATTAATTTTATTTTATTTTATTTTAATTTATTTTATTTTATTTTATTTTAATTTTATTTTATTTTATTTTATTTTATTTTATATTATTTTATTTTATTTTATTTTATTTTATTTTGTTTTATTTTTTGTTTTATTTTATTTTGCTTTACTTGACTTTATTTTATTTTATTTATTTTATTTTATTTTATTTTATTTTATTTTATTTTATTTTATTTTATTTTATTATATTTTATTTTATTTTATTTTATTTTATTTTATTTTATTTTATTTTATTTTATTTTATTTTATTTGTTTGATTTTATTTTATTTCATTTTATTTTGTTTTATTTTATTTTTTTAATTTTATTTTTTTATTTTATTTTATTTTATTTTATTTTATTTTTTAATTTTTTGTTTTATTTTATTTTATTTTATTCTATTTTATTTTATTTTATTTTATTTTATTTTATTTTATTTTATTTTATTTTATTTTATTTTATTTTATTTTATTTTATTTTATTTTATTTTATTTTATTTTATTTGGTTTTATTTTATTTTTGTTTTATTTTATTTTACTTTACTCTACTTGACTTTATTTTATTTTATTTGTTTGATATTATTTTATTTCATTTTATTTAATTTTATTTTGTTTTATTTTATTTTCTTTATTTTATTTTTTTATTTTATTTTATTTTATTTTTTAATTTTTTGTTTTATTTTATTTTATTTTATTTTATTTTATTTTATTTTATTTTATTTTATTTTATTTTAATTTTAGTTTTAGTTTTATTTTATTTTATTTCATTTTATTTTATTTTATTTTATTTCATTTTATTTTATTTTATTTTATTTTATTTTATTTTATTCATTTAATTTTATTTTATTTTATTTTATTTTATTTTTTTATTTTATTTTGTTCTATTATTTAATTTTTGGTTTTATTTTATTTTACTTTATTTTATTTTATTTTATTTTATTTTACTTTATTTTATTTTACTTTATTTTATATTATTTTAGTTTATTTTATTTTATTTTATTTTATTTTATATTATTTTATTTTATTTTATTTTATTTTATTTTACTTTATTTTATTTTATTTTAGTTTATTTTTTTTTTATTTTATATTATTTTATTTTATTTTACTTTATTTTATTTTATTTTAGTTCATTTTAGTTTGTTTTATTTTATTTTATTTTTTTTATTTTATTTTATTTAATTTTATTTTATTTTATTTTATTTTATTTTATTTTATTTTATATTATTTTTGTTACATTTCACAGAAATCTAACCGAAAAATACCAAAACAAAACTAACCCCTGTGGCGAATATCCTTATCTTCAATATATTCAACATTATTCCGAGGCGCATCGAAGGGTTGCCGATTTTTCTAGACTAGTAATATATAATGAATAAAGACAAGGTGGCAGCCTCAATTAGATAAAAGTTCAGTTTGGAAAATACTTAAAACAACGTTCGTTTTATAGCAATTTGATTTAATTTTTAAATAATTTAAAATAAGTGGCAACCTCTTAAAACCTTGCTCAGTGACAGCACCTCTTTAAAAAGTCTTACATACCAAGCTACTTAGAAAAAACCTGTAAGCATATCTCATACATACCCAAAAACAACAATGAATCAAAATTAATTAAAATGTTAAGCATTTCCTGTGCATGAGTCAAAATGTGTTTTGAAATTTAATAAGTTCTGCAATGTAAATATTATTGTGTACATTGTAAAACAAGCGTGTTTATGTAAACAAATCAATAAATGTAGGTATGTAACTGTGCTTTTGTTATACTATTTACCCATAAATAAAATAACACAATTATTTTTGGAGCAATGAATCTAATTTTGCACTCATTCAAAACTCAAATAACCGGAAATTTTGCACACAAATTGATATTCAATACATTTATGTTTAGAAACATATATGTTCTTACATATGTATGTACACTAGACTGGCAAAAAAAAAATTAGTTTTTTTACTGCTTTTAATTAACACATACACAAAAAAATAAGAGGATCTAGAGACGCAATCCATATATAGAATTGGCTTAACGAATCGAGGTTTCGTCCTAAGCTCAGAATAGGAAAAGAAAGGTAGCTTTTTTTGGGGTTAAGACCGAACGGCTTCCCGCTAATAAATTCTGCGGATTCGGACTCGTTATTGGAGTTTGGATTCGGATTCATAATTCTTTTGAAATTATAGCATCCAATAAATTTTGTTTGTAAATTTATGAAAAAAGGCATGATACCGCCCAGTTCTTATTAAGTAAATTTAATAAATATATATAATCATAAATCAAAAACCATTCAAGATATCAAAACCAAATTCGGCACATAATTTAACTTTCTAAAAATCGGTATAGTGCCACGCCCAAATTTATTCAGAGATTTTTAAAGGGATAAGGATAACAATATGGGTATCCTCAATGAAACTTGGCGTGGTCCCGCGCTTCTAGTGGATCAAACAAAGTTTTTAAGGCCATAAGCCGAACAAAACTTGATTTGTCGTAAGGAAATTTGCGTAAATTTTGATTTTAGAACGGTAACTGTTTAAGGCAACATTTTCGAAATCGGTTGAGGCCACGCCCATTTTTTCAGGATAATTTCGGAATTGTTGTTGGGAACATTTTAGAAGTTCTTCAGGACCATTGCGAAACTCTTTAGGAATCATTTCAGGATTATTATAGGGCATTTACGGAATAAATTTTTAGTCTTTTCAGCTTGGGACAGTTTCGGAGTTGTTGTGGCATACTTTTTGGATAATTTCGGACTATTTGCGGCATCATCATTTCAGGATGGTTGTCGTGATATTTTCGGTACCATTAAGAATACTTTTTGGGACGTTTTCAGGATCATCTCAGGACCATTTCTAGATTGAAAAAGTAAAAAGTTAAGTTCTATCACAATATATATTTAGTAGATTTTTTGGAAGTAGGCATGCCGATCCCCACTTTTCAATATAAAAATTTTGCTTTTTGTTGAGAGCGATTACTCGTAACTCAATCAAGATATTGTAATGAAAATTTTTAAGCAGGCTCTCATTGAAGTATAGCACATTTTTTTAATACCAAGCAAATTTAATAACAACACAAAAAGATATCCGTTGCGATCAGGAAGTTAGTACCCACTGCAAAATTGAACTTATATACCTTTTCTGATATTTCTTGATTACACAGTAAGGCGATAGTTCTGCCTAAAATGGGATGCCTTCATAAATCACCATTAGGTATACAAAGTCCGGTTTGATTTCTTTCTATACGGATTTTTACGTTTGGATATAATTAAAAAAAAAAAAAAATATTACTTTGGCTCAGTCTAATGTACACGTGCATACAATGTAAATTTTGGCACAAATAAAAATTATGGTGATTTAGAAATTTGAATTTATTGCTTATGAAACATGCTATGGACATGCCATTTTACTACATACGTCTAAATGACATACATATACTTGTTTACTATGTATCCATGTACTATTTTCCTTTGAATTTCGCCCAATTTCAGCTGGATTTGGATTTCAATTTGAATTTTATGAATGAACAATTCTAAAGCGCTGCATCATCATCGTCTAAGCATTTCCGCCTGTCGAAATTCATCAAAATTTGTAATCAATTTGGAATTATGGAATGTCAAACAAATTGGGATTATAAGCATTTCGAGATAATTTTAATTAAAACTATATTTTATTTTTGCAGAAAATATAAGATAAATAGTACCATTGTTAGTTTTAGTTTTTGTGCTGCCATATTATTTTTGCAGAGGAAATTGATTTGTAAGTAAATAGCCAAAATAAATAATTGTAGTTGTTCGGGTTTCAAAATTCGTTTAGTCAATTTCGAATAATCGTACATAGAATTTTCTTGAAACCACAGTATACAGCATGATCCAACTACAACAGGTCGTAGCACCTCGACAAACATACAAACACACACAAATTTTCCATGTATTTTGTTTTTGTAATTTGGGAGTTTAACGTCAAAATCGTACTAAGAAATGATTGTAATGTCAAAATTCGAGACAAAAGTAAAAATCAGCTGGTCTATTAACACGACCTGTATTATTTAATCATGGTATTCAGTAGACCAGATACTGACGTCTATGCTTATTTGAAAATTAATACATGAAAAATGTGTATGTATTGGTGCTTGAAGTCATTAACCTATTTAAACCGACCGGTACAAAAGCACACAGATCATTTTTTATATAAATTTGAAAGCAAAAGGATGTATTAATACACTGTTTATAGGTATTTATTGGATGATAGCAAAATAATACCAATACAAAATACCGTAATACCCGGATACCAATATATGTACATATATGAGTCTAGATAAATGCAAGAGGAAAATAAACCATTTTATCATATTAACCGGGCATGCTCAACTCTGCCTTACAAATCGAGCCCTAACAGCCATTTTAGTGTAACCAACAAAAATAAAATTTTACAGCAGAAGGGTTTTTAGATTACAAATATACAAAATTTTAAAGCAAAATGTTACTTACATCCAGACCTGTTGAGTAATGATTAATAATCATAATGATTAACTGTTTGATTGATTATGTTTTTGAAAAGCATATTAATGATTGATTACCCATTGTTTTCGGGGTTTAATGATTATTTTCAAAAACAATCATGATTTTTTATGATTTAAAAAAAATCATGAAAAATCAAAAGTAATCAAAAACAAGCAAAATTTTTGATTATTTTGATTATTTTTGATTTTTTTTTACTTTTTTCCAATTCTAATCAATTAGGAATTAACAATTTTCGAAAACAACTAAAATAATCATTAATGATTGAAAAAGCTATTTAATCAATCGATTACTTAATTTTAAAGGGAATTTAACAGGTCTGGTTTGGACTAACATTTTTTTTTTCGCAAATATGTGATATGGGTGGTAATAAGGCTCGGCGTGCGACTTCTGAAGCGTTATTTTGGGTTAAGGCAAATTACACCTTTTAGACAGAAATGAAATAAATTTGTCAAATAAGCATATTTACATTTGTTTGTTTATCTGGTCTATTGTATACTGTGCTTGAAACCAAATAAGATTTCAGAACACTATATATCGTTGTTTATTTTTGACATAATGCGATCTCCGTGAAGACAGCTCCCCTGTTTCTATGCATAATGGCCTTTGGACTCTTTAATAAGCTTCTTCCACCATTACATTCAGGTTACCAAGGGCACAAGATGTCTTCAGCGTAGGTATCGTTCACTAATCGTGCGGTTCACTTAAGGCAATTAGGCTGTAAAACTGACAGCTGCTAATTGCTCCAAGAAAAACCAAAGACTTAAGCCGCAAACTTGTTATTAATTGTTATAAAAAATGACAGAAGGTGGGCTTTCTGGGAGCTAACAGCAAATATTAAAATCATGGGATTGGTTGTTAACAAATATTTCCAATTTTTGAAAGGAATACTTGTCATACTTTCCTCGTATTTAAAAACTTTCACCCCTTTTTTTAGAATTTCTAGGAATGTACGGAACTTTTGCATAAGTTTGGAAAAACTGATATAAAAGATTTGTATGAAAGAACTGGCTAGGTTAGGTTAAGTTAAGGTGGCCGCCCCCTGCATATCCGAGAGGTCTATGGCCACATGGTCTTTTGTGATACCACTAAATAAAAGCTAGAGCCCCTCCTTTTTTAGACGTTTAGAAGGTTCAACCAACTTGTCCGCTTAATGTAGCCTAATATGTCTTCGATTTCAGCACAGCCTAGCTCCGCTAAACAGGCAAATAGCTACCGTTTAAGGCACTCCGCACAAGTGCTGCAGCTGTGACAAAAGTCATTCAATAGGACCCCCATACGCTCACCATGTATTCCCATCAGACAGTGTCCCGTGAGTACCCCAATTAGGAGCCGCTTAAGGTTGTGTATGGACTCGCTACGTTTCCCACAAATGCTTGGCCCACGTTTGCTTGGACACCTCGTACGTGGTTTCCAATGCCCATCTAGAATTAGCTTTTCTCTGAATTGACGCAGAACGAGCAAGTATACGGGACGCAGATCACTGCTGAGGAGCATATGAATTTATTAGCGAGACACAATTTTTGGATAGCAGCCAACGAGCAGCCTCCTTTATGGCCCGCAGTGGCTCGGTAGCCTAATGCTCAAGCAGAATAAACTGTGGATATTAATGATGCACAAGCAAAACACAAAATGTGTGGGCGTGGGACCGCCCACTTGTCCAAAATTATGTAAATCTTGACTAAAGGGCACACATAGCCAAATATCATTAGTTTAGACCAAATAAGTTCGGAGTTATTACGAATTGTAATTTAAATAGCCTGGGGGCGTGGCACCGTCCACTTTTACACTATCACCAGTGATCCAAAGAATATACTGTGAAAATTTCATAAAAATCGGTTGAGTACTTTGGATGCCTATAAAGGACACACAGACACACATTAATTTTTATTTATAAGATGAACAAAACGAATCTTAGGTGAGGAAATTTTCGTAATATTAGAACATTGATCGGCAAACCTTACTCGATTGAGTATGACTCGCAACACACGTATGCTTACGCTCCTCATTTCAGTTGCTGTTCGAACCTTACCAGTGTTTGTGCGAAAACTATAACTCTCATTCAGGTAAATTTGATATTTCGGACTCGCTTTTTTTAATAAAAAAAAACTGTTCTCTCCTCTCTTAATAAATGATTTATATGTGTTTATGTAACTTAATCTCTAATGCATGCACCTTACTCAGCTGATGAACATTTTTCTGTAGCTGAGCAGTTTGAGATCTCGACGCTTAACAAACCTCCGCCTTTCAAACACTCGGCAAATTTGATCCGCTCGTAATGCGGATACGCCCCTCTTGTCGGTTTGACGGGATGGTGGGTAATCCGTAATCGTGGCGCCCAAAACACCTTCGCTTTGACATATAGTTTCCACAAACTTTAAATTAATTTTGAATGGCTACCTTAATATCTATACTTCTGTGGCAATTTCTTGTGAAGAGTACATTTGATAAATTTCTGGAAGTTTATCTGCTCCTTTGCATGGAACAGATGATTTTCATATCAGAAAAAATGTGTTCACAAAAGAATGTATACTTTACAAAATCTTTATATAAAGAACTGTAATGTCTTCCAAAATTATATTCACGGGTCCCCTTTATAGAAGCGTAACACAAGAGACATTGCATTTTACCAAATGCATCTGAACTCATAAAATAATTTGGGTCATTCATTTTAAATCCCGCATAAATACTGTCACATACAAAATTATCAACAAAGCGACCAACGCTGTTGCTTCGCTGCTGTCGGTGAAGCAACTGACAAGAAAATGTTGTTCTTCGAACCACGGTACCGTAATTACGCTTCCCTTTACCAATACACCTTCACATTTCAAATCGCCGACCACTGTATTAGAATAATAAATTGAATCATTTTATTTATTTTTTTCAAACTAAGCAAGCATATTTTTATGGGCGGCTATGCAGAAAACTCAAGAAATTAACTAAGCTAAATCTATTACAATCTGATATTTCCTGTGCGCTACTAAAAGATTCGATCTATTACAAAAAGAAACTTCAAATTTTACAATCAATCGACGCCTAAAAAGTTAATACCCCGTAATCATAGTCAAATTAAAATAGAGTTTTATCAACTTAACCTTAAACTTGATTTTATAATAAACATCATTTCATGTCTGTCATAGTCAACTTAAAATACATTTTATGTATAAGACACAGTTTTAATTTTAAAATGACGAAAATGTCAAGGTTTGTTTATATGGTTGCGCTTGTGGCATCGCTTGCTCCAAACTTTAGTTTGGCTTTTTTCGCTTGTTGCTACAGATATGCTATGGTTTGTGAATTAAATAGATGACACAGGGTGACCTTGCAAAACATAAAAAATTTCTTCATACCATCAACCAACTTAATTTTTTTTCATAAGGGGATCCTGTTACTTTTCATTTTAGCTAAAATCTTTGTTTAATATGACGATGATTGACCAACATTTTAAATGCCTTTTTAAGTTAAGTAAAGATTTTAATTAAAACGCGTGTTAGGCAACGACTATGATTATGGGCCAATATAAAAAGAAGTTATATACATATACACATATATGTGTATGTATATATGCATTCAGCATGTGTTGATATATTTCTTGTTTATGCTGTATTTACGGTAAAATAACCATTAAGAAGACCATGCTTACCATCATTCATTAAGCACTTGTCACTCAACAATCGTCGGCGCTTAAGTGTCTGGCACTCAACATTCGATACATCTTCTAAGCGTTCGGCAAAAATTTCAACAACAACAAAAGAGTTTATTAAAAGGTTCATAAACAAAACAGAAAAGTCGTAATGACAAAATGTCAACAAAGTACACACACACATACTCAAGTACGCCTATATGCAACCATGCATGGCATAGCATAAAGTGATTATGTCCATATCGAATATCAAATAAAATGGATGACCAAACAAAAACCGATTACTTAGCCAACATCAAAGCGGAAAAGAGGCGATCACGCACGCGCCAGACTTTTTGAGAATAACTTATTTTGTATTTACACAAGTCCATGGCTTACATACCAAAGCAGATGATAGTTGTAGAGATTATATTTAGTAGTAAATACGCTGGAAAATGCCAATAATCATTTTGTTAAGAACAAAAGAACTTAAAAACCGTCTGCGAATCGCATTAACTATTTTTTGCTGTTGTTTTTTGTTGTTATCCCGATGCCCGTCAACACAATTTCAAAGCAATTGAAAAGCATGTTTGTGTGTATGCAATGTCGGCTTATTACTCGTGTGACCTTTGACTTTGACTGTTTGCTTGTTATGCGCCATATCCGCTTGACCAGCATTTGGCGGCATTTAACTCATCGGCCATACGGCGGTTGGCATTTGGCGGCAATTTCAGTCAACTAAACGCGTCAACCGTATCCAATGTCGAGAGCTTCCGCTGCAATTACTTTAGCTTTTGCCGATTCATTGTAAGCGCTTTCAATGCACATAAATATGTACTTACAGCTCTAAATATCTACCAGACGTTTGCATGTCCTGGCGGTTTCACATATGATAATAGCTAGTTGTGTCCTGCTTTCTCGCCCTTTCAGATTATCTGCGATTTGACCAATCGGCGGTTGTTCATAATGTTCATAAATACTGATGTTGGTGTGTATGTGTAATAGGGTGGGTAGAAAAAATCGATGTGCGGCATGTGAACAAAATAACAAAATTAAACTCTTTTCAAAAATTTAAGAGTTGCTTTGAAAATCCAATGTGACTTGTCGCTTGCAAAATAGCAACCAAAGCTGTGAGCGCTTATAACAATTTCTGCTTGGTTATAAATATATATATATTATAATTGCAGGATCAGTTGGTTCCAAAATGATTCCGAAAAGGTCCCATAAACAATCAAGAAATCATTCTGATCAAGTGCCAAAAATGATTCCGAAAATATCACTAAAACAATCCCAAATTGATCCCGAAAAAGACCCAGAAAAAGCCCGCAAATCATCCGTTATTTATCCCGAATAAGTCTCGAAATGATCCCAAACATGTTCAGAAAAGATCCTCAAAAAGTCCTGAAATGGTCATGAAATAGGCCCGAAAGTAATGCCGTAATGATTGCGAAAATTCCCCGCAATATTCCCTAAAAAGCCCCGAAACCATACCGCAATTAAAGGGTCCAGAAAGAGTTCTGAATAAGTCTCGTATTTATCCCGAATAAGTCTCGAAATGATCCCAAAGAAGTCCCGAAAATATCCTTAAAAGGTCCCGAAATGGTCCTAAGTAGTTCTCGTATTCATCCCAAATAAGTCTCGAAATGCTTCCAAAGAAGTCCCGAAAAGATCCTTAAAAAGTCCCGAAATGGTCCCGAAAGTAATGCCGTAATGATTTGGGAAAACCACCACAGTATTCCCTAAAAAGCCCCTAAACAATCCCGCAATGATGTCGAAAGGGTCCCGAAATTATGCAAAAAGAGTCTCACATGTTCCATAAAAAGTCCCGAAATGGACCCCAAAACAATCCCGAAATGATCCTGGAATAATGCTAAAAAGTTCCGAAAACAGTTCCGAGAAAGTCTGGAAATAGTCCGCAAAAAGTCTCGAAAATCATACCGAAATGGCCCGTGCCCTGCCTAATTCTGCTCCAAAAAGCTTTTTCCTAAATTCTATGCTACCTTAAATCTACTAAAATGCTCTGTTAAAATTTTTTATTCCGTCTTTCCATTGGCTTTCGAGGGGTTACCCTAAAGATGCTGAGGACCTTAAGAATTTTTTTTTTTTTGCTTCGCATGGGGATAGTTTGTATCTACTTTATAAAAAAAATAAAATTTACAAAATAAAAAAAAATCTGGTAAATATCGTATTTCCGCAATTATTTATTTACTTTTTTAAGCGTAGATTAAATTTTAATTTTCCTGTTTTTATAAAGCACAAATTCTACTTCATGCCAAGCGATTAAAAAAAGAATGTCAACCCACCCTAATGTGTAAGGAACTTTGCAACGAGACAGGTAATGCGCTTTTCTTTTTGCGCCAGACTGATAAATCCATCGTTTAAAGCTTAATGTTTTAAGCCACCACAAAAGTCTTCGGAAGTGCTCATTATGGTTGCAAATTCTTAATGGCTTTCATTATATTATGAAAGTACATACATAGGAGTTTTGTGTATAAACGAAACGATTTTGTTATATGAGAAAAACCTCCAAACGCACTTGCTCTGAGCTTCAAAGTTACACGGGTCATGGAATTTTATTCTCACCTACACCTTTTTTAGTTTATATTCAGAAAGTTGTTTAACAGCTTGAGTTGTGTACGTAAATATGAATGCAGGCAATAGTTATGTTCGGTGAGGATACAATTTTAAAATTGGGAAGTGTTCGGTGACACATAACATTTGCAGCGAGAGAGCGCATTTTGACGTTTCATTGAGAGAGAGAGTTGAAGTTTCTGCTGGGAGAATTTCACTCAGTACAACTTGTAAGTGGAAAACAGCTGATCGTGACATTGTTTTGTTTGCAAGTTTTTACTGACTCCTGTTCGGTGAAAACTTTTTACTTTTGGCGTTTCGAGAGAGTTTTACGTCATTCTCACTTTACTGACACAGCTAATATATCGCATTTTTCGGCAAACTGATTGGATGTTATTAACAGCATGAAAAGGACTTCTTCTTTTGGCCGCCCAACAAATATTGCCAGTCGTTCATTTTCTCTGCCAACTGGTGCCAATTGCAAACACCACGGAATCGCAAATCCGTCTGCACTTATTCCTTCCATCGGAATGGTGGTCTCTCTCTTCCTCTGCATCCTTTCGGTTGATACCCAATGGTCCGAAACTGGCAGAGTTCTTCTTCTTTAAATGGTCATCTAACCGCCTGGGCGGTTTTGACCGTCCAATATAGCTCGCCAATCGTTTCTTCGTTTCGTCAACTGGCGCCAATTGGAAACACCGAGAGATCGCAAATCGGTCTCCACTTGGCCCTTCCATCGGAGTGGTGGTCTCCCTCTTCCTCTGCTTCCACCGGCGGGTGCCGATAAGAATACCTTCTTGGCTGGAGCATATTCGCTCATTCGCAGAGTTATTGAAAGAATGTCTTAAATTTTAAGTTAGACATCTAGTAATGCAACGGTGAAAGTTCCATTCAATTCTATTAAGCATTTTTTGAGTGATACCCGCCCAAACATACAGGCAAATATTCTAAAAACTGTTGCAGACATGTTAAGTAAGGATTACTAATCGTAATGATTACCGGGTTGTTTAATTACTTTCTTGAGAATCCATTTATGATTATGACTGATTACCAAATACTTCAAATTTTTAATGATTATTTTCCAATTAATTGAATAGATATTCAAAAATCATGATTTTTTACGATTATTAAAAAACATCAAAGAAATCAAAATTAATCAAAAAAAGTTGTTTGTATGTACTTTTGACTTTTTTTTTGATTATTTTTAGATTTTTTTCAGTATTGTTGTAGAAGCACGTAAATATACACATCAAAAATACTGAGAAAAATCAAAAAAATATCAAAAAAATCAAAAGTAATCAAACAACTTTTTTGATTATTTTGAAAAATTTTAAAAAGCCGTCTAGTTAATTGATTACTACTTACTAATCAAATTTAATATTTCTGCTTGGGATGAAATTGCTAATGATTCATTCTATCGGGTTTTCTTGAATGTCTGTCATGTACAGACATCGACCTGTTACAAGTTTATTATATGTAGAGATGAATCCTAGACGTTGATTTGTTGTTGTTATTAACAGTGCTTCGCCCTGCCTAATGGGCACGATCATTCTGAGAATCGTCATCAAGCTCTTCTAATGGAAGTCCGAGGAAACGCGCAGTTTCCACAGGGTTGGACCAGAGTGATGTAGGTGTTAGAAGAGTGGGTTCGACTGAACGGGAGAAGAGATGTTTGGTATCATGAGGGGACATACCACATGCAGGGCATGTGTTTGGTATGTTGGGGTTCAGTCTGGATAAGTAAGAGTTTAACCTATTACAATATCTAGAACGAAGTTGTGCTAGGATGACTCTAGTCTCCCTCGGAAGAATACGCTCCTCATCAGCTATTTCAGGTGGTTCGATGGAAATTACGTGGTTCACAGGCCGACACCTAAGGGATCTTTGCGCAGATTTGGGATCGTTACGCAGATCAAGCGGCAAGGTAATGTGGTGCCGGATCTCATCATAGTGCTTACGGAGATGTTTCCTTAAGTCTCTCGGGGGCGGAGCTCATCTTTTTGAGTAATACGCGTCTAAACATGCATACAGACAGACAGACACAAATTTTAAAAACTGTTGCTTTGGATGACATTGCTTCAATAATGATGCCTCCTATCGATTATTCTTGAATGTCTGTCATGTTACAAGTTTATTATACATATATAGAGTTGCTTGCCTTGGCTAGTCCACATTGTTGTTGTTGCTGTAATCGCAAAACACCCCCTAAAGGTTTGACGAGTGTTACAAATATGAATAATCCTTTGCAGGTACTAGTAACTCGGTAAAACCCCGAATGGAAACCAATTGTTTGAACCCTTGAAACTTTTGGTCTTAGATTTTACAACGTGTATACCTACCGCATTCATATTCCAGACGACTCGAGAGGGGTGATCCCTTTCCTAAAGATCTTTTATAGGAAGTCCTAGCTAAAAAGTAGTAGGATTGGTGTTGCTCCATGCGGCTCAAGCATTTGGTATGTCTATGTTTAACCTGGATAAGCAAAAGCTCAAACCATGCAATATCCATCTTTCAATCCTGCAACTTGTTCCTGTTTGCGTTTCCAGCAAGGAATTTTGAAATTTTGTTGCGGTTAGTCAGATGGCAGACGCTGATCTACGACCGGTGGTAAGCCTATCATCAAAAGTCGCACCGGAGATTTTAGGCTGACAGAAAATGTTCGTCTTTCTCATAGGACTATTCTACGCAGTTTGCAAATACCGAATCCTCTAAATCTCTTCAATAAACGGAGCTCGAAAGCGGTTTACTGATTTATAAACATTTAACATAATTAAAAATTCTCACTGGAGGATTTTTAAAATTTGATAATGGCGGTTATTTCTAACACCGCAGACTTAATTGGTTGACACACCTCAGCGAAAGCTTTTCACCATGCGTATGCCCAACATAACATACTTTCTCACCATAGCCAAACACAGCACCCTAAATTCCATCACGATAATCTTTGATTTCACCATAATTGGTGAACTTTTTCACGCAAGGTGAATTTAAACCACTGTGTTGAGTTTTATTGGTGTGCAACTTGACTGAGGAAACGGAAATCTCGGTTATGTCGAAGTGGTAAAAATATTGAATCTCGACGGCCTTCTTTGTGTTTATTAACAAAGAATAAAAGTTTACACAATTAATTGTGAACGCGCAGTTAAGAAATGTTGTGTAACAGCCAAAGTTGCTTGTTTTATAAGCAGGAAAAGCCAAAGTCTAGCTAGGACGAAAATTCAACTCACTGAAAATT
Source organism: Merzomyia westermanni (assembly GCA_949987695.1). Lineage (NCBI taxonomy): Eukaryota > Metazoa > Arthropoda > Insecta > Diptera > Tephritidae > Merzomyia > Merzomyia westermanni. Next base: position 115,820,288 of record OX465293.1, read on the forward strand.
GTTATAACTATGACAAATATGTTTAGGTAAGCTTGAAAAAATTCAAAAGCTCTTTCCATATCAATTATTGTTATTTTTGCTATGACCTACTGAGTATGTGAGAATGTTGAAAAATTATCTTATAAATAAAAATGAATGTGCGGCTGTATGTCTGTGTAATAGGCGTCCAAAGTACTCGACCGATTTTTATGCAATTTTCATTGTATATTCTTGGGATCATGGGTTAAATATGCTATATAAATGGGCTATATATCGTTTGGCTATATAAAATTTCAATTCGTCATAACTCCGAAATTATTTGGTCTAAATCAAAGATATTTGGATATATATGTCCTTTAGTTCAGATTTACATAACTTTGGAAAAGTGGGCGGCGCCACGTCCACATTTTTAGGGGTTTGTTTGTTCTTCATTAATGTCCAAAATTTATAGTCGATCTCTATGAAACTTTCACGATAGGTTCAGAAAAGCCCCCAGGGTATTTTAAGTAGCAATTCGGCATAGCTAGGAATTTATTAAGTGCAAGTTAATGATATTTTATATGTAGATATCTGTTCTATACATAAAAAAAACCCTGGCAACAGAAGGCGGTACCAGGAGCAACTAAAAGTTAATTCGTACATATGTACATATCAGTACCCGCAGAGGAAATGGGAGAAGAAGGGAAGAATAGAAATTTGAAATATAGGTGGTGTTAGGGAAAAATGAAGAGGATAAAGAACACTAACGGTATATGAGGTTGGGGGAAAAGCAAAAACAGAAAGAAAAAGGAAGATACACGAATAAATGTAGAAGAAGAGCCAAGTGGGGAGGGAAGAGTATAATTTATTAAAAGTAGGCAAGTCAAATTTTAGGCAGAACAACGTCTGCCGGGTCCCCTTTGTTTTTAATAAAGAGGCATCAGTGATGTGAGGGTATCGAAGACTCTATTGGTATGTCGGCTGCGTAGTACGGAAGTGTAGTCCCAAAGCCTACAGAACTTCTGGGGAAGGGTGCTATCAAGTGACCACTGCTTGGGCGTCATAGACATAGAGGAAGTTGAATGTTTGGGGGTGCACGGTGATGCTCAACGGGAGCCCCTAAATGCAGATAAATATTCACACCTAAAACAAAAATCTAAAGTTTCCACTCGATTCCACTTGATGGTTAAAGCTGCGTCTTTCCAAAAAATGTCCCTTTTTATACCCAGCGTGTACATTTAAAATGGACGAAATCGAACCATAACCACGCCTCTTCTTTCGAAATCGAAAATTTCCACTTAAAATGGACGAAATCGAACCATAACCACGCCCCTTCTTTCAAAATCGAAAATTTCCATTTAAAATGGGCAAAATCGACTCATAACCACGCCCCTTCTTTCGAAATCGAAAATTTCCATTTAAAATGGACGAAATCGAACCATAACCACGCCCCTTCTTTCGAAATCGAAAATTTCGAAAAACGTTTAAAATGATATAATTCAATAACAAAAACAGCTACAATAATGAAATTTGGTAGATTTATTTAGTTAGTCGACCTATTGACGATTTGACCAAATTTTCGGAAAGGGGCGTGGCACCGCCAACATATGAGTGAACAAATTATCAAATTTCGACTGTTAATAACTACAAAACCGCTTATGCTAGAATAACGAAATTTGGTAGGAGGTGTACAATGTTTTTGGTATATACACCTATACAAAATACGGGAAATCGCTTTACGATCACGCCTACTTTTTCATAAAAGTTATATAAAAAGGAGGTAGAAATACCCATATTTCAATGACTGATGCAGGTAGAATGATATAATTTGACAGTTAAGGTGATAGCACAATATTTTTTTGTATGGTTATTGCTCCGATACAAATATCGTTTTAGTTTTTTGCTCCATGCTCTAAGCGTTGCGTGCCTCATAGCAGAGCCAAATATTTGCTATAACTTTTTATGTCATTAACTCTGCTCCATGCTCTACTTAGGTTCAGAGCCGGAGAAATAGAATAAGCTAGTCAGGGATTTCCATATTTATAGAGCGCTGAAAGTTTCTATCACTATGGCTCCGCTAGACACAAATAATATTTCAAGCATTTTCGCACTGATCGCAGATAGTGAAAATTTACATTTTGTCAACGAATTGGTAATAATGCCAAAAACATGTTTTAGGGACCCGTGACTATACTGCAGGCTTGACTGAAAATTTTTTAAGTTGGCCCATGGTAAATTAGATCGTCTCGGGTCATGATTGACGAGCAGGGTACTAATGTTGTGCCGCGCTAAACAATTGAGTCTACAGTGCAAAGGGAAGTTATTGTACTGGCGCTGTTGGCGCAATTGCCTATCGCAACACAATATTACCACCGTCAAAAATAAAGAAATCCAAAATTTTAGATTTTGGTGGGGCACGAGCACCGCCGAGTGCACTAAAACTCAAAAATTCTAAAACTGTTGAATGGCGGAAGTGGTTCATGCACATGGTAAAGAAGAATAGAACTAGGATGACATCAAAACCAGCGTATTGTTAGCTTAATGGTTAGCAAAGCGTGCCAAAATTTCTCTGATGAAGAAGCTTGCAGCTTCCGAAATGGATCTATAAGAAAAGTTATGGCGGTTGTCTCTAAACATTTTTCCTACTTTATTCAATTAAAAAACTTTTAATAATTAATTGAAAATGATTATTAAAAAATAAAAGCAATAATAAATTTCATAAAAATTCAAAAAGTGAAAAAATTATTATTGTTGTTGTAACGACAAAAACACTCCCCGAAGGTTTTTGGGAGTGTTTTCGAATAAACAGTCCTTGGCCGGATTTGAACCCGGTACGCTCCGGTACTCCCTTCCGATACTGCCCGACTGTCGTGGTAGCGATTTATGACCAGTGAAACCTTCTAGGTCATGTCACCCCTTCTTCCGTAAGGAAGGATAAGATGGGTAATGAGAGGTGAAGGACATCATATCCGTAGATCAACCATCGAGTTGCACGTCATTACCTTTGTGCATATTAGTCGCCTCTTACGACCGGTATGCCTACCTCGGGCATATTTTAAACCCCTAGCCCGCAGGGGTTAAAAATTATTATTCTTGGCCTTGAGCTCGTTTCATGAATACTTAAAAATTCTCAGTCAAGCCTGCAGTATAGTCACGAGTCCCTATTTGATACTGATTATGTTTGTGCTTCTGCGAATGTTAGTAACAAATTTTCAAAGGTTTCAAAGGCAACGGCGTCCAATTGTCGCTGAGTTTCCATGGGCTTTAGTATGTTTAACAATAATAATTTACGCTGGCGTCGTCGTGATAGCTGCAGTTTTACGCAATTACACTGCTCATACTAAGTACGATAATACAAAACATTCCACTTAATGCTTTCTGGCATGCCAACAAGCTATCCTTGGACGTGTCATATCTCTTTCTCAGCAGAGTAGAACAAGCCAGACCGCGCGCACTTCACACTTTCATTAAACGCTATGGCAGCTAATGGACTGCAAGTCCGGAAGACAAAAAGACAAATGTGAAACCCTTAACCCTTTCAGTGGCATTGCTTCTGTTGTTGTTGTTGCACGCACTTGTAATTGCATTTTCAGGTGCGCGGAAATTGGTTTTTTTGTTCGTTTTAATTGACGCTATTCAACCCTCGAATCTCAGCAGTTGCCATCGTCATTTATTTACTAAGGGTTGTTGTTGTTGCTCATAACAATATACACACGCAATTGTTTGTGTTATTCATGCATTGTTTACATTTTGTTGTTTTGCTTCTATTGTTGTTATTCTTGTTTTGATTGCTGCTTGCTTTCTTGTCGTGCGTTTGCTACCAATTTTTGATTTATGACTGATAGTCAGCCAAGCGACAGCAGTTTTGTACGGCGCTTATACACGTAATTATTGGTCATGCAGTTTTGGCGTGTGTTTGTATGTTTTTGTGCAAAGTAAACCCCCTGTGGAAAATCTCTAGTTCTGAACTGGTGCGTATCTTGTGCGTTTCGAACCAAAAGTAGTTCGCCTTCAATCGCGAATTTAACATGGCGATGTCCTAGGCGGTGGAAATTGTCCTCCGCTGCATTATCTTTTTGATAGTTCCGAACCAGTTAAAAATTCGATAGTTGGGATGTAGTTCGTTTATTGCTAATATTGCTCTAGTTCTGAACTATTTCCAAATTCTGCAGTTTGGATGTAGTTAGTTTAGAGTTAAAAAAAAATATTTGGAGAAAAATATTTAGTAGAACTACATTCGGAGACTTTTTGACTGGCGGATGACTGCCTACGGTCGCGACCCCCGTTATGAAAACTTTTTCAAACCATTTTTAATGTTACCTTTCCCAGGACTCGAACCTTGGACCTTCGGTGTGATAGTCCAGCAACACTACCTCCACACCATTGCGGTTAGTTTATGCATGGCTAATAATTTTAGCCTACATTTTAAACCGTTCTATCATAATGTATACATATGTAACCTTTCCCCACTTTCCCTCTTTCACTATTGATGCGTGCGCCGGTAGCTGAGTGGGTAGAGCACTCGACTCTTCTTCGAATCCTACCAACTGAGAAAGTTTGTTCTTTTTTTTATTTATGATTTCAAATTTTAACCTTTCTTTAAAGAACGTTACAAGAACAAAACATTTTTCCAAATACGAATCTAAATTTTATTAAATTTTAATAATTGCACAACTGCCGGTTTCGAACTAGTGAAAATCTAGTTACTATCTCACTAGTTCTTATTAGTCACTTTATCTCTAGTTCTGAACCAGAAATAATTCTCACTAGTTACTGACTTCCACACAGGGCCATTGCTATGTGTTCATATGAGCATATAAATGCACATGTATGTATACATTAGGGTGGGTGGGCGTTTAGCAAATAGAATTTGTGATTAATAAAAGGCAAATTTTTTAAAATCCTTACTCGAAAATTACCAAAAATTATTTGAAATAAATCTAATAATAAAGAAAATAATCCCGAAATGATTAGATAATATTAGCGAAATTATATCGAAACTCTCTCGATAAAAATCTCGAATTGATCCCGGATATACTTAAAAATGGTCCCGAAATGATCCTAAAAACACTTCTGAAATTATCCCAAAAAGCCCCTAAATGATTCCGAAATTATCCTGAAGAAGTCCCGAAATGGACCTGAAAAACTAAAGAAAGTAGTCCCGAATGTCCCGAATTGGATCTATAGAACTCAAGAAAACTATTCCGAGATGTCCCGAAATGATACTTTTAAAGTTCCGAAAACCATCTTGGAATGATCTAAACCCTGCCAGATTCTGCTACTGTTAGTTATTTCTGTGACAATAAGCGAGAAAAGCCCATCTCAAGATATCACCAGCATTGTGTTCCCCGTACACAAATCACTGGTCACACAAATGTTCAAGGCTTTCTCTCAAAAACTAGATTTTATGGAAAAAAACCATATCTCAATTCCATACATTAACATTATAATTTCTACTTTCAAAACGCTCTACTGAAAGGTTCAAAAATATCACTCTGCTTCTCTGTTTTCCCCCCTTGTTGCCACAGATTTCATTAATGTACATATATTACCTAACTTCTACTATAAAACTTCAAATGTCACTCTTAAAAATTTCACATCAAAAACATTTTTTTTTTACCCAGTCTAAGTTTGATGCCAGTACATAACTGAGTATTCGACTAATAATGACCATCATAGAACTGACAACCGCCTTGACCCCCAATAAAGCCGGAAGACAATTTAATTATGCACATAAAAGCATACATACCCCTTTCATGAAGTTATATATCAATTTACTATTCGCTACATGAATGGATGAAAATTAAGTGACTAATTTAACACAAATTTAAATACATATGGAAATGCTTTTATGAGTCGCTGTCATTACGTATTTTCCGCTCTTAGTTAGCATATTTTTATGTATGATATATATGTATCAGTGAAAGAAAGTGGTTATTAATTTGTACTCATAAAAAGTTGAAGGTTAAGGGCAACTTCGAATTTTTGTTTTCAGTTGCTTTGTTGTACAAAAACCTTGGGAAAACCCTCTAGCCATAGGTCTACTATGTTAGCACAGGTACAAGAGAAATTCATATGTAAGAGCTCTCTCTAGTTAAGTTAAGGAAACTAGCTAAGAAACCTAACACTTCAAGTACGGACCATACATGGCCTAAAAAAGAACCGAACCTGCGTTCTAATGGCGCTAACCGACTTCAAAAATGGTTTAGAGGAACTGAAAAATGTATCGAAAGTAAGCGAAAGAGCTTCCTTTTCCAAGGTATATTAATATTTGAGGTTATCTGACGGAAGAGTTGAATCTGCAACCTTCGGTATGACAGTCAGTTAAAAAAATCTATTACAAAACCCACAATTTTCTTTATAGAATAACACATCCCAGAGCTTTCTAACAAGTCACTGGCCTCTTTTATATGAAAAATTCGATCTTCGACTGTGGTCGAAAGAGCTGGGGTCGAATTACGTTGTCCGTTCCGTGATCGAAAGCGAATCTTTAAATCACAATAGCTCTAAGCCCATAATGCGGAATGACGGCATACGTGAGCTGGAAGTAGCGGTCGGTTCAATTATCCATTATTATTATACCTAGTAGTGCTACGCACGCAAGGTATATTAACTTTAGTCGCCTAACGGCAGTACATAACGGCATAAACGGATCGAGATAGATATTGATTTATGTATATGAAAATGTTAAGGACGAAAAGAGAAATTGATTAAGCCATGCCCGTCCGTCCGTCCGTCTGTGAACACGATAACTTTAGTAAATTTTGGGATATCTTAATGAAATTTGGATATTCAGGTTCCTTGGCACTCATCTCCGAACGCTATTAAAAATGGGAGAAATCGGATGATAGCCACGCCCACGTTTTATATAGGATATTTTCGAAAACACAAAAAAAGTGATTACGCAGTGCATAATACACCTATAAGAATAAAATTTGGTGTATACGAGTACATTAAGACTGAGGCATAAAATCAAATTTTCAAGAAATTTTTTAGAATGGGTGTGGCATCGCCCACTTTTGATTAAGTCAAATTTAGAACAAATATTAATCATAAATCAAAAACCGTGCAAGAATCGAAACGAAATTCAGCACTCCAGGTGTGCAAGGAATGTTCGAGGAAAAAATGGGCGAAATCGGTTAAGGTCCACGCCCACTTTTATATGAAAGATTTTGAAGAGGATCGTAGATATATTAAATAGACAATAACTTTGCGTAAAATAGCTTTACATCATTTATATTTCACTTTTAAAGTTTCCGTAAAAAACGAAAGCCAAAAACTTAAAATTTTCGAAAATGGGCGTAACCCCGCCCCTTTTATAGTGGATTATTCCACAAAACTTTTTATGCCATAACTCCGCCAAAAATTGATTTGTCGAAACGAAATTTCGTGATAATGTTCTTTATATAAAGGTAACTGTTTGTTGTAAAAATGGGCGAAGTCGGTTAATGTATACGCCCAGTTTTTTAACATAGTTCTGAAAAATTTTTTTTGTAAAATTTAAAAAGCGATATTTCTACAACTAAGCAATTTATATCAATCAGATTTTGCACACATAATAAGCTTTTTAAGAAAAACTCGACTGCAAAAAAATTTTGTCAATTTTGAAGAAGAAGGCGTGGCGCCGCCCACTTTTCAGCATACAATTTCTGCTGCTTTCAAAGGCAATCGCTTATAATTCAATCCTTATGTTTCAATGAAAATTAGTCAGCTGCTTCTCAGTAGTATGTATTATACTCCTGCCAAAAATTAGCCAAATCGGAAAACACACAAGCAAAATATTCCGGGACGTAGTTAACAGCCCACTGCAATAGCGAAGTTATATATCGTTTTTGATTTTCATACCTTTCATAAACATTAAATGTATGTAAGTATGAGAAGAAGAAGAGAAAAGTTCACTAAAAGGATCAGCACGATGAGCGGAGTCAGCACGTTCGGAGTTATGACGAATTGAAACTTTATATAGCCTGGGAGCATGGCTCCGCTGTACCCAGTGAACCCAAGTATATATTGTGAAAATTTCATAACGTTGAGTTCTTTGCCTCCTTTAAAAGACATACATGACTCTGACTATCCAAAGTTGGGTAATCACTAAATGACTATGACATTCGGAATTGAAACTCATCCGGCCACAAACTAACAAGGATATGAAAATCTTAGTCGATTTTTGTTACGCACACAAGGTATATTACTTCATTCGGCATAAACGAATCGAGATATATATTTATTAATGTATATCAAAACGTTCCGGATGAAAAGTAAAACATCCGGGCAAGTAGTTAATACCCCACTGCAAAATCGAAGTTGTATATCATTTTTGATATTCATACCTTTCATGAACATGAAATATTTGTACGTATACTGAAATGATCAGGAGGATGAGCTGAGTCGATCTAGCCATGTCCGTCTCTCGATACGTCTATCTGTCTGTCCGTCTGTCTTTTTGAACGCAAATACGAACTGAAAGTATTAAAATAGACCTGGGTAAATTAGGATGCCATAATAGATAACTACCAGGTATATAATTTTCGGTTCCACCCGATCTTATACTTCCTTACTTGTTTTTCTTTTAAAGTTGGACGGTTTCAAAGTTATTGTGACCTAAAAAACGGTTTACGATCACGTAATTCGGCCACTGATCGAACGAATTTTCATTTGGCATTACCGCAGCCATTCGCTGAAGATTAGCGTCATTGTGAATATCGATAATTTCAACTGTTCACAATAGCATATGGCTGTCAGCTGTAATTTAAAATAAGTGCATAAAGAAGTAAAAATAAAAGTTTATTACGATGGAATTGTGGTCGACAATTCATCAGATAAAAAGAAAAGCTTACTTAAACTAGCCCGAAGTAGAAAACGATTGAGGGATGCCTCCAATCCTTTGGAAATTAATATCGTATAGCTAATCAATGTGTTACAATTGTAAATTATGTTTAGAGATTTATAAAGAACTTTGGACTGTCCAGAGAAGCCTTTGTGGACTTGCTCTCCAGCACAGACGACACCTAAACGCAATCTGCTCAACCACTCGATCTGTGGTGTTATCGGAGGTGATAGATGTTTTAAAACATATAATTGGTCCCAGATAGATGAAATTCCAATACGAGGAAGTGATTTCTTCCAACTTTTTTGCAGTCTGGACTTTTGCGAAAACACCTTTCGCTATATTCGGTACTTGCTCCATTAGTGACCAACATTTCTAGCTGTTGTTTTATGCTCACGATCTTAAGACCTGCATCAATTTAATACAAATAGATAAACAAAAGGATTTTCAACGAAAAAATTGAAAATAAACACAAGAAACCAGCGAAGTTCGAACATCGAGTGAAGCTCATAATAAGGGCCATGGACAGTTAAATTTGTTGACGTATCAAAGCATGAATCACTTGATGAATAAAAGTTGTATTTGTTATGTGACTGGTATCTATCGGGTATATTTATCATGTAACAGAAGTTTCCCATTTGTCATTTGAAGAAGTGGACAAGGCAAATACAAGTACAGTGCAAAATCCCATCTGTCAACCCAACTAGTTGGGAAATACATCAAAACTAGTTAGTCAACTGTCCATATAAGCGACTGGTATTTTTAACATGGCAATCCCCTACGAGATGTCAATTGTAAGATTTCGGACAGAATATAGCTAAAACAAAGTATTTTCCAAATATGTATAGTTTATTGGCTCTATCCCGCTTTTGAAAAATGCCAACTTTTGGGGGTCTACAGCCAATATTAACGGATTTATGAGCAAAAAACGGGATCCAATGACCACTAAATCCACGTTTTTGATCGCATTTTCAAGATTTATATATTAATAAAACGAAGTTGGGCCAGCATGACTCTTATCACCCTAGGCAGTGCCCGTTCCTCTTCGGCAACAGGTGGAGCTTGTGCCTGAATGGCGGCATTCGCTGGGCGATAGCTGACAAACGAGTTAACGGACTCCGTATGGATGAGTTTGAGGGCCTGTCGATGCACCTTTGGATCAAACGGCAAACAAATATGATGCTAGATCTCATAATAGTGCTTACGGAGGTGACTCCTTATTCTCCTGGGAGGCGGATTTTCGTCGAGCAGGCACCTCTTCGGGTGTTGCGGTTTGCAGCAATTAAACACGAATTGCCTGGTCAACATCTCGCTGTGCTCTTTAACTCCGAGCATTTTTGCCTCGCTGTGTAGGTGGAGGAGGCATTGACAGGCCTGCAACCTCCTCCAGTGTGTGTCTTCTAGGCCCGGCGACCATACAGGCGTCGCGTAGCTCAGAGCCGGCTGGCCAATTGCTTTGTACGTTGCTTGTAACGTTTCTTTGCCTTTTCCTTTTCTATTTTGGTGAAGAGTTGACTGTTAAAGGTTAATAAATTGCGCGTGATTGACCGTTTCGAAAACTTATTTGAGTGATAGTGGCGTTAAGCGCGGTGGTCGTGCTATGCATTTCAAGGAAACCCTGCTGATGTTCAGCGAGTCGCAAGTTAGTGGTGTAATAAGGGAGCAAGACTGTCTCCAAGGTTTGCACTACTGGCAAAAGAGGAGCGATATCTGTCGATAAGACTCGCCCTCAATACCTGGCTTGCCATGCTTTAGTAGCGGCACCAACCATTGCCTATTTGCAAATTGAACTATGTTAAAATAAATGGTCGTGGCGCCGTCCATATTGGAATTCGCAATTTACCCTGCTTTTAGTGACAAATTGATGGACACATTTCCATTACTTATATCCAAAAAACTGGCAAAAATTAAGTTCGGAAATACAGATTAACTTATTATTAGACTACAAAAGTAGATCTCAAAGTTTTTAGTATTTACAACTTTGTTGCGAAATCCCACAGCGGAGTACATCATATTCGAATGCGCCCGATGTTAGACTCATTTCCTTGTTATGTTCAAATCTTGTGCTGAACAAGATAAAGTTACGTTGTAAAGGCTCAATACACCTTTCCTTTAAACGTTGCTTGATGTTATGGCATGGAGTCTTACTCAAATATCTTTTCGAAATTTTTTGGATTCCTTCCCCTTGAAACATGAGCTTGAAATAACACAAAACACACATATCTTTGCTATTCTCGGCCAACAATCTTTTGCCTCCAATAGTTTTACTAGTTTATCCTATCACTTGACCCAAAAATTCACTCTACTGGGCCGGATTAAAATCAAAACATATTGCTCATATACAAAATAAACGTATATAAATATGTATTTACATATGTATGTACAGCTGTGTTTAATATAATAGTAGTGAAATTAAAATGGATATATCTAAAATATAGCCAATTTCATAACTGAAATCACATAAAAAGAAATTTCAAAGTTGACACAAAATTCAGGCAACTTAATTAAACTTTGAAAAATGGCCATCAAATTCTACAAATATTTTAGAAAAAGTTTGAGTACGCAGTTTTATAGGCCAATTAATTTTAGTATAACTTTGTGCAAGTTAGAACCCGTTTAAGAAATTCCATCAATTTTTAGAACTTTTTTCTTCAAGGGTGTTGAGTGATTTCTTCCAAAAAAACGCATGAAGAAAAATTAGTTTTGTACCGAAAAAAATACCCAACATTCCTTGACAAAAAAATTCTCAAAAGTCAGGGGAAATTTTGAGAAACTTCTAACTTGCACATTATTATGCTGAAATTGTATGATCTGCCCAAAAATATTCAAATTTTGATTTAATTAAATTTTAAAAAGTTTTATTCACTTTATTGAACTTTGTGTAGACTTTGAAATATCTTTTTATGTCGTTTCTGTTATGGAATTCACTATATTTTAATTGAAAATTATTAAAATCACAGCTTCTTCTAATTTCGTCAAACGATATCCAATTTAATTTCACTACTATTATATTGAACACAACTGTAGATATGTAAAATGATATCTGACCAAGTGCACTCAATAAATAACTGACTGATTGACTTACTAACTAAATAACCATTTGCTGCAACAACAACAACAACAACAACAACGACAATGGGTAAAGCGCACTCATTGAGGACCAGCTGTCGCAGTGGCGCTTCGGTTACACACTTGAATTAGTTCAAATATTCCAAAGCTCAAGCGACAATCCCTGTCTATTGCTGTATGCTGCTTTTTGTTTTTATTCGATGAAAATTGCATGGATTGTGCGGCGATTGGGTGATGATTGGTGACTGAAGTATGGAGGGTATTTGGGTGATTGCGAACAAAAAGTTGATACTAAGCTCTACTGTTGTTTAGATTTCAATTACAATTTTAAATAAAAACTTTGTGCAGACACATTTGCGCTTGAGAATATATAGGTACATACGTGTATACATATTTATATTAGGGTGGGTTGAAAAAAATGTTTTTCTGCAAAATATGACGGTTTTACCCAGTTAATTTAAGGATACATAGCCCAAACCCCTTTTATCGGAAAATGTGTTGTATCGCGGCTGAACAAAATATTGGCTCAATCTTAAAAATTTACACTTACCCCTTTAGATATGTTATAAGTACAAAAGCTGCAATATTTAAAGTTCTAGCTATTTTATTGAGAGAGTTATACGCCAAAGCCCGTTTAACGTAACAATCGATTGCATGGGGGCTATGCGTTTTATTGATCCGATCTTGCTGATTCCGACAAACGATTAATGTGTCACAAAATGGCGGTCCCATACCAAATTTCAGCTAGATATCTCCAAAACTGAGGGACTAGTTTGCGTTTAAAGAGACAGACGGCCGCACGGACAGACGGATATGGCTAAATCGACTCAGCTCCACGGCCTGATCATTTCGGTCTTTTCTTCTTCTCGTACTTACAAACATCGAACCAAAGTTATAATACCATTTTATGTTCATGAAAGGTATAATGCCTTAAGAAAAAATTTACTCAATATTCTGAGGTGGCCTGCTCGAAGTGCAAGTAAAAACAATCGGTTATGCTTCGCTGCGTTTCAGAACTTGCAATAGACAAAGTCAGATTTTAATTATTATATCTCCGAAACCAGTTAAGATATGGAACATAATCACATCGCTTGGTGCAGAATTCATTAGCACCTTTCGTTTGATACCCAAAATGTATTTTGGGTCCCCCTGGTGCACATGGTGGTCGATAACTCCGAAACCCGTATAGTTATCGAAATCAGGTTATTTCAAATTATAAACTAGGCGCCTAGTAATGCCACGGTGAAGAATGCAAGCAACTCTATTCAACAGTTTTTGAGTGATGCGCGTCCAAACATACAGACAGACAGATAACATTTATAAAAACTGTTGCTTTGGATGAGATTCCCTCCTCTATATTTTTCTCGAATATCTGCAAATTACAGACACTGACCTATTACAATTTTATTATATGTAGAGATCGTCTGGGCCACATCGACCTGTTGAGTATATATAAAGTAAAAGTTCTACCCTCGCTAAGCTTAAAAAATTCGACCCAGCCTAATGTAAACACATAGATATGTATGCATGCTAGTACATTTGGGTGAAAATCTGTGTTTGAAAACAGTGATTTGTAACAAAATGGTGTTGCTAGCTTTTGTAATGAAATCTTTTAGTCACGCCCGACGGCGTCTATTTGATTAAGTAAGAAAGTCAATAGAACGTGATAATGTTTTTCTTTGAATTACCGTTAATTGTTCATGGTTTTGACAATTTGACAAAACACTAATAAAGCTGTTCCAAATGAAACTTTATTGTTGTTAGATGGCACCATTGTCTAGTTATTAGCACGTGCATCTAAGCTTATTATTTGGCGCAAGAGTAGTGATGACAACTATGAGATATCTATGAGATATTGACACAAAATGTTGCGATTTTGAATATTTACGGAAATGCTAAAACTTAACTAGATGGAAAACAGTTGCCCGAATTCACCCAGTTATAAAATTACAACGCAAAGGGATATGGGAAATGAGGTAAAAGAGTTTTCATTGTAGACCGAGCAATCTGAAAAAGAGGATATCATAGTCTAGAGTTTAGCTGACAAACAAACCATCGTTCTGATATCTAAATGGTTAACAGAACGTGCCAAAATTTCTCTGTTGAAGAAGTCTAGCAGCTTCCAAATTGGATCTATAAGAAACGCGACAATCGCCAAATAAAAAACAGAAGAAACAACAATTCAATAGTTTTGAAAAACCCATGCCATCACTCATCGAATATCTTCATATTAATTAACCAAGGCTGCCGAGACTGCGAAAACGGCTAATGCACACTTTTTGTGTATTCATATCCGACAAAATCTCGTGACAAAAAAAAAAAAATCTATCAGAACCGGGAAGCCGATTTCTTGCTGCTAGATCTTATATAAAAAATTAGTATGCGGAAGAGATAGTTTCCATGACTTAATTTATTTAATAAAGAGCTTTTAAGTTATAAAATCGTTCCTTTTCGAATTTCGGCGCAGTTATAAAAAAAACTTCAAAAGCAGCACTTATCAAATCCGAAACTGGAATTCCTCGGAAGGAAGTTTACTTTTTTAATTACCAATTTTATTATTTGCATTTCCTTTTTTAGTTTTTGTGCTTTTAATTTCTTTATTAACAATTGTTTAATTTCATGTCTTTCACGCACAACCGTAAATAAAATATTAAACAACGCACACCTGTCTGATAGCTTTGGCCTTTAGCGTAAATTATGGCTTACAAATATGTGCGAGTACACATGTACTTATGCACCTGGGCGCATATATGCGACAAACAAGCTTGAGCCACGCGCTTGAAGCTAAAATCAAAAGAATTTAAATACTCGTAAAAAAGTTTGGGGGAATATATTATTAGGCGCACTACCGCACAGTGGCGTGTTTAACGAAGTTTGGCACACAAAACAAAATAGTTCAGACAAGGCTTGCAAAGAATTTCATGATCTACAAATTTAGAGTACACTTAAAGTAAACGTTAAGCAATAGAAATCGATACATATGCAAAACATTGCTTTTCTGACCTTTGATCTCGAATAACTTAAGTCTTTAAGATTTTTTGTGACTTTAAAGAGATGTTGTCTAAAATTTTTAGATTGCCCTTTTCTTACCAAAAAACGACTATGGTAGATATTTTATATCTACTAGAGTTCGCCCAGTGGTTGAAATTCAACCAATAAACTTTATTTTATTTTATTTTTTTGCTGTAGGTATGTTTTATCAGCCTTTTTTTTCTTCCTTTCAATGTCGTTCCTTTCCTCTAACATATTTTTATTTTCCTTGATTTCTTTTTTTACTCTCTTATTTTATTTTTTACTTTCCTCAAACTTTTTTTCCTTTCCCTTCCCTTCCTTTTGTTTTCTTGCTTTCCCCTTCGTTTTCTTACCTTTCCTTTAATTCTCTTTCCCTTCACTTCCTTTCATTTCCTTACCATTCCATTCCTTTCCTCTAACATATTTTTATTTTTCTTGATTTCTTTTTTTACTCTCTTATTTTATTTTTTACTTTCCTCAAACTTCTTTTCCTTTCCCTTCCCTTCCTTTTGTTTTCTTGCTTTCCCCTTCGTTTTCTTACCTTTCCTTTAATTCCCTTTCCCTTCCCTTCCTTTCATTTCCTTAGCATTCCATTCTTTCCTTTAATTTTCCTTCCTTTCCCATCCTTTCCATTCCCTTCCCTTTCCTTCCTTTCCTTTCCTTTTTCTTTTCTTTCCTTTCTTTTCCTTTCCTCTATTTTCCTTTAATTTTCTTCGGTGTTTAATACTCTTTATGAGCAATCATTTATTTTATTTTTGTAAACCCTGTTTGTAGGTATCAGCCATGAATTTTACATATTTGCTCATATTTTACATTGCTTGTTTAATGTATCCAACAAAGCAACTTTTCGTGCTCTCAGGAGAGCAGCTGACACTGGGCATCGTAGCCAGTAATCAATGCAATAACACCAACTAAAGCAAAAATGCATGACACAACAGAGTATCTATAGTGCGAATACTTATTTTTCATTGGTCCACTACCAACTCTTCGCACTCACAGTGAGAGCCGACCACACGAATAACACAAAAACATGCATGGCAAGTCTACTCACACTACTACGGCTCTTAATTTTTTCCTACAAAGCAACTCCTCGGCCATGCTCACGATTCAGCATAGTACACAAAAAGCAAGTACACACACACAGCGTGTCTATAGTGTGAATAAGTAAATGTGTAGTGGTGTGACTTTTATGTTAAAGTTTTTATATTAAAATGATTTTTTAAATTTTTTTTATTTACGGATAAGAGTACAACTCAAAATTTCCTATCTATACATATATAATTTGTATACCTTAGAATTATAGTTTAGCAGAAAACGGCTCTACATTGCATTCATCTTGTCTATTTATATATAAGATAACTTTAAGCAGAATTTCTTGAAAATGTTCCACTGTAGCTCGTTAGTCCATTTGTAACAACACCAACGTGACAATGCTCCTCAAAACAACGGATGTGCGAGTACAAAATTTCAAATTAACCAACTCATTACTTAGCTGGTGGAATTAATTAAACTAAAACGTACGCATAATTTGAATATCATTAAAAACATATTAAATTGGTTAAGAGTTTTTAAATAATAATTATTGTAAGCCGCAAAGTACTATGTCACTTAGTGAGTAGAACAAGTTGTTGTATCTATACTAGACTGGTTAAAAAAATATATATAACATTTTTTTTATTAGATTAATATTAGTTGCTAAAAAAACTGTTAAAAATTATTATCTTTGGCCTTGAGTTTTTTTATAGTCATAAATACTGAGAAAATACTGCAAAAATTTGTACTTTCATAACTTTTATTTTGTCCAGTCTGTTGTATTTCTATACTAAATTTGTGAAGGAAGCCTTTAAAATTGTAGATATTAAAGTAAAATCAAAAGGGGTCGTTTATTGTATCAACAGAAGTCTAAATTATAATTTTTAGAATTTTTCTCCATCGGTATAGGTATATGTTTGTATGCGCATCACTCAGTATCTACTGTAAGGAATTTGATTTAGTTTTCACGAACATATTGCTAGTAACTTAGTGTAAAATATAGGTTAAAATCACTGAAGATATAAGTTTCATTCTAGCTACATATATAATTTTTTTGAGTTCTGTGGCGAAACCTCTCACAGCCGCTGCTATTTCTTTACAAAATAATAATATTTATTGCACTGCATTAAACTAATAAAATATTTTTAAAATACTTTTGGAAAATCAAGGATAAAATATCTGAATGAGCATCAATCATACATACGATTTTACAACCCGATGCCCACCTCTGGTAGTCGATTGAGCAAGGAAATGCCCTTGTACTCTCTTCGCTCAAAATTTCGGCGGCTTGACTTCAATTGTTGTTTGTAATCGTGTAGCTATGAATCTGGGTAATATAAAATGGCGCTTTTACAGATTTCGATTAATGCAACTAATTTAGTTGATGAATTTAAATAAATGTGCTTAGAAAATGAAATCATATATTCCTAGAGGAAAGTATACATACACATATACAAAGTTATACTTACAACATGCCTTTGCACTCATCCTCTTCTGTTTATTTGTCACCACCAAAGGCCATGTGTCATGTCAAGTGCGACTTCGTAATTCATCAAAGGCAACTTAATCATCACCGAAGCTATGCTAGATTTAGGGAGCACGCACAGAAGCCACAAAAGCACTTGACATATAAATAGAATTAAATTGAAGTCACATAAATAATAATACACAAACAGATGAGCGACAACTTGATTAAGTAGTTGAAATTGAAAATCCCGAGATTTCGTGGTAATTCTATTATACGAGTAGTTCCAGATAATTGAAATTTATTCTAGGAAAAGCTTCTTAGTCAACGTGGAGTTTACTAAACTGACGAACATAAGTTACTTATAAATAAGATGGTAGAATGATCTAGATTCTAGAAGGTGCGATATGGTCATATCAAAGTTTTCACATTGCAGTCAGGATAGTACCGAAAAGTGCTAGTACTGAAACGTACCAGATTCATAGCACTGTCGAATTGGCACCGCTTTCGAAAATCGTATTGGAAATTTCTTGCTAATGTTAATACAGAAAAAAAAACTAAATTTTCTGATAGAGATTGTTTCAACAGGTAGACATTTTTAGCTTCTGAGAGAAAATATTTTACCAGAAATCAGCTGGACTTTCTAGTTATATTCAGAGATTTAGTTATTTTTCTTCTAATCGACTTTGTTCATTCTCATTTTTGCCACGAGGCACTGGGCCTATAAATCAAGTCAACTAAATCAAGCAAAGGAAATAGCAAGTACGTACATAATATAAGTTTTTATCAATAACATTCTTAAGGGTCCGGCAAAATTTAAAAAACCGAAAGCACACGAAAACTCCTAAAAGGACCAACAAAATTTACAAATGTATAAGTTTTGATTCACATTTTCAATTTAGTTTATGTAATACTAGCAGACCCGGCAGACGTTGTCCTGCCTAAAGTTTTACTTGCCTACATTTAACAAATTGTACTTTTTTCCCTCCCCACTTTTCGCTTCTTCTGTATTTATCCTTATATTCTCCTTTTTCTTTAAATTTTTGCTTTACCCCCCATCCCCATATACCATTACTCTTCTTTCCCCTCTTAATTTTCCTCTAAGACCACCTTTATATCTAAAATTTCTATTCCTACTACCCTTCTCCCATTTTCTCTGCGGGTACGGATATGCATGTACATACTTTCGAAGATATACCAAATTAAATTTGACTTCATCCTGGTACTGCTTTCTGTTTCCGAGGTTTTTAATATAGAACACATATCTATATATAAAATATCATTTACTTGAACCAAATAAAATCCTAGCTATGCCGAATTGCTACTTTAAAACTAAAATGGCCTGTGTCGTTTCAGGGAGATCGACATTAAATTTGGGACATTATTGAAGCACAAACAAAACACAAAAAATGTGGGCGTGGCAACACCCACTTTTCCAAAATTAAGTAAATCTTGACTAAAGTACACATATATTCAAATATCATTAATTTAGACCAAATACAGTCAGAGTTATGACGAATTGAAATTCATATAGCCTGGGGGCGTGTCACCGCCCACTTTTCCACAACTATATATAGCCTATGATTAAGCCAGTGATCCAAAGAATGTACTGTGAAAATTTCATAAAAATCGGTGGAGTACTTTGGACGCCTATAAAGGACACACAGACACACATTCCATTTTATTTATAAGATTATAGCCAGATATAATCTTAGCACTGAATTATTAATTTTGATACGGTATTCTTCGAACATGAAATAGAGTAACATTGACAAAAAAGAAAAAAAATAACTAAATGAACAAAAATCAAAGATTTAGCTTAGTAGTTCAGTTGAAAGACCCGGTTAAAAGAACTAGTTCAAAACGAAACGACATAAATCTACTGATTTTATAGAGGTAGCGATATATTATATTTCTAGGAGACAGACCCCACATTTAGAAAAATAATTTTCTGCACTGCCATACTAGTTTATTATCTGAGCTTAGTTCAAGCTTTTAACTTTGGAAGACAACTGCATTTCAGACCAATTAAGTGTAGGTTGAATTAGAACAGACAACCTTCTAATAATAGGCGATGAAATTTATTATCAAAATTTGGAATTTTCTTTGAAAATCAAATTTAAATTTGTCACTTTCAAGATAGCACCCAAATTTTGAGCGCTTATAATATGTCTGACTTATTTTATTGTTCTTCCTTTTTTGAAAAATTTTTTAAGGCGAGCAGAAAAAAAATATATCTGCCACGGAAATTACGTATAAATACGGTTAATAAAATGGCGGCCGCCGTGGTGTGAAGGTAGTGTTGCCGGCCTACCACACCGAAGGTCCATGGTTCGAGCCCTGGTACAGGTAACATCAAAAGTGATTTGAAAAAAGTTTTTCAAAACGGGGTCGCCCCTCGGTAGTGGTTTGGCAAACTCTCCGAGTGTATTTCTGCCATGACAGGCTTCTCAGCAAAAATTCGTCTCCTTTGTAGATGCCGTTCGGAGTCGGCAAAAAACTGTAGGTCCCACCAATTTGTAGGGAAAATTCAAATCGGCACACCACAAATTGGAAGAGAACAGCTGGGCGCAAAAATCTCTTAGGAGGTTTATGATGATATACCTGTTGTATATCGCGCCATAGAGAGAGAGAGAATAACGATTTGACCAATACACTTCCGAGGAGACTACGATCCTAATTATCCTACGATAATTTTTTCCTACAATATGGAAGGATTTAGATGTGTTTGCCGACTCTGACCGGCACCTGCGTAGTCATACGAATTTATATTGATAAGCCTTTGCATGTCAGAAATACTCGTACACTCAGCAAGCCTTGAAAAAATGTTTCCAAACATTTTGAAGTTTATTGTACAGGCACTTGAATTCCCACATCAGCCAACTTAAAATTAGTGTAATATTATTTATTTCAATGTCATTCCTGAATCGATGGTAAGTGGTCTGAACCCGAAATTATCATCTTATAAAAAACTAATTTTACCGGGATTGATATTGCTAGCGCAGAGATGCATCCCACTCCTGAGAGTTATTGAAAAACATACACACATAGAAAGAAGTGTGAGTAAAAAGTAAGCATTTAAAAATCAGGCTGACAGTTGACGAGTGCTATACTTAGCACCACTCCCACTTCTGTATGTACATATGTAGGCATTTACAGAATTTGTTATGGTTGCATTCGCACCAAGTGTCCGCATACATATTACAGTTAATTCGTATGCGCTCTATGCATTATCTCTCTGTATTGATCATGCAATATATTTTCGCGTAGCAACCAGCTAAACACAAGCTGCCTCCAATTATGTACATTTTTTATAGCTTTTAGTTCGTGGCGCTCAGCACGTTTCAGTAGCTTGTAGCCAGATTGTCAGAGTTCTTTAGCCATGCCACATGTTATTTTTTGTTGTTGAACAATGGCACAAGGGCGCGCACACCCTGACTTTCGGTTTCCATAGTCGCGTGCAGTTCATGAACTTTGGTTGCCTGGTGCAGCATTGGTTTCATTGAATTCGCTGTTGGAATTTATGGTATTGGTGATGGTGGTTGAGTTGCTGGTTGCACCACAGTGGCCTATTGTGGTTGAAGCTTTGGAGTTGCAATATTGCACTTGAATGCAATTAAATGAAAGAAATATGTCAATATATGACGGAGGGTGGATATGTAGAGAGGTACATACACATCTACTTTGTGTAGGCAAACAAAGGCGATACACTTGGCACTTCAGTGAGGTCGTAGTGAATATTATTTATGGCTACTAGCAAAACTTTATTTCTCATCAGATTTAGTTACGTCGTGCTTTCAGTTCTATGTCGCCAAATATTTGCTTGTGTCATGATGGGGTGGAGGTGTGACTGCTGTTTTCTTCCGTAGTCAAGTGGATTTAAGCCTACCTACTGCGTCGACGTTGTATGCTTAGAGGGTATTCAGAAACCAGAAACGAAACAGAAATCTGAAATGAAACACAAACAGAAACCGAAAACAATGCCGATTTCGAAAAGGAAATATAAGCTGGAAACGAAACATAAACCAGGAACGAAAGGGAATCCGAAACCACACAACAGAAACCGGTAACGTAACAGAAAACGGGCTGGAAAAAGAGACCGGCAACGTAACAGAAACGAAAACGAAACCGGAAAGGAAACAGAAGCCGGAAACGCAACAGCAAAAACACAAAGAAAACAGAAATCAGTAAAGCAACAGAAAGCGGAAAGTAAACAGAACCCGAAATCGGAAACATCGCAGAAGCCGGGAACAAAAATGAAATCAGAACATGAACAGGAAAAGAAGAAGAAGCGTTACAGAAACCGAAACCGAACCAAACAGAAACCGGGAACCTAACAGAAATCTGTAACGAAATCACAATCGGAATCAAGATCGAATCGAGCACATCGCCTTCAATAAAAAGCGGTACTTAAGTCTCTAATGCGCCAAGCAGATACAATACGGCAATACGTTCACTTATTGCTAAATAGAATGCAAGTGTCGTGCGTAAAAACCGATTCGACGGATACGGCAAAGTAGATTTTGCTGTACATTTTGACGTATGACGGATACGTCGACGGTGAAGTACTGTATCTGCTTGGCGCATATATTCGAAAATTTCAGAGGATTTGAGAAAAGCTTAGAGAAGTGGAAGAGAGGGTGAGGGGTGAAGAGTACAAGGGAGATAGGAAAAAAGAGAAAGAAAAATGTGAAAAAATGTACCCAGGAATGGTGAAAGGGACGGAATTTAGATGAAGAGAGAGAAGGGAGAAGATATGAATATAGAGTGAGAGGAATAGTGATAGTCCGAAGGTGAGTAGAAAGTGAGTATATTTAATGGCGTTACACAGTGGATGGAGAGTGACAAAAGTAGATCCCAGTGTAGTATGAGGGGGAAGGTAGTGGTATGGGATTGATATTTCCATAGCCCGAGCCATACATTTAACAGAGAAAGGACACCCCACTTTGTCTGTGAAATGACAGCTTGGGAGACCAATTTTATGCGTTTGGCATGTTTAACCAACTTTACAACCCTATTTTCCCGAGTGAATCAATTACAAGTCCTACCACAAAAACTAAGATGTTAATACTCAGTTCAATTTGTTTTGCCAATGAATAAATATATCGTAGTTGTGCAAATATATATAAATTTTGTTGTTAGGTAATTATTTTGACATTAAATCACGTACATAGATTCGCAATTGTACAAATTAGTGCAAGAATTTTAAACTCGTAAGAATGAGCACATGATTTATTTATTAATTTTCTTGTATTTTTTGTTTATGTTATGTACTATGTAAAGACCATTCACAAAAAATTATTACTCGAAATGAAATGGAAATTGCTGACAGCAGATCATTTAAGGCGCCTGACAGATTGATAGTCGTTATTTGTCACTAACGTAAGAGTACATTAGGGTTAGCGAAAAAAATGCAAATGTTTTTCTTGTTCCCCCTAAAATATAGTAGAATATAAAAAAAAATATATATCCTGCTTACAGTATAACTAATAATTTAGATTTTAAAACATCGATCATCAATTCTTAAATTTTTATTATTTATTAAATTTTATAAAAACTCGACTCAATGAAAGTGTTAAAAATTTATACCAATATTTATAGAAAATAAAAAAGGTTTATAAAGCTCTTATAATTCAAAATTTGTATGGAAATATTATTTTAAAAAGTTAAATTTTTTGTATCTGATAGTCATTGACTTCATTATAAAGGCTATTCATAGATTGCAGGCATAGATAATGAAACAAAATAAATTTTCTGTATTATTTCAACGATAGAACCTAAGTGGATTATGGCCTTCTTAAAGTTTAAGTTATGAGTTCAGCTTTTCGCAAGACGTTTTTGAACATGTTTACATAAAAATTCGTTTTTTACACACCCTAATGTATATATACATATATGTTTATATATATATATGTGTGAATGTAAATTTTGCAAATGTACGATGAAAAATATTTGCATGCAATTTATATGAGAATTGTATATATGTATGTGTGCATTCCTTTAAACGAATTAATAAAATTAAGTGCTTTGACGCGTGTTGCATGGCTGACGATCAATATACACTTACTAAATGTATATGTATACAAATACATGCATAAAATATATATATAAACAGTATACCCCTTATCTTCCCAAACTTTTGTTGATCCCTCTGATAGGCAATCGAATCAAATTGCGCCATTAAAAATGACAAACTGTGGCTCTTAAAAACTGTTAAACAAACGCTCCGATTATTATTTTTTAAACATAAGTGTATGTATATATGTAAATATTAATATATGTATGCAATAACAATAACAATTAAATTTATATTAATCATATTAAAATTAATTGATTATGAAGTTATTAGGGTTAGGCAGGAATGATTCAAAAAAGGCGTGATGTGTAACTCTTTTCGAATAAGAATGTCACCAGGAGTGTCACGATCGTTGTCACTATCAGTTTTACGGTCACGCTTATTGCCACGGTCGCCGCCACTCTTACTGTCACCATCACTTTTACAATTACACTCACTGTCCCCGTCGCGGTCTCGTTCAACCGGTCGAGGTCACTGTCACTTTCGCAGTCATTAACACTGTCACAGTCAGGGTCACTATCACCGACAGAATCACGGTATGTCATGGTCACGGTGATGGTCACAGTAATCACTTTGTTTATTATCACTTTTATGAGCACTCTTCCAGTCAAGTATTCAGTCATGACAGGGTTACGTCATTGTCGTGGTCTTTATCCAAGCCACTTTCCGTCACGGCTTCGGATCATAACTCTGCAACAGTCACTTTCACGTTGCCACTCACTGTCAACTCAATTTTTAATTTTTTTAAAAATCATGATTTTTTTTGAGTATTTTTTTAATTAATTGGAAAATAATCATTAAAAGTTGAAAGTAATCAATCATTAAATAGACTCTCAAGAAAGTAATTAAACAAACCGGTGATCATTAGGATTAGTAATCATTATTAAACAGGTCTGGCTTATAGTAATATTTAAAGTTCTGGTTACTGTCACGGTTACGGATATTTAGCGGTTACCATTACCCATGTGACTTGCTTTTTATAATTATCCTGCAAAAAAATGGGATTAGTCAGGGATGAATCCTGGATGAGTAGCAAAGGAAGATGTGTTAAATTTCAGTTCTGATCTCTTTTTAAGGGTTGAAGTGATCCCTTTTGTCTGAGTATGTCCTATGAAGATAATAATTGTTACTTTTATGCACTACTTTAAGGGGTAGTGTAGGCCAGATCCCATTTGTTCCTTTACGGGTAAGCTACACAATTTTAAATCGACTTATCCCAACTATGCCTATAACGGAATAGTTGGATCAATTATAGCAACCTCTTTAGAGTTCAGTCGGAGCATTTTAAAATTCATATTGCAAATATTATAGGCTTTTCCTGATACATAACTAGAATCATAATATGACTAATTGATAGGTATTTGGGATTTCTCTAACTACGATATTGCATGGCGACAGAACTCAGTGGCGTTCACCACCCGCATAAAGACAATCGCGTGAACCGCCACCCTTTATAAGTATTGAGAAATTTGCATTTAATATTGCCACACGCTGATAAACATATATATTTCCATTAAGGTGGGTCGAATGTGAGAAATTTAAATTTAGTTAAACCTAATCAACAATAAGTAAATATATAGCACACGTACTTAGTTAAAACATTTGGATATATTTGAAGGCCAGCCTATGTGCTGCGGTGATAGTTTCGCTGGCCTGCCACACCAAGTTTCCACCGTTCAAATGTGGGACGAAAACATTAAACTGTTTAGAAAATGGGGTCGGCAATCCACCGAGTGTTTTTCTTCATGAAAAAAGCATGTAGTTCGGAAATTTTTGATTTCAAATTCAAATCCCTTTCATCACTTATTTTCTCGGAAACTAGAATAGAACTTGGATTTTAGCTGACACAAATAGCTTAATGGTTAGCATGCTGAAATTTTCTCTGATGAAGAAGTCTAGCAGCTTCCGAAATGGATCTATAAGAAAAGCTGTGGCGGTTGTCTCTAAAAATTTTTCCTATTCTATTCTAATAAAAACTTTTAATAATTAATTAAAAATAATTAATTAAAAATAATTATTAAAACAATAAAAAAACAATAATAATTTTCATAAATAAAAAGAAAAATGATTATTTAATTTAATTGAATTGTTGGCATACAAAATATAGAATAGTTTAAATTTTCAATCAAATTTGGTTTGGTCAGTTATGTAGTACAAAAAAGTTTCCAATTTAGGCTAAAATCGGTGAATTCCAATGATTGCCGCTTGTGGAACACATACAAAAGTCTATTATCAATTCTGGCGTGAGTCCGAAACTCGATACAAATTATTGGAATTTACACGATATTCTGTGCTATTCACGAAATTCTCCGGCCATAGCTAAGCAAAAAGTTCCCTTAACTCAGAATTGTGTTCAGGAACGCTCCATCAACAAACAGTCTATATTTTAACTTCATTGAAACATGCCCTGTCTAAAAAATATGTTCAAAACCAAGGTTTTCGCATGAAGCTAGAGTTTTTTTTCTAGTTTGAACAATTGGAGTCTTCGATATGCAGATGGGTGCCATAATTGGTTTGGGAGTTTAGAATATAGCAGCGTAAGGGGACTAAAATTCACGACCCGAAGATTCGAGTGCCGTAGTATACAGTAACGGAGCGTACCGGATTCATTCCAGCAAAAGACTGCAAATATCTATAATACTACCCAAACCTTCCTGAAGTGGTTTGCTGGCTTAACTCTCACCAGTGATGCATCCTAAAATTGCTCCTCGCACCGTGTATTGCCTAAACTGACTAGATTGTTAATAAAAATTGACCAACCCTAATGCAATAGTGCTTGTAGGGAATTCAAATAATTGAAATATGAGAATACATATTTTTCAATGGAATATGTTTTGGATATGCTTTGGAGAGTCAGATACAATTTGCTCTCAAAAATGCCGGCTAATTTAGTGAAATTGAGAGAGTTGAATGCTTTATTACACGTGCCTTTGTACATTGTCTCAGCGAATGCTGGCGCCCGTGATACCAACAACATAATACTACGTACAACGTGGAATAAACCACAAAAACTGAATGAAGTTCAACGAGCCATGACTTCGTTAATAGCAAGAGATGGAGTACACGCAGAGCAACCAACAACACAACGAGCACAACACAGCTGGGTTGAGTCAGTTGAGCTCAGCTTAGGGCCAATGAAACTTGGTCATTTACAGTTTGATTGTTGTCGAAGACGGATGCAAACAGCAAAAAAGTGTACAAAGTCGAAAGAGTATTTATTTAAAATCGGTGCTTTTTAAAAAAACTTGTACGAAAGTTGACGACGAGACGGTGCTGTAGTTGAAGTCGATAAAGTGGGTGTAACGAAGTGCATTCACAAATTAATGCAAGCGCGGACGTAAGGTGGAGGTGTGTGCGTTGAATCAAATTGATCACAAAAAAGTGAGGGTGCTTGAAGAGTATATGAGTGTGAGTCTTTGTGCAAGTGGAAGATATCTGTGTTGTATGGGCAATGCTTGCAACTGATATGCAACACAAATAATGCCTACAAAGTGGGAGGAAGAAATTGAAGTAGTGAAAAAGAAGTAGCGTTAATCACAATCTCATTTATATGAATAAAAAAGCAACGAAAACAAATGAAACAAGAAATGTAAATATCTTAATACGTGCTTAGTATTATAAGACAGGCGGTCATACTGACCACTATACTATCGAGGAATGGTTGCTTGATTAAGTAAGCGGCGGTGTAGAGTCTAGGGAAAGTCGTTAATCGTCTTGTGGTGCATTTGTGATATATTTCTCTGTTTGTATGTGCGTATGGTGATTGCTGACAATAGCAGCAGTCAAGTGCTGAGCTCGTTTACTAATAATAAGCTGCAATTACTGCACAAATAACAATGTTTTAGGTACGTATTTATGTATTTATTTATACATAAGTGCTATCACAACAAAATAAAACATAAAAGTGAACAAAGTAGAAGATTAAAAGCTTAAGGGAAAATAAAAAAATACATTTAAAAAGAATTACAAAGTATAAAATATAAAAATACAAATTGTGGAAAAAATAGTGAGGGAAATCATCACATCCGTCGCCAGCTTTGCCGGCACTTTTTGTATTTGTGCTCTACTTTTTGTACTGATCAGCATTTGTGTGATATTCGTGCAGACGAGCGTGGAACAGTGGTTCCACGCTAGGCGGAAATAATAGAAATCTTTACCAACAACGAATAATGAGGTGAAAAGTGCTATCCCTTGTAGTGCCTTCTAAGTCCAATTGTTGGTCATAGTATCAAAATTTACTCGGTCAGCAACTCGTGATTCAAACTTTCGTGGAATACAGCATTTTCAGTGGGAGTAGCCTTTCCAATACTCTCCTCCGGTGAGTTGTTAGCACTAGTATATATCACCCTTTCTTGTTTAAATGGGGGTGATTTTTACATTTTAATTGCAAGGTCAGGTTGAAATCGCGGCTTCAATTTTAACTTTTGATGTATCCGTCAGACCATTGAGAAATGGTTGATCTAGGGTTTCCAACAGTATTCTACTTAGTACATTTTTATCCTCCGCAATACATTGAATGCTGGGATGGGCATCAGTAGAGAGTGTGTCCATTAGGCAGTGTCTAGTCAGTACCCCAATTAGGGACACTATTCCCGGGGTTATCTGAGTGCCCTTACTATTGTGCAGTTCTCTAATGTTTTCACTCTACCATTGTTCGGCAGGGAACCACTGTACGTAGCAGGCGTTGATGATCTCTATTCACCCGTGAGTAAGCAGCAGATCGCAAATACATTTCGCATAGGATAGTCTTCACTAGTTGTACTGCTAGAGATATGACATACAAATAATGCGTGCCAACAACAACGAAAAACCCCAATACTCATACTCGGATATCATGGTTGCGGCAAGGTTGGTCATATACATAAGTTTGTTGTGTGAAACGATTTTTGTACAGCAATCTATTATGTGGCAGTTCCAATTTCTGCTTGCCGGCTCCAGTCGCTTCAGATTATACGGTGGTGGACAACTCGGAGTAGCAGCGTTGCATTAACGAACGTATTTATGGCGCAATTTAATTAAATTAGTCAAATGAAGTGCTCCTCCTTAGTGCTGTGCAACGAATACTTATCAGATTACTTTATTTCTTTTAACTTGAGACATATAAACTCGTAAAAGGAAATTCAGTTACTTAGCTCGTTCAAGAAATAGTCACAGTACGTCGTATCAATATATATCTAGCTTATGGATGATTTCATTTTCAACTGGAATAGCCAAAAATAAAGTAAACAAGAAAATACAAGATGGTAAAACCAGTTCGGTGCATATATTGTGATTTATGATGTTTAGTGAAGAGTAAAACATAAGATAAATAAAAGCTGACCAGACAAGCGTTCATTAAGAAAATTTAATTAACGACATTAGTTATTATGTATTCGCGAAATACAAAAGTGATCCAAAATAATATATACTGTGAATCAAAAAAACTAGTTTGCGCTAGAAAGTATAGTCATAAAATTTGAAAATAAAACCATGGTACAATAACAAGGTAATGTCAAATCTACAGCAAAAACATACAGGCGTATTGTCAAAAGCAACTGGCTGATGAATCGAAGAGAAATTAGAAAAATATTAATTTGTGAGAAATGGCTGAAAAGTGACTATTGTTGAATAATATTGGCAAATTTTGCAATTGTTTTTAGCAGGAGCATTAGAAAAAAAAACACAAAATTGTAAATGCAAATAACGCTTGTTTGTGTTTTGTTCTTAACATTCTACTTTTTACATCAACTTCTGACAATCTATACGTCAGTGTGTTCAAACATATTGAATCAGCTGATGAAATGACACAACCTTATTATTGAACCATGAATAAAACCAAAGTAAATAAAATACATATGTATATTTCGTAGGTGTTCCGTCAGACTGCTGCCATTTTTGTGAGCTGGGTAGCGTTTGCGATAAGGCGTGGCGTCATAGTTCGCAAACTATCGACAGTTGCAACCATCTTTAACTACGATCGATAGTAGCTTTCTATACAGAAGACCCTGTAGCTTTGTTCGACGAGCATAACATTTTCAAATATATTTAAAAATTGTTTACCGAATATTGTTCGGCGACACAAAACATTCCAGGGAGATAGCTCATTTTGACATTTCATTTTTAAAGGAAGTTGCAAGCTTCTGCTGGGAAGAATAACTGAGTAAGGTCTGCAAGTGAAAAACAGCTGTTCGAGTTATCTACCAATGAGAAACTTAACAGCTGTTTTGCTTGAAAGTTTTTATAATTTCCTGTTCGGAGAGTTTTACATAATTCTTTTTTTTTTACTTACAACACTTGCTAGTTTCCTGCCGAACACACCTTTTATTGCAAGTTTCTAATAACATTTAAGGTCAAATCATTAGGCTTTTGAAAGCGTAAAAGCAGTGAGTTTAACTAAGTTTAAAAAAACGTTGATTTACATTGCATAACTCCTTTGAAATTTATAATTGAAAATGAACTCGGATTGTCATTATCAAAATCAAAAAGTAATGTACTTACGTTCCAAGTCAAGATACAATTGCTTTCCATTTTTATAAAGTTTCGAACGCTATTGTTTGACATTACGAGTCAAATAGCCAACCTATATGCGATATTGATTTCGTTGTTGTTGAAGTTTAGAGCTCCCTTGGAGAAGGTCCTTTTGACGTGTATGCCGACTTTAAGACTTCATACATTCCTACAAGTAGAGGTGGAAGTTTTGCGATACTAAAAATACTAAGGTCATTTTCGCTACTACGAAGCGCGTTTTACTATATAAGACTGAAAAGTAATTCAACTCTCATATGAAGCAGGTGTTTTTTATCTTTTTGGCTAAGAAAAATGGCGGAAATATTTTCTATTACACGGACGTATTTCACAATTATTTTAAATTGGAAATTTGTTCTGAGGGATGAACAACCGGGTTTTTTAACAGCCTTGAATAGAGTTAATGTCTTCCGAATGTATACATTTGTCTATGGAAGTCCATCCTGGCGTGGGTTCATAGTGAGTCTAAAGGTTAAAAGGTTATCTGAGGTTTATTACTACTCTGTTCTGGCATAAGGCGTTATATGCTTTATTATATAGCAGGGTGGGTTGAATTTTTGTTTGGCTTAATATTTGGGTACGAAATCAAATTTTTTGTTTACGATTTTTAAAAATGTAATTAGTAGCTCAAATGGAAGCTTTCCTTTTTGGTCGAAAATTTAAAAAAAAATCTTAAAACTATAGAGTGGGAATTTTTTTAATCTAATAAGAAATAAAATGTATTTTAGTTATTTTTTATTTATTTAAAAAATATAATGTACTTTAGTCATTTTTTATTTATACCTGAAATACAAAAAAAAAAAGGCTTCGAGGGTCTTAAGCCACGTCATTCGTCATCCAACACGAGCCTCCAAGTTGAAAGGAAAAAACCACCAAAACATTTCAAATTCTTTTTAATTTTATTTATAACTTTCTAACAGCAAATTTTAAACCCGAAATAAATTAAATTAAAAACTCCACAACTAAACTGCAACAAAATTCAATTAGACATTGTTCAATGCAATCAAATGTGATAAATTAGTGATCTAACGGTAAACTAAAACAACAAATATTTTTCACGAAAAATATCAATTTAAGCAAAACAAAATGCAAAATCAATCAAAACGTGTCAAAATGTCATCAAAACACAAAAACAAAAGCAACAACAATCACCTACTGCCATTCCACCTGCATCAATTTACCTGTACTGCACTGTTGTTGCTCAGCAGTTTGTCATTGATTTGGCCTGCCGATGGCTTTAATTTTGCAAATCAGCCAAATATTGCCATTCCTGCGCCGCAACACTTGAAATTCTTCAAACCACAAACACGCAGTTCCTATTTCGGTTATACGTTAGTGATGCGACCAACGAGGTAAGTTTGTCTACTGTTTATTGTAATAGATACCTGTGTATCTACATTAGGGTGGGTTATAATTGATTTTCAACTCTGTTACAGTCTGAAGTGTTCTACTAGACTTTGTTCGCAAATAAAAAATAATAATAATTTGGTGAGATATAATTTTTTTCTGAAAATAAAGTTCTGAAAGTTTGTGGATTGAGCAAAGATGGTCAAATAAAAATAAAATTATAAAATATTAGCAGACTAGGCAGACGTTGTTCTGTACAAAAATTGGTTTATCTTCTATATATGTAAAACTAACCTCCCGTCCCTCTCAACAACAGCTTCCTTTCCACTAATTATTCCTGCTTAAATACTGTTTTTCGTTGAAAATTTAAATAATCTTCTTGTGTGTTTGAAATTAACTGTAAAATAAATTCGGTATTTAGTTTCGTTTATTATGATAGTGTTTTCGCATTATGTAGCTCGTCCGGACTAGCTTTGAATCTGTGTCGACTATAAGAAAGCCCATAAACTCATATTCTACTGCCATGCTTTCATCAAATTAATTTTAGACTAAATCAGCATTGACTGACTGTCCCGTCCTAATGTATCTGTGCATGTGCTATGAAATTATTAGCATACAGATTTCACCCATCAAAATAATTCAATTATTGAAAGTTTAGTTTTGTGGTCATAAACTTTGTTTTGCAGAATTGACTTATTCCCACGACTATACTTTTTTCCACCCAAATTAGCAGAAGGTGTATTGCTGTGAGTCGCAAATATGATAAATGGTTATCGTAGAAAAATAAAAGATAATTACCCAATAGAAATTTAGCAGGTGGAACCAAGGTAACTCAATTTTTTAAATTAAAAAATTACTATAACTAAAAGTTTAACCATGTAGACATTTGCAAAAAGTTGTCTCAAGCTCGAATGTCTTAGCAGCGGTAAAAGCTAAAGCGCTCAATACCAAGAAAAGGCGTTTTTCTCGAAAATATTTTGAAATAGGATGATCTGCCACTAGCACGACTTTCATCTACAAATTTATTGACTTCGAAAATGACACATATACGTATTCGAGCAGTTACTTCAACAAGTTATAAAAATCAGACATTCTTATGTTAGTCCAAAAACCTACTAATAAAGTAATTTATTGTCATTTAAATTCGTGCATGAATTCTTTATTCAATTAGCGCATAAACCAGCTACTTGTGTGTTCAGCGCTGAAGTCAGGGTAGAACGGAGAGGGAAGTAGTTAAAAAACCAAAAGTCAAGCATGAATGAAATAAAATGAATACTTGCAAAACCTTTGGGGAAGAAAAGAAACGCAATATGCATAAATTGTATTTTTTTTTCAATGTTTGAGAAATTTCTACATTTTCAAAGCGATTTCCAACATGTTTCTGCACTTGAGGTTGAACAATTTTTTCCAAAGTTTGTTTTCAGTTTGAAAGCAATTGGAGTGCACCTGCAAGTTTTTACACATGGCAACACTCGTTTTTTCTGTCATATTTGACATCGCAAAT
This sequence comes from Merzomyia westermanni, assembly GCA_949987695.1. Classification (NCBI taxonomy): domain Eukaryota; kingdom Metazoa; phylum Arthropoda; class Insecta; order Diptera; family Tephritidae; genus Merzomyia; species Merzomyia westermanni. Next base: position 115,853,082 of record OX465293.1, read on the forward strand.
TAATAAAAACATGTGAGCGAACGAAAAGTTGCAAAAAATTTAAAAGGAAAGAAATACAAATATATATATTTGTGTGACAAAAGGTAGTATTTACTATATTATATTGCGCATTGTGTTTTGATAATTAGCGAAATGCCTAACAAGAAAGTGAACTGCAAAGGAACCCAAGTAGGATAATAATAATAATTCTGATGTTTCAGAATTGGAGGCGAAGCGGCGAATATCTGCAGTTTGTATATACTTTTTGTTTTATAAATATCTAAAGTATTTATGTACTCGTAAATTATATATATTTGTGATTTATACCGCCAAGTGCTAGCCGGTTTTCACAACAATTGTCGACTGCTTTTATAATGCTACGTAGCGCCATTCGAGACTTTGTTACTTGCACTTTCAGTTTACGTGGCTGTGGGCATTTGTAAGCTAACAACACATTGCCGTAAATTCAATGGAGTCTAATTTATTTTTTCGCATTTGTCTACATCAATCAAAGCAAAGCATGTATTTTAAAAATACAATTAAATCAATGTAGTAGGCGGGCTTATCTAAACGTTTCTAGTATCTTCTTACAGCTCTACACAAGTACTTATCTACATACATAGCCGCACAAGTCTCGATAGTCAGTCAAGTTACCACATCACTACTTGGAGCGATATCAGCTTTTATGTTTTTAAGTTGTTCAGTTTGCTTCGCCCGGATAACGAAGACAATAAATATATGCTTTGAAAACGTATATTTCTAGTTCGTAGACTTACGTATGCTGAATTGCATTTACTCTCAGCTTTTTTTTTTTGTTTTTGGCTACCAAAGCCCAAGCAAAAAGATTGGACCAAAGCAAATAACTTGAGGAACTTTTCAAATATAAATATATATTTGCTAGGATAGTAAATTTTGTGGATTTTTGCAGTTCAGGTATTTTTGGATCTCATTTTACAATCACGATGTTTGAGTATTCGCTATTCTGGAATAGTTTACATTGAAAAGGAGAGGAGATTGTTTTAGAAACTACGAGTGACTAGTTTCTTATTAAAAACTATAGATACTTCATTATTAACAAAGCAAAGTCCAATGTGTGCAAACATCTTTTTTCCAAAAGTTTTGAGTTATTTAAGAAAATTTGTTGTTGTTGGAAAAGGTAAGTACGAAAGTACGTTTGTTAAGCAAACGTCAAGAAATCATGCAAAAAACCCCAAAAATTATCCCGAAATTATCCCCAAAGTCTCGAAATATTCCCGGAAACAATTCGGAAATGATACCGGAGTGATGCCGAAAAGACCCAAAAATGGTCTCGAAAAGATCCGAAAAAAACTCAGAAAAAGTCCCGAAATAAACCTTTAATGATTCTAAAATAATAAAGAAAACGTCTCGAAATGATCCCAAAAAAGTCCCCAAAACAATTTCGAAATGAGCCTGCTTCATAAATTCTACATTACCTAAATACTTTTAAAATACTTTGCTAAAATTTTTTATTTCCGTTTCACTCCTAATCAAAGCTTTACATCGCCGCTTGAGAAGTTAACTTAAAAAAATTGTTTCAAAATTATATTGATATTACGCTGTTTCAGAATATCAAAAAAATGCTGTAAAAGTTACAGACCTTAATATTACTTTTAGAGGTCTCGGATGGCGAGTTAAATGTTCAAGGATTGATCTCAATTTTTCTAAAAAACTGCCAAACCATTGATATAAAAAACTAACCCCCATATTCGAAAAAAAAAATTGGTTTATAAATCTACGCAGAAAGCTGTTCTGCACATAAATACCTTGGATCAAGCTTTCTATTTGGGATCGAACCTGGGTCATTTCTGGGTTTTTTGCGAATAACTTTTCACTGGAACAAAAAAATTTTAAATCCGCTATCGGGATCAAAATGCGTTGTTTGATACCTCTCCCCATATTTTTGGACGTGTTTTAGCAGTTGTCTCCTAAAGGGAACAATTACCCAATATTTTGTCGGCATTCTTAAAAATCATAGTAAAATATTTTTTTAAAAATTATTTTTTTTGCCCAGTCTAATGTATAATTTTGCAGCTGACTGAGTAAGTGGCTCATGGACCACTTTCAGCGATTACCTCAGAATTCGTTTTGATCTTTTCGACTTAGCGGCTGCTTGAGGGCAATGACATTGAAATTTCACGTGATGAGTGTTGTGTATTTGCAAAATAAATGCTATTTTCATCTTTTTAATTTGGTAAATATGCTAATGTGAAATATTTTTCTTATTGAAACAAATATACAGGGTGGCGCAAAAGTAATCTTCCTATCAGAAAATGCTATAAATTTTGCGATTGGCCCCTAAAGTCAGTTCTGTTTTGACATTTGTGTAGTAAACACAAACAGAAATACACGTTAATATACAATGTTGCGCTACACTGCTCCAGAACGCGGAATATTGCTGACTATTTATTTGACTAATAATCGGTCGGGGCCAAACGGTTACTGTGAATGGTGAGCGCTACAAAGCAATAATCAACGAGTTCTTTTTGCCGCAACTTGATGAATTGGGATTGGAAAACATGTGGTTCCAACAAGACGGTGCAACAGCACACACTGCACGTGCCACAACCGATATGCTGAACATCGGAAGCTTACTTTTGCGCCACCTTGTATAAACGGGTACCCACACTGGTATTCTCACGGCTGCGTTTGCTCACTCTTCCAGCTGTCACCGTAACCGTGGCGGCAAAGAAACCCGTAATCGTGATGCTAACCATTAGCCGTCATCCGGTCGTCTTGATGTTGAGCCAGATAAAAAAATTTTACACGTAAACGAAACATCGACGATTTTAGCTAGCTAGATCTGGTAGCTTTTTTTCGCGCTAAATGCATTAGTATTTTATGAAGCTGTTTCGTTTTTAATTTTTTTATTTGGATATTATTAACCATCCTATCCTTGAAACGAAGTTGTTAATTTTTAGTCTTAAACAAAAATATTTTGGGTATTTTTTTTAAATATCGTGGGTCTACTTGAAATGAGAAGCAAGAGCGAAGAAATCTGCTTCTGAAGTCTACTAATGATCTGGAGTATTCCCGTGACAATTGAGTGCGATAAGGAGCTCTATAACCCACCGGCTGCCGTCTGTTATTATTATAATCAATTTTAGAGAAGTGAAAAAAAGTTAAGGAAAGAGGATTTTTTTATCAAAAATATATTGTATAAGGCGATAATAAAACAACGATTTGGATCCTAGTCAGCTCAGGATTAATGTATACTACAATAAATATTTTGTAGGAAAAAGTAAACACCAGGCTAGACAAGGCGAACTTATACCAGGTGATAGTAATGCGAATTCGTTGCTGTATACATACACATACTCCATGTGTTTTGTTTTTGGTTTCGCGGCTTCTCCTGTCAGATTGTATATTATTTTGACAGAAAAAGCCACTGCTCATATGTTTTTATGATATCACCTCTAACTGAATTCGCCTTGAGGCTTTTTACTCTTTTTAAGAAAACCTTTTTTTTCATTTTCTACCAAATATAGAAATACAAAAGAATTCAATAAATATGCATAATTATCAAATCAAGGTGAAATATGTACGTCATTGCAGTCACGAATGAACGAACGTGTTCTGTAATAAAAGTACGATCATTGCCTATTGTCTACGTTAGATAAATGTTCTGTTTATTTATAAATGACCAGTCACATAAACTTTAAAGAGTGTAGAATATGCATTTGTAAATCTTGTTTACTCGTAGACGTAGTTGTTTGCATTACTCACCCCGTATGAGACTTTGCCCGGCATTCACTTTCATTTGCTCGTCTATTTATGATACCTCAGGGTACCTATTTGACGGTGTTGAGTGCCTGGGGTGGAGCTTGCGTGCAAAATGTCATTTCATATCATTTGAGGTAATGAATTTCCCGTTGTTTTGTATGTTTGTAGTTAAATATGTCACCAAATATGGCACTGTTGTATGACTTGGCGGAAGGTGAGTCTTGTAGATGTTAATTAAATGACGTCGTTTAGATGCATTGTTAAAATAATAATAAATTAACGCGTTCTCAAATAGGTCTTACAAAGCTAGAATTATTTAGTGTGATCGTTACAAAGGCTATTTGTTGCAATTAAAAAAGAACAGTGGCACTCGAGGAGTGTATTAAAGTGTAAATTTCTAGAATATTTTGTTGTGCTGGAAATAGTTTTAAGTGAAGTGTTTGTTTATTAAATTTTTGTGAAACACCTTAATTAACGATACAATAAATATAAATTTTTTAACAGCTGGTAACCCTTTACATAAAAGTGATATCAACCAATAAGGTGGACGCATGGCGACTTACATACATCCATACATACATTTTCCATGTAATTTGTTATTGTAATTCTTGAGATTAGTGTCAAAAATGTACTGAGAAATGAGTGTGTGGTCAAAATATGAGAAAAAAGTTTCAATCAGCTGGCCTAATGCAACGACCTGTTAGTTTGACCATGTTATTGATCATTTGCGGGCTAAGACTTTGCATCATTGATAAATAGATGCTTCTCTCAGAGAGCGCGTTTAAAAGCACATTTTTGTATAATATTTTCAATCAAGCCATTCTCTAGAAAACTTCTGGGTAGAATTGTAAACCCAGTTTTGGAAATTTCGTTGGTCCTCAAGGAATTGCATATTTTTACATTTAGAAATATTGTAGACTTAAATATATAAGTAATTTGAATATAACAACTTTTTATTTCGTTTTTTATGTACTTGCTGAACCAAAAAATATAAAAATCCACCAATTTGGCAAATAAATTTGGTGTTGTTAGTAGTTTGCGTGGTTGGCAACACTACCAAACGCTGGGTCTTGAGAGTCTCATATCTATTTATCAATGCGTTTGTATGCCGATTTTGGAGATTGACATAGAGTGCGAAATAGATTGCACTTTTCCCCCAGGGCGAGCTGAAAGATCTTTTAGCCGATGATTAAGTAGTAGAGTCAATTCTTACCAATACCGATATTTTTTTCTCGATACCTTTTTAATGATATTTAAAAAAAAAATGTATTAGCAATCATTGAATTTATGGAGATATCTGCATATCAACATTGAGTTCCGAATTTTGTTATTGGGTTTATTGAAGACGTTAGTTGTAGCTATAACTTAGTCGGCAGTCGAAGTCGCTGTCAAAAGTGTTGGTGGTCAATAAAGGTGCAATTTAAGGGACACACTGAAAATTTTATAAGAACCGTTCAAAAGTTACAGGAATATATTTTATGGTACTAAATTTTGTAGGTTGGGAAAATTTTCTTAAGCTGGTTTCAAGAAAGTGTTGCCATATAATTTGTGTATTCCTTTTGGGAAACCCATATTTTTTGTATTATTTTCCACACAGAAAACATAATTTTGGGCGATTGCGAGACACCTCCGGCAGTCAAAACGATAGTTCTAATATATTTTGCAAATAGAAAGTGCATTCCAATGGACAGCGATCTAGATTTCATATAAATGCAACAAAAATGTGGTCCTGATTTTTTAGTTTTTTACGTTTTCTTGCTTATCATCGTGATACGAAGCTGGATAGCCGTTTGGAACACTACAAATGTACTCACAATAAACTTATTTCAACCACTGCTCATGTCAGTAATAAAATGTCTAACAAAAATCTGCTTCAATATGAACTTCATTTCCATCTGCACAGCGCGATACGCCTTAATGTACTTAGTCATTTATTCAGCGTTATTTACATTAACATTTATTTATTGCTAATTAAAACATTGTAATGCAATAAAAGAGAATTTATTAATAAGAAATATAAATTAAATTTTGTTTTAATTTATGCAAGTCGCGTAAGGCTGAGCACACAAAAAAGCGCTTACTCGTACTCATTGATATTAGCAAAAAACTCCTGCTGGAAATGCATTGTTAACCCTGCCGCAGGCTAAGGAACCCCGTTTTCTTGATAAGAACCACAACATATAATGAATTTGTAACAGGTAGATGTCTGAATATTATAATGATTAAGGAAAACTCATTTGTTGAAGTAATAGAGGACATAAGCACAGAATTTATAATTTTTGTCTGTCTGTCTAGATGTTTGTTCGCGCAACACTCAAAGCCCGCTTTATAGAATTGAATGAAATTTTCACCGTTATATTTTTAAATGTCCAACGACGGCTTATGTTTCATTTTAATGCACGGAAATATTTTATTTCCTCTGTATACAGTGGTGGCAATTCAAGTTGGCGTAAAATATTTGTATACATATTATGAAATTGGAGCAGGTCGATGTCTGCACAATAAATATAACGTGAAAATGCATATGAGGCAGTATTAATTAGAGCAACAGGGACGTTAGGAAAAAATATTACAAATTTCTGCTTGTCTGTCTGTATGCATGTTTGTAGGCCCATGACTGATTAGGTACTTGATGCAATGAAATGAGTCCTTTAGCGACGTATTCCCCAACGTCTAACTTAAAATATAGAATAAATTTTTTGTTGCTGTCTTTTCAGGTCAAAAATGCAAAATAAGTACTTGAAATATTTAAAGTAAACTACCAATTCAATCATTTCTTAGTCTTATGTTATGACCCAAATATCTTTGATGTGAACAGTAAAGGGTTAAAAGGTTGGTGATAAAATTTAATTGAAACGCTTTCGGTTGCGAGCAATGCGATAAGTGCGCACAACAACAATTCACACGGACAAGTAGTAAATGAGAGGCACAAATAAAAAATAAAAAATATAACTAAAAAAATATGAAAATCTTAAATTAACGCTTTTAACTGTTTTAAGAATCATTAAAGCATACAAGCAATAAAATGCATGTCAAAAACTACATACATACAATGACAGATAAATAAGCACTCTTGCTTATTCCGTAACGTTATGCCATACCGACACTCCCATTTTCGTATGCATCTCACGCCAACGGCATTGGACACGGGATTTCTCCATTGCTGTGGTTCCTTAACCCGGCATACTGACGCATAATTTATTACACATGACGCTACTGAACTGTTTACTTTTTGGTTTTACTTTTATTTACTTTGAAATGCATACGAAATTCCTTCTTAGCTGCAATGCTTGGATGAAGTTCTGAAATGTCGTGCAACTTCACATAATGCAGGCGGTCATCATGTTGCTTTTTACATTCACAAAATTTACTAAAAACTTACATACATACCTATACTTTTATGCATACAAATGTACATGAAATCCTATATATTTATATATATTTGTGCGCTTTTTTTAAGAACTTGCATTGGTATTTCAAAAGCTTTAATTGATCATAAGCGTTGTCACAGCAATAAAAAAGAAGTAACCAAAAATTAAGAAATAAATTACCAAAAACTACCATTTTATAAAAACAAACACATACAGGTTTATTTGAAATTACAAGTACGTATATACGTAAATCAAATAATATAAAAATATTGCCACTTAGATGGAATTGTGAAAAGAAAAATTAACAAAGCCTCTTTGAACGTCTTCTACTAAATATACTTCAAAAGTCATACGTTTTCTTAAACCACTATACAATAAAAAAAAAGACGCTTAATTTTTCTGCCATAACTTAATCTACTTTTTCTGTTTAGTCTATTTTCCATTTTTCCAGCATTTGCGGGATATTTTACCTAAAACTATATATTGGTCTCAAGACATCGAAAACATTACCAAACAGGGGGAAAAATTACCAAATTAACAAAAACGTTTTAAAGTGAGAAAAATTACCAATCTTGGTTAAAAATAACCAAAACGGCAACACTGTTGAGCATACGGAAGCGACGGCAACACTAGCAGCGGTGTCTGGCCGACTGCACTGGCGTCTCGTATGAGTCACAGCCGCCAAAGCGCAGCATCTTCACGTGCAACGTAACGACACGCTTGCATAGGCGTTGGTGTTATGACTTATCATCGCTTTGTTCGCTTTTCTTGCTTTCTGTTTTTTTATTTTTGTAGAAGAAATATTGACAAACATTTGCGTGGTTAAATAATGCAGTGTTTTTCTTGTTTTTACATGAATTTCTTTTATTTTTGTGGTTTTCTCGATTTTAATTTGCGGTTCGTTAGTGGTTAATATTTTTTTAGCATTGAACTTCAAAATTTAAGGTTTGTATATGCATGCATTAGGAATGAAAGGTTTTTGGATTTTAACAATCCCGGGATTAGAACAGCAATTGAGGTCATAAGCGCATTGTACAGCGCTCAGTGACTAAATGAACCTATTGTTTGTTGTATAATTATCTAAGTCGTTTAGTGGGTGAAACCCAAAACTAAGTTAGCCCCCAATCTGGATTAACTTAAGTCACAGCTTAGTCTAAGTCGCATTGGGGACCCCGCCCTTAAAATAAAACCTTTTAAATTCTAAGGGCCACTTTCATAAAGGCCGGTTAAGCCTAATCGGCGATATATTTTACAGCTAGCCGTACAAAATACGTCAATTAAACCCCAGTTAGCGTTAAACGGCTTTTATGAAAGCGGCCCTAAGCTTTTCAGTTGTATCAACCCATAGAAGATGTTTGTCAAAGAATAGAAATATCCGTTTGCAAAAATATCTTTAAAATTGTTCATTAGTCATACATTTTAAATATATTTGTATGTATAAATTTACGGCCACAACTGGTGTAGTTTGGCTAGAAAATAATTAAAAATAATATTCTAAAACCAGGTAAGCTTCAATAACTCGCTTTTTAGCAAACTTTTTACATATTAAGTAGCTTTGTACGGACACCTGCAATGCAAATGATTATGGCAGCATTTGCTGTGAGGGTCATTGTATCGTATCTATTGACAAGAGTAGTTGACGCAGGTGTAGAGTATGCGCATTATGGTGGTTCTAAAAGTATTTTTTGCAAATGTTAAGGTTATACTAATTGCATTTCACGTCTTCTAAGAAAAAAATGTAAACAACAAAGAGAGAAGGCGAGTATGGTTCATGCTTCTGGAACTTCTTAAAAATCAGGCAAGAAACTTAAAATTTATATTCCAAATTTCAATTCAAAAAGTCGAATAGAACGAAATCGGCGGCTGAGTGAAAGATCACCATATTTTAAAATATTTTTGAAAAATGCGCATATTGAAAAACATTCTGGGATAGCGCAATTCGAAAAATCTAAAAAACAAAACAATTTTCCTGATTTCTTTTCATAGTAATTTTCTTCACAGAAGTATTCCTTAACTTCTTGAATTTAGATTTTATCAATGAGTTCCAATACTTTTGACCCTTTTCATTGTTGCTTTGATTATCTCAATATGCATAAATGAAACTTTTTTTTTGATGTTTGAGGGTGGTGGTTTCAACATGTTTCTCCATTTGATTTTGAAAATATGTATGCAAAGTTTAATTTCAGTTTGAAAGCCATTGGAGTTCACTTGCGATTTTCACACATGGCAGCACTGGTTTTTTCTGTCATATCTGACATCAAAAATTAATCACAACACGTGAGCGAACCAAAAATTGCGAAAATTTCTCCCAAACCATTAAAAAAGGAAAAATATAAAATTGTGTGATAAAAGGTGGTATTTATACTATTGTAATATATATATTATATTGCGCATTGTGTTTTAATAATTAGTGAAATGCCTAAGAAGCAACCAAACAGCAACTTTTAATTAATTAATGGAATTCAAGTCGAAATCCAATATTTTTTTGAAGAGGAGAACTAAGAATAGTTTCATATCAAAAATACTCGCTTTTGCGAATGTTTCTCTAAACGAATCAAGTTAAAAATCAATATTGGTATTTGGAAGACGGATGAGACTAAATCCTTTGAGAATGATATTCAAATGTATTTGCAACAAAAATGCTTATTGGAATTGTACTTCGGCCCACATTTACTCTCTGCTTTTACAAAATATAAAGCATTCAACAGCTCGCACACAGTGTTCAGTAAAAACCATGTAATTGAATTCTTTCAATAAAGTAGCTTTGACCTTCTTACCTAATTAAAAAAAAAAAAAAATGTTAAGTAAAGGTACAGACGAATGCTGCTTGATTTTTCAAAAAAGAGCATAGTTTCAATTTACAAATTCGCCATGCCTCACGACAACGGTTTATTACACCATCAACTATTCCTCTGTAATGTAAATTCCACATCCAAACTTACATATTCTCAAACTTTCACAATCAACTCTGACCATAATTCCCAAAATTGAAATGAATGCGGCTGTGAGATCATTTCTTTCCGCAATGAGGTCAAGATTTATCTAAAGACATATCTTAGTAGAAATAATTAAAATTAAGAAAAGGTGGAGCAAAAAGTTATAATTGACAGAATGAAATATGTCGTTAGAATTGCGTGAAAACAGTAATTACCGGTAGTGCGTGACTACTAAGTACCCGGTAGGGAAATCTTTGGCTATAGTACCATTTCGCTGAACCAAAATGACTCGTAAAAAGTATGAATTTTACGTATTAAGCACTGCAGCTCTATCGAATTAAGTTACTATCAACTAGTTGCAAACTATTTCAAAACGTGTAGCTACAACAATTCCAACTAGTATGACAACTGTATTTTTTCCATTTAAACAACTGATATTTTTAATATGGCAATATCCTACAAACCGACAGTTTTCAGAGTTTGGACAGAACATTTTAGTTCAATCGTAGTAAGTGAAAATGATTTAAATAACGCCGGACGCCGCTGGCGATGTCATAGGTTTGTGTCCTAGTGCCATATACGAGTACAGCGAAATTAAAATAATTCTACTTTTCATAGCTCTGAATTTGTACTTCTGCAAGTTAATGACTAGTACATTACTAGTTAGAAAGTGAAGTACTAGTACGGTAGCAGCAGAAAATGCTGGTTGGGTGTATATTGGTATGTTTACTGACTAGTTTCATGCTGCACTGCAGGGTAGTTGTTGCTTTCCCTACAGGGTCTTTTGCATATGTAAAAATAGATATACGTGGTAATTGCTAGGGATGTATATATTTTGTATTATAACAATCCCAAAATTTTAGGGTTCAGATTTTAAAATCCCGGAATTTGAGAATACTATATTCTCCAACAGTTTATGTTGAAAAAAGTGAAGAAATTGTTTAAGAAACTATCAACTATAACACATAATTCATAAAACTATAACGCATTTTTAAAAGGTTTTTTTATTTAAAAAGAAATTAACCCAACTTTCTTCAAAATATTGGAATTGTTAAGGCAATTTTTTTTTCTTCTATTTGTTATAGATAGTAAAGTAGGAAAATATGAACAACCAATCTTGTTTTGGCAAATAGTTCACCAAATACAGAAACTTTACAATGAAGTTTCTTTCCTTGGCTTAAGCCGCACATATTCACCCTTATCGCGAGCTTTATTTTCACCCGAAAAGGTTCGCACTTTTTATTCGCCTTATCGCAGATATTGGCGAACACATTTTTCGTGTTCGAAAAGCATTCCGCCTTATTGGCAACGCTTTGTTCGGTCGAAATGAACAACGGAAAATGCCAAATTTGTTCACTTTTATTTAACAGGCGAACAAGAGTGAAACAAAATGTAAGCAACGGTTTGTTTTGAATATTAGATATTCTTTTAATGAAATATGGTGTTATTTTTTAGGAGTAAATCAATAAATAAAGCACAGTCGGAAATGCTGTTGGAGAAAATGTTAGAAAAGCCTGAAATTGCTAAAGGGGTTTCACTACTTTCTTACCTAGTAGTCGAGCATTACTGTGAGTTTCTAAATAATTTTCTTCTAAGAATGCCAATTTATCCATTGGCTACAAAGCAATGGCTCCAAAATACACAGCACCTCTGACAGAACCTCACTGAAATATGACTGACTAAGACCCATCTCATGGGCATTGCCAACGCCTTTTTGATAGCCTCCTTCTGCGAAAAAACGTAGACAAGCGCTCAACGACGAATTTCTGCTTCAATGGCGGCAACCAGCCAGCCAGAATATCTAGCAAGTGTTTAAATGCTGGCTTATTTAGCCTGTAATATTGTTGAAAACTAGTAAGGAAACAATTAATTTGTTATTGAAAACAACTTTTCCTACTCACAGTAAATCACTTAGCTCCAAAGGGTTGGAATTGTCTCTTAATTGCCTCCGGATTGGTCTCACATTTAAATTATCCTCGCGTTTTATCAATAACAACCTAAACCTAAACAACCTATACATGTTTTTAAATAATCTTTAAGCTTTATGTTAAATTTATTTTACTAAATTGTACGGTTGTTTACAAAATTCACAAAATAGCAAGTAAATTTATTTGTTCGCTATTAATTCGAAATTGAGCATCAGCTGATTCGAAGTGAACATTGGTTCGGCCGAAATTAGCGATAGGCGGAACCAGTTCGCCCGAACAAAAAAAGCGAAGACGAACGTTCGTTCGGGCGAACTCTGCGATAAGGGTGATTATTTAATATCCCGGCAATCCCGGAATTTTCGGCAGCTAAAAATTACGGGATCCTGGCATTTTTTTCTCTCGTATTTGCTTAGAGTACAGTGCAAGATATTTATTTCCAATTCATACTTTGATGCATTCTATATACCAAAAATTAATATTAATAATTACGAGAAATTTTCTTATAATTCATGTTACGGTTTTAGTATAAAAATTGCTCTTTTAACACAAATAAATTTCTTTCTTCGAATAGAATTAGTTAAAATTCTCACACACTTATGCGCAATGAATAGAATTTCACCTATTTTAATTTACACAGCTCAAGATCGAGTTGAAATTTTACAAAGTCTTAAAAGCCAAGAGGCTAGTTGTTGCTTAAACAGTTTAAAAGTTCTGCAGATACGAGCAGATTATTCTTTTGCTGAAGGCTTGTCAAGTCGTTGAAGCTGGCAAAAAACATTTTTTTCTTATTATTATTAGCTAGCACAGATTTGCTATTTTCATAATAGTGACTGCCACAAATGCACACCAACCAACACCAGCGAATACATATTTAAAACGTTTAAATTTTGCCTCAAAGAATTCGACTGCCAAATCCGCCCCTGAAGTATATAAATATTAAAATATCCAAATTAATATGCACAAAAATCAGTGTTAGCAAAAAAAAAAAAATTAGCACATTTGCAACTGGTTTTTAAAAAGAATTATTCATCTTAGTCGAATGTAAACAAAAATTAAAAGAAAAGTAAGAAAATAATTCGAGCTGTGATTCGCATACCGGTTAGACCATCGCTTTTATAGCGACTTCATCAGCAATTCATGGTGACTCACATACCTGTTTCGATTAATTTGATTACAAATGTTGTATATATTTACAAGTAATCTATGTGTGTATGTATGTAACTAATAGTATATCAAAGCTGTCTGGATTTTGTAATGAACTCATGCTCTTTGGCAAATTATGTTTGGGGGGTGTGGTCAATATTATGGGTTTTACGTTTTAAGCCATTTCTCAAGAGCATCAACAGCTTACGTGGAAGTAACATTAAGGCCGCAGAGTAATTAAAAGCCTTAATCGTTTTGGCTGTGACTGTCAATCGATTGTTATTGCGTTCATAGAGGTTCTTTGTCACAGTCAATAGCGAAATTGCCATGGCTTGCCTTACAATTTATTAACACCTACCGATATACATTTTTTTTCGATTTTTCTGTTTCAAATTGTTGTTTTTTATTTAGAACATTATTATGCTTTGCTTTGGTATTGATCTATAATTAGCGATAACGAAACTTACGCTTTCACTTTATCAGTAAACGATTAAAGCAAATTGTTTTAACTTTTAATTCACATACTCGTACATACATACTCTGCCTGAGAACGCTAGTCTTCATATCCACTTGGCATATAAACTAAGCAAAAATTCATGTAAGCGACCATTACTATGCATATCAAAATAATAACAGAGCGCTGTTAATTGTAGCAATGGCCATAACAGCAGTTTTTAGAATTTTTGTCTGTTTGTCCTTATCTTTGTACGCGCATCACTCACAAACTGCTGCATAATATGGAATGCAATTTTGACCGATTTATTGTTAAATATCTGGCTTACAGTTTAGGATACATTTTAACCCGCGAAATTTGCAGATGATAACTGCTATTGATTCTTCGTACCCATCTTCTTTGTAGCTGCTTTTAAACGAACCCAACAATTTTTGAGAATGAAAGACATTCATAGTTTACGCCAAAGTTTTGCTGTGAATTATAGATCTTAGCTACAATGTTGTGTTATTTCCAAATAGTTGTGGCACAGAAAAAGGTGGCCAATTATTAAGTGGTAGAAAGTGTAAAATCTGATTAGGAACAAATATTGCAAATTACTATTTAAATTCTAGATGTCCGACACTGTTTATAATGACTTATTTACATTGTCTTCCAACCCTGTATGGAGGGTTTATAAGATCATCAGCACAAAAAGGAAGAGCTCCTTATAAAATACAGACCTCTTATTGTAAACCTTTTAAAACAATTTTGAGAAGGGTGCACATATTATGGCTGGACGAGAAATACATATTCAAGGTTCTATACATGTATATCTATATGTATGTATGTACCTTTATTTAATAATTCCTTGCAAAATCTTTAATGAGTAAATTGCCTTTATGAATATGATCTTGCCTTTGCCTCTTTATTTGATTCATAATAAGTTTTTATTTGAATAAAATGTTTGTGTATTTTGATGCGATTGCAATTGCTTTCAATTAAAGATTTTTGTATGAATTGAAATTATATTCAATTTGTTCTAGCAATGTGCATAAAGTATATGTCCGCTTTTATAGAAATACAACACTTTCATATTAAAATCTTCATTAAACCTATTGTTGTCTGCTCTTTGAACTCTTGAAAACTCTACCGAGATTTTAGACTATGCTTCATGCCCAATTTGTGATGTTCTTTTTGTTGTTGAACGAAGGCCAAGGTGTTGCGTCATCTGCGCATAAGAAAAGAAAAGACTTCCTTGCCGGAAGGTAGTGTATCTGTGCTTGTCAGCTTTGACCGTATCCATTACTAAACCTAATTTAAATTTGAGGCTGAGTCGAAGATTCGTGATCTAAGAATTTTTTATTACAAAAAACGATGGAAAAAATTACCTATTTCGGTTTTTTTTTTCAAAAACGGCCTATCTCAGCTGAAATGTAATGTTTTGCAACAGAATTCTGAGATATAATAGTCTTGAGTAAAATTCTGAAAACAAGATTTAATTATTTAGTTAAAGAAATTCCTAGCATTTTGCAGTCTTAGAAGGTCTAGCGTTGTATTCAACAAAAATCCCGCAATGCATAAAACTTTGAGAATACTTGGAACACGTAAGCGGTGTGACTAGGTGAAAAAATAAAGAAGGCTAAATCGGTAAAAAAAAAGGTTAGAAAAGGCTAAAATTATGATTGTAATGTAAATTCCACATCCAAACTTACATATTCTCAAACTTTCACAATCAACTCTGACCATAATTCCCAAAATTGAAATGAATGCGGCTGTGAGATCATTTCTTTCCGCAATGAGGTCAAGATTTATCTAAAGACATATCTTAGTAGAAATAATTAAAATTAAGAAAAGGTGGAGCAAAAAGTTATAATTGACAGAATGAAATATGTCGTTAGAATTGCGTGAAAACAGTAATTACCGGTAGTGCGTGACTACTAAGTACCCGGTAGGGAAATCTTTGGCTATAGTACCATTTCGCTGAACCAAAATGACTCGTAAAAAGTATGAATTTTACGTATTAAGCACTGCAGCTCTATCGAATTAAGTTACTATCAACTAGTTGCAAACTATTTCAAAACGTGTAGCTACAACAATTCCAACTAGTATGACAACTGTATTTTTTCCATTTAAACAACTGATATTTTTAATATGGCAATATCCTACAAACCGACAGTTTTCAGAGTTTGGACAGAACATTTTAGTTCAATCGTAGTAAGTGAAAATGATTTAAATAACGCCGGACGCCGCTGGCGATGTCATAGGTTTGTGTCCTAGTGCCATATACGAGTACAGCGAAATTAAAATAATTCTACTTTTCATAGCTCTGAATTTGTACTTCTGCAAGTTAATGACTAGTACATTACTAGTTAGAAAGTGAAGTACTAGTACGGTAGCAGCAGAAAATGCTGGTTGGGTGTATATTGGTATGTTTACTGACTAGTTTCATGCTGCACTGCAGGGTAGTTGTTGCTTTCCCTACAGGGTCTTTTGCATATGTAAAAATAGATATACGTGGTAATTGCTAGGGATGTATATATTTTGTATTATAACAATCCCAAAATTTTAGGGTTCAGATTTTAAAATCCCGGAATTTGAGAATACTATATTCTCCAACAGTTTATGTTGAAAAAAGTGAAGAAATTGTTTAAGAAACTATCAACTATAACACATAATTCATAAAACTATAACGCATTTTTAAAAGGTTTTTTTATTTAAAAAGAAATTAACCCAACTTTCTTCAAAATATTGGAATTGTTAAGGCAATTTTTTTTTCTTCTATTTGTTATAGATAGTAAAGTAGGAAAATATGAACAACCAATCTTGTTTTGGCAAATAGTTCACCAAATACAGAAACTTTACAATGAAGTTTCTTTCCTTGGCTTAAGCCGCACATATTCACCCTTATCGCGAGCTTTATTTTCACCCGAAAAGGTTCGCACTTTTTATTCGCCTTATCGCAGATATTGGCGAACACATTTTTCGTGTTCGAAAAGCATTCCGCCTTATTGGCAACGCTTTGTTCGGTCGAAATGAACAACGGAAAATGCCAAATTTGTTCACTTTTATTTAACAGGCGAACAAGAGTGAAACAAAATGTAAGCAACGGTTTGTTTTGAATATTAGATATTCTTTTAATGAAATATGGTGTTATTTTTTAGGAGTAAATCAATAAATAAAGCACAGTCGGAAATGCTGTTGGAGAAAATGTTAGAAAAGCCTGAAATTGCTAAAGGGGTTTCACTACTTTCTTACCTAGTAGTCGAGCATTACTGTGAGTTTCTAAATAATTTTCTTCTAAGAATGCCAATTTATCCATTGGCTACAAAGCAATGGCTCCAAAATACACAGCACCTCTGACAGAACCTCACTGAAATATGACTGACTAAGACCCATCTCATGGGCATTGCCAACGCCTTTTTGATAGCCTCCTTCTGCGAAAAAACGTAGACAAGCGCTCAACGACGAATTTCTGCTTCAATGGCGGCAACCAGCCAGCCAGAATATCTAGCAAGTGTTTAAATGCTGGCTTATTTAGCCTGTAATATTGTTGAAAACTAGTAAGGAAACAATTAATTTGTTATTGAAAACAACTTTTCCTACTCACAGTAAATCACTTAGCTCCAAAGGGTTGGAATTGTCTCTTAATTGCCTCCGGATTGGTCTCACATTTAAATTATCCTCGCGTTTTATCAATAACAACCTAAACCTAAACAACCTATACATGTTTTTAAATAATCTTTAAGCTTTATGTTAAATTTATTTTACTAAATTGTACGGTTGTTTACAAAATTCACAAAATAGCAAGTAAATTTATTTGTTCGCTATTAATTCGAAATTGAGCATCAGCTGATTCGAAGTGAACATTGGTTCGGCCGAAATTAGCGATAGGCGGAACCAGTTCGCCCGAACAAAAAAAGCGAAGACGAACGTTCGTTCGGGCGAACTCTGCGATAAGGGTGATTATTTAATATCCCGGCAATCCCGGAATTTTCGGCAGCTAAAAATTACGGGATCCTGGCATTTTTTTCTCTCGTATTTGCTTAGAGTACAGTGCAAGATATTTATTTCCAATTCATACTTTGATGCATTCTATATACCAAAAATTAATATTAATAATTACGAGAAATTTTCTTATAATTCATGTTACGGTTTTAGTATAAAAATTGCTCTTTTAACACAAATAAATTTCTTTCTTCGAATAGAATTAGTTAAAATTCTCACACACTTATGCGCAATGAATAGAATTTCACCTATTTTAATTTACACAGCTCAAGATCGAGTTGAAATTTTACAAAGTCTTAAAAGCCAAGAGGCTAGTTGTTGCTTAAACAGTTTAAAAGTTCTGCAGATACGAGCAGATTATTCTTTTGCTGAAGGCTTGTCAAGTCGTTGAAGCTGGCAAAAAACATTTTTTTCTTATTATTATTAGCTAGCACAGATTTGCTATTTTCATAATAGTGACTGCCACAAATGCACACCAACCAACACCAGCGAATACATATTTAAAACGTTTAAATTTTGCCTCAAAGAATTCGACTGCCAAATCCGCCCCTGAAGTATATAAATATTAAAATATCCAAATTAATATGCACAAAAATCAGTGTTAGCAAAAAAAAAAAATTAGCACATTTGCAACTGGTTTTTAAAAAGAATTATTCATCTTAGTCGAATGTAAACAAAAATTAAAAGAAAAGTAAGAAAATAATTCGAGCTGTGATTCGCATACCGGTTAGACCATCGCTTTTATAGCGACTTCATCAGCAATTCATGGTGACTCACATACCTGTTTCGATTAATTTGATTACAAATGTTGTATATATTTACAAGTAATCTATGTGTGTATGTATGTAACTAATAGTATATCAAAGCTGTCTGGATTTTGTAATGAACTCATGCTCTTTGGCAAATTATGTTTGGGGGGTGTGGTCAATATTATGGGTTTTACGTTTTAAGCCATTTCTCAAGAGCATCAACAGCTTACGTGGAAGTAACATTAAGGCCGCAGAGTAATTAAAAGCCTTAATCGTTTTGGCTGTGACTGTCAATCGATTGTTATTGCGTTCATAGAGGTTCTTTGTCACAGTCAATAGCGAAATTGCCATGGCTTGCCTTACAATTTATTAACACCTACCGATATACATTTTTTTTCGATTTTTCTGTTTCAAATTGTTGTTTTTTATTTAGAACATTATTATGCTTTGCTTTGGTATTGATCTATAATTAGCGATAACGAAACTTACGCTTTCACTTTATCAGTAAACGATTAAAGCAAATTGTTTTAACTTTTAATTCACATACTCGTACATACATACTCTGCCTGAGAACGCTAGTCTTCATATCCACTTGGCATATAAACTAAGCAAAAATTCATGTAAGCGACCATTACTATGCATATCAAAATAATAACAGAGCGCTGTTAATTGTAGCAATGGCCATAACAGCAGTTTTTAGAATTTTTGTCTGTTTGTCCTTATCTTTGTACGCGCATCACTCACAAACTGCTGCATAATATGGAATGCAATTTTGACCGATTTATTGTTAAATATCTGGCTTACAGTTTAGGATACATTTTAACCCGCGAAATTTGCAGATGATAACTGCTATTGATTCTTCGTACCCATCTTCTTTGTAGCTGCTTTTAAACGAACCCAACAATTTTTGAGAATGAAAGACATTCATAGTTTACGCCAAAGTTTTGCTGTGAATTATAGATCTTAGCTACAATGTTGTGTTATTTCCAAATAGTTGTGGCACAGAAAAAGGTGGCCAATTATTAAGTGGTAGAAAGTGTAAAATCTGATTAGGAACAAATATTGCAAATTACTATTTAAATTCTAGATGTCCGACACTGTTTATAATGACTTATTTACATTGTCTTCCAACCCTGTATGGAGGGTTTATAAGATCATCAGCACAAAAAGGAAGAGCTCCTTATAAAATACAGACCTCTTATTGTAAACCTTTTAAAACAATTTTGAGAAGGGTGCACATATTATGGCTGGACGAGAAATACATATTCAAGGTTCTATACATGTATATCTATATGTATGTATGTACCTTTATTTAATAATTCCTTGCAAAATCTTTAATGAGTAAATTGCCTTTATGAATATGATCTTGCCTTTGCCTCTTTATTTGATTCATAATAAGTTTTTATTTGAATAAAATGTTTGTGTATTTTGATGCGATTGCAATTGCTTTCAATTAAAGATTTTTGTATGAATTGAAATTATATTCAATTTGTTCTAGCAATGTGCATAAAGTATATGTCCGCTTTTATAGAAATACAACACTTTCATATTAAAATCTTCATTAAACCTATTGTTGTCTGCTCTTTGAACTCTTGAAAACTCTACCGAGATTTTAGACTATGCTTCATGCCCAATTTGTGATGTTCTTTTTGTTGTTGAACGAAGGCCAAGGTGTTGCGTCATCTGCGCATAAGAAAAGAAAAGACTTCCTTGCCGGAAGGTAGTGTATCTGTGCTTGTCAGCTTTGACCGTATCCATTACTAAACCTAATTTAAATTTGAGGCTGAGTCGAAGATTCGTGATCTAAGAATTTTTTATTACAAAAAACGATGGAAAAAATTACCTATTTCGGTTTTTTTTTTCAAAAACGGCCTATCTCAGCTGAAATGTAATGTTTTGCAACAGAATTCTGAGATATAATAGTCTTGAGTAAAATTCTGAAAACAAGATTTAATTATTTAGTTAAAGAAATTCCTAGCATTTTGCAGTCTTAGAAGGTCTAGCGTTGTATTCAACAAAAATCCCGCAATGCATAAAACTTTGAGAATACTTGGAACACGTAAGCGGTGTGACTAGGTGAAAAAATAAAGAAGGCTAAATCGGTAAAAAAAAAGGTTAGAAAAGGCTAAAATTAAGAAAAAAAGAAGCTAAAAAAAGTCAGCATTTTTTTTTACGAAATCCATTTAACATTTTTTATTTTAGTTTAAACTATTTGTATATGAAGCTGTAAAACTATTCATGTTTCAACACATATCAGGCACATTTACCTTGACTAGGAATTTTTTCAAAGAAATACATCCTATAGAAAAACCACTACAAACCAATTAGTTTTATAATATTTTCTTCGTCTGATGAAGCAGAAAAGCTTGAGTCTGCGTACAAAGTTTGGATATTTAGCATAGAGATGAGATCATCTATAATTCCAAATTCAGCGCAACATTTGGATAAGCGTTTTAACGAACATCTAATATTAAGCAGCGAGTTAAGCATTTTAATTTTTAATCTGTTCCTTAACTTAGTTTTTAAAATATTTATGGCACTAAAAATTCTTTCAACCTCCGCATTACTGAAGGATAATACCAAAAAGTTAAATACGAATTCGACCAGTTCTAAAAAAGGGGACTCGTTTAATGAATTTTTATGTTCTCGGACTTCCGGCCAAAATTTAATGGTCCACTCTACGGTTTCTAGCTTCCGCAACAGCGGCTCAATCAATGCTACTTGACTTGGAGAATACCTAGACTTTTCGTCTCGAAAGTGAGAAAATACATCCGGCTTTGTAACTTTCTAAGAATTATCAACTGAAAAAAATTGATCTTTTGTAAAGAGTTCATATTATCAGGTAGGTGATGTCGCAGTTGGGTTATCAACTCCATTAAAAATAGTTGACAATTTTAAGTTTATATATTCCTGTAAGTTGTATGGAAAATGTGGTGTTGGGAACAGAAAAGGTTTGGAGTAAGAAAAGGGCTAGAAAAAAGCCACGAGGCTAAAACCAAAATTATAAGGCTAAATCTAGCCTCGAAAAGGCTAACCTGGTCACACTGCAAGTAAGTGCATTCGGCATTCTTTAAAATCTCATTTGGTTTCTTCGGCACAAAGACCATACCTAATTTCGTTACTTTTTTCTGCAATTTGTATGTGTATTACTTTAACTTTTATATCCAAAGACTTCTTTGTTTCACTGTCAGATTACAGCGGTTTTTGTTTACATACACATGTACGAGCTTACATTGTATTTTACATACATATGTATGTCAATATGTGCCAATGAGCGAAACACTTGAATATTACAACTTAAGAAAGCATATCAGATCAACTTTCAAAATGATTCACGGACGCTTTTATTTCAACCGGAAACTTAATATAGCGCCAAACTAAACAGAGCAACAGTGAAAAGAGTAAAAAGAGAGCAGTGAGTAAGCGGGCTAGTGCTGAATCACAGTAGTCAGCGAACCACTTCATAAACGAAAACAGAGAAACAATTAGTGACACATACTGTTGCCACACCAAACCGAAATTTAGTGCCAAAAATTTTGACAAAAGTACCAAAGTGAAAAAAAGTGGTCGAACCAATTTTTTTGTTCACACAGTAGTAATGCAGAAAAAAACTTTCCAAATACTTAACCTAAAATCATGTTTGAAAACAGTAAGACGTAACCTATTTTATTTTGAAAAAAAAAAAAAGTATTGTTTTAAAGATGCTTTTCAAACAAAAAATGTATACATAAATTTGTAAAAAATTGTCGGTTAAAGTGGAAAATGACTTTTTCCTTTCCATATTCAGTTATCAAAACTATCACGATCTTTTATTAAGCCCATTTCGTGTTTGTCCGCTTATTTCCATATAAAACTTTGCTTGTTTGAGTACTGACAAAAAATCTCCCCGAAGGGTTTCCGATGTTTACAGTCCTTTGCTGGCTATAGACCCGTTACACTCCCCAATAGTGCCTTGCGGTACTGAATCGCCTGTCGCGAAGGCACAAATCTACTTTGCCCTATCCGTCGAATCTGTTCTACTTAGCTCTCAGTTTTATCAACGTATTGCCGTGTTGTATCTGCTTGGCGCATAAGTTGCACGTTAGCCGCCTCTTACGACACCCCTACCGTGGGTATATTCTAAGCCCACGGATGGAGTTATTTAGGAAATTATTTTGAAATGGGGAATTTTTCAATGGATTTTTAACTTACTTCGCAGTCGTCTTTCGCCCACCTGTATGCCAAATAATTTTCGTAAATATTAAGAAATCTTAAATAAATCCTTTGCATCCGCATCACTTTTCTATAAAACCTCACTTTTTCTACATCAAAAATTTCGAAAAACACGAAATATTTTTGTAATTTGGAACGCTTTTCGGTCATTAGTTGTCAATCCAGTTTCGGCTTTGCGCCATTTTCAAAACGAAAAATGTTTGCTGAAGATGGCATAGTGATGAAACCCAGTTTTTCTCCAAACCAAATATACGTCATTCCGGAAAGTTGTCCCAATATACAACAACTATCCACCCGGTCGGAAAATCGACAAAACAAGGAAAGTTACGTTATAATGCTAAACCGTTTGAAAAATTGCATAAAAAATCTCTTAACAATTACAAATTTTTTTTTTTTTTCAAAACTTTCGGAAAAAAATGCGTAAAAATTTAAAGTTTCTTTGTTATTAATGAAATAAATTTAGTTTTAAATTAAAAAAAAAAAAACATTTTTAAAATTCAATACAAAAATAGAAAAATCACACCCATAAAATCCCGGGGATCGTTAAAATTAAAAAATTGGCATCGTTAGTGTGTAACCAATGCATTGTATTATTCGAGTCTTCCTGCTGAGCCCTAAACAAACTGATTGCTCATACGGCGCGTCGTGTGAGATTTTATGAGTACATCAAACGAAACTTTCTCTCATCGTCACACTCACACTTACATTTTTACTGTTAGCCACTTTTATTGTTGATTTTAGAGAATTTGAAGGTTTAAAGGTAATAAAATGTTGGTCAATATCGAGAGCCGTTGAGCACTTGGCGCGACTTCAATTGAGCTTCTAAAATGTTAACTGAGTTGCGCGCCTTAACGTTTGTTCGATGGTTGAGTTAACACGGTTAGTTGACGGTGAACGCGCAACCAAATTGGTTGTTAAGAATTTAGTTCGTTAGTTAGCTAATAAGTCTCAAAACAAAAGAACGCTGATAAATATAAAAAGATTGAAAAACGAAAACAGGCCGTTACAAACGACTTAACAATTTTTGTTAGATTTTGTATTAAAAAAAGAAGATTGAATCGAAAATTTTATTTATGAAAAATGGCTCTTTCTAACAAATCACAAACGCCGTTATTGCTAATATTCGCCTTTTTAACGCTTTTATTTGGCTCAAAAGCATATAATTTATCACCGCGTCCGAATTTTATTTTGAAGGATCCACAATTTGCTACTGCCATGCCAAAAACGGAATCTTCATATTTTGGCTTTAGCTTAAGTTTACGACCTTTGGGGTAAGTGATTGTGTTGGCTGGCTGATGTAAAGAGTGTTGGTGGGTGTGTAAATATGTAAAAGGTGTATGAGATGCTTTTGTGTGTTTTCTCAAGGCTACAGTTACGCATACTTTTTTCGGGTTTAACGGTGTATGAGACAGACGTTTTATTGTATGATTCACGCTTTTTAACAAGAAATTGATATTACCCGTGGAGAAAATATGTATTGTTACATTTGTGTTATTTGTTACGAGTGCGGTTGTGTTAGTGTGATAACAGATGATGGTTGAGCACTGAAATAAAAAAAGTATAAACGATCAAATTAAACTGTGAATTTATATGAACTTGACAAGTATGGACAGTAAAATAATTAAGACGGTAAAATAAGACGAGAAGATATGATCTATTCGTTCAGAAGTTGATGTGAAATATCATTCGTTAAGACGATTTTCTAATATGGTTGGAGTTTCACTCCTTGAAGAGTATTCTTATCGGCTTCCGCCGGTGGAATCAGAGGAAGAGGGAGACCACCACTCCGATGGAAGGAGCAAGTGGAGACCGATTTGCGATCCCGCAGTGTTTCTAATTGCCGCCAGTTGGCGCAACGAAGAAACGACTGGCGAGCTATGTTGGACGGTCAAAATCGCCCAGGCGGTTAGATGACCTTTTAAAGAAAGAAGATGAATTTAGGATAATTGTAGCAGAATTAGGCAGGTATGGTTTTCAAAAGTCCTTAGGGACCATTTCGAGAGTTTTCCTCGATAATTTCGGGACCACTTTTCAGGAATATTTCGGCACTCATTCGGGACTTTTTCGTGCTCATTTCGGGATATGTACAGAATAATTTCGGGACTGTTTTTGCGACTTTTTAGGGATAATTTGAGAACTGTTTTCCAGATAAATTTTTCGTTTTTTTCGGTATTTTTTTAGGACCATTTTGGAGTTTTTTCGGCATAAATTCGGGATTTGGCGCATCATTTCAAGATATTTTCAGGGTAATTTGCGAGACTTTTCTGCATCAATTCGAGATAGTTTTCGGGACTTCTTTGAGATAATTTTCGGAGCTCTTTCGAAAACATTTCAGAACAGTTTCGGGATTGTTTTTGGGACTTTTTGTTGATCATTTTTCGGTATTTTTTGGGATCAATTCCGGATTTTTGTGATATTTTCGACTAAATTAGGAATTGTTTTTGGGACTAAATCCTGCAACGATACCGAAAAGGTAAGAAGCTAACTTCCATCACGTGTACTGTGGTAGGTTTTTATTTTCAAAATCATATTGAAACTATTTTTCAAATTGGCAAACAAATAACGGTAAACATTGCATATCTTAGTATTAATTCCTAGAGGTTTTTTTAAAACGGCCAAACTATTGAAGAAAAAAAATTTATATGCATATGGTTTGGTAGGAAATTAAATTCCCCACACAAAAATTACGAACGAAAATAGTCATCCAGCTGTTAGCATTGGTATGGTTTTCTGATTTCACGTTTTTATTTTGGAAATACGGGAAAATTATTAGTAATTGGTTACCAACCATTTTCGAAAATAAAAAAATATATTTTGTTAGTTTAAAGAACTGATAAAAATAACAAAACTTCTACTTATTACAAACATTAACCAATTCAATAATTAAATAAAAACGCAACACTGTGAGGAGAATAATTGTTTTCAAAATCAACTGCCGGGTTTGAAATAAAGAAAATCCGCTTGCTATCATACTAGTTCTCCTTAGCACACTTGTCAGAATTGGATGAATTAAAGAAATTCAAAGTTTTCCGAAGCCCCGACGAAAAGCTTCGTCTTACTAAAATGCCGATACCACAACAAAATTTGTTGTATTTTCGAGACGGTGTATACGATCATGCATAATGAACTGATTTTTAGTAATTTCTTGTCAAATTTTGATTGGAAGCAATCCGTTCAGGACGAAATGTGACTCTGAAGATAACACAAAGCTAAAACCGATTTTCTGCTACAAATATGACCAGGAGCGACAGAAAATCATTCCATTTCACGTCAATTCGAAACCTATCCAACCTTCCCTTCTTTAACTTTCACGCAAAGTCAGATTAAGTGAAGTGAATGCATGAAAATAAATAAAAAAGGCAAATAATAAATGAACAGTGGGGTAAAAATTTCAATTAAACATAATGGTATTTATTGTTTAGCATAGAAAAGATGAAGTCATACTTAAATAAATATAGTCAGTTGAATGGCAAAAAACAATTTTTACTAAATTAAATGAGAGTTGTGAAGTACTAGTATGAAGTATGAACGATGTCGATAGAGCTGAGATATAAGCGGAATTATGCATTTCAGCTTAAGGTAGCAATTCGTGTGCATACATACAGTTGTGTTCAATATAAGAGTAGTGAAATTAAATTGGATATCGTTCGATGAAATAAGAAGAAGCTGTGTTTTTAATAATTTTCATTTAAACATTATTGTGCTTGAATTAAATGAGCTATAAAACTGCGTATTCAAAAATTAAAAAAAAATTCTGCCCAAAAATATTGGAATTTTGATGTAAGTTTTTAAAAATTAAATTAACTTTGCTTAACTTTGTGTAACCTTTGAGATTTCTTTTTATGTGGTTTGTGTTATGGAATTCACTATATAATAAAGCTCCTTTTTATTTCTTCGAACGATATTCAATTAAATTTCACTACAATTATATTGAACACAACTGTGCGCAGGAAAATAAATACCGTCATGTTTAAATATTATTCGAGCAATATACATGAACTCTAGAATAAAAGCAGTATAGTACTTATGGATGTGTGGAGCATAACATTCGATTAACAAAGAATTTTATTAATTTGGGTTCAAATAAAAAAAATGTTGAAAAAAATCCTATCCATTGCAAAAATATTATCTGTGCTTTCAGTAACTTTTACCAATATGAGGTTTATATGATAAGATTAGATATTGCTATTTAATTAAAATTATATACATATAGTTACTTGTAGCAGGGAATGTTGAAGTGCAGACCTTATCTTATCTCGAGGGAGAAGAAAATAGTACAAGTATTTATATGATTTACCTTGGTAGGTGTTTATTTGTCGGGGAGCGAGGTCAAGTAAGCTGAAAACGTATATATGTATGTAAATACATGTTAGTTTGAAGTTTGCGCAAATAATTTTCAGCATTAAATTTCGCATTTTTTTCTAAACAGAATATTCACTATCACCTCGGTTGAAAGCTCATAATTTTCCATTTATATTTAGTAACATGAATCGAGTCAACATGAATCGAGTCAAGACAGTTGTTATTCTTGTAGACAATGCAAGCTCCCTGTAGGGAAAACTCGGAACCATTACTAGTTCACCCTCAATTTCTTTAACGTGCAATCAACTGACGAAGTTAACATAGCGATGTACCAGGCGCACTACTTTTTTCATAGTGCTCATGTCGTTTCAATTTCTACAGTTTAGATCTAGTTCATTTATTAGTATACTTTCGTTTGTTTCGAACTAGAGCAAAACTCAATACACTGATTATAGTACAATTTCAGTCATATTGTGTTACTTCTGGACCATCGCTTAAATATAAGCACATCAAAAGTGTCAAAAATGCACACAAAAAAAAAGAACAAAAACCCCCACCATGAGCAAGGCTACATACCGCTAGATGGCGGTGCTTCACACAGATAAACAAGCGTTGTGATAGCCTAATGGTTAACAGAGCGTGACAAAATTTCTCTGATGAAGAAGTCTAGCAGCTTATGAAATGGATTTATAAGAAAAGTTATGTCAGTTGTATCTAAATTTTCTATTTATATTCATTTAAAATCCTTTAATAATTAATTAAACTATTAAAAAAATTATAAAAATTATAATTATTTTAATAAAAAAAGTTATTATTGACCTTGAGTTCATTTAGAGTCATGAATAGTTTAAACATTGAATAGTACTTATTTTTTTAAGAATATAAGGAACGAGTATATATTTTGTAGAAGATAACATTTACTTTAAATTTTCCTTATATTTCTTCAACCCAGAGCTGCTTCATTACAATAAGTAATTGATTGAGTAAACATTGCTGTTTTTGAATGGTATTGAGAAACCTGCAATTAGTAAATACAAAATATTTTCTATGCTTAAAAACCGATAACAATAAAAAAAATTTTTAAAAATCCAAACTAGCCTAAAAAATTTAAAACTTCCAAAATAATCGTTACTTTGCATTAATTAGTTTTCATGTGAAATAACTGAAAAAGCATAAGTTTTTGTTTGGTTTTTTTATAATCGATGCAATCGTTTCGATGCATTACCCCATCTTCTTCAGGGAGATTCTATATTTTTTCACATGAAAATATATAACATAAAACAAAACAAACATTAGCAAATTATCGGCCGAAATCGCACAAGTATTTTAAACATTGGCCCAAAATAGAAAATAGTAATTATTAGTTAAATGTGTTTTGAAGAAAATAAAAAAAACAATTAATTCGGCAATCATTACGGTTAATAATGACTACTCAACAAGTGTGGTTCAAACATCAAGCTTAAACAAATATATTTATTTTGCTTTGTTGATTTTCCGACTGGATTTAAAGTTGATGCATATTGGAAGGATTTTCCGTCATCCCTTGTCAAATTTCGTTTTGTAACAAACCTGTTTCGGCGTTCCGCCATCCTCAGTATTTATTTCGTTCAAAGAGAACAAATCCAATTGAATGGTGTTTTAATAAAGATATTAAAATTAATTAATAATATAAACCCAATATAACAAATTGATTAATTTTTCATAATTTAAAATTATGAAATAATCACATCATCAATATTACAAATCAAAAATTTTATTAAACTATTAAAAATAATGATATTGAAATCAAATGATGTCCTTTTTAAAATTAAAATATATTTACCCCCCAATTCTATTGTGGTAAAAATATTCTCTTTACCGCAAAGTAAATGATTTGGCAATTTTCACACCCTTTTGTATTCTTAATTCGCAGTCCACTTTCGTAACCACCAAACATTTTGTAACGCCACGTAGCCGGGAAAAACTGCAGGTGTTTTGTAAATATTTATTTTTAGAATTAATATACAACTTTACTTTATTACTTTACGCTCTATTTCGTATTTTTCGGTTTTAAGGCAAAATATAAATTATGTTAACTGCATTACCGACATCGACGATTTTAACTTTGATAATCTTCCAGTGGGGGAATACACGAACTTATAACTATGCGATTTTTCGAGATTTTAACTAACAACTTTTTCGCCTGCATTATCGACTGTGCTATTCACTAACTTAGCTCTACCGATTACGGTTTAGGATTCCTAATTCCGCGACAAAACGTACGCTAAGTACTCAAATGCTTATGTTATATAATAATAATATTAATATAATAATAGTTTTCGCTAACAACCTCAAATTATTTGTTGTTTATTTAGCAACACAATAAACGAATATCGTCATCGTTAAGATAGAATATCGATTTCAGATGTCGTTATAACAGTTAGTGAATAATATTAAATGCTTTTCATTTACCGACATTCTAATTCACAATTTCTAGTGCTGGCAACTGAACTGCCGCTTTTGAATAAGTGAAAATCTGCTTACTATCGAAATGGTTCTTATTTGGCAATTTCAAACTAGTTCTGCACAAGATATCTGTCTCACTAGTTATTAAGTTCCCTGCAGGGCTTTCACGCCTCATTTTGTAAACAATAAAAAATACTTCATGTTTACACTCATATTACGTGCCCTTATTTTGTTTATTTATGGGTAAAAGTATGTAGCTAAAAACACACGGTAAAAAAGCAAACACATATGGTGTAATATGAAATCGGTATCGGTGAGATAAGAACATTTACTCATAGATAATGTCAACGATTATACGGTATCAGCAGTAAATGACACGTTCGGTATTTTAAATCGATGAAACAAATTCTTCGAAAAGGGTTTATATTGAACAAAGCAATGCTGTTTCTCTTTTTAGGGTAATCGACTATGCTGCCTTATTAATACTAACAATTTTAAGAACAAATTTTCTTTCATTTACAATTCACCAATTCGAATACTCTCACATAAGAACTCCTTCAAATATGGTCACTTACATTGCCGAGTTCTAAACTAAAAAGTTACAACAATCAACCGTATGTCTTATGATGAAAAAATACCAAACCAAATTGGTCATGCCGTGATCGATGGTGGACAAAACTCCAGCATCCTGCAATGGATATTTGAAGAGGTTCCGGTTTCGACTCGGACCATCATCTTGTTGCAGCTATAGTGCTGAAGAATGCCTTGAGAACCCTGCAAAAAATGCGATTAGTCTAGGATGAATGCGGGATGAGTCAAAAAGGAGCTACAACCAATGCCAGTGTTGATCTCTTTGTATCGGTTGAAGTGATCCCCCTTGTTTGATCATGTCATATGAAGAGACTAATGGGTCTCTTTTATGCTTGATCCCCTTTGTTCTCCTACGGCTACAGAAATTAGATTCGACTTATCCCAATTATGCCTATAACGAAATAGTTGGGATCAATTAAGCCCACTGTAGACGAAAGGTATTGATAGCGGATCACTCTATTTAGAGATCAGTCACACTATTTTTTGAAGGGAAGTTAGCGCATTCTAAATACTACTGAGTCCGTTATCGAACTGGTCTTCACGGCAAAGCAATCCTGAACAAGAAATTCAAAATACATTATTTCATCAAATCAAAAATCGCCCCTTGATAGTAATGCGTTTTTTGAGAACCAACTTTAGTGGAGAAATTGGACAGAGCATAAGTCTTACCTCTCTAAGCCAAAGGAGTACACATTCTATAAGTTTGTCATCATACCTGTTCTGATGTATATATGGCTCGAACTCATGACCGGGGTCGAAAGTGCCATTAGAGTATTTCAGATAAAAGTTATCCGCATGATACATAGTATTTCCAGTTATGCCAACGGCGTAAACCAAAGAACTGTACCGCCCTACTGCTTTGCTGACTAGCGCATGTTACGCGTCAGGCCAGAGTGCATTCCTATCAATACCCGATTTGGCAACAAAGAAAGGTGTATGGGACACCGTGCAGTTGCAAAAGTTCACTTGGAGTTTGGAATCGGCTTGACTTATAGCTAAGAACGGATGACTGGTGTACTTTGTTGCGGTCGAATTCGCCTAGGCGATTATGACATACCACTCATGTACCTAATATGAGCTCCATTTTATGAGCGTATGCGCTGATTTATGCTCACAAATTTTTTTTTTTTTTAATTTTTATTCATTAACTCCAAGCATCGGAACATACTGAGGAAGCTCTGCCATAATGGCTATGCTAGTTCAAAATCAGTTCACGGACTTCTTACAACGATCCGGAGCTTGTTGTCAAGTACAGCCGGAAAGTGAGTTGATAGTCTTTTTGAGAATATATATATGGCTTAAGATAATCGCCAAAGGTAAAAGATATTAGGAAACAAGATTATGCTGACATCTGTATTTTATTTGGAGCGAAGTTTTTATATATATAAATCTAATATTTTATTTTGACTGTTTCCTTTTTCTTAATGTGAAGTCTGCCTCGTACTAAATAAATAGATAATCTAGGATTCTCTTTAGCTTTAGAGTGAGAGAGCATTTTCAGCCAATGATGCTCAGTTAGTGAGAGGATTGAGAATTTCCCAAGCCCTAAGTAATAATTGAAAAAATTCTCAATAATTAGAACTCGACGTGATGTAATATTTTGCAATTCTAGATTATGTCCAGATTCCTCACATTTCTAATGATCGGAGTTTTCTTTCTTTTCTCTTCAGCATAATTGTGGGCGCACCAAGAGCTCAATCCACATTGCCTTCTCAGCGAAATGTCAACGAAACTGGTGCCATTTACCGCTGCAAATTATCACCTACCTCGACGTGTAGTCCCTACGTTATCGATGATCGAGGCAATCTCACACTCGAAAAGCCCGACTCATATACTTACGACAATGAAGCGCGTGACAACCAATGGCTCGGCGCTGCCATGGATGGTGGAACAAAGGACACCGATAAACTCATAGTATGTGCGCCACGTTTTTTATCGCCAACAGCCAATGATTATCTTATGCATGGTATTTGCTATTGGGTTACAAATACACTCGATGATAATCCCACAAGTGTTCAAAGGATCTCACCATTACGTTTAAAGTCGGAACAAATGAAAACTTTCAATAATCATCGCACCTATTACTATATGTTGGCGGAAGAAGGTCTGAGTGCGCATGTGACCGATAATAATGAGGAGTTCATTATAGGAGCGCCAGGCATAAATACATGGAAGGGTTCGGCTATACATTGTCGCAAGCATTTTGAAGAGGGTCCCATATTGAGTAGACGTGATACGCATGGTAGAAGGCGTGTGTCACGACAAATTGAATTTTCCGGTCAATATACGCTGAATAACGAGGATCAACCGAATGACTCGTATTTTGGTTATGCTGTTGGTTCGGGTTACTTCGATAGTAAAGATAAGAATCGTTTGTTGTATGTGGCAACAGCGCCACAAGCGAACTTACAGTCGGGTGAGGCTTATTTGTACAAGTACTCGGAGGACAGCGAGATACGTATGACGCGGCTTTATGTGTTTCGCGGTGTACAGTTTGGTGAATATTTCGGTTATGCGCTGCTCACAGAGGATCTGAACGGTGACGGGCTCACCGATGTAGTAATAGCAGCCCCACAGCATTCAGCGTCGGGCTCATTCGATGATGGCGCAATTTATGTGTTTCTCAACAAAGGCAATGTAAGTATTAATGAATGTTTGGTTGCATTCGAAAAGCATTTTATGCGGAACGTTCTCTTTTTTTTATTGTAGTTCAATTTCGAGCAAAAACTCATCTTATCGCCGGTGCAAGGAAAGGCGCGTTTCGGTACTACACTCACACGATTGGGAGATATAAATCATGATGGCTTCAATGGTAAGTGAAATTTCCTTTAATTAGATGAATTAAATAAAACAAATCATAGAAATGTGTCAAAATCGTTTTCGAGATAATAGTGGCTGTAATTATTTTGTATATAAATGTAAAAAATTATTAAGGCCCTCCGAAAAAGGAGAGTACTCCTTTCAATAATGTAAAGAACACTCCTTAATTTGCAAAAGAGTACTCCATAACTAAACCTTATTCATTGCAAAATGTGGTCCAATTGACATTGCGATACCCTAGAAGATTATCACTTACTCCATCTCGGAGTACTCCATTAGTTTGCTTTTGAGTCATGGACACAAACTGGAGAGTACTTTCCAAAAATTCCCAAAATTACTTCACTGGGGACTCACAAGTAAACCCAAAGATAGGGTAGAATAGGCGTTGACTTTGTTTGCGTATCCTTTGATATGTTGGCAATAAAATACAATAAGACAAAATAAAATAAATTAAAATAAAATAAAATAAAATAAAATAAAATAAAATAAAATAAAATAAAATAACATAAAATAAAATAAAATTAAATTAAATTAAATAAGATAAAATAAAATAATATAAAATAAAATAAAACATAATAAAATATAATAAGATGAAATAGATTCGAATAAAATAAAATATGATAAAATAATATAAAATAGAATAAAATAAAATAAAATGAAATAAAATAAAATAATATAAAATAGCCTAGCAGCTTCCGAAATGGATCTAAAAGAAAAGCTATGGCAGTTGTCTCTAAACATTTTTTCTACTCTATTCAATCAAAAAACGTTTAATAATTAATTAAAAATGATTATTAAAAAATAAAAACAATAATAATTTTCATAAAAAATTCAAAAAGTGAAAAATTATTATTCTTGGCCTTGAGCTCGTTTCATGAATACTTTAAAATAAAATAAAATAAAATAAAATAAAATAAAATAAAATAAAATAAAATAAAATAAAGTAAAATAAAATAAAATACAATAAAATATAATAAGATAAAACAGATCTAAATAAAATAAAATAAAATGAAATTAAATAGCCTAGCAGCTTCCGAAGTGGATCTATAAAAAAAACTGTGGCAGTTGTCTCTAAAAATTTTTTCTACTCTATTCAATCAAAAAACGTTTAATAATTAATTAAAAATGATTATTAAAAAATAAAAACAATAATAATTTTCATAAAAAATTCAAAAAGTGAAAAATTATTATTCTTGGCCTTGAGCTCGTTTCATGAATACTTTAAAATAAAATAAAATAAAATAAAATAAAATAAAATAAAATAAAATAAAGTAAAATAAAATAAAATACAATAAAATATAATAAGATAAAACAGATCTAAATAAAATAAAATAAAATAAAATTAAATAGCCTAGCAGCTTCCGAAGTGGATCTATAAAAAAAACTGTGGCAGTTGTCTCTAAACATTTTTCCTACTCTATTCAATCAAAAAACGTTTAATAATTAATTAAAAAATAAAAACAATAATAATTTTCATAAAAAATTCAAAAAGTGAAAAATTATTATTCTATAGAGCTGAATTAAATAAAAAAAGAATATATAATAAAATAAAATAATATGAAATAGCCTAGCAGCTTCCGAAATGGATCTAAAAGAAAAGCTATGGCAGTTGTCTCTAAAAATTTTTTCTACTCTATTCAATCAAAAAACGTTTAATAATTAATTAAAAATGATTATTAAAATATAAAAACAATAATAATTTTCATAAAAAATTCAAAAAGTGGAAAATTATTATTCTTGGCCTTGAGCTCGTTTCATGAATACTTTAAAATAAAATAAAATAAAATAAAATAAAGTAAAATAAAATAAAATACAATAAAATATAATAAGATAAAACAGATCTAAATAAAATAAAATAAAATAAAATTAAATAGCCTAGCAGCTTCCGAAGTGGATCTATAAAAAAAACTGTGGCAG
The DNA here is from genome assembly GCA_949987695.1 of Merzomyia westermanni. Taxonomy (NCBI): domain Eukaryota; kingdom Metazoa; phylum Arthropoda; class Insecta; order Diptera; family Tephritidae; genus Merzomyia; species Merzomyia westermanni. The sequence goes on from OX465293.1 coordinate 115,887,654, forward strand.
TTGTCTCTAAACATTTTTCCTACTCTATTCAATCAAAAAACTGTTAATAATTAATTAAAAATGATTATTAAAAAATAAAATCAATAATAATTTTCATAAAAAATTCAAAAAGTGAAAAATTATTATTCTTGGCCTTGAGCTCGTTTCATGAATACTTTAAAATAAAATAAAATAAAACATAATAAAATATAATACGATAAAATAGAGCTGAATTAAATAAAAAAGAATATAAAATAAAATAAAATATAATAAAATAAAAAGAAATAAAAAATGAAAATAAAAAATAAAGCGAAACTAAAGTTTTTGGTTGAATTTCATTATGTTATAAGAACTAAACTCTCAATTTCTTCATGCACAGATATCGCTGTTGGTGCCCCGTTCGCCGATAATGGCGCTGTTTTCGTTTATCTCGGCAGTGGCAATGGTTTACGCGAGCAATACAGCCAACGTTTGAATTCCCCAGCGTCTGCCGTCAGCAAGTATGGTGAGCATATGTTCGGACATGGTCTTTCCAAAGGTGCCGATATCGATCAAAATGGCTTCAACGATTTCGCTGTAGGCGCACCAAATGCCGAAGCTGTATACGTCTATCGCGCCTATCCAGTTGTGAAGATTCATGCTTCGATAAAGTCACAAACTCGTGAAATTAAAACCGAACAAAATTCATTAAAAATCACGGCTTGCTATAAAATTAGCACCACATCTGCGCAGGTGCGAGATCAAGATTTGGCGATACGTATTGTGGTGGATCCTCAAGTGAAACGTGTCAAGCTCATACAAACACGTACGAATGAGCTGAGCTTTAATGTTACAGCAGGACTGCAGGAACAATGTCAATCGTTCGATTGCGATGTACGCAGTAGTATAGCAGATATTTTCAAGCCAATCGAGTTGGAAATGCACTACGATCTCATCAACGGTGTGCCGCAATCGGAAGGTGAGAAGTGAGCTGCAAGGGAGCTTTGGTTGACTAAAATTGTGCTTAGATCGAGTTATTTACTTATAATTAGAAGATATTTCCTCGACACTAACTTTCTTGTATCTAATTTTTCAACCTCACTTTGTTCTCCTCCTTTTAGAGTTTTGCAACAAGTGTGCAGCCGTTGATCCCGCCGAACCGAAAGTGTATAGCCAGAAAATTATTTTTAGCACCGGCTGTAGCTCGGACATTTGTGTGGCTGACTTGGAAGTCAAAAGTAATAACTTGGAGTAAGTTTGAAACTACGAACATCCTCTAAAATAATATTCTAATCCTTCTTTCTCTCGCCTTCAGTCACACATACATACTCGGCAGCAGTCGCACGCTCTCTGTCACTTATGACATTTTCAATAACGGTGAATCGGCTTATCTACCTCAAATTAGTATAAATTCATCGAATCATATGCCATTTGCTAAGATCCCTGGCAATTGCCGCATCAAAGATACGGACTACTTGGAATGTGATTTGAATAATGGTCTTGCGATGGCGCGTGGTGCTAAGGACTCGTTTACTGTGATATTCGACGTGGCTAGTATTACGGGAAAAGCGATGGTAATAACAGCTAAAGTGTTTAGTACAGGCAAGGAGGCGAATGATGCCAACAATGTGATCAAAGATGTTATAACATTGGGAGAGTTTACGGAAATCGATATTGTTGGGTAAGTTAGGAGGAAATCTAGATAGATCTACGTAGCTTGATTATTTGGTTGTTCAAGCTTTTTCCCTGTATTTTGATTCAAAAGCTGATTTCGCCTACATTTTTCTGCAAGTGAAGGCGTGTATGCAACAACAACAACAAAACTAAAGAGTAAGGTCCAGCCTTTACAAGTCTCGAAAAATACAAGAGTGATTATGGTATTTGTTTCAATTGCGTCAAGTTTAAAAGTGGTTAGATGGTTGGCTACGTAGCTATTTTCGAAGACCGCCAGTAGAAAAAATAGATTCGCTTGCGTTTTCGTTACTTATTTATTTATTAATCAACAAAAAAGATGCTTACAGACTATGTAATACAAAAACGTATTCATTCACATGCTTTATATGAAAGCCTTACGACAAATGTCTTATAAGCAGACTCTTAAAACAAGATTTGCTATAGCTAAAATCAATCTCTAAGCTCCACAGCTCCTGATCTCTACATATAATAAAATTGTAACAGGTCGATGTCTGTACATTGCAGATATTTAAGAAAAATCGATAGCAGTGATCATTATTGAGCCATTAGAAGCCAAATCAACCATTTTTAGAATTTTTGTCTGTCTGTCTGTATGTTTGGTCGAGCATCACTCCAAAACTGCAGAATGGAATTAAATGGAACTTTCACCGCTATATTACTAGACGTTTAACTTAAAATTTAAGATACCATATGTTCCGATATCTCGACCGGTTTCGGAGATATCGACCAATAAGTGGACCAAAGTGATCCAAAATGTCTTTAGTACAATATGGGTATCAAACGAAAGGTGATAATAAGTGCTTCAATACGCGATGTAATTAAGTTTCATATCTTATCTGTTATGTGTGGGAGATATAAAAATCGGACTCAGTCTATTATAAGTTTTGAGACGCAGCGAAGTGCGGACGGGTTTACTAGTATTAAAATACAGTAACACTTCCAAAGGCACAAGCTCTCCAAATGTGGATTGATGCAGCATAGAGTGATTAGATAAGTAGTAGTGGCTTCTTACCTCATCCAACAAAGACATTGTGCCAGTAGGATGATTGATTAACCAATAATGTACAATTCCATGTCTGATGTAAAGAAAGAACCTCTACAAAGTCGGGAATATCAATTGATTTCTTTAGAAAGCTTGCCTTTGCTTAACTCAACCCAGGTACTCATATCTCAATTAGTGGTGCTTGACCATCTAGGCAGTTCTTGTGCCAGTGGAAAGATCCAGGGGCGCCCAAATCAGCCTCGACATGTTTTGTTCATCTCAGTGGAGACTTTCCAATCCTATGCTGTCGTATTCGATAGCGCTTTTTATTTTATAAAAAAAACTTCCTATTTTTCTTAGAAATATCAGTCCTCTTGGTAAGTACGCTCTCACTTCTGGGCTCTTTTTCCCCTGATTAAATTATAGTAATAATAATAGTTTATTTAGGTACGCCCTCATAACCCTTTACACGCCATCTAGGCCGATAACCTTCAGAAAACCCAGAACTGAAATCGGCGTTAGATCGTGTATGTGGAAAACCTAGGTGATTCTGTCTGCTCCTCGAGATAACTTCACATCTTCATAATATTTGCTCCGCTTTTTCTTCTTCACTTTCACACAAACGACACAAGCCGCTGGACGAGATGTCCAAATTATTCAACCTGCAGTGGCCCGAGAGAACTCTTGTTATGATTCTAAGGTTATTCTTGGATAGGTTTATTATTACTTTGTACCGTTTAATATTATATCAATGCTTTCACTCGACGCAGTCCGATGGTCGGATAGTCTGACGAAAGTACACCTCCCTCGGTATGGTAGGCCATCAAAAGAGGTGACTTTCGAATACGACACATTATGTTTCATTTCTATGCAGCTAATAGGTTTTATTCAATCCATAAGCCTTTCCCGTCTTGTACAACTAGAGCATATGGTCAGGAAGTTGTTTGCCGTCAAACAAAAACACAAACACGAAAAGACTGCGCTCAACAGTCGGTATCTTATAGAGCAGAGGACTGTCGATTCGGTAGCCTCTGCGAAATCTTAGGTTGACATTTTTTTACTGTTGCAATATAACAGCAACATTTATGTTTTATTTTGTTTTGTTGTTTTTCCGACAGGGAAATGTATATTTTAAACGATTTTCCGTCATCCCTTGTCAAATTTAGTTTTGAGACAAACCGGTTTCGGCGTTGTGCCATCATCAGTGTCGATTTTCGGACAAGGGATGACGGAAAATCGTTCCAATATACAACAACATTTATCTTTCCCTTTGTGTATTATATTTCAACAACTTCTTTTGTGCTTCTTCTTTCAGAATACCCAAAACGCCACATATCAACCTGGAAAAAGTGAGCAACACATCAGAGATCATCAATAACTATGAGGTGAGCTGTCCTTACTCTTTACTAAATTTTCAAATTGAACTGTTGTGAAACTCGTTCTCATTAACAGATTAAAAGTGTCGGTCCAAGTACAGTCGGTGCTATAGATGTCACCTTCTATATACCAGTGGCGTACAAAGTACCCGGCACAAATAACACAATACAAATCGTCGAAATGGATCGCATAAATATGCAAGCCGTATACGACGCACAATTGTTAGGCATTGATTTCTATCAAAATAATACACAGTTAATTATGAACACAGTCGAGATCTCGAAAAGTTCTCAAAAATCGGCCACAACAGTCACACAAGTAAAACAACAGAAACAACACAGCAGCACGCAATATGACGCAACTTTCTATGAGATGCAAGTCGAAAGCGATGGTTGTAAGTTGCAAAAAAATTTAAAAAGATTTCTCCAAACCCACAGTATTGAACACCTTCCACTTTCTACTTTTCAGTTTACCAAGATGTTAGCAGCAGCACAATGGCAACAATGTCGCTACGTCGTCGTCGGCGTGACGCTGCTGTCAATACAGCAACAAAAGCGCAATATGCGCGCATCGTTAAAGCGCACGAGCTGTTGGGTGAAGATTTGAAGGGCAAACTACCAGTGAATCGTACGATAGTTTTTAATTGTAATGATCCTGAGATGACGATTTGCGTGCGTGCTGTGGTGCGTGTTTATAATTTCAAGCCAGAAAAGCCTATCTCAGTCACTATGAAATATAAAGTGGATTTAAATGAGATCAATCAAATTTTAATTGAACCATGGGAATACTTTGTCATATTAATCGGTGTGGATGTACAAAAAATTGGTGATATCAATTCGAAAACTTTGGCGTTACGTAAAAGTATCGTATATAATATCGTATCTAAGCATCAACTTTATGGTACACCGATCTGGGTGTATATTTTGGCTGTGTTGGGTGGTCTGCTGCTGTTGGCGCTAATGACATATGGAATGTATAAGGTACGTACCCTGGAAAAATCGAACGATTGAAGCTCCAATACATATAAACGAAGAATTCATGTATGTAAAATTGCGATAGTTTTTCGTGTTATATAACAGTCAAGTGATTTGTAGCTGAGACACCGGTGTGAGCAGTACAGCTATATGTTCATCTCAAGTCAAAACATAAATGAGAAAGAGCGAGATGTAAAACCACACACATAGGAACTTGAGGAAAAAAACATTCAAAATGTCTACCGATGCTCTTGCAAAGGTCATGGGAAAAATACGGAAACTTTCAACATGGCCTGGGTCAACTGACTAATCAATTTACCCGTATCGTTTTTGCGGGGTACATACATTTCGGTGAATGTGTGTGTCAGGAATGGGCGTTTCGAAAAATTTGAGTGATGAGTGACGAAAAAATAACAAATAAAAGTTTTCAGGAGTATTTTGGAATTATTTCGGCACTTTTTCGGAGTAATTTCCACAAAAAAGTCCCCGAATGATCCCTAAAACAATTCCAAAATGGTTTAAAAAAGTCCTAATATAACCTCTTAAAGAATTCCGAAATCGTCTTGAAAACATCCCAAAACTATCCCGAAATTACATCGAAAGGAAGCAAACATAAGTCAAATCACCTCAGTGAATCTCAATTTACACAGAAATAATCAAAAAAAATCTAAATAAATGCACATTATATCTATGGACACTAGACTGAGTCGATTTATTAACCGATATCTCGCCATCGATTTTTCGATAGGTTTTGGGCTCAGGCAAAAAAGTTCCACTACGCATACCCAACAAAATAATTTTCGAACCTGCGAAATTTAATTTTTTTGACTTTTTTCGATTTGATTTTTAAGGTTTTTTTCATGACCTACTAAAAAAATTTTCATTTGATTTTAAAATTTTCATGTCCGACCCAAAAATGGCCGCTAAAAACGTTGGCGTTTTTTGAAAAAAAAAAAAATATTTTTTGCATATATATACAGGGTGGGCCAAAAGAAACCAAGGGGTGTAAAAGTTTAATAACTTTTTCGTGTATTAATTTTTTTTTATTTTTTCTTTCAGATTATATAATATACAAAAGGGAAATTTTTTTACACTAAGTATGAAAAATGATGTCTCTTAAATGACCGCCGTTTTCAGCTTCGCACTGATGGGCTCTTTTTAGAGCATTTTCCATAACATCTTTCAAAACTTGTGGCTGTAGTGTTCGAATTTCTGCACCAATGTTTGCCTTGAGTTCAAGGATTGTCTCTGGCTTGTTCACATACATTCGCTCCTTCAAATAACCCCAAAGAAAATAGTCGGGTGCTGTCAAATCTGGCGATCGCACTGGCCAAATAATTTCCGAATTTCTGGAAATTATTCGCCCTCCAAAAATTTGACTTAAAAGTGCCATTGTGTCTCGGGCAGTATGGGCAGTAGCTCCGTTCTGCTGAAACCACATACCAGGTCTGTTTTCAAGAGCAGGACGTAAAAAATTTTCTATCATAAAACGATACCGCTCTCCATTTACGGTTACAGCACTTCCATCTTCATTCTCGAAGAAGTAAGGCCCAATGACATTTTCAGATGTGATCCCACACCATACTGTACACCTGATGGGGTGTAATTGGCGTTGATGAATGTCTCTTAGATTTTGAGAACCCCAGAACCTACAGTTCTGCTTATTAACAAAGCCATTCAAATGACGTTAAAATGTCGACGTTATGCTCTTTGCGTTAAAATAATTGATCTCTGGTTTAAATAATAAAATTCTATTGTTCTGGTTCTCTGTTCAGTTGTGAACCTCTCCATTATAAATTCTCCAAGTGTTGTCTATATAATCTGAAAGAAAAAATAAAAAAAAATTAATAAACGAAAAAGTTATTAAACTTTTACACCCCTTGGTTTCTTTTGGCCCAAAATTTGACCTAACCCCATGAGCTGTGGTAAATTTTGACCTTTATATTCACCGCGATAAATGTCAGAATTTTCCTTCGCTCTATCAAAACTTACAATTTCCAACCTATTGGCACAGGGCCTACCTAACCGACAAATCATATTTTTAATGCTGTGCTAGCTGAGAATAAAAAAAACCAAACTGAGAACGTAATTTCTGGTGTGTTGCTGCTCTCTAAGCACAAGCGCTCTGGTGGCAAATGTTTTTTCAATGCATAGAATTATTGATTAACTTAAAACGGTAATTAAATATCGTTCTTATTGAAATTTCATTTTAAAAAGGAACCCATATCCTTGCTTTGTATGAATATGTATTTTTATAATTTGAATAAGTGAAATCGGCCTAGTAGATTCGCCGCTTTGCTCTTACGAAAATTTGGGATTTGATTTTATGTATAGAAGAAGAAGTTTAGTTTAAACACAATCGCTCTCACGTGGGAGTCATGTCGAGGGGTTCATTTGGAGCATAATGCAAGCAACATGCTCAAGCGGCTATTAAGACTCTTAGCTTACTATTCTGGAAATGTCTGAGCTCTCCACCATCTGCGAAGCTCACTGGATTTACAAAGGCGCATTTATCCCCGGCGCTTGGCTTTTCGATATTTGGTATCATAGTATGATATCACAACGGAACTTTAAAATGACCATATAAACCTCTGCTGTCACTAAATACAAGGTGGCGCAAAAGTAATCCTCCTATCAGAAAATGCTATAAATTTTGCGATTGGCCCCTAAAGTCAGTTCTGTTTAGACATTTGTGTAGTAAACACATGCGAAATACACGTTAATAAACAATGTTACGCTACACTGCTCCAGAACGCGGAATATTGCTGACTATTTATTTGACCAATAATCGGTCGGGGCCAAACGGTTACTGTGAATGGTGAGCGCTACAGAGCAATTATCAACGAGTTCTTTTTGCCGCAACTTGATGAATTGGGATTGGAAAACATGTGGTTCCAACAAGACGGTGCAACAGCACACACTGCACGTGCCACAACCGATATGCTGAACATCGGAAGCTTACTTTTGCGCCACCTTGTATAACCTAACCAACCACTGGTGAACGAGTAACGCTGAATTCTCACTGATTTTAATACAAAACAGCGCGAGGACCCTGCTCTACGATTCCTGTCAAAATTGTTATAGATCTCTTTTGACTGAGGGAGCGAATTTGTTATAAAAGAGAAACAAATATCCGAGTACTAGCGAAAAGTTCCATATATAAGTATCTGTCATTTTATTACGCAAAATTAAAATTCTCCTTAAATTTATACCACTTAGAATAATTGTCGCGCTCGCATTTGCGAAATGTTCATTTCTCTTCTGTGACTGTATAGATGGACTGCGATCGTTAACTTTTCAATATTATTCAATATTTTCATTCCATCTATTTCCAGGCTGGCTTCTTCAAACGCGCGAAAAGGGAGGAAATGGACGCGTTGGTACATCAAGGCTCAACGAGACCGGCACCAGATGATGTTGAACCAGAAGCTGAAAATCTTAACACTGAAAGGAATTAAGAAAAAAATACTTTAAGTAGTCTATTTAAATCTTTTACGCTGCAATAATTTCATAATGAAAGACTTTAGCATCACATAGAACTCAAAGTTTGTAGCTGTTAAAATACTGAGAGGGACTATGAATTTGTCGCCTTAAAACTGCCTAAGGTAACACATTTTGCAGAACCCGCTAGTAACGCAAAAGGTGCCAGTGTTGCATTTGTTTATTAACTGTAGCATACGCGTACATATAAGTAAATATATATATTTTAGTAACATATACAAATATACAAATGTACAGTTGTGCTCATAATAAGAATAGTAGAACTAAAATGGATATCGTTCGACGAAATAAGAAAAAGCTGTATTTTTAATAATTTTCATTTAAAATATAACCAATTCCCTAAGAGAAACCATATAAAAAGAAATTTCACAGTGTACACAAACTTCAGGAAAGTTAATTAAACTTTCAAAAATGGCCATCAAAATCTTTGAATTTTTTTGGCAGAATTTCTAGAGAATTTTTGAGTACGCAGTTTTGTAGACCAATCAATTTGAGAACATACTGTGCAAGTTGGAACCCGCTCAGACATTGCTCTGCATGTTCAGATTTTTTTTTCGTTGAAGGTGTTAAGTATTTTCTTCCATACAAAATTAATTTTTCTTCATGCTTTACGAGTATATGGAAGAAATCACTCAAAACCCTCAGCGCAAAAAATTCTGAAAATTCAGAGACATTTTTGACAGAGTTATAACTTGCACAATTTTCTAGAAATTCTGAGGATTTGATGGCCATTTTTTAAAGTTTTATTAACTTTTCCGAACCTTGTGTAAACTTTGAAATTTCTTTTTTTATGGTTTCTGTTATGGAATTCGCTTCTTCTTATTACGCCTAACGATGACCATTTTATTTTCACTACAATTATATTGAACACAGCTGTATGTACTATTTATATTTTTATAACGACTGCTGTGAGGAAGATTACCTGATCGCTTAGAAGTTGTTTAAAGAGCGGCCTCTCTTAAATTCAACAGTCTTTAGGTTGATCTTCCACTCAGCCGAAGATATCAAAAATCACACGATTTAAAAAAAGACGAAACCAAATGTAACAATCAATTTAAGTGTTGTATTTTATTTATTTTAACATATGTTGATCTTAAAAGGAAAAAAGCACATCTCTTTTTAGGTTAGAATATATGTAAAAATTTATTTTAAGAAGAAAAAATTAGTTTAATATTTGTTGCCATGTGCATAGTTAAGGTTAGTTTATAACTTGATTAGCCTTATCTACAATTTAGCATTGTACAACAACTGCAGAGCCATTGTAAGAAAATAATTGAAATATTACTTCAAATTCTTCGAATTTTTGGGTAACATTACTTGCTATTGTTAATTTAAAATTGCAAATATTTTGCAATGTCTCTTCTAGAATAACCCAGCTAACCAAAGTCGAAGTCCGACTAGCTAACTAAAGGGTTTTCTTTCATATAAAAGAAATGTCGTTCATAAACTTGTATGGAGGAAAATACAAAAGTCCCCAAAAAAAAAATTGCCAAAAATCAGCAAAATGTGTCACGAACTTAAGTTTAAAACCTTATTTTATTAAAATTTATTGGCCTACAAAACTGCAAACTCCTTGTTTAAATAATGTCATTAAAACCAAAATTAGTGAAAAACGCAGAAAACGACTGTGCCAATAATTATGTACGGCCCTGTATACTTTTTGATTGTATGAAGTGCTGTGATAACTCTGCAGTCAAACCAACTAGTTGCAAACTACTTTACAACTAGTATATGCACCAAGCCCAACTAGTCAGCCAACTGTCATATTTCCATATAAGCAACTGGTATTTTTAACATGGCGATGTCCTACGAGATGTCAATTGTCAGATTTCGACCAGAACATACAAGTCATCTACGACTCATGCAAAACTAGTTTGTATATAATGGAAATGTACTAGTATCATACTCGTCGTAAAATACCAGTTTCATAGTAGTTCAAAATGGAAGGAAATGTACCAGTAAAATTGCAGTATAATCATACCAGTATCATACTTGTTCGAAAAAGATAAAAAAATACCAGTCCGAATGTGGACCAAAGCCTCTAGCAGGGATTAAAAAAAAGAAAATGGATGCATCAATACATCATTTTCATTTTTCATCATTTTCGCTGTGAAAAACCCCGATTTAGGATCACAAAACATTAACGATATCTTTGGAATATTTCATAAGCTGGTTGCGAATTACAATAGCATGCAATGCGAATGATATAAACGAAAGGAATAATTACAGCTTATGTCGCTTAAACAAATGCTTTGCTAATATGGATTGAGCTTTTTCTGACTAGTATGATTTCAACCAGAAAATTATAGTTGGATACTAGTATGTTTACTGACTAGTTTGATATTTCCACACGAAAAATGTATGCTCTTAAGTGCACTTTCTTATACAAATATTTTTACTGATAATTGTTTTTTTTTTCTGATAAATAATACACAAATATGAAACTTCAATAAGACCCCAGAAAAAATCCAAAAAGACTCCTAAACTCATTTAAAAAGGGTAATACAACTCTCAAAATTTATCGAATTCTGAGTCTTTTTAGCTTGCTTTTTTGACTTTTTTTAGCGCGCCCGTGCAGAACGGGACTTTGGACTCCGAAAAAAACGGATTTCTGAGTGTAAAGCTCAAAGAAATGTGCATTTTATGGCACCGAATGGTGTGTTTTTTACGGCTTTTGGTTAGCTGGGAAGTTTAAAGAATTGTTCAAATTCATGGAATAACTTTGTTCGAGGAATAATGTTGTGAAGCATTTCAAGACCCTAACTAACACGAATAAGCATACTCGTATTTTACTGGTGCGAATAACATGGTTTTGAAAAATATTGTCCCGAAAATTTTGTTAGGGGTACTCACAGATAACATCCTTTTGACCCTTGAGTAATGCAACAAATTTGGTTAACCTCCTCATTAATCAACCCATCAACAATAGGTGCAATCCCCTTACTTTTCTGACTAAAACTAGTAAAACTGTAAAAAGCTAAAAGTTCATTAAGAGCGTGTTCGGTGACAAAACTTGCATAGAACTGTTTGTAAAGAGGGAATGACATAAAACACTCTCGAAACGCAAAACAGCTGTTACGGTTTTCATTGGTTAATAACTCAAAGTTTGCGGTTTTTGTTATTGTTTAGCTATACCAAGATCAGCTGTTTTTCAGTTGCAAGTTTTATTGAGTGACATTTTCTTAGCAGAAACTTACAACTCTCTCTCCGAATGAAATTTCAAAATGCGCTCTACCACTGCAAATGTTTGTGTCGTCAAACACTTTTTAGTAAAAATTTTATCAAATTTTTGAAAATTTTATGCTCACCGAACCGAGCTAGTACGAGATTGATTTCGAGTAAAAAATGTAACTTCTGTCAAATTGATTTGGTTATTTTCAAATAGCGGGAAATTAATAGATACGACTATCAGCTTTAAATATAATAAAAACTGACTGACAGAGAACCATATTTACTCTCATTTTTGTGCTCTCAATAGTCAAAAAACCGAGTACGGCGGTGGTTTCCTGTAACTTTTGGCCATTTCTGATCACCGTTAATGTTAGTTAGCAAAGCGAAGAAAATTGAAATGACAAATGCCTGAAAAATTGTTGCATACTTCAAGGCGTGAAATTTGCATTTTTATTCTCTGCAGTCTTCCACACTATTCATACAAAGATTTTGTCTGAGCACTCCCGGTACATTTGGGGGGGCAAAAATTTTTCTAGAAGACCAATCAACTTTTCATACTTCTAATATTGTACATACATTGCTTTTAATTTAAATACGCTTTAGCTCTGCATATTTTACAATCCTTAAATTTCTTTTTTCGCGTGTGTAAAATATTTTTTGTATTTAAAAGACTTTGATCCTTGTTGATTGAATTTAGTTTAAGCATAAATGAAAGATTTGCATTAGTGTGTAAATTAGTTATAAATTAAAAATAAGTTAAATTGCTGATGTACATATATAAATATGAGTGATCTTTAAGAAAACTTCGCAGTCTATAAAACACAATTTATAATATTATGATAATGAAGATGTAGTCTTATTAAATTCATTTATATGCGATTTTATTGTTTTATATGAATTAAATTTTTTGAAGAAAATCTGAAAAAGCTGTTTAATACTTACTTGTAATAGGTAAAATACTACATGTAGAGTCAAAAAATTAAAATTTAAGGCGGTACTGCAACGTTTTGATTGTGAGTGAAAATTTAAGTATTTTGGAGTAGATCGACATTTTTTATTGATGTAACGGAAATAAAAAATTGTAGCAGAGTATCTATTGTAGGAGAATCAAGGTAATTTAGAATTTAGGAAATAGATAATAACAGCAGAATAAGGCAAGGTTCTAGAGAAATTATCTAGTGCAGGAGTCTGGTAAACCTGTTCACGGACTGATCTAAGCTTGATGAGAAGGTATAGGGTGGGGCTTTCTGCGAAGAGCTGGGTATCAGATATCTAATCACTGCCGTGTCTTCCAGGCGGTGGTGGCTGCTATCAAAGATGCAGTGGACAAAATGCTACTCAGTGCCATTACTGTTAGGAAATTCAACGTTTACTCTTAGCTAATCGGCTATAAGAGCGTTAGGCTGGGCCGCAGTGCGCTCGAGGTTCGTCAAGCATTGCTTGATCTCGATAGCTGTGGCATCGAGTTTTTTTAAGATTAAAATTATCTGGGTGCGGGAGAATAAGGGCATCTCTTGTAATTGCAGTGCTGCCATCCTGGCCCCGAGCTGGCAAGTACAATCCCTAGGTGGCTACCAGCAGAGTTCATGAATTTCCGTTGGCTACGTGCAGTCTGCTACTGGAGAGGTGGACCTGGGCTCAGCTAAGCAAGCGCTGGGCTGACATCACTTCTTGCCAGGTGTCGAGATCCTTCTGGATAGTTGTAGACTTCAAGCGGTCGGCGAAACTGTTAAGATTTACCAAGATACATCTGTCCATGATGATTGGAGTACAAATAGGGCATTCTCCGTTGGGGTGAATGCGGTACGACTGAACATGCTAGAAAAGCCCCGCTATGTCAGCTGCATGAAAGATGACGACGTTGAATCGCCAAGTCACGCTGAGCTGCCCAGCTTTTGCTGGGACGAGACGTAAATAGTTCCGAGATCGTAGGGAAGCTTATTCGGCACTATATCGTTGTTACGCAGCGCTTTGTGAAATAACTTGTAATCAGTTCACCGTTAGACAATGTGGTATCACCAGGGGCAGTAAAAGTGTTGAAGTGGGCTGCCTACTGAGGCAATCGCCACTGTACCTAGTCTTACCTAATAGAGGCAAGGTTTGGATTATTTCGGGATGGTTTTAGGGCTTTTTGGGGATTATTTCGGAACTACTTCGGAATCTTTTCGGGATTATTTTCAGGACTTTGTCACCAACATTGCAGGATCATTTCGAAACTTTTCCGTGGCTATTTCGGGAGATCGTTTTTTGATTGTTTAAGGGAGTTTTTCGGGATCATTTCTTGTTCATATCCCGAAATTCGCCAAAAAAAAAATCTCGAAATTATACCAAAAAAGTAAGAAGTTAACTTCTATCGTATGTGATGTGCTGTTGTGAAATATGAATTTTGATACTGATTGGTGACGGTTAAGACGTGTAATTATTCTTATAGGGGACGCTGAAGTTAAAATCCTTTTCTACACGCCTTAACTGTCACCAATCGGCAGCAAAATTTACATCTGATATCTTCGACTATAGTTTTTATGATTTTGAATATTAGATGAAACAAAAATAAATTAAAATTTTTTCAGTTTTCATAGCGTATACTGAACCTCGACTCTTGTAGCACATTAGCATCGACCTAGCAGTGGAGGCTTGGAAAATATCGAGTGAACATTGTATACCTACATACATATTTTCAGTCCCAGTTCCATAAGTAAATGAAACTCCAAAACTTTCCTGCTACTTAGTAATGCTTCAAACTTTATTTTTTCTCTCATTCCATTATCAACATTTCTGTTTACCGTTAATGTAAATACATCCATACATTTAAGTACACATAAGCATGTACAGCTAAGTATAAGTCATAAGCTTTTTGTTGTTTTTTTTTTTGGTTTACATTCAAATACATACTTACATAACTATGTACAATTAAAATAATGAACATCTTTTACTATTTTTGTATTTAAAAAATTAAGAAATTTTAATTCCTTTGGACTTTCGTATGGAAATTTATGTTTGTTATTTTATTGTAGTGTTTTTTTATTTATTTTTTTTAGTTTGCCTCGTTGACCTATGTAAAATTTTATTTCACCTAACTATATATGTATGTATGTATGCATGCAATAGTATATGCTTGTGTGTGATGTATATATACAAATATAGGCATTTGATTTTACAGTGTTGCTAATAACATCTTTATTATAAACTCTTCATTTAAAAAAACCAACGTTATATATTTTCTTACATACTAAGTTTACTTGAATATGTTTTTTTTTGTACTGACATGTACAAAATTTAGTTTTTGATTATTTAAGCTGCATTTTACTTACTTCTTTTACTACTTTTGTGTGTACTTGGCATACCTGTTAAATAGTGATTAAAAATGGATAAGGATCTATAATATAGTAAATACGCAAGTTAAAAAGTTTCACCCCTCTTACGGCCAAACTATACAACTAAGGTATAAACAGTTGTATATGTGTCGCTAGATCTGCTCAAGCTGCATTGCCATCAATACAAAAATTTTAAAAAATGTTTAATGGAATATGAAAAAATCCGTTTAAAAGTGACACCACTACAAATGTTAAACATGTATTCACGGTATAGAGCCGTTGTTGTGTGAGTGGACATGTCGTGCATGAATCTTTGAGTTGTTTTTATTGTATTAATCGCTGATATATGATACCCAGTGTGAGCACGAAGAGTTGCTTTCATGGAAACATTATGCAAGGAATGTAAAACACGAGCTAAAATGTAAAATTCATTGATATTGCAGGGTTTACAAAAACAGAATCGGTGACTATTCGAGTGGAATATATTGGAGCTGAGAGTATTCAACACAGCAGTTACTTTTGTTTTTGTACTTTTTGTGTGTAGAGTTGTTTGAAATGAAATAATATAAAATAAAATTAAGTAAATAAAGAACGAACTGTATTGATAAATGGTAAGGAAACAACTGGGAAGGAAAGAACAAAGAAAAGTACGGAAAAGAAAGTGCAGGAAAGAATCAGCAAGAAAACAAAACAATAAAATAGAATACAATAAAATAAGTTAGAAATACACTAAAACCAAAACGTTATTAGCTTTCATAACATTCAATCTTAAGCGCACTCTTATTTTGTTGATACCCAGTAGAACCAGGCATCATCATTTTATTATTCCCGGAGTACTCCCTTGCGAGTATCTGATTACTCCCTATAACTCCCTATAGTTCTGTGTATTACAATATAATTTTCTATACTCCCTTTTGACATTGCATATCCTAGGAGGGTGAGTAATAGAAAAACTCCCTTCAACCTCCCAAAAATTAATAATGGAGGTTTTGCTATAACTTTTTTTTTGAATCGCAATCGAGTAAAGGAGGAGTTTTGGAGAATTTTAGGAAACATCCCAGGACAGTAATGAGGGAGACATTTCATATTCCTCCTAAAAGATCAACAAAAGTTCATTGTAGAAGCATTCCTCAATCCTTTTATGGAAGCAAATAAAGGAATGGAAGCAATGCAAATGGCTCAAATACCAGCAAAAAGGAATAAATTATGGAAAATGGTACAAATAACATTCATATAAAAAAGTTCAACAACCACAAATGGTATTGAATCTGAATTAAATATTAAAATCTCTACGACTGAAACTTTTTTCATTTGTTGAATTTTTTTTCTTTTGTTGACAGAGAAATTCGGCTTACTCAAAAAGTTGTTAGCCTGGAGTAGAAGTTGGAGAAATCTCTACTTTCACCCAAAAATATAAAGAAGAGAGTAATCTTTTAATAATAACTTAAGGAGGTCTCCCCTATTACTCCAAGATTAGTATACTCGGAGCATAGAGTGTAGTAATTTCTGTTATCGATCCGAAAGGATGTTAAGGGGAGTACTCTCTTATTCATCGCTTGCGGATATCTCTCCTTGTCGTCCACAAAGAGTAGCATAAGAGCAGGAAACGAAAAAAATGTCTTCTATTGTTCCAAAGGGATGTCAAAGGGAGCAATCTCTTATTCATCGCTAGGGGAGATCTACCTTCAAGTTCTACTGGGTAGGAACAAAAAAGTGTTAAATTTACTAACCGGCCTCACACTGACCAAACTATAAATTTAAACTGCGAAATGAGTTCAATTAAATCTCAGTTGATATATTGGCATTGACATTTGAAATAAAAAAAATCGTTTGAATTCATATCCTTGCTATGATAAAGATATTTCAAACTGTACTTTGTATGGTACGCTAGGCATATCTGGGTTAAAGAAAAATAACAGCAGGAACAAAAAAGGGAAGAGGAAAAAGGCGAAAGCCGAAAGAAAGGAAAAACAAATAATTTAAATAAAATTAAGTTTTGTAGTTGAATTTCAACCACCGGCGATCTGTGGTTATTAACTAATTAAATCAAACAAATCTTTACCAAGTGTCAGTTTTATGAAAATTTACGAGGCGGCGGCTTTCGACGTGTCAGCTTGAAATGTTGGTACAAGACTTAAATTTAAATCAACCGCTTTAAGTGAGCAAGTGAGCCCCTCTAGCGATGCCCATACACTTATTAAACCATTGTTTTGTTTTCGGCTTCAATAAGTTAGCAAAGTTTAAATGAAATCTTATCATTAATTAACCTAGCTACGTCCATGATCTTCTCAAATAAATGTACTTTTATCGTTCCAGGACAAGTCATGGATAAGTTTCCAACAAGTTACTTAATGTCGTGTTGTTGTTGAACCTTGCTTCGATGTGCCTAATGCCACGATCATTCTAAGAATAGCCATTAAAGGGAAGTCCAAGGAAACTAGCAGCTTAAACATGGATGTAGCAAAGCGAAATTGTTTTAAGAAAAGTAGGCTCTATTGAACGGTTAAAGAGATGACTTGTATTATGAGGGGGCATACCACATTCAGCGCATATATTTGGTGAGACTTTAACCAGATCGAAGATGAAGAAGAGTGACTTTAGTTTTTCTGGAAAGGACGCTCTCCTCTTTCTTCTATTTCAGGTGCTTGGATGTTAATAATGAGGTTCACAAGTCGGCTAAGCGATGTAGTTAAGGCCACGAACGTATTAACTTATTGTTTTGTGATCGTTCCTTGATGAATGTACAATGTTTAAATTCTGTTTTCACATTTAAAGTGGGCAAGCGCCACCCTCCTTCTCTATATACATAGTATGTGCTCAAGAAATAAATATCTACAAAAAAACTATTGTGAATGGACATCAAATCTATTTGTACTAAGACACTATTGTGACTGGTTGGCGCCTAAAACTATACAGCAAATGACAACTGTGCGTTTTATTGTTATAACTAGTAAGCCCAGCCCAGGTGGGCGGCCGCCGTGGTGTGAAGGTAGTGTTGCCGGCCTACCACACCGAAGGTCCATGGTTCGAGCCCTGGTACAGGTAACATCAAAAGTGATTTGAAAAAAGTTTTTCAAAACGGGGTCGCCCCTCGGCAGTGGTTTGGCAAACTCTCCGAGTGTATTTCTGCCATGACAGGCTTCTCAGCAAAAATTCGTCTCCTTTGTAGATGCCGTTCGGAGTCGGCAAAAAACTGTAGGTCCCACCAATTTGTAGGGAAAATTCAAATCGGCACACCACAAATTGGAAGAGAAGCTTGGCGCAAAAATCTCTTAGGAGGTTTATGATGATATACCTGTTGTATATCGCGCCATAGAGAGAGAGTAAGCCCAGCCATGCCTCGCTGCGTCTCAGAACTCATAATAGGCTGAGTGCGACTTTAATCGTTATATATCCCATAGTAGATAAGACATGGAACTTAATTGCATCGCTTGTTGCAGCACGCATTATCACATTTTGTTTGATACCCATATTGTACTAAGCATATTTTGGATCACTTTGGTCGATATCTCCGAAACTCGTTGAGTTATCGAAATAGGTGATATCTTAAATTTTAAGCTAGATGTCTAGTAATGCAACAGTGAAATTTCCACTTCATTTCATTACGCAGTTTTTGAGTGATGCGCGCTCAAACATACAGACAGAGAGACAAAAATTCTAAAAATGGTTGATTTGGCTTCTTTTGGCTTATCAATTTTTCTTGCATATCTGCAATGTTATAATTCTATTATATATAGAAATAAGAACATTATTTGAGATCAGCTGCGGTTTTTAGGGAAGCTAGACCAATACTGTTTTGCAACTACGGAGAGTCATGAGAAAAAATTGATTTTGCTACGGTTATGTTAAGGGGCTTAATATGTAAGTTTCCATTAAATATGAAAAAAAACAAATATGTTAGGAAATGTTATGTTTGCTCAAGATGCACATGGGTTCATCTAGTTATTATTGTAGACCATTTTAATAGAAATTTAACAGGCCTGCTACATACATGTGAAGATTGTTTTTAAGCTATACAAATGTAATTTTTTTTGGCTGCTTCATCAGTAAAAAATTCGAGCAGAATTTGGGGTTGTATGAATTTGGTACGTTCGGATATTATCATCCTCAGTGGAACAAGGATATGTGGCATTACATATTTATCAGGAGTTAAGTTTAAAAACTGGTTTAGGTACAAGTACAAGTAGTCACAGATAAATCTATATATGTACATCTAATACTCGCTTAGGCGTATAGTTGCTCCCCTCTTTTTATTTTTCTTGCAGTTAAAATACTTGGCTTGTGTAATTTTAATAAATATTTTTAGCTTTGTTCTTATGCTTATAAATCAAACAATTGTATTGGTAAATGAAAATTAAAAAAAAAAAAAGTATTTGCGATTTCAAAATACCTTATTGATTTCGGTCATGACCACATATTGATTGGTTGCGTTAGTGAATACAGCAAACTCCATTTTGATTATATGATCCATCCAGTAATGGACAATATTCTAAACTTTTATTGCAAAACCGAAACTGATTTTAGGAAGGAAATGAAAACCGGAGCGGAACCACTTGACATGACCGAGGCCAAACTAAATTTTGAAGAACAAGAGGAAAACTGTAACCGAAACAGGAACGGAACGGAAACCGATATGAATTTTGGTAGAAGGTAATCAAACCGATATTGAAATTATTTTATAAAGCCAAACTAGAACTAAAATATTTTCTACAAACGGAACTGACCCCAGAATAGGACTATAATCGAAACTAGTTTTTAGGAACAAAACCAAAATTTAAATTAATTTTGAAGAACGAAACTAAAACCACACCTGATATACTTTGCATAACTGGAGTGAAGCCGAAAGTGCAATAACGGTTGATGAACAAAACCAAAATTAAAGCAAAAAAAAAAAATAAAACAAATTTTGAACCTGGAACAGAAGAACTTTGTATAAGCAAATCGGAACAGAACTGAAGTAGAAATTAATATTGCAGAATGAAACATAAACTGAAATCGGAACACTTTGTATAACCATGACTGGCACCTAAACAGGAAATATTTTTAAATAATCAAACGTGAACTAAAATTAATTCTTGAAGAACTAGCTCATTTTTGATGTGAAAGCCCAGTTAAAGCTGATGAACGAAACAAGAACTGTAACGAGATGGAAACTAAACAAAATTTTGAAGCGAGATCGAAATTTCGAAAGTAAAACTGAAACCAAAACACTTTAAATAAGCAAAATCAATTTTAAAATTGGAACAGAAGAACTCTTAAAAGGCGAATCGGAACGAAAATTAATTTAAAAAAACGACATCTAGAACGCTTTTACTCAACTGGAATGAACTAAAGTTGAGAAACGAAACCAGAACTGTAACGAGAGAAAAATGGAAACACATTTCGGAAGTAAAACAGGAACATAAAAATGTTCTATGAACGAAACCGAAAAGCTTTTTGAAAAAGTTCTTGCCTTTATTTAATTTGATTTTGCATGAGCTTGCAATTCTTATTTGGTTTATGAAAAATTGCAAAGATATAGTTAATGTTTGGAATTCTAAGTCGGTTATTTTTTATTGTTTATCAAGTATTCATGAAACGAGCTCAAGGCCAAGAATAATAATATTTCACTTTTTTAATAATTAATTAAAAAATTATTAAAAAAATTAAAAACCAATAATAATTTTCATAAAAATTAAAAAAGTGAAAAATTATTATTCTTGGACTTGAGCTCGTTTCGTGAATACTCGAAAATGTGTACAGGCCGTAAATCAACAAAAATTGTTGGTATAAAAAAGCAATTTTATTGTTTATATTTTATAATTTTTTTGTTTTAACGAACTGAAAACTAAGTACCTAGGCTATCGTTCTAGTTCTATTAGTAACTGTTACATATTTCATTTCCATTTTTATAGTATCTGATCTCTCACGTTCTTTGTAAAACGATTTTATATGAGAATACCCTTACTGAAATTGTACAGCAAACATTCTTCTAGACTATATAAACCCTCTAGTAAGCTACAAAAAGCCGTTTCATTCAGAACATAGAGGGATTAAAAAGACTCTTTCTTTGAGAGTGCTAAAAGTTGTTTGCAAAACTGGAATGAAGCCGAAAAGAAATTAAAGTTAAAGAACGAAACAAGAAGTGTAAGCGGAGACAAAGCGAAATATATTCTTAAACACAAACTGTAATCGAAACATTTTGCATAATAAGGTCCCATACCGAATCTGAAAAGAAAATCGTACACAACCTGCCTTTCATCCTCAATTGGAGTTATTTCGTTAAAATAATGCAATTATGTACTTTTATAAGTGAAATTTAAATTGTTTTCTAAAATTACAAAACTAAATTAAATAAATAAATTTCTAATAAAAATTTCGTTGAGCTCTTAATACCGGTTTTTATTAAAAATTTGAGCGGACTTAAAAGAACAAATGCAATAAAATTATGAGTGTAAGTACGTACATACTCGTAATATTGAATTGGTTATAAAAGTGTGATTCGACGACAAAATTGTGCTATTGTAATGTTAACAAAAATATTATTTTCTATTTCGCTAAGCACCCACGGTTTATAGCTAAACTTATGAATAACATAATTTTGGTTAAGATAAGCTACTACTGACGGCAGCAGTTTTCTTAGTAAGCTAGAGATCTGGTTTACAAATGTACAACAATTAAATTTGGCAGATAAAAGGAAATTTAATAACAAAATAAGTGATTTTAATGCCGAAAATTCATAACATTCATTAAACAATTGATGGACTGACTATGTTTTAAGCTTTGGGCAAGTTTTCTTTTGAACCTTAATTTTGAGAAAATTATAAAAAAATTGCTGTTCTTTTAGATTGGCTCATTGTTGCGCTTCTGTTTATACCTAAATAGTAGCATTCAAACCTTGTCAGCTTTTGGACTGTTTGAGCAACCTTATACATACAAATTTCTTACAATTGCAGCTACTTACATATACATTAAAGATGTTATTTTTAAACTATATATTAATTAAAACTAAGTTTTGGCAATATTTCTTGTAATCAGTTGACAAGAGGGGCTTATTAACACTAAGAAACAAATCTTAATAGTAATCACTAATTTAACTAAAATTAAAAAATAAAATGACACATGAGTTTCGGAAGTGCAGTGCAGTTAAGACTACTCTTGGAACATTAATTAAAGTAGGTTCAAATATCTAACAACAACAACAACCTACCATAAACTTTCTTTGCAAGGTGGATTCATAGCCTTTTTAAAAAACGAATTTTAAAAGTACTTTTAGGCATGTGAATACGAAAGAATGAATGGCTACAAATTGTTTATATTACAACAAACTAAGAATTTTATAAATTTGACGAGTGCAAGACCAGTTGTTAGTGCTAATTCCGTTCATTAACAGAAAGCTATTACTCTTAAAATTGTTTCTTATATAAAAAACTAAAAGTTCGTAAGCGCCAGTAATTTTTTGTTATTTGTAATTTGTTTGTCTGCATAAAATCAAGTGTATACACACATACCTAAACGTTCCCTAAACAAGCTACTTTACTAATCAACAATGTACATACAAATAATCTTCACATATTCCTATATAAATACAAATACATATATACAATACAATTACCCTGCAAAAACGATACGGGTAAAATGATTAGTCAAATTACCCGGAGCCACACCGAAAGTTTCCGTATTTCTCCCATCACGTTTTTAGAGCATCGGTAGACTTTTTGACTGCTTCTTTCCTCGCGTTCCTGTGTGTGCGGTTTTACATCTCGCTCTTTCTCATTTATTTCTTGACCCAAGATAAACATATATCTGTACTTCTCACACCAGTGTCACAGCTACTAGTCATTTGACTTGTATATAACACGTAAAATTACGGGATATTTTACCGACATGAATACCAATTGGAGTTTCAGTCATTCAATTTTTGCAGGGTATAAAACAACGCGCATATACTCTGTATGTATTATGCGGGTAATTTGTTTCACAAAAAAAAAAAAAATCACATTTTTTATTTTATCGCATGGTCTCACAAATAATAAATTTGTGTGTATTTTGTAGTAACATCGGTTAAGCTGACAACCGCGTTTGATAATCAGCACATTGTCTCATTATAGGGCGGATCTTTTTCCGATTCGGTACTCGATTTAATATTCGATGATAGTTTTGCAATTTCATCCTGTACCAAATGCGTACTGATTTGTGGTATACTCGTATGCTCGGTGCTACCACTAGCTCCTGCACCAATTTCCTTCGACTCCTCGGTGCTTGAGCTACTCTCTTTAAGTATATTCATGCCGAGCGTTTTAATGCTACCGGGCGGTTTAAGTGAGGATAACAATTTGGCAGGCATGACAAGCGCGGGCAGCACACCAGTACCACTTGACGTACTCGTATCAGTGGTATTGCTGGCCAATAAACCGGCAGCTGTTAATGGTGGCGCTAGCTTATTGGATACATTCGTATGTGTTGCTGGTTGATGATGTTGCACTTGCAGATGGTGTTGTGGCTGCACTTTACCCGCTTGATCCATGCTAAATTGTTTCTTCAATTGCATGGCACGTGGCAGCGCTAACTGCATCTGCGACATTACCGCTGCCGCAGCTGTTGCCGCTGTTGTCGCACCTAACTCAATGGGCGTTGTTGTTTTTGACTTATTTTTATTATCTTGCAACTTGGCATCACCAGCACCCATTGAGGCGGTACGAGGCGGCTGATAACGCGCTGTGGTGTCGCTTACGCTGCCATTATTGCCTGCTGTCAGCGTGTTTGTAGTGTTGCCATCGCCAGCACGTTCCTGCGTTGTTGTTTGTGTTGTAGTATTGGTATCGGCGGCATCGAGTGATAGCTCTGCTGCCAACGATGGTGTATCGATATTGTAGGAACCAGTCATTGAGGTTGTTGTATCATTTGAACTTTGTTTTATAAAGCGATATGGATGTGCTGAATAGTCGGTTTCGGTGCTCGAACCTTTTTGTAGACTTTCGCTGGATTTTTTGAATAATTTTCCAGTACTTTCAAATGGCGCATTAAGAAATTCGCTGGCAGCGCGTGTTGTCATTGCTGGCGTTTGTTGATATGTTTGTTGTTGTTCCATTGATGAGTTGCGTTGCCAAGGGCGTTCGTTTTTCAGCTGAAAACCAGCTGGACCAGTGGATGAGCTAGAGGCGAATACACCTCCAACGCCACCAACTCCACCACCACTACCTGCTCCACTGGTATCACTGCTATTACCATAACCACCGAGTACGCCACCTCCTGAAGACGGTTTGGATGGTGACAATTCGACGGCTGTTTCGCGCCGCAATGGATGGCGATGACTAAAGTCTATAGATGTTGCAGTCTGTAATAAGGAAATGGTAATGGATTAGTAGTTGACATATGTGCACAATTTGATGACTAGTCAATAATTGGCTCCCAGCAAAGTCATTTTTTCATTCATCATTTCGATGGCAGGTAAATTTTCTTCTGCTGCCTTAAAATATGTTTGAATTCAAAGCAACAAAAAATAAGCAAGAAAAAATTATAAGCGCTAACAATTTTGGTTGCTATCTTACAAGCGACATGTTCACCTTGAATTTTTTCTACTTGCTTATTTTTTTTGTTGCTTTTAACCCTGGACGGTCATCCTTTTTTTTTGTACATTAACGGCATCTTTCGTCAATATCACGACGACTTATTTCAAATCCATTTTCAGTAGGGTGTGAGTCGAAATAATGAACGCGTTTTATTTTTTTTTTAATTATTTATTTCATTATTAATAAATACAAATTCAAAGAGAGTAAACAACCGACTATCGCTGTACGAAAGCGGAGATCAACACGAACAATAAAAAACTTATTTACAGTGAAAATAAAATAGTTCGTAGTCATTTTGACGAAGGATGACCGTCTAGGGTTAACTAAAATTGGTTTTTTAGGCAAGCAGAAAAAAAATCATGATTTTTTAATAAACAAAAAAAAAACGAAATTTAAATTGAATCAAAAAAGAAAACAAAAAAAAAAATCGAAAGCAATCAAACAATTTTTTTTTATTATTTTCGTGTTTTTTTTTTAATACTTCTATAAAATTAAAAAAAAATATTTAAAAAAAAGTAGTTTTGATTACTTTGGATTATTTTTTGATTTTTTTCGGATTATTTAAAAATTTTTACAGCATTACTAAACAAAATAACAAATAACCACAAAAAAAAAGACATTATCAAAAGTAATCAAAACAACCTGTTTTAATAATTGCAATTTTTTTTTTTTAATCGTAAAAAATTATGATTTTTATTGATTATTTTTTTAATTAATTGTAAGATAATCATTAAAAATTGTAAGTAATGGTTACCAATGCTTAAATGGATTCTCAATAAAATAACTAATCAAACCGGCACACATTACGATTAGTAATCATTATTTAAACGGTCTGCTCTCCACGATTATCATGTCTATGCTGTTAAAAGTCCTAGGGGAATTATTGTAATTTTCTACAGCGTATACAAATAAAAATTTCATTTCTAATCCCTGTCCTAAGAATACGATTCACACTTGAAAACAGATCTCCCAAATTATATAAATTTTACTTTGGCTTTTATCACTTGCTTTCGCAAATATATCCTTGCAGCAACTCGTTAAACATTTATGCGCCTAAAAGCAGACTTAAATTTTGCTGCAAAATAACAAAGTAGACTGCATAAATCACAAGGCACAAAGGCATTTGGCATATGAACTTGAAAAATGTAGTCAAATTTGTGAAACTAGAGCCAAACACTCTTGCTAATTACTCAATTAGGCTTATTCATTGTTGAGCCAACAAAAACAAAAAGGCAACATAAATATGCTTGTGGGCATGCAACAGGTGCAATAAATGCTCACAAACTCGTATGGCTGCATGAATAACACATTTGCAAATATTTGTGTGAGGAATTAACAAATATGAAAAAGTGAGCTTGTGTGCACACTTTCACATACATTTATTCATCTCCACAACAAACGTATTGTGCATAGAAATCAAGAAACTCGATTAGTCCAAATGAGTGAGTGCTTTTTATCTTCTGCATTTTCGCTGCTATCCATCTCCCTCTCACCCTATCCTTGAAGTGTTGTATGCATTGTTGCTTTTACTCACCCCAAACGAATTGTCCGTATCATCGATGGATGCACGTGCCTGAAATAGTCCTTCCAGCATCATATAGTCATTCTCTTCGCATTCCTTTAAATGTTGCTTCTCTAACATGGCAGCAAATTCAGCTTTAGACATTTCACCCATGGGTCGATCCAATGATGCTGTAATTGATTAATAATGTAGTAAATTTGGATAGGTATGGGTGGAGAGAGGGAATGAGCTAAGTAAGTCATGCAAAGTTTTGGCTGAAAATGGAGGAGCTTAATGAACTAAAAACAAACGAAAATAGCTACAGTCAGAAGTCAGTAACTATTGCTGTTGCTGTAGTTAAAAATGGAATGAAAAAGTAAGTCTGACTGGTTCGATTTGATTTGCTCCGAGTCAAATTCATTTTATACAAAAATCTCTGACGCAATAATGCGATTTATCAGGCTATAGTAGGCCCGGCTTTGGGAGCAATTACTCGATCCGATTGGATGATTTGACCTAAAAGGTTCGACACGACATGCTAGCTAATATCTAAAGGGTTTAGTACCTCGGGTTGATATCTGGCAAAGGGCTGTCATTTCAGAAAGACTTCACGAAAACTGACTTTAGCCCACAATCGACTGTAATTAATCCCCACAAGTCACTTATGGGTATAGTAGATATAAGTTAATTTAAATTTGTGTAGCATACTTATAGCGTAGAAACTAAACTTGTCCGACCGTAGCCGTAGGTTAACAAAGTGACAGTGCCCGTTTAGGCATAAAATGTTAGTTTATGGGATATGCGAAATATTTTTTACACATCCTCGTATTTACATACATTTTCTTTGCATCAAAAAAGCATGAAAAATTGTTGCATACGTCAAGGCGCAAAGTAACTTTTTTGTATTCTACGACCTTTGTCTGAATTGAGTTAGTGAAATTTTCCGACAAATAGTTCTTTAGAAGATTTTTATCCTTCAGCGACAAGCAAACTTAAATTTAATATTTTTCTTAGAATACCTAGGCACTAGTCATAAGCCGTAGAAAAAAGTAAAACATAAGAGGTTGAATAAATTTTAGAAGACTAACTTTATATAAATAGACCAAAAAGCAGCCGATAATTTTTGTTGAAAAGGTGGAACTTTTGATAAATTTCAAATGCATAGGTATTTATTAATACGAACACTTTTCCAAGGGCGTAAGAAACAGTGAATTTCTAAATAAGAACTTTTGAAAAAGGTGAGGGTTTGGATGCGTCAATAATTATCCCTTTCCATATGACTGCTTGAATTGAATTACCAGTCTATTAAAGTCTTTTCCTGTTCTCAAGCATTTCAGGAGTGACTCGGTCAGCAGTCTTTCACTAGCACACTAGCAAACATTTACGATTTGATGAATATGCTAGAATTTTAGCCTAATCATTTAGTTTGAACTCACCATCCAAACATGCAACAACTGCTTTCATACTCACACATATATGTAACTGTTAAACCTAAAGTATTTACACAATAATAAAAACTATACTAACCTTTATTGCTGGGCAGCGAGACCGTTGGCGAGGCCATCATATGGCATACACTTTCTAATTCATCCGTAATCGATGTATATTCGCTATGCAATTTCATAAGCATACTTCTCGAGGATTTCGCATGCAATACTGATTTACCTAATGAAATATATCGAATACAATATCGAACGAAAGAGAAAATAGGAAGAGAGAGAATGAGATGAAGTTATGTATTGAAGAGAGAAATAAATATTTTACAATCAAAAGTAAAGATAAATTATATGAAATAAAAAAATAAAGTAAAAGTTAAAAATAAAGGAAAACTCATAAGGAAAGAAAAAATTCAAAAAAGAGTACAATTAAAGAGAAAAAAAAAAAATGAAAATGTAAACTTGATAAGTTTTAGAATACAAATAAATATAATATTAGTATGTCAAAAGTAGAAGTTCGATTGAGACCGAATATTATAAATTTAGCTACATGAACAGCGGCTGCGTTTACATACTGACAACAAGATTTTCATAAAAAAGTAAGTCTACTGGCAAAACCCATTCTAGGTTTTTTTTACCTTGGAATCGGCAACTTTTAGCGATCTCAAAAATGTCACTCCATTCGGACTATCAAAAAAAAAAACGCCTAAATTTTTCTTTATAAGAGAGATTTAAATTGTTCGACAAAATTATTCCGCGTGGAAAGGAATTTTCGGTTTTTTAATTTATCCTGTCTTTTACAGATCCTACACAACGACCCTAAAGTTGTTTTATCCAACAAGTGAACCGCGCGTGTTGAAAGAGCTTAGTTAAACTAATAGAAGCAAACGGAACGTTGTGTTAGTTTTTCAATTTCGTGCTTTTAAGGAAACAGACAGACGGACAGGTTTTAAGAGATTTTCAATCAACTCTGGGCATTTAAAGTTAATTTCTTATTCATACTGTTGTGACTGCTGTGACATATAATCCTTTATAAACATGAACTAGTAGACGACCCGACTACGTTTCATTGCGTATTAGAACTTATAATAGATTGAATCCGATCATAATAATTATATCTCTGAAACCAGTTGAGATATGGAACTTATTGCAGCACTCTTTATCACCTTTGGATTGATACCCATAATGTACTAATACATTTCAATCACCCTAGTCCACATATTGGTCGATAATTCTGAAACCGGTGGAGTTATCTAACTACTAAAGCTAACTAAGGTATGTGTAAAATTTCAAGTTATACATCTAGCAATACAACGGTAAAGAAGGCATTTAAATATACTCAGAAGTTTTTTAGTGTTGCGCGTTCAAACGTACAGACAGACAGACACAAATTCTAAGAGCTGCTGCGTTGGATTATATTTGCTCACTAATTCCTCGTGTCATTTTTTCTTAAATATCTGCCATGTATATATAAAGATATACCAACTTATCTGGTTATTCAAATAATAAGAGAAAAAGAAAATAAATAAAATATTTAAAACAGCAACTGTAAAATAAAGTTTAGGTGCATTGCATGTATAGGAAAAGAATGAGAAGGATAGGATAAAAAACACACAACAGGTGAGATGGTTAATTGGGCTGTGAGGTGAGTAGTAGGGTGGGTTGAAACAAACAATTGTTTTTCTTTGCATGTGGCTAAAATTAAGGGCTCTTGTTTACAATCGATTACCCGACTAATTGTTTAACCGAATAAAAACTATTGAGCTGTTTGAAAATCGAATAGTAAATTTTCGATTACGACTAATCGATTACTGCCGGTTGATAAATAAAATTTTTAAAATAAAAATAGAAAATTCAACATTTTCTATTACAACGCATGTTTATGAAGGTGATGGAACTCAGTTCTATGCGAATAGAACATCCATTGTCAATAAAAAACATAACTAGTCGAATGCAAACAACTAGTCGACTAGCCGATTAATAAATGAATAATAGTTCCCCGAAAATTTTTTTGGTCTAAAATTTTTAAATTGTGGTAGTTTCTTTTGAAGTTAACTTCTTATGCGGCGATGCAAAGTTTTGATTGAGAGTAAAATTTTAAGTTTTTTGATTCGACGGTTTTATTGATGCAACGGAAATTAAAAAATGTAACAGAGTATTGTAGTAGAATTTATATAACATAGAATATAGAAAAATAGCTCATTTTAGCAGAATTAGCCAAGGTACCGATCATAATTTTTGAGACTTTTTCGGAACTCTTTCGAGATCATTTCGGGAGTGTTTTCTTAACTTTTCGAGGACAATTTCGGTACTTTTCCAGGAGTATTTTAGGACTTCTTCGGTATCCTTTTAGAATCATTCCAGGATCACTTCAAAATTCTTTTCGAGACCGTTTTCTTGACTTCTTCGGGATCATTTCGGACCTTTTCGAGATTGGTTTGTTGACTTTCTCGGGACCATTTTTGGGTCTTTTTCGGGACCATTTTTGAGTATTTTTCGGGATTGTTTTCGAGACTTTTTCGAGATAAATTCTAGATTTTTGTCGCGTAGTTGCGGGATTGTTTCGGGTCAGTGCGGCATAATTTCGGGATTGTTTTCGGGAAATTTCGAAATCATTTCACGATCACGCGCTCTCATTTTAATACATAAAAAAGTGCATATTATTTACTGTTTCTTTTTTTTTTTTGTAATAATTTCCTTCGAAAATATTCTTTTTAATCAATTATATATTTAAATAAAAGTCGAGCCCATCACCTCAACTTTCTGAGCAAAAATTTTTATATTTTTTGTAATTTTTCCAGAAAGCAAAAATCATGACGGAATCAAATTAGGTGGAAACATTACCTAGACTGATTGCAACTATTTTTCGATTTTCGACAGTGGTGCAACTTCCCAGTGTGATACTGACAATAAGTCTACGAAGCACGCTTCACTTAAAATTCTACCAACATGCTAAGCCCTAGAAATACGTTCAACTCACCCTAATAAGTAGTGGGAAATAATATTGCAAAAGGCATTGGAAATGATGAGGAGCATAAGAGCTGCTTGAGTAGGCATGGGAAATTGTTGGGATATGGAATTGGAAATTTTAATTATATTTTACTTCATGGCTAACAGCATGCCACAACCATCCAATTTAATAGATTTCAAACGTAAACGCTACACAAGCAAGTGTGCAGAGTGCAAATCTACTGAAAAATATGGTGGAATGCCGATAGTTAGAGAGTAAGAAGGATGCCAGTTGGGGGCGGTGTGTGCGATTGTGTGAAAATGTGGCTGTTGATGTTTGTGAGTAAATAATTCTTCAATTAATTTTCTTTGCTTTTTGCTTATACCTTTAAAATGTTTAAATATTGTAGATGTATGTATGTGTAAGTGTGTAAGTATGTGTATGTTTGTGTACGCACCCCCTCCAATCACGTCCTTATCACTATCCGGCTCAGATTGTGTAAGACTCATTTGCCGACGTGAGAAAGGCAATTGATTCAGACTTATATGCGAACGGTTAATATCAGCAGCAGCTATGGAACACGCTTCAGAATTGCGACGACACAGCGAAACGGTGCGTTGACGCATAGCACGACGTTTGGCGGCTAAGCAGTTTTTTTTTATATTTTGCATAGACGATACCAATGGAAAGAGAAAGAAGAAGAAGAAGCAACAACATAGTAAATTAATGTTTTACCTTTTTCTTTTTGTTTGCAAATTTTCTATTGCATTTACAACAACTACATACGTAAAGTGAATTTTTGTTTGTATATTCTTTTTTATTATTTTACATTGCTGATGTATGTAGTTTGGGTGCTCAGTGTTGTTTGGGTAATTTGTTGCAGTGCAGCATCATCATTTCTGATGTCTATGCACCGTATGTTGAAACGACATGCCAGTGTTAAGATGTTTATTAAGGTATTTACCTTCTAAATTAAAATCCTGCCCCGTTTCATCAGATGCCTCACCGACCAGCGTGTGATCATCGTCAGCTCCCAGTGGGGTTAAAGTATCTTTGCTTTCAGTACTGGCGCCAGTATCCTGTCGCACTGTAACGTATGGTGTGCGTTTGACAGTTTCGCATGTGGACGGTCTTTGTGACATTGGTACATAGATGTCCGAATCCGATTCAGATTGCATGGATATCTTACGTCCGATATGCTCGTTCAGCGCTTCGCGTGACTGTACAAGCTCATCGGGTTCTTCAGGTAGCGGAACCACCTCGAAATGGGTGCCATCATCGAAAATGTATGCATCTGGACGTACTTCGGTGAGTGAACGATTGAAGCGACGGCGTGTGGTGACCTGTGTTGAGTAAAAATAAATGGGTATGTTATTTCGGAAAGGTAGATTTAAAATTAAATACACAAAAAATAGCGTCCTACCCGCTCTTGCATACCTAAATTATTTGTCAAAATATCAAGCGCCTAAAAGTATGCATGGGCAGGAACTTTTATGTCTTTTTTGTAGAACATAAATTTCCCTACCAACCAGGACTTACAGTGGGAAAAGTCTGACTCTAACTAATCACAAATTTTTACTAACATATTTATATGGAATTTGTATAAAACCCAAAATGTGCCTAAAAGTATGCAGGCTCTCAGACCTCACACCTACATAAAGAAACTATTTTCAATTTTTATCCGGCTTTTTTTGTTGCGCGACTCATCTTTTGTACTAGTTTTAATCGACTGATGCTTGGTAGTGCTAATTTTCGATAGCAACTTCAACATTCTTAGTTTAATCAATGTGTTATGGATGCAAGCAACTCACCTGTAAATTCGGCCCCGTCATTGGTGCTTCCGTATCAGACATCGAAACAGTTCGCACACGTGGTAGATCTCCAGCAATATTCATACTAGATACTTGTACATCGCCGCCATCTACCATATGCACCGACATGAAGCGATGTATGACAGCCAAGTGTGAGAGTATTTGCTCAGAGGATTCTTCCATTTTACGCAGCCGAAATTCGATACTCTTTAAATACAAACAAAACAATTGATAAGCTTTTTTATTTTTATAATATATTAAATCGTGTATGTAGTAGTAACATGTCTCCACTTTTCCAGATAAATACTTTGATTAGTCAAGTAACAAGATGCTGTACTTCTAAAAAATTTCTCAATGTCTCTCAAATTAAAAACTAGCACACTAGAATGCTAGGCGAAACTAGTCAGTCTTCTTGTTTTAAATTGTTTTTATGATTATGATAAGCCTAATTTTTGTATTTATACTTCTGCAAACAACCAAAATTAGAACACGTTGAACAAAAGGTAGAGTCATACAAGTTTTTGAAGTAATGAGGCGAAATAATATACTCGTAGTTCTTACTAACTTAGATGAGTACCTTATTAAAAAAATTGGCTTGTCTCCAATAAAACTTTAGCTGTTTTTCTTATCGCAAAAAAAGACGACTTCACACATTCTTTCTCTGATGCAAATTAATATTACGCGAGCATTTTCATGATCACGGTTATTGCCTTAGTGACTATCACATCCATGGGCTTCTGTCACTGTCACTGTTGTTACCGTCACTGTCACGACCACGGTCATTGTAGCTGCCACTGTTATTAAGGTCACGGTTACTTCCTCTAGTATATGCTCACTGCTCCAACCACATTTGATAACATCATTCCGTTTCTTGTCACTGTCATGTTTCCGTTCGTGGTCACACTTCTTGTTCTGTAACAGAAAATACTCGCCATTCTCCTTCATACTTTCCCTATCAACTCCCTCGCTCTTTCTATCAACGCCAGTGCCATATATATAAAATATTTGTGGCTTCACGACTGGTTTTATAGTCACGGTCTTTGTAGTAGTTACTGTTGTTAGGGCCACTGTCACTGTGCTAGCGTCACTGCCATGCTCCGTAAATGTTGGCTGTTCCGACCAAGGTTACTGTCATCATTCCTTATCTTGTCACTGCCATGATTCCGCTTGTGGTCACTGTTCTTGTTCGGTAACAAAAAGTACTCCCTACATATTTTGTCTTTCACTCTTCATCTTCTTCGGATTTAAATTATTCTGGGAGCCCCATGTCCGTCACACGATCATTGTCACTGTCCCTAAAATTAGGGTCACTGTCACAGGTCTGCCTCTGTTCACTGCTCCAGTCCACTGCTGATGACATCGTTGCGTCTCTGGTCACTGTCACGTTAACGATCATTGTTAGTCACTGGGATGTTCTGTTAATGCTTTGCAATTGCGGCAAAAAGACCAGCTGATATCTCGTTCATATTTACTTTTAAAGATAAATTCTGCGGTTGTGGACTATAACTTTTTTCACCTTAAAATTATCCTATCAAAGTGATATTTAAAGCAATACAAACTTCTTCCAAACACAAAATAATATGAAAATCTCTTCAAAAGTTTAGTTAGTGTTCCTTGCTCTAAACTCAAAGTTCGAAGGAAATTTAAAAGTACTTTCGAACAGCTGACGTGAATAAGCAAAATTTTAAATCCTTCAACTCACCTGCACCGTAGCCGTTTGTAAATTTTCTTTTTGATTTATATCCTCAATTTTTTGTGCCAATATTTCAACACGTTCCGTAGTATTTTTAACACGTTCATCAGTCGATTGATTCAGTATGATTTCCTGCTCATGAAAGAAGCCCTCCACGCATTCCTCTTCAAAATCATACAAACGCTCCATATCATCCTTTTCAAGAAACAACTTCAAACCATTGTCACGTTGTACCTCCAATCCTGATAAATATCGATTTGAATAGATATTGTTCAGTATTTTTTGGTTTATTTTTTGTAGCATTATGAATTTTGAATTAAATTTTTATTTGCAATTTTGGTTGAGCATCGAAAGTGCGGTAAAGTAGAGAATGAATTCGATTAGGCGCGTCGCAGATGTCAATGATGACATTTTGTTGAGTTGTTTTTGTTTCATTGGTGTGAAATAACGACAAATTGTTGGGAAGTTGTAACACATTTTTTTACAATTGTTAGTTGTTATTTTATTAGTGTTGTTTTTTTGTTCATTTGCCATGCGTCCATCATGTGAAAAATGTTCAGAACAGTTCATCACGTTATGCAATTATTTAAATTTTGAAGTCAGATGAATTTGATTGACACATTGTGGACGATTGTTTCATGAACGTTATAGATTTTTGCATAGTAGATACATTTTTGTTTTTTTTTTGTTTTCCAAGTATTTGTAGATAGAAGTAAAAAAAAAAATATCATCAGATTTTTGTTATATAGAGAGAATTTCGTAGAAACAAAGATATGTGTGATATTTTTTTTGTTGTTTTTGTTAGTTATATCAATGAGTTGTTGCGTATATGTATATTTGTATGCATATTTGTTCAGTGGTTGCATGCATTTTTTATGTCATTTGGAAGAGTAAATTTTAATGTCAATGTTGGCACCATCAACGAGTCCTACGAGGCCAAACAGCAGCAGGTGTGTGAAGTGTTTATAGGCCATCATAACAATTTCAAAATTGCAGATGTTTTAAAAGTGATGTGGATGGTTTTATAATATACGGAAGTATGCATGAATGTATGTACATTAGACTGGGCCAATATTTTTATTTATTTTTTTTTTAAATTAGAGTGTCGAAAAAAATACTGCAACAGTTTCAGACATTATGCATTTTTTGAGGTTAAGAGTTTTTAGTGCTCATCTCATGGAAGCAATAACATGTAGTTTTATAGGAAATTAAATTTCCTAAAAGAAGTTCTATTTGAAAATGTTCGTTACAGAGGCTTGTTCCACTATAATCAAGCTTTAATCAGTATAAAACATATACACACAGATTTCTTAGAGAATGCGGAATCGATCAGAATTTAATAACTGGCCTTCTCAGCCTTAAAAATGGGGGCACGAACAGAAAAATTAATAGTAATTTTAATAGTAAA
Organism: Merzomyia westermanni; assembly: GCA_949987695.1. Classification (NCBI taxonomy): domain Eukaryota; kingdom Metazoa; phylum Arthropoda; class Insecta; order Diptera; family Tephritidae; genus Merzomyia; species Merzomyia westermanni. Next base: position 115,922,976 of record OX465293.1, read on the forward strand.
TAGCTTATGAAAAGTAACTTTACAAAGAAATGTTTTCCCACCTAGTTTTAGACCACACAATTTTCTTTTAGAATTCGTGTTTAACTGCTTGCAGATTAATTTTAGCGTTTTTGAAAAATTTCCAAAATAAAAACGTGAAATCAAAAACCATACCGATGTTTAAAACTTGATTACTCTGGCGAACATTTTCATACAGGATTTTTTTTTGTGGTAAATTTAATTTTCTACAAAACTATATACAGCTACAGTTTTTCACCTCAATAGTCCTAAAAATCTAAACTAGCTTCTTGCAAAAAAAAATAATAGTAAAAAAAAACATAAAATTTTTGTTTGACTCAGTCTAATGTATCTAGGTATTTACTTTATGCGCCATGAATGGTTAAATGCCGTATCATCAGCAGTGCAATTTTCTAAAAGCAATTTCCAATAAAATAAAATTGCTGCATAAAAACTTTAACGTGCTTGAAGTGTAGTGATAAAGGGGGTTCTAACAAAAGTTCGCTAGGTTGATAGCTCTGAAATGAAAAATTCCAAATGGAATGATTTAACCCTGTTTTTAGATTATTTGCAAGTTATTGCGAAGATACCAGAGGGCACATTTTTCGGTGCATAGGACATGGCTTGAGAAGATCAACCAAAATCTGTCACTGAGGACGTAAATTTCAGTTTTGATGCAGTTCAAAAATGACGAGGATTCGCTTTGACCTAACAAAAAATTGCTGTGAAGTCTGTATGGAACGAATCTAAAATAAGGTTAACAAAGGACGGCGAGTGCATTTTGTAAACAAAGCTTGTTATTTGGAAATTTGGTCTGGAAACTAAGTAACGTTAGTCTAAACCACTAACTTGAGCCAAACAAAACTTTTAGCTAATTTATATATTCACTAGCTGACCCGGCAAAAGTTTCTGCCTGAGAATTTTCTTAGGCACATTTGGAAATAGTTCACTCTTCCTTATCCTTATTTGCCTCCTAATCTTTCTAAGCTTCTTCACCATTCTCCTCTTCTTCTTAAAAAAAATGTCTTCCCTTATCTTGCTTATTCATTTTAATTATTCTCAACATCTTCGTCTATCAACTGGTCAATTCGTTCCAAAGTGATAATGTAAGCGTCCTTGTCACATGCAAATTCCCTCAACATAATACATTTGACAATAAAATTTTTTAGGTTGATATCTAGGAAAACGGGTTTCGGCTTCCCTCTACTTCGTCTACGTCTACCTATTCTCCGCTTCTACCACTATAAGCTTTTCCCTACTACTACTATCATTACTTCAATGCCAACTTTACCTTTATCTGTTCTTATGACAAAATCTTCCTAAAGGAATATAGATGATGAAATGAAAGCCATCTTATATAATTTCCAACGTCGATATCTCTTCCTACACCCCGACCTATAACGCAAGATCTATCGATTCCACCTATCTATCTCTACCTTTACCTTTATCTCTAACCCCAAGCCACTATCCCTATATCTACCATAACCTCTACCTCTAGCTCTACCTCTGTCTGTTCCTCTTTCTTTTCCTCTACCTCTTTGACTTGATACCCATATTGTACAAACTCGTTCCAGGACTGCCCGAGCACATTGTGGTTGTTATCTCTAGATCCTTCTACTGTCAATAATTGAAAAAAAAAAACAAAACAAAATAAGCTAAATCGGTCAAACCGTTAACGCGTGTTGCCGCGACCAAGAGAAATTCGAACTCATATTTAAACATAGAGATAAGGGTTAAGCATCTTTGCGTCGAAATATGTTGGACTATTTCCCACTTTATCTGCACTTAGTCTGTCTGCTAAAAGAGAATCAGCATGGTTATAGTGGTATGCTGAGCAGGTCTCCTTTTGCACCGATTGGACACTCTATTATATATTTCTTTAACTTATTTTATACAACAACAAGAGCTATCAAAGCGGACTTTTTTTTCGTAAGAACTAAGCAACTTGTGAATAAAATAACAAAATGAAATTTTTTGAAACATTTGAAATTTTTTCAGCATCAAATCTGAACTTGTCGCTTGCGAAATAGCAATAAAAATTGAGACTGCATATAACTTTTTCTGCTTGCGTGTTTTATCTATATCTAGCACCGAAATGACGAATAAAAAATGGGATCTTTTGTTACTTATTTCTAGAACATACAAAAATACATTCAAACATACCTACACACAGACATAATATTTTTTTGTTTTTGTTAGTTGGTTTTTACATTTAATCAAATATTTTTTGTATGCAGTTGAAATTTATTGTGGTTTTCCATATTTTATATATTTGTTGTATGGTGAATAGTTTATGAAAACAAAATATTTGTTGAAATTCCATATTTTTTTGTTAGCCAATTTTATTGAATCAAATATACGCCAGACCATCATGCAAATTGTGTTTTGATGTTTAATGAATGTGCAACAAGTAGTTGTAGTTGTGGTTAGGTGCATAGTTAGTACATGAGTGCATATATATGTATGTTATTTATATATTTTTGTTTGTTAATTAATTTTAGTGTTTTTTGTTGTTGCAATGTTAACAGCCATGAACGATACCGCATAATATGACGGCCGCACATTTTTTTAAATAGAAAAGGAAATATTTTTTATTTTGGTTAAATGTTAGTATATAAACTCACAGGGAATGAAATGTAATTTTCTCAATCCTCTCTCACCTTTCGCTTTGCGTATACAATACTTGAGCAGCGAGTAGAAATGGCAGAGCGCAATAAATGGCGGTGGTAAAACAGGTTTTTGTTGATACTCCATAACGACGGTGAAACGTTGAAACATCCATACCTAAGTCAATATTAGCAAAAGTCGTGGCGCAGCGCACAGCAGCAAAAACCATCAAAAGACACGCGAACACCACCGTCACCATCAACGACACCACCGACATTGACGCGCACAGGACAAACGGGAGCATGATTATCAGCGGCAAGCAGTGCAAGTATTGGCAACAGTTGGTTGAAGTTGGACAGGCGAAATGATAAATGAGAAATCAAATTGAAATGTCATTATTTACTTATTTTTTCTTATTTCATATTCAAGAAACGTGGGGGCAATTACACAGTAGAAATCTAAGTTGTAGCACTAAATCGCGATTAACACTTTGTAGCATTTCAAAGTCATTATTTAAGATGAATTAAGACCTTGTTTTAGTATGGAAATATATATACCCAAGCAAAAATCAGTGACAAAATTCGATGCTTACTTCCGCAATTTTAATTCAAAAAAGAAAAATTTAAACAAAAAACTATTTTATTGGGTGCGTGGTTGAAGTACACTCCATCTCAGCAATATTTGTTAAAAAAAAAGTTGTAACAAGTTTTTAAAGCATTTCAAAAAGTTTTGAAATATTTTATAACAAAAACACGGAAATATAATTTTGCAGTCCATCAAATTCAAGTATAACGAAGTATGAAATTTTTATGTTTTGAAAATCGCGTTGAGTTTTTAGAATTTTTTTCTGAAGGCATCTGTCGGCTTTTCGCCAGACCTGTTAAATAATGATTACTAACCCTAATGATTACCGGTTTGACTAATTACTTTCTTGAGAATCCATTTAAGATTGATTACCAATTACTTTAAATTTTGTATGATTATTTTCCAATTAACTAAAAAAATAATCAAAAAAAAAATCATGATTTTTACGATTATTAAAAAAATTAAAAAAAAATCTAAAATAATTAAGAAAAATTTATTTTGATTACTTCTGATTATTTTTGACTATTTTTTCATATTTTTTTCTTTTGATTATTTTTGATTAAATATACACATCAACAATACTGAAAAAAAATCAAAAAAAAAAAAAAAATCAAAAGTAATCAAAAATTAAAATTAAATTGAACTGACCGCATAACACAATAAAAAAAGTTATCAAAACAATTTTTTCGTTATTATTTTTTATTTTTTGAATTTTTTTTTTATTTTCTCTAATCATAATCAATTAATAATTTCTCTTTCTTGAAAAGCAATTAAAATAATCATTACCAATTAAAAAAGCCGTTTAATTAATTGATTATTAATTACTAATAAAATTTAACAGGTCTGGTTTTCTCCATATAGAACTTAATAGAAATATGTGTACGGCTTCTTTTGTCCTGCTATGAAACCATGCGTCACTAACTCTGAAAATGTTGCATAGTGTAATAGTTTAAATATGCATGTCATACGCACCTGATGCGAAACAGAGTTCACTTCGTTGAAAATATTGTTGAATACAGCTATCAGTAGATTAATTAACAAAATGTTGGCAATTAAGAGGTACATCGCCATTATAATTGGTGTCACCCAGTGACCTGAAAATTAGAAAAGAAAATGAGGCGTTTCGTAATTAATTCGAATATTTAGCATAAAGTGAAGAGGAAAATTGAATTCATTGTTATGACACAACTGCTGACAAAGTAAGAGATCGCGTCTAGTTGCAACTTCATGGCGTACTGCGCTGAAAGGAATTGATTTGAGACAGTAACTTTAATTATCGTGGAGGGGATATGTGAGCAATTTACAATAAATAAATTCAAAATATAGATAATTCTTCAAAAATCTAAGCTAGGCTTAATCCAAATAAGCCAAAATTGTGTCAGGGTGGGCAGGTTGTATCCAAACCATACTTTCTTCTAGTCTTTATTATGAATTATTAATGTAGAACGGAAATTGAAAGTTCAGCTTTACATCGGTGGAAGATGGATTGTCAGATGCTCTTTCAGGTTAGATTTACCAAGACGAGCTTTCAACTCAGATTACAGTACCGAGCACATCAAAAAATATTTCGATATGATTGGGGCTTGTTCTAGCTAGGGCCCAATGCAAGGACAATATTTTGACTCGATTAAAACAGAGAACGTTGTCACATGCCCTCCGTTTTATACGCTTATTTACAATTAGTAGTAAAAATAAAGGAGATATCGAGCTCTGAGTGGAACATTAATGAATTTAAACTATTTTGGAATTTGGTTGTAGATTCTCTATATTAGAAGTTGATTTTAAAACACCCCATCTCAGTTGATTATATATTGAAATTTCGGTCAGATAGATCATCTTTTAAAAATATTTGGAAATTAGGTAATCTTAGATATTTCGAAGTAGTGCATTCTTCGGAAAAATTCTGAGAAAACGTGTGTGTGAAAAAATGTAAATAAGGTTGTGCCACTAAACCGTCGATATGCATGGTGAGGCCCACGTGTTAAGAATACAAAAGAAGTTTCAACCAAATTGTTGCAAGCAGCGAAATACTTGCAGAGAACTTCTTCAAGCTGGGCCGCCTAGAAATAAGGAAAGGCAGGCCCTCACCAACCTCCACACAGACTTGTGAACTTCTTTGTCAACTTCCGCTGGAGAACCGCCGGCATACATACAGGAAAATGATCTGGCGATTAGGCAAGACAAAGTACTATTACAATCGCAACAGCACTAGATATACTAGAAAGTACTAAAACTGAGCTACTGAGTTCAGCGGCCTTTTGGAATGGGCAATCGTAACTTGATTACCTCACTTAGCCCTAATATCTTAGATTTTAAAAGTTACACACATCCTAAAGTGAGACTGTGAGGCTAACTCCGCGATATAAGATCTGTCGCTCGGTGTCTAACTTCACACTATGTATTATCTTCTGTTGAACCAAATAACTATTGGAGGCAAAGAATACACGGTTTTGAAACTTAGCCTACTTTTCATGCATAATAGCAACATCGATGATGTTTCCAACCTGGAGCAGAATACACTTTTAGAACTAGAAGCAGGCCGCAGATAAATTAAGAAAGCATATTGCTGCAAAAAAATTGCCAACTAGTTTCCAGAGATAGTCTTAAAGCTACAAACTTCGTTACCTAATCTGTTGTGGTTACAAATCCGTTAAAAAACATACCGAAGTATCGGATATCGATAATCAGTTATCCACAACCTTAACTTTAACTAAACTATTTCAACTGGAACCGGTTGAGCACTAGACAAAGCGAGCCTCTTTCAGAGTTGTATACATGGGAACCGGTTGAGAACAAGTTGACAAGTATAACCACTTTAAAGCGGGCAGTTCAAAGCATTGTTTGGGTATTGAGCTAGAACTAGGACTGTCTTCAAATACTTTAGCTCTACATTAGTTATTAGCTAGTCGCATTTTCTGTACGGATGTTATAACACAAGAAAAAACATTATGTGATTACCATTCATTTAAAATACCAATATGCGCAGATAAATCAAAACTATTCATTTCACCAGCAACTTACCTGTGGGGCATGGTTTTTGATGAGGCTCCTCACCGCATGGTGGATCAATATCATCGGCAAACACTTCACCATACAACATGAAATAAGGCTGATAATAAACCTAGGAATAAATTAAAAAAAAAAAAAGAAACATAAATATGCATTTAAATAAAAAATATTAAGTGCCAATAATTCCCCGAGATTTACATAGAAGGCGCGCAGAGAGTTGACAAAGTAGAACATCCAGAGAGACTGGGAGATAGGCACAGCAAGAGGATATAATGCACAACAATTATTAGAGCATATAGACGAGGATTTCAGGAGAAAGCATTGATAGACGACATTGACATATACAGGGTGTTTTTTTTACAGGTTTGTTTTTCGAATAGAGATAAAACTGGCATTTTGTGGTCAAATCTGGCAACTCTAATGTCATTTATGTTCAGTTTGGTTTGCCATTTCATCATGAACAGGTTGACAAAAGAACAACGCTTGCAAATCGTGCAAATTTATTTCGAAAATAATGGTTCAGTTCGCGAAGTTTACCGTGAGCTCCGTCCATTTTATGGTCGACATAATCGTCCATCAGAGCAATTAATTCGGTTAACCATGGATCGTTTTCGCACTACGTTTACTCTATGTGATAATACGCATCCGCAGAGACGTCGAACAGTGCGCACCGAAGAAACAATTGCCGCTGTAGAGCAAAGTGTTGAAGAGGACCCGAATGAATCGATTCGCCACCGTGCAAAGCAATTGGAGCTTTGTCCATCAACTTTATGGAAGATTTTGCGCAAAGATCTTGGCTTGCGACCTTACAAGATCCAGCTTGTGCAAGAATTAAAGCCGCGAGACCATGCAATGCGTCGTGATTTTGGTGTATGGGCCGAAAATGAGATTGATTTCGATGCTGATTTTCATCGCAAAATTTTGTTCAGTGATGAGGCTCATTTTTGGTTGAATGGCTACGTCAACAAGCAAGATTGCCGCATTTGGAGTGAAGAGAATCCACATGAGACCCTTGAAACGCCATTACATCCACAAAAACTGACTGTTTGGTGTGCTCTATGGGCTGGTGGAGTCATTGGGCCATACTTCTTCCGCAATAATGCTGGAGAGGCAGCTACCGTTAATGGAGACCGGTATAGAGCCATGATAACCGACTATTTTGTTCCCGAATTGGATGGCATGAATGTGGATGAGTTGTGGTTCCAACAAGACGGCGCTACATGCCACACAGCGCACGTCACAATCGATTTATTGAAGGAAACATTCGATGAGCGCATAATTTCGCGGAATGGACCTGTCAATTGGCCACCAAGGTCGTGTGATTTGACACCGTTGGATTATTTTCTTTGGGGATATGTGAAGTCGCTCGTCTACACCAACAAACCAGAAACGTTAGGGGAATTGGAAGCCAACATTCGTGGCGTTATTGCCGACATACGGCCCCATATGCTCGAAAAAGTGGTTGAAAATTGGACCTGTAGAATTGGCTTTATTCGAGCCAGCCGCGGCGGCCACATGCCCGAAATCATATTTAAGCATTAATGGCATAAAATTATCCTTCCAATAAAGCCAAATTGATGGACCTTAAAATGATTTTCATGTGTTTTATTTCAATTCGAAGTTCTATACCCCTAAAAAAAACACCCTTTACATAAATATAGTTAGGACGCAGAGACAGGAGGTAAACATACATTCTCACATTGATACTTACATATATATAACTACTACAAATTATATACAATTTCACAAGAGCAACAACTAAACAAATCGCGGAAATGAATATTCAATTAAGGATTACTTAGTATATTTGATACACATAGACCTTTTCCTTTTCCTTCTTATAGTAGTAAATATATTCAATTACAACTTTACACAACATTTTCATCAATCATTTACGTAAATACATAGATCGGCGACAAGTGACAGACAAGCAAAATACTCTTAGTTATCGATATAAATAAGAAGATTACAAAGCATTAAAGCCACAAAACAGATGCTCAACCATGTCCTGTCATACAAATCTATTGTCCAGTAATTTGAAGTGCGTCCGATAATGCGCAACAATATTGTGGTTTGATACAGGGTGATGTAGGTATTCGAGAATGCTTAAAAACTATATGAATGAAATACCAAGAGTTCAAATCGCAAAATATTTTCCGGAAGAACAATGGAACATCAATGCAAACCACTCCAAGCAGTAAATGTTTGGAAGTAGCGATTTTGAACCTAGGAGAACTTATCCTGTTAATTTGAGGTTTGTACACCCAGCGGAAATAGTGAATATACCCGGGGTAAGATATGCCTGTCGTAAAAGGAGTATAAAATAGAGTTGATTTGATTTTCTGTTTTACCGACAGAGTGGATATTAGATGTATATTGGAACGATTTTTCGTCATCCCTTGACAATTTTTGTTTTGTTACAAACCGGTTTCGAGTATAAAATACACTACCCGAAGCTTCAAGTCGTTAAAGTAATTGTTCTCGCGGCAGTCGTCGGATACTACCAAATGGTGCGGGGTACGGGGCGGTCAGAAGCCACGTCTAGCGAAAAACTGTCCACATCCGTAAAACTATCTCAAAACTTCGGAGAAGGTGTTTAACCTTGCAAGCAGCATCAATTTATGGTTTTTTTGAGTTTCCATCAAAGGGCCAATATCTGACTAAAACACGTCAAATTTTAATTTTCTTCAAATTTAATATTTAATTTTGAATATTTTATCGCAAATATTAGAACAGCGATACGGGTTAACTGTTTTGGTTGTATTTACCTTGAAAATACTTACAGAAAATTTTGGGTCGAAATGACAGTATTTTGAAGACTTTTCTCAAACACTAAATAAACAGTACATACAGCAACAATGAAAAAAGATGTTCCACATTTTAAGACCGACCTCCAGCAGTACATCGAAGAAGAGCCATTGGATTCCGTGTTATAGGAATTTAGTGATGCGCGCACAAACAGACAGGCCGAACTTCAAAGGATATTGTATATGACATCTGTTACACTAATAACGGCGTACACATACATTTTTACGAAGAAAAATTTTCTGTGCAGACATCGATTTCTTACAATGTCACTATATGCATAAAAAAACATGTGCTCTTATTTTTATTGCCACCAGTGTACTGAGAGAAAATAATAAGATGTCCGTCGCAAAAGTTTTATTCGAGGCAACAGCCAATAATTCGGTCAAAACTACATTCAATTGTATGCAGCTGTTCTTGAGTTATGAGCGAACAAACATATAGAAAGACAGACAAAAATTCGAAAACGGTTGATTTGGCTTCTTTCTCCTAAAAATACTACACTTATGCCATTTACAATTTTCTTATGTGTGGAGATACTAAAATTCGTAGAATCTTACCCAATTCTAGTTGACAGTTCTAGAACGCCTTATGTGCGAATATTTTTGAAAACAAACGGACGCCACTCGCTATTTCAGTTGAAAATGTATTGAATCTAACTTGATAACTCACTATGTATTTTATAATTATATGTATTTTATAAATAAAAAAAATAAAACAATTGTTATGGTCCTAGCATTGGGAGAAATCTTCTTTAGTTTTAAAATGTTAAATTAGCTACTATTGGTTTTGTAAGAAATATACGATTTCTAGTTTTAACAATAAGCAAATGCCGTAAGCACCCTGTAAAAATGCCCCATATAATTTATTTGCTGTCAATCAATTGCTCAATGGATGGTTATAATGGCTCTTGGATAACATCGTTAAATAGTTTTATATTAGCTGGTAATAAGCTGGATCCATAGATATGTTATATGTATATCGGCTTGACTAAAGTATGAGAACGAAAAAATTAATTATCTGCACACTTGTGATACTGTGTTAACTTTTTTTGAATTCAAGGATTTGTAATGCAATGGCCACAGCATTGAAACTGTAATTGCTTAAGATATAGTTACTCATATCTGCATGTATCTGTGCCGCTGCAAAGAACTTCCAAAGTGTTGCTGTTCTCGGAAACAGGCAAGCCAATGCTGAATTCATCAGAAATCATAGCAAACGATAAAATGTATGAAGGGACTTTCAGCGTCATTTAACAAAACTCAAGAAGTTAGCAACTGTTTCAAGAGCTTCGAACATCAAATAATTTTTAATTTCGCATACAATTGAGAAACAACCAGATTTTGTAAAAACAGAAAGAAAAATAAAAACAAATTGAAGCATTAAAATTAGATCATGTTTAAGGGGCTTTAAAATTCAAGCACTTTTACTACTTCATCTTAGCAGAGCCAAAACAAAACAACTGACAACCAACGACATTAACATAATTCATGCAAAAATCAAATGCAAAGCCACGCAACAACCGAGTAAATATCCACATTCAGAAAAAAAAAAAACAAGAATACAGCAGAAAGGAAGAGAAATGAAAAAGTGAATTTCAACAACTTGTAGAGCTCCGCACTAAAAATGTCAAACAACATTTAAGGACCAATATTTATGTACTGTTGCATCACAACGGCACTGACGCAGTATGAGGGTAAAACTACAAGGAAAAGCTAAGTCATGAAAATAACAAGAGAAAAATGCGGGCTATGTATCAAGTTAGACCTTCCGCAAAGAATCGGTGAAGAAACCATTTAATTATATGTAACAGTTATTTGGTGATGCGCGAACAAAAATATTTCAAGCACTTTTTGCTTTGACTGCTGTTGTAATTGAGAATGGCTAGGCATTTTTGTTTTATATCTATTAATAATTATTAACAGTATAGCCTATTTTAATATGTACACAAATACTTTAATCCTTCTCTTATTGCCACCACTGTAAACAGCGGGAATAACATTTTACGCCGTAAAATGTAGCCAAAACTTTGAGTTGCATATCGAGCAATATATCGATGAAAGTTTTATTCAATTATACACAGACTAGTTTGCGTGATGCGCGTACAAATACACAGACAGATAGACACAAATTCTTAAAAAATTTTGTGTTTTGCTTTTACTACTTTCCCCAGTATTTCAATATATAAGGCATAATGATTACGCAATCCCTTTCAGACAAACACGACAACTTTCCACGTGTTCGAACATAAAAAGTTCCGATTTTATTGGGTAGTGGGCAACCAAGTTGGACATGGGTATGCACTAATTCGTTCTCGTTCATCATCTCTTCTCTACATATAGCAAAATTGTACCAGGTTAATGTCTGCGCATGGCCTATATTCAAGAAAATTTGATAGGAGCGATCAGTATCGAGCAAAAAGCATCTAAAGCAACAGTTTTTAGAATTTTTATCTGTCTGTATGTTTGTACGCGCATCACCCAAAAACTGCTGAATATAATTGAATAAAACTTTTGCTATTGCCTTACTAAAGATGGAACTTAAAATTTAAGATATCCCTTATTTCGATAACTCAAGCGTTTTCGGCAAATATATCATGCAGGGTGACCCAAAATTTGTTAGTAAAATATAGCTCTCAAACGAAAGGTGATAATCAGTACCGCGATGGGGATTAAGTTCCATATCTCAACTTTTATCGGAGATGTAATGATTAAAAACGAGCTCAGTATATTATAAATTCTGAGACAAAGCGCAGCATAACCGGGTTTTCTAGTTTTTTTTTTTTTTTTTTTTTTTTTTTTTTTTTTTATGGCGCGTTATACAACAGGTATATCATCATAAACCTCCTAAGAGATTTTTGCGCCAAGCTTCTCTTCCAATTTGTGGTGTGCCGATTTGAATTTTCCCTACAAATTGGTGGGACCTACAGTTTTTTGCCGACTCCGAACGGCATCTACAAAGGAGACGAATTTTTGCTGAGAAGCCTGTCATGGCAGAAATACACTCGGAGAGTTTGCCAAACCACTGCCGAGGGGCGACCCCGTTTTGAAAAACTTTTTTTTCAAATCACTTTTGATGTTACCTGTACCAGGGCTCGAACCCTGGACCTTCGGTGTGGTAGGCCGGCAACACTACCTCCACACCACGGCGGCCGCGGGGGTTTTCTAGTTAGATATGTATAAAAGATCACAAAGATATTCATCTGTGTGGAATAACGCGATATTTCAAAAAATTTATATTACAACAAAACTTCTATTCATATTCATCAGAGATAGGGTGTTGTTAAAAACATACCGATTTAGAGCATTTTTCGCCTAAATTCAGAAACAAGGTGTTCTTAAAAAAATAAAAATTGGGTGATCTTCCGTTCAGCAGTCGTTTTACTCTCTCTCGACCTGATTTGATTCAAAACAACAAAGGTTTAACTTATTTTCAAATGAAAAAATATGAATGATAATAATACTGATGAAATCTAGAATGCATGCACAAGCATGTTAATTCTAAAGCCGAAGGCAAAAAGCACAGAAAATACCCGGAAAGCTGAACAATCAAGTAAATCAGGTGAAAACATAAAGCGAGTAAGGAAGCAGAATTCCTAGATATGATATATACCCTGCAGCAAAACACAAAAACTCACCTCAAACTAGTACGAAAAAGACAAATTTTGTAGCAACAATAATTACAATTTTTGAAGAAGTGTAGAACTTAGTTTTTAATTTGTGTTTATCGCTCTTCAATTATTTTCACTTAATAATTACCAGTACAGTTGAACTATGATTTGTATCTTCTATCTTGAACTAGTTTCAGATTGACATATTTTCGTCCAAAATCTGAAAATTCACAGCTCATAGAACATCGCCATGTTATAAACACCAGTTGCTACTATGAAAAATAAGCAGTTGGTTGTTTAATTGGGCTTGTTGTTGTTACTAGTTTTGAAGTAGTTTCCAACTAGTTGCTTTGACTGCAGGGTAAATACATATTCAATATAGTAAATGCATACTTGTCATGCTTTAATCAGATTATCATTTCCAGGAATCGTGGGATTATTTAGATAGACAAACAGCAATATATACATATGCAAAAGTTTATTCTAAAAGTTTTGTTAAGGCATTTGTATGTGTGCGAATAGCTTAAGAAACTGAAAAGAAATGACGAAAACGGTGAATGGTAAAGAACATAGAAATACATAATAGAGTACACACATACGTACATACATTGGTATTTAAGTTTACAGAGATTTAAGTAGAAGAGGATTAGTAGTGTAATAAAATTAAAGTATTCTTAGTCGTTCTCTGGTTGAAGGTTGAGCTTTTAATATATACAGTGACTCAGTGTTTAAATTGTACAGAGTTATTTTTTACAATATTCACCAAGCTTGTTCACCAAGGTTTTCATAATTTTCCAAATTTTTAGAATTTTAAATATTAACATGTACATATATTAGACTGATTGTTAAGTTAACAGATGGTTTCGAGAGAAATGAAAATATGCCATGCTGCGTGCTGCTTAAATCACCTCTAATAGTTGTGTACAAGAAGTGTACAAGTTTTTTAGACATTCTGTCTGTAAATCATGTATGCTAGACTTGTAGTTGTCGTGCATTCGTCTTTCTATTTTTTAAAGATGGTTATTGTACGTGTAACCCGTGGTCCGGTTTCATGATATTTTTTATCGGTTTTACGGTCTGCCCATTTTACATAATTTCTAAGAGCTCAAGCTCAGTTACAAAAAATACGTTTCTTTTTTATTGTAAAAAACAACAATGTTTGCTTGAAAATCCGTATTGGCACAGATTTTGAGATGTTAAAAATTTCAAACATTGCGAGAATGTAATGAAATTTTGCAAAATTCCAAAAATACCAAAATAAATATTTTCAAACTTTTTTGTAACATTTTTGAATACAGTTTGAAAAATCTTGCGATTTCAGTCAGGCTTCTATTTTTATTTGCCATTTTTAGAATTCCAATGATAATATGTTCTCAAAATAAAATGTATCCGCAAACGGTTAGAACTACTGCTGGTAATCAAAAAAAATGTAAAGCTGAAAAACTAATGAAATGTGAAAATATTAAAAATTATTTATCTATATATATCTATAATATATGCAGTTTTATATTTTAAATATTTGTCAAATGAGAAAAAGGCAATATTAGTAAAAATTTCAAAACAAAATTTTAAAAAACGTTTTTGAAAAATATTTTTTAACTTGTTTTACCTTGAAAATCTCATTTGTTTTAAATTTTGAAAAGCTGAATTGGAATATGTGAAAGAAATGAAACGCTGCGTGAAAATAATGAAAATTTATAAACTTTCAAAAACGTCGAAAAAATATTTTCGAAGCTGTTTTATTTTGTTTTGTTGTTTTTCCGACAGGGTGAATGATTGATGTATATTGGAACGATTTCTCGAACGAAAATCGACACTGATGATGGCACAACGCCGAAACCGGTTTGTCTCAAAACCAAATTTGACAAGGGATGACGAAAAATCGTTCCAATATACATCAATTTTCGAAGCTCTTTATAAACATTTTTGTAACTTTTCGAAATACGATTTTGAAAAGTACTTTTACTTTTCAGTGTGGTTTTTTTTTTTTGCAAAAAAGGAAGCGTAATTTTTACTTGAAAATAATACTTGGTAGAATTTTGCGCATGTGGTGAAAGTAAAGAAAATCCAAAACATTTCGAAAATCGCTTTTCGACTCTTGTTTTTTATTTTTGAAATTTTTCGAGTATGCAGTTTTATAGCTCAACCTAAAGCAACTAAAATAGGTTTCTCTTTTTAATCGAAATTCCTCGAATACCAAATGTCAATGTTCTCAAAAACAAATATCTCCATAACGACTAAGGCTAGTCCAATTAATCAAAAGGGTTTGAAGCTTAGATATTTGTTTGCAAGATACGCTAGTTTTGAATAAAAAATAAAAAAGGTCGACTTGATTTTCAACTTTCTTAATTTTTTTTAAATTATTCATTTTTTTTGGTTATCAAATTATTATTTTTTTTAGCAAAAATGGTGAATATGGTGAAATCCTCTCAATTGTCACTGTATATATTATTATAATGACGATTTGGCTCAAAGAAGTTGGGTTAGTTTTTTGCTAAATTTTTTTATTTTCTCGTCTGCAGCTATGCGACCAGAAAATGCAAGCAGTTAGTATATAAACCTAAACAAGCAAAGAAGTAACATTCCGCATTTGGTTTTCATTTTTAGTAAAAGCAATATTTTTTATTGAGATCCATACACTTCTTAGTTATTCGCTATGCACACTTGCTCCATATATACATACATATATAGGTACAGATTTATCGATAAGCGCAATACCAGAAATTCCACACGCAAGGCAATAAATTAATCGAAAATAAAGAAAATGATTTCATTCATAAATTTAAATAATTTTTGATGGCTAATAATTCATTCAAATCAATAAGGTAAATATCCTTTCTATCATAAACGTTTATTACAGTACGTAAAGGCATCCATTATTGAATTTTGCTATATAATTTGTTTTATCTATTTGTCCATTTATCAAACCACTGACGGTAGAATTTTTAAAATTTTGTTTTTGTGTACATTTGTCAAATTGCCGCTCAGCGTATTCAAAATATCAGATTTTGCCATATTATGCGGTAATGATGATGATGGCGATGATGTTGAGGAAGATGGCATTGCTGTAAATTCCGTTGTTGTTGTAGTTGTAGTAGTAGTTGAGGAGGTCGTTGTTGCATACGCAGAACGATGTAAACCACCCTGTCCGTAACCGGGTATGCGCGCATTATGCGAACGACTGTTATGACCCAATGCACCCAGAAAACCGGGTGCAATAATCGAACCAGCAATTAACTGGTTCAGTGCAAATGGGCCAAAATAAAAAAAAAGTATGGTAACGAAAGTGGAAGTGATGCGAAAAATTTACAAATTTTGTTTTTTCAAAAAAGCATAAAAGTTATATAAAAGTTTTACAAGTTTTTGTATTGGTTTTCATTAAAATTTTTTTTTATGTTCGTTGAGCATATGGACAAAAGACAAAAAAGAATTGAAAGTAGAAACGATGGAAAGAGAAAATACAAAATTAATGCTATGTGCTGTTCGTTTTCCAATTTGTTATATTCAAATCTATGACGTACATATTTACACAATATTTCACAAGTTAAGGTAAAACTGTTTTGATATATACTTATGTATGTACTCCATTATTCATAAATGCACATAATAATAAATAATTTTTAATGTTTAATAATAACAAGAAAGATTGTAAATAATAACGAATTGAACTTAAAAAGAATAGAGACAGCACAGATTTTGTTTTCCTCAAAACTTAGGCTCTCACACTTATACCACAATTAGTTGACAATAAATTAATCCTAATCTGGTCAGGAGATTATGTTGGCCACTCCATAACCAGATGTCATTGTCTTGAAACCGCTTACTCGGGTGTTTCGGATCATTGCCTTGATGCAAGGTCAATTTTATTGGCAATTCTACCTCAGCATATGGAAGCATAACGTCTTTCATAGTTTAATTTATAATATCTGGTCCTTGATAGTTTTAATTAAAAATATGGACCCCATTAGTTTGTATGAAAAACATCTCATTACCATTATACTGGATACGGTGTGCTTTGCGTATACCTTGGATGATATATATTCTGTGTTTGAGGGGCGTCTAAAATACTCACGAGACCTTTACCTCTGTATTAAATAATTTTGTGCTCATCCGTCCACAAAATATTCCCTCACTTTATAACATCAACATCGTCTCACTACATGTTATAACAAAATGCTAAATTATTTTACGGCTACAGATTAATTAAATTATATAATACACCTTAAATTTTGTTCAAAAAATGTAGACCTGTTAAAATAGATTAGTAGTTAGTAATCAATTAATTATACTGCTTTTTAAATGGTATTTTAATTGTTTTTCAGGAAGAGGAAATTATTAATTGATTACGCTTAGAAAAAATCAAAAATATTAAGAAAAAGGTTGTTTTGATTCCTTTTGATTATTTTAGATTTTTTTCAAATTATTTTTGATTTTTTTTCAGTATTGTTGATGTGAATATTTATGTGCTTTTACAACAATACTGAAAAAAATCAAAAAAATAAAGACAAAAGTAATCAAAACCAATTTTTTTTATTGTTTTTGATTTTTTTTTAATAATCGTAAAGTCATGATTTTTTTGTATTAGTTTTTTATGGAATTGGAAAACAATCATTAAAAGTGTAAAGTAAATGGTAATCAATCTTAAATGGATTCTCAAGAAAATAATTAATCAAACCCGTAATCATGTCGATTAGTAATCATTATTTAACAGGTCTAAAAAATGCAATTATTTTTCGCTAACAAATGCTTTTTGTATGGGATTTCGCACTACTACTCTAATTCTCTTTTGCTGAGAAGCTTTGTCAAGGTAAAAATACACTCGGAGAGTTTGCCAAACCATTGCCGTGTAGTTTTTCAAAATATTTTTGATGCTACCTGTCCCAGGAATCGAACCTTGGACCTTCTTTGTAGTAGGGCACCAAGACTACCAACGCCACGGTAGCCACAAACAACCACTGTAAAAAAACAAACTGATATGTCAACCTTATTGCCTCGAGCGAAGACTATTTCTAAGTTTACAGAGCACACTTTTATACCAACTTCTATTACTGCATTGTATTATTATTTGGAACGAAAACCTTAAACATTGTAGAAAATTCCAACAAATATGTACACAACATACAAACAACGAAAAGTAAAGGAAGTAACCGAAATACAAAAGCATAGAGGAAATAAAAGAACTTAAAAAATATGAAATATTTATAATTACATTGTTATTGTTGTATATGTGCTTACCTCTTTAATCAAACCCCATGTTGGTTCATTGCCCGGATGTCGTATTGCTTGACGGCTAACGCCAAAACTCATTAACACTACAGCCAAAAGAACGACAAAATAAATCATATTTTTCACCATTTTGCCCATCATAGTGACCAAAGGACCTGCAAAAGAAGGGAAATCAGTTTGACAAATATATAAAGAATATGGCTATGACAGAAAAAAACAACCAACATTATAGTGTAACTTTGGTCATTCGAGGTTCAAGTGAGAGCAATAAAATGGTATACAAAATGGTATAAAAAACAGAAAGCAGACCTCTGCTTTCGGTTGTTCCGAATGCTTAGAATTTCTACATAGGTGTTTCCACCCAGCAAGCTTTTATGCGGTCGCTACCCATCTGCATTTTTTTTCAATGAAATGAGGTATCCAATATGGGTATCAAACGAAAATACACTTTAATATTTCTAGGTAGGGTGACCATCTAGGGTTGCCATATTAACATATTCCTAATAACTTCAGTTTATAACAGACCTGTTAAATTGGATTAGTGATTAGTAATCAATTAGCTAGATAGATTAGACAAGTCTTGCCACTTAGGAGTTTTTAATAGAGTTGCCACTTATCCGAAAAAAAATAAAATTTGATATGCCAATGTGGGTATCGAAAACTAATTGACAGAGCGCTCTTTCGCTGCCTTACCAACTCCTACGGACGTACGCAAAGGCGAAAGAGAGTTTCGCAAGATCATTGATTCAGCCTCATGCCGCTTTATTCCTGCTGGCAGAACACCAGAAGTTCGTCCGAATTTCCCGGCAGAAGTTGCGGCGATGGCAAGAGAACGTGACCAAGTGCGACTCATCAACCCCGCAGATCCCAGAATAAAAGAACACAAGCTGACCAAGTGGAAACAACACCTTGAGACATGCAACCTCTCCGGCGCAGTCGGCAAACTATGGTCGACTGTCAAGGCCCTATCCAATCCGACCAAACACAAAGACAAGGTCGCCATTGCTTTAGGCGACAGCGTCAAATCGGACGCCAGGAAATGCGCGAGCTCCTTTTGACGGCTGTTTATAATGCATCCACCTGCGGATAGGACTAAGAGAAGAGCCTTCCGACGTGCGCACACACACAAACACTCTACTGCGCCCATTGCCGTCTCAGTCGCAGAGGTTAAGGAAGCCATAATGAAGGCCAAACCCTCAAAATCCAATGGACCCGACGGAATCGCCATGAAGATGATCAAACACCTTGGCCACGAGGGACAGAGCTATTTAGCGGCCGATCATCAACACGGTTTCCGCAAAAATCACAGCACGACATCCGTTTTGAACGCCATTACAACGCAGATTAATAACGGTTTGAATCAACACCCACCAAACCATAGGACGGTTCTCGTGGCACTTGACCTGTCAAATGCTTTCTCTGTATTAGAATCAACAGTTACCTCCATGACCTTTCCAGCTTCTTCACCGAGCATAATCTGACCCTATCTCCGACTAAATCGACGGCGACCCTGTTTACTACATGGAATGCGCAGATGGGGCAAGAGTTAAATGTCCACGTAGACGGAG
This sequence comes from Merzomyia westermanni, assembly GCA_949987695.1. Taxonomy (NCBI): domain Eukaryota; kingdom Metazoa; phylum Arthropoda; class Insecta; order Diptera; family Tephritidae; genus Merzomyia; species Merzomyia westermanni. The sequence goes on from OX465293.1 coordinate 115,942,383, forward strand.
TACCTCTAACTACTGTCAACCACCCAAAAATCTTGGGTGTGACATTTGACAACGGCCTCACCTTCGCTGGTCATGCCGCCGCAATAGCCTCAAAGGTACAGAGCCGCAATAAGATCCTCAAGTCACTGGCCGGCAGTACTTGGGGAAAAGACAAACAAACATTGCTTGCTACATATAAAGCTATTGGCCGGCCGGTTATTGACTATGCTGCGCCTATATGGTCGCCCAATCTTTCTGACACCAACTGGAGGAAATTGCAAGTCTGCCAAAACACCGCCATCAGAACTGCTACGGGATGCCTGCTTATGTCATCTGTCTCACCTCCAGCAAGAGGCAAAATTGCTCAATGTTCAAGAGCACGCGGAACTCTTGAGTAGACAGTTCCTTCTGAACTGTCATAAACCTAGTCATCCAAACCGACATCTTTTGGATGTAGCACCGCCCCCCAGAGACATAAGGAGACATCTCCGAAACCATTACGATAGATCCGGCATCATATCTCTTTGCCGTTTGATCTGCGGAACCATAGACGGGCTCTAAATGACCTCCACACCGAGTCGGTAGACAGATCTCTCAGATCTCGGCCTGTGAATCCCGTTATTAATACTCAACCACCTGAATTGGCTGAAGAGAAGCGTGTACTTCCGAGGGAGACTAGAGTCATACTAGCACAACTTCGCTCTGGATATTGTAATAGGTTAAACTCTTACTTATCCAGACTGAACCCCAACATACCAAACACATGCCCTGCATGTGGTATGTCCCCTCATGATACCATACATCTCTTCTCCTGTTCAGTTGAACCCACTCTTCTAACACCTACATCACTCTGGTCCAACCCTGTGGAAACTGCGCGTTTCCTCGGACTTCCGTTAGAAGAGCCTGATGACAATTTAGAGTGATCGTGCCCATTGGGCAGGGCGAAGCACTGTTAACAACAACAACAACAATTGACCGAGTTAATTAAATCAGACGGTTGGTAAGTAAAACTTTATATAAAAACGCCCAGAATGTATTTAGTGTTGGTTATCTACAACAAAGTAAATTATATGGCAACGTCGAAAAATGCCATCTAAAGCTCAATCGCCCAGCTCCTGTATAATAATAGTTAAAAAGTAGGCGCTGCCACAACTCCTAAAAGAAAAAAGCTGAATTCCATTTATACCTAGAGCTATTTAGCTATATAATATTTGATTTGGTTATACCATGCATGTAAGAGTAGTCACGCGATAGAGAAGGGTGGGGAGAAAGAAGGAGAAGGATCAGAAGAGGTAGAGAAAAAAAGAGAAATGGGGATGGAAGGCGAAAAAAGTGGAGCAGTGCCCATTTTATTCTATTTTTATTTGCTTGGTGTTAGAGAAATAGTTGGGATGCCCTGTTTCAATAAGTACAACACCTTTTTTTCTTTGTTATCATATTTATGTAATAATCATTTAGCTTTCACTTACCCAAATACTTGTTGACACCCAAAATGTTCAGTATTCTCAAATACCAATAAATACTATCCACACAATAAATCACACGTCCAATATCCATTGTGTTCGGTCGAAAGCGTAACGATAAACCGATCAGAAATAAAATAATAGCTGCCGCATCACAAGGATTCCACATGTTCCATGCCCAAACCGCAAATTTATGGCTGTAGAAGAAAACAACAAAGAAAATGCAAAGAACACAAATGTAGTAAAGCCACTGAGATAGCCGATAAGTATTTAAGTGCAATTAAAAGTCAAAAACCAATGAGTAAGGAAATTTTAGTTCAGAGGAAGGCGAAAATAATTTACTCAGCTGCGAGTCTGGACAAACAAACTGACGTTAAAAGTTTCGATATTTGTATTGTTTTAGATGCTTGTTCGGGCCTGGTGATGTCTACAACAGTGCACAGGCAAGGAAGGTGTTCGCCGCTTCGTAGTGTGAAGCAGATTCCGTCACGAAATGCTGTACGCATAATATCTGGGTGCTTTAGCATAATTCTTATCTGCTCCCAAGCACCGACTAAAGGGCGAATGACGACGATAATAGTTCTAAATCAAAATATAGATAAAAAATATAACCATCACCGTGGAAATGGAAGGAATCTTTGGTCCATAGCTCGGAAAATTCAGTATACACACTGAAGCTTCGACTAACGATTAGATTTGTTTGATTTCGCCGCGGCTCGAAATATGGTCAAAACAAAACGGAAAGTGAAGTCGAAAGCTGTGAGTACGAGTAGTCTAAAAGGCAGCAATAATGCTTGAAATTCTAAGATCCGGTGGAACAAAGCTAATTCCTGAAAACACAATAATAGCGATCTGGTAACCTAATTACTCGCGTACGTAAGTTATAGAGAGAACGCTTCTTCTTAATACCCTCACTTGCGGGTTAGGGGGTTAAAATATGTCCGAGGTCGATTTAAAGTGTAATTAACTCACCTGACCTTTGTGTAAACTTTAAAATTTATTTTTATTTGGTTTCTGTTATGTAATTCGCTATATTTTAAATAAAAATTATTAAAATCAGAACTTCTTCTTATTTCGTCCAACGATATTCATTTTAATTTCACTACTATTATATTGAACACAGCTGTATATGTAGTAAAAAAAGTTTAAAATGTATTTTAAAATTTTCAGTCTTGTAAGTAATTGAGAAACAACGTTCTCGCTCTCTTCGAATAAAGCTGATGTAGCCTTCATCCTAGACACAGCTCAGTATAAAAACATTATAAACAAATTTGGGAAACAATGTGCGTAAAATTTAATTGTGCATGGGATATCAACTCAACGATGTAATGGCGTGTGAAACATGAAGACGACATTGTTGTAAAAAAATATAAGATTTAAAATACTACTTAAATTTGAATTAAATACTTAGGTAGCAAATAATCCAATATACTCCCATAGAGTAGGAATGGAGAAAATAAATAAAACGAAAGGTTTGGTCTGTACTCCATGAGACAAGGAGAAAACATAACAATAACTGAACGCTAAGCCACCATACTAAACATAAAAGCTTATAAAAACCTATATTTAGTTAAACAATTTAAATAAAATTCCACTTACGTTATCGCCACCGGTTCCGATGAAACAATTTCACGCATTTTCTCAAAGCCCAATGTTGCAATGTACGCAATCGAGTAGACTTCTTGCCAGCGCGGAGTTGGTCCCATTTTGACTAGCACCGTATAGGTGAACATGAATAGAAAAAACATGTACGCAATCTAGAGCGAGGAAAACAAGAGAAAAAAGATGGAATTAGTTATTATAATAAATGTTAGGTAGAATTGGACAACAAAAAGGAAATTCAAAACAGTATTTCAGCTTTAAGTAGCTCAAACGAAGAACAACAGGCGAGTATGTCATGTTTCTAAATATGATGGACAATAGGAAGAACTTATAAGCATATCTGAGTTGTAGTGAAATTAGGCTTTGTATGCGTGTATAGAAATTCTTGCTTTACTGCTTGCTGATATGTGACGTTCTGCTCATTGACCTAACAATGTTTAGCTTGCTGCTGTTTGCATTTTATTATTCGGTAATCGTGCGTAAGCACGATGAATGCTCTCAATCAGCAAACAGACGAGCAAAAACCCAAGCTGCGTTTATATTTTGTTGCGGTTTTTTAAATATACCCAGAGCTAACAAAAATAAAAACTCGCCAAATCAAGTAAAATAAAATAGAATAATATAAAATGTAATAATAGAAAAAAACTAAAAATAAAATATAATAAACAAAATAAAATAAATAAAAAATAAAATTAATAAATCAAATAAAATAAATTCAAATAAAAGAAAACAAAACAAAATAAAATAATATAAAACAGAATAAAATAACATTAAATAGAATTAAATAAATAAATAAAATAAAATAAAATAAAACATACAATAAAGTTTAATAAAATAAAATTAAATTTAAAAAAAGTAGAATAAAATAATTGATATTAGAGGAAAAATTACAACGTTATGCACAGCGATGGTATGGGATGACATGTTTCGAAGTGCCCAACTTCTCATCAGACCCCTTCTCGGACACTGAGATACGAGCCCAAGTGTCTGCACCAAAGCCGCTGTTAGAGTACTCTAACAACTAAGCTATGATGCCCTGTAGCGTCACAATGCATTTTTCCTCTAATGTTCTGATTTTAATAAAATAAAGTTAAGTAGAAAATTAAAATTTAAATGACATAAAATAAAAAAAATAGAATCAAATAAAAGAAAACAAACTAAAATAAAGTTAATAAAATAAAACATAAAATAGCATAAAAGAAAGTGAAATAAAATAAAATAAAGTAAAATAAAAAAAAAAACAAAATAAAATAACATAAAATAAAACAAAATAAAATAAAGTTAACAAAATAAAATAAAGTTATTTTGTTGTTGGTTTTACGGTCTGTTCATTTTACATATTTTTGTAAGTATAACGAGCTCAAGACCAGTTGATAATAATTCTTAGTTAATTATTATTATTTTTGATTAGAGGAAAAATTGAAAGCAACAAACATATACAGGCTATAGTTATAGTACTATTTCGAAAACAGCCACGATTTCTCGTCAGACTAATTCGTATAGTTTTGCTATTTTCAGAGGATCTTGTGGAGATCGAACCCACTCACTCTGATTGCCAGCGCAGCCGCCTAACCCATAGGCTATGCTGCGTGTAGTTTTGCAAGCTGCTTAATTCACGTTTTCCTCTAATTGTTGTTTGTTATCTTGCCAACGGTATACACAATATTTTAGACATTCTGTCTATATGTAAATCGTGTATGTTGGACTTTGTTTGTGTACATTCTTCTTTCTATTTTTAGAAGATAGTTATTGTACATAACCGCCTGCTCCGGTATAAAGTTAAATAAAATAATATAAAATAAAAAAATTAAATAAAGTAAAAAAAATGTATTTAAATAAAAGTAATTAAAATAAAATAAATTAAAGCTTCTCAAGCGGACTTTGAATAAAAATGTAGTTGAAAATTTAGGTTTCTATTGTGTATAAAGTAATGTGGTTATTGATTTGTACATAAAACTTTAGAAGTACTTGGTATTTTTGGTTCTACTTACCGAATCTGCCCAAAATTTCGTAATAGGCGCCGTATAAAATTCATAGAACTTTTTCTTCAGTCTCAAAGGCTGATGCTGCTTCAATTCGTATTCGCCTAAATTAAAAATATCGCGAAACTGTGATGGATCGGAATCGGTGAGTGATACCTTTTGCAAGCAGAATTTTCCGTAGAAGAACGAAGAGAAAAAATTTAATTATTGTTAATTTAAACAAATTATGATAATAATTACAAAGAAATACATTAACTACATAATTAAAGCGAGTCTAAATTTTTAACGTGAGTCAATATTATTTACATAACAAAGTTTAATGTTCGATTAAGTGACGAATGCATACAATTTCTATTTAAATTCAAATACTCATTTTATTATTTACGCTTTAAATACTATAACTGTTTTTATTTAAGTTTATACTTATTTAATAGCAAAAGCAACAAAAACCACAGACAAGCTTTTAATTTAAATATTTACGATTATTTAGTTAACAAATCGAACGATTGCAGTGATTTTCGGTTAGAGAATAATATTAAATGAAAATTGGTGCGGGTGCAAAGGGGGTGTGTGGCGAGTGAAATAGTGACATACACGCTCACTACTTTGCAAATTATGAAAAAATAAAATATTTATTTGTAGAAACCAATTGAAATGCGTAATTTACAAGCTTATTAAGTGCTTATTTGTGTTAGCAAGAGCCAAAGCATGGATTCCTATTTCTATAGTATATATGTACACAGTTTATGAACAAACTAAAGAGATCTATGTATGTCTGTATGTATGCAAAACGCTATAGCATAACATGGCAGTGACGTTAGAAAGAGCAGTTAATGGATTATAAGGATTAAGAGCGAAAAACTATGCATACAAAAGGAAGCTGAAGTGTCTATATGTACAGTTGTTTATATATATATATATGTATATATGAGTGCATGGCGATTTTGATGAGCATACAAAGATGCTTAAATGCAAATGCAAGTAGAAAATGCTATGTAGATCATAAGCAGCTCATGTGCAAAACTAATAATTGATGTGTGGAAAAAGTGTTTAGGATAAATTAAAGTTAGTAAATTACATACATACATATACAGTGTGCGACAAAACTAAAGCACGAAATGAAGGTAGGTCTTGTTTTTCCTTAAATGTGCTGTAAAAACCCACAAAATCGTGGTGAACGTGAGCCACAATAACCACGCCAATATATTTCGAAACATTTCAAACAACGGTGCCCGTTCTTTCATTTAGCCTTTAAACGAGGTTGGATGATCTGTAGAAGACGAAAAGATTTGCTCAAAATAATTATTTGGTGGTACTTCGCGAACGAATTTTACTCAAATTTAATCAAAGAAAACCAAGAAATACTATTTCAAAATGTTTTTACAGTTTTCATGGCCTCATTCAGCGTACTAAAAATGTTTTCCCATTGAACTGGTTCCCTAAGCACTGCAGATAGAGGTGCTTATGCACGAAAGACACCGAATAGTAACGATCGGGCAATTGTTCGTGGACTAAAAATATTTCTTCTTGTTTCGTTAAGAAGTTGTGATATCCACCCCATATGGAACCATTTAAAGACGTGCTCTTAAAGACCGATTACTTCACTTCGGAGCTTTGAAACCCCTTCGATTACAGATAGGAGAGAAATAAGGGGTTGCAAGATTTCATCTAAATTGGAGTAGTACAATACGACGAGGAATCTTATTTTCTGTCAAATAAAAGTTTTCTGAATTATTAGGACGCTCTGAAGCTTGTTCCCAGGCCTAAAAAACAACGCTTACTTATTTAACTATACTTTTTGATCGATGGTTATGGAGTGGGTCCAATTCATAAGATTGAGTTGGTATTGGAGCATTTCATGTACAAAGATATTCCTAAAGTCTTTGTCCTATTTCTTTAGGGGGAAGGAATTCCATTCAAGTGGATCTATCAAGAAGACATTTTGACGAAACGTAGATCGATTCGACTCAAAAATTTGGTTAGGAGTAATAATGTTGACGTATTGTCGTGGCCCGTGCTATTTAACCGAACAGAGAATCTATAGAAAATGATGGATCCTAAAAATCGGGAGGAAAATTGCAGCAACAACCACTCTTTATTCGGATAAGTTGAGCAGGCGTGAAAAATTATTTCCTAAGATGTTTTACTTAAATAATACACTCAATACCAACAAGAGCCAAGGATACTCCGCGAAATAACGAAAAAAAAACAGGTTTGTCTCATAGATATTTGATTGTGCTTTAATTTTGTCGCTTCAATTTTTGAGTTCATCGGATACTTTGTACAAAATTGTTTATATGAGCTGGTAAATTACTTTTATTTAATCAAATCTATAATACCTAATATGTAATCTTCCTTAATAAAAAGGACAACGCATTATAGAAAATGTATGGAATTTCTGTTCTTTAGTTTTGTGGCACACTGTATGTGTGGAAGTTATTCTTAAAATTTTTTTTTCTTTAATTAATAAATATTTTTTTATAAATTAAATTTTACAAAAAATTGCTGGTATTCTTTATTTAGATACAAATTTCCAGACGCAGATTTACTTTGTAAAAAAAAGCTTAGCAAACCAGAACAACCCATAAAAAGAAACATTACAATAGCCAGATTATTGGAAATTCGATGGATTAATTAATCATAACAATTAATAAACTCATCTTGACTTATTCATCAAAATCATAAATTTAGCAGTTAATCACATTTGAACTGAACATAACAGATATAATTAAATTTTTAATATATAATACAATTAATAACGATAATCTGGATTATTTATTTATTGACTTAGGATCTCTAAAAAGTATTTCAAATTAAACTAACCCTTAGACAAGCTGACTAACTTTAATGCGATATCTTTAACGCCATGATGGAAAAGATAATTCGTCAAAAACTAAACCGCCTATAAACAATATATTAGGAGAGCCTACGATTTATGTCGTATTCTCATGATTACACACCGTTCTGATTACATAAAAATGTTAACAATGTCCACGAACATCAAGAGTATCAAACTACATTTTCAGTAAAATCACGCCCACAGATTTTCGGGAAATATCTCACTTTAACCCTTCTGAGGCTCCACGAAATGATACATCTGAGCCTTTAGACCTTTAAACAATAGCTTTTTATCTTTTTTGATGTAGACCATCAGTATTACTTACATATATCAACAAAAACGATGCTTAGAAAATATTGGAAAACTACTATTAAACTAAATAATTTATTCGCATTTCAGACGCTAGTTACAGCTCCCTGTATTTGTAATGCATATACAACAAAACCAAATGGTTACTTGGAGATTTTTTGATGCTGAACACGAATGCGTCAAAAATATCGGTTAAAAATATCCCCCGATGTGTGTAGTTTGAACATGGATCCTGTGTTTTGGGTGCACATTCGTAATTCGATTCTTAGCTCATTTAAAGATGAATGTTTAGAAAATATTATCTGACAAAAGAAAATTTGTGACACATCAGGGTTAATTTATATAATTTTTCGGAGATGATCAAAAATACGAATTTTCTATTTTCGCCCATTTTTGAAAAATTATGTAAAATAACTGACAACTTATCTTATGTCAGACAATAGTTTTTGAATCTTACCATATAAATAAGCTGAGACCAAATTATGGCTGTGCACCCACAACACAGGCTGCATGTTCAAACTATACAAACATTGGGGTTTCAGACCCCTTTTTCACAGAAACGAGATAATTAAGAAGTAGATAATATGACCACTCTACCATTCGAAGGAAAAGTCCTGATTAAGATATAAGATAAACCCACAGGCGACGAAGGTAATTTTGAGAACTATAATGAAGTTTGAGGCATTACTGAGGTCGAAAAAACAGCTGACTATTACGTTATTCTTCAACGAATGTTCATCAAAAACAACAGGTAATCGAATTGATCTAATAATAAGACTCCGAGAAACAGCTTAAAGTACCCTGCAGAGAAACACTTTAGTACTGAATCTAGTGAATTGACAACCATTATTGGTTCGACCTCAATCACTTTCATATGCAATAAAATAAATTTTTAAAATAGCGATGTCGTTGGAAATTGTATCCGCTCCACAACCTTTTCTATAGTTCCGAACTATTGAAATATTTAGTTTGGGTCTAGTCCCTTTATTGTTACTACGAAAAAAAAAAAAAATTATTCATAGCTCTAAATCACTACTCATTAATACGTTCCGACTCAATCTTTCCATAGTTCGAAACCAGCTAAAAATTCTACGCTTTTTGCACTTTTGAGTAACTTGTTTCCTGAACAAACTGTTTTTGTTTTAAAGAACACAACATTTAACATAATATTTATATTTCATTTTATTGCTCAAACATAAACAATTTCATTTTAAACGCTCCCATTTAAAGCACGGTTCACGGTACTTTTTCGAGACCGTTTCGGGATTGTACCGAACCAAAACTTGTATCGCTACCCTGCAGTCAAGCCAACTAGTTGCAAGCTACTTTACAACTAGTATATGCACCAAGCCCAAATAGTCAGCCAAATGTCATATTTCCATATAAGCAACAGTTATTTTTAATATGGCGATGTCCTACGAGATGTCAATTGTCAGATTTGTTTGAGTTTGTACATATATAATGGAAATGTACTAGTATCATACTCGTCGTAAAATACCGGTTTCATAGTTGTTCAAAATGGAAGGAAATGTACTAGTAAAATTGCAGTATAATCATACCAGTATAATACTAGTTCGAAAAAGATAAAAGAATACTAACAGGGATTAAAAAAATAAAATGCACGCATCAATACAACATTTTCATTTTTCATCATTTTAGCTGTGAAAAACCCCGGTTTAGGATTGCAAAACATAATCTATATCTTTGGAGTATTTCATAAGCTGGTTGCGAATTACAATAGCATGCAATGCAAATGATATAAACGAAAGAAATAATTATGGCTCATGTCGCTTAAACAAATACTTTGCTAATATGGATTGGACTTTTTCTGAGTAGTATCAACCAGAATATTATAGTTGGAGACTAGTATGTTTACTGACTAGTTTGATATTTCACTGCAGGTTAGTTAATGAATTGCCTGCAGGGTATTAGTCGTTTCTCATTTGCTTTATTTCAGTTATACAAACACAGGAATCAAGAGCTTCCCAACAAAATTTTAAACGACAGCTACGATGACTCCATGTCCTAATGGCTAAACGACAGGACACTTTCAAAATAATTGCTAGCACAGATTAGAGTTTCCGAACTAAAAAATTTCATAGGTACCTACGCACAATAATAAATATCCTAGCTAAAGCCCAGTAAAAACCGAAAAGTTTATTAAATAGCATATTGTGAAATACATCCCTTATTTGTAAAAAGTAAGAATATAAATTGAAATAGCAATAAGCCTATATATTTAGCCAAGTCATAAATGTTTTTTTAAAGTTCGACAGATGATGTATGTTTTGTGAAAGAGTTTACAGAGTTTTTTCTGCATAAAAAGCTAAAACAAATTTCGTTTCCAAGTATGTGTACGAGTATAAGGTTTAGACATTGGCTTTGTAAAACAGCGTTCTTTTCAAAAAATCAAGCTTATCTATTGTATCAACTAGTTGACTTTCCAAAATGAATATTAAAAATGAAAAGTGTTCATTTGAAAATGAATGTATTTGTGTTTATAGCGCAATCAAACTCTTAACGAATGCACTAAATCTAAATCTTCATTCATCAAAAAACTGCTATATGATAGAAAAAAAAGGAAAAAAGGATTCAATTAACAACTAACATGAGAGGGAGGTTCACCAAGAGCACCAGCTGTGAGATCGACCTGAAATTAATGTTTACAATTTTTTTTTTCTAAACTTTTACAGTATTAGAATTATGGATACGAAATGAATTATTTCAAAGAGCAGTAGGTACTAATGTAAGTATTCAGCGTGTAATTAGTGATTGGTACAAGAAAAAAATCTAGTTACTAGTGGAGTTGACTTTGGAGTCGGTGGAGTGTTCTAGATACTTTTGTGTATTTTAAAGTTTACAAAAACTTATTGGTGTTCAAAGTAAAGTCTGAGTCATGTGATTTTTTTTACTGATTGTGGGAAAAAATTGTATTTAAATTTGTGTGACATAAAACTAACTAGATGATGTGATGTAGTGTAAAGGCTTGAGTAGTGAGGAACATTACGAAAATTATGGTGCTTTGCTTTTGATATTTTAGTGGACTATTTTATTTGTAGATATTTTTTAATTGGACTTAATAAGATTAATCATTTCTAGTCGTACGAAAATGGTGTACATATATGTATTAGATCCACATTAAAATGAAACTGCATATCGGAGGTGCACAGCGTTGGGTTTTCCAATATCAAAGCTACAGTTGCTCACAGTCCAAATGAGCCACCATAAAAATTGCAATCTTCAGCAAGAATTACTTTTAAATAATTTCTTATGAAAGTGTTCTCAAAAATACAATAGAAATACTGCAATATTAAGGCTAAGAACTTTGAGGAAAATCCAGAACAACTCGACGAAATTTCTTCAAAATTTTTAACTTTTTACCAAAGAATTTTTGGATTTTTTTTTTTAAGCATACAGTTTTGTAGCTCATCCAAACTTATTTTGCTAAAATAATAACCTGATTTTTGGCAATTTTTTTTCGAGCCGACCTGTGCATTTTCTTTCATATAATAAGAGCTGCGCTAATAAATTTGTCTTACCTCTTCCTCCCAATCTTCTTCTTCGTTACGGAAGCAGGGGGTGAGACGACCTAGAAGGTTTCACTAGTCACACCAAATCGCTCCCACGACAGAGGTATGTACCGCAAGGGAGTACCGGGTTCATATCCGGCGAAGGACTGTCACTTCCGACCAAACTCTCCAAAGATCTCGAGGAGTATTTTTGTCGCTTAAAAACAAAAACAACAATCTGTATGTTGCTTCTAATTTTTTCTACAAATTGGCGAGACAGGTTTTTGCCGACTCCGAACGGCATTTGCAAAGGCGATGCATTTTTGCTGAGAAGCCTTCCATGGCAGAAAAATACTTGGAGAGTTTACCAAACCAAGGGCCGACCCCGTTTTCAAAAAAAAAACTTTCTCAAACCACTTCTGTTGTTACCTGTCGTAGCAATACTACCGCCACATCGCGGTGGCCGCCATTTTATTTGAATAGAAAAGGATATTTAAGAGACATTCGCTAGATCAGACAAATTTTGGCTTGTTCTGTTAACCATTAGGCTACTAGAATCAATGAATGACAAGCTGGGAATAGCGTTGTGCCGATGCAAGTTAGTGCTTGTAAGCACTGGCTATTTTACTGAAGTGTCGAGCAAATTTTTTCTATTTCCCCATGAGCCCGGACTTTTAAGCAGCATCGTATTTTTCTGAAAATTAAGTCTAAAAAAGTTTGAGTATTCTTTTCTAAGTTATTAAGCTTCTATGAAATCTACAAGGTTTTTAAGGAAAAATCTTACTCCACAAGTGGGGTCCACATCTACGAACAAGGTAATAGGTTAGTAGGGAGAGAAAATGTCGAAAATTCATTTAAAATTGGAAAACTTTTTGATGGGCATAAATTTCGTTTTCGAAAATATATATATATAGATAAAGGGTGTTTTTTAGGGGTATAGAACTTCGAATTGAAATAAAACACAACAAAATCGTTTTAAGGTCCATCAATTTGGCTTTATTTGAAGGAGAATTTTATGCCATTAATGTTTAAATATGATTTCGGGCATGTGGCCGCCGCGGCTGGCTCGAATAAAGCCAATTCTACAGGTCCAATTTTCAACCACTTTTTCGAGCATATGGGGCCGTATGTCGGCAATAACGCCACGAATGTTGGCTTCCAATTCCCCTAACGTTTCTGGTTTGTTGGTGTAGACGAGCGACTTCACATATCCCCAAAGAAAATAATCCAATGGTGTCAAATCACACGACCTTGGTGGCCAATTGACAGGTCCATTCCGCGAAATTATACGCTCATCGAATGTTTCCTTCAATAAATCGATTGTGACGTGCGCTGTGTGGCATGTAGCGCCGTCTTGTTGGAACCACAACTCATCCACATTCATGCCATCCAATTCGGGAACAAAATAGTCGGTTATCATGGCTCTATACCGGTCTCCATTAACGGTAGCTGCCTCTCCAGCATTATTGCGGAAGAAGTATGGCCCAATGACTCCACCAGCCCATAGAGCACACCAAACAGTCAGTTTTTGTGGATGTAATGGCGTTTCAAGGGTCTCATGTGGATTCTCTTCACTCCAAATGCGGCAATTTTGCTTGTTGACGTAGCCATTCAACCAAAAATGAGCCTCATCACTGAACAAAATTTTGCGATGAAAATCAGCATCGAAATCAATCTCATTTTCGGCCCATACACCAAAATCACGACGCATTGCATGGTCTCGCGGCTTTAATTCTTGCACAAGCTGGATCTTGTAAGGTCGCAAGCCAAGATCTTTGCGCAAAATCTTCCATAAAGTTGATGGACAAAGCTCCAATTGCTGTGCACGGTGGCGAATCGATTCATTCGGGTCCTCTTCAACACTTTGCTCTACAGCGGCAATTGTTTCTTCGGTGCGCACTGTTCGACGTCTCTGCGGATGCGTATTATCACATAGAGTAAACGTAGTGCGAAAACGATCCATGGTTAACCGAATTAATTGCTCTGATGGACGATTATGTCGACCATAAAATGGACGGAGCTCACGGTAAACTTCGCGAACTGAACCATTATTTTCGAAATAAATTTGCACGATTTGCAAGCGTTGTTCTTTTGTCAACCTGTTCATGATGAAATGGCAAACCAAACTGAACATAAATGACATTAGAGTTGCCAGATTTGACCACAAAATGCCAGTTTTATCTCTATTCGAAAAACAAACCTGTAAAAAAAACACCCGTTATATATTGTATACCAAAATAATAAAACCACACGAAACTGAGAGATTATTGTAATTTTATTTATACTTATAAGGGTGGGTTGAAAGAAAAAAAACATTTTTCTGATCGTCTACTTTATATACAAATGTAAATACAATTTAAAAAATTGTTTTCCCAACATTTTGCGCTGGCCGAATGTATTTTTGATTGAACAATTGACACAGTTTTTAAATGTTACTTAAAATATGTTTTTCACTCAAAAATTAATGGAATTTCAGTTGGAATTTGGAAAAACAAAATAACTTTTCTTTTTGCAACTTAAATAAACAATTAAAAAATTTAAATGCACTTTCTTTTATATTACGAATAAAAGTACATTCGGAAATTTTTACAAGTTTTTTTACTATTTCGAAAGTATTCATGACTGAAAGTATTCATTACCTTAATGTCATGTTTTTTATTAGTTACTAAATTTTTTTTTATATAGAAAGGGAATGGCGGCCGCCGTGGTGTGAAGGTAGTGTTGCCGGCCTATCACACCGAAGGTCCATGGTTCGAGCCCTGGTACAGGTAACATCAAAAGTGATTTGAAAAAAGTTTTTCAAAACGGGGTCGCCCCTCGGCAGTGGTTTGGCAAACTCTCCGAGTGTATTTCTGCCATGACAGGCTTCTCAGCAAAAATTCGTCTCCTTTGTAGATGCCGTTCGGAGTCGGCAAAAAACTGTAGGTCCCACCAATTTGTAGGGAAAATTCAAATCGGCACACCACAAATTGGAAGAGAAGCTTGGCGCAAAAATCTCTTAGGAGGTTTATGATGATATACCTGTTGTATATCGCGCCATAGAGAGAGAGAGAAAGGGAATATTTAGAGAAAACCACCACAACTTTTTCTACAGATTCATCTTGGAAGCTGGAAACAGCTCAATTGAATTCTTGGCTAAAAAAACAAAGAGCACATTCGGAGTGTCAAAAATAGATATACGAGTATAAAGAAATCCATCATTAGCAATGATAATGTTGAGGAATGTCGTTGCTTGCGTAATGGGCTAGTAAAAATTAATAGAAATAAAATTTTAGCTGACAAAAACACATGGTACAGGTAACTGAATGGTTGGCAGATCGTGCCAAAAATTACACCTAACGAAGAAGTCTAGTAGCTTCCGAAATTGGTTTATAAGAAAAGCCATAAAGATTGTATCTAAATTTAATTCTTCATTTTTTCTTTGCTATTCAAACAAAACTTTTATTAAGTTCAGTAAACCAGCTTAATCACGAAAATCAACATATCCTCCAAAATTGAAAACAGAAAGTTGCAAAGGTTTTAGATAACTCCGCTGTGCATCATCGATTGAGATATACATGACTCTGTTCCAAGTTCAACGATCACTTTTTTCAAATTAACATGTAATAATTTACTACATAAACCCTAAACCGAAATGTTTGGACATGAATTGCAACAAAAACTTGTTATTACAGTGAATGTTTAATAATGAAAATATAAACTATATACATACATATATTCATGGACAAAGCACGTTCAACAAGAGAGTGCATGGAGGTTTGGTAACTGGTCTATTATTATAGGGAACTCAATTTATAAAGGAATACTGAAAATGGGCAGGTAGTTTGCTATGACAGTTGGGAGCGACCCACTTTCATATGCGACAGTCCCATCATTTTAGTTGAGTCATCTAATACAATTTGTGTTTGAAGACCAACATTTGTAATAAGATTTTCAGATTTTGTCTGAGGGTAGTCCAATTGATTTTTAAATTTCTCGAACTTCAACTTTTTATTAATTCAGACTATCCAACAAATATTGCTGCAAATATTTTTTTTAATATAAATTCTTCAGATCAAGTTTGCAGTAAAATTAAAATAAGAAGTTGTTTGTTTCTTCTCTAAGCTGTTAAATGTCTTCTAAACTATAATTTTGCCTCTCTTGTTGAACAGCCATACATCATATTATTATATAGGGTTATTTAGACAAAAAAATATTCTTTTTCATTTACTGTCTATTTCGGCTATGGATGATCTCCAAGAATGTGGGAGACACAATTTAACATAAAGTAGTTAGTTTGCGTTCTTTTTGGAATAAACGAAGACCAGAACATCCTAAGAATAACGAATTAGAGTTGAAACATGAACATTTTTCTCTGTTACCTAATCAATATGAACATAATTTGATTTCATACTAATACTATTTATTTCATGTCACATAAATATGTATATATATGTGAGTATGTAACATAAAGATGTAAGTATGTAGTCTTTGGTGTTTTTTTTGTTGTAATAAATTTTGTTTTGTTGTTTTTTTTTACTACAAATTTACTCACTTTTCCATTTTCTTGTACTTTGGTTTCGCGTATGGAGTATGTGTCCGCCAAAAGTGCCTGCAAAGGTTCAGTTTGGAATTCATGCGGTGAGTCATCAATAAATTTCCCAAAACAAGAGAACATGTATGTATGTATGTATGTTAGACAGACATAGACAAGTAAAGAGTTATGTAGTAGAGGAGATGGTGTTTGACACAATCATATAAAACGTCACAAAGTGTTTTGTTATTAAGTGTAAGTAAGCTTTTGTAAAGTGTGGAACGTGTAAAAAGTTTGAAGCATATCTAAAAGTATAGTAAAATACATTAAAACTATTTGTGTTTCTAAGAAAAAATTAGAAAATTCAGACAGCACTACACTCTAGTACACACTATATAAATCCACCACATCCAAAATAATCACCAACATTATTATTTTTAATTTCCTAAGCAAAACACACATCGAAACAAACATATTAGCTTAGAATTTCAATGTATAAAATTATAATTTTACTTCAACCGCCCTTAAGAGAGATAAGAAAAATGGATAGCAGTTCAAAACAGACCTGTTAAATTTGATTAGTAATTAATAATCAATTATATAGACGGCTTTTTGTAATTGGTAATGATTATTTTAACCGTTTTTCAAGAAAAGCCAATTATTAATTGATTACGATTAGAAGAAATAAATAAATCAAAAGAAATCAAATATAATCAAAAAAATCAAAAGTAATCAAAAAAATCAAAAATTATCAAAAATAATCAAAAAAAAAAAAGTTGTTTTGATTACCTTTGATTATTTTTGATTTTTTTTCAGTATCATTGATGTGGATATTTATGTGATTTTACAACAATACTGACAAAAATCAAAAATAATTAAAAAAATCAAAAAGAATCAAACGTAATCAAAACAATTTGGTTTTACTTATTTTTGATTTTTTAATAATCATAAAAATCATAATTTTTTTTGACTTTTAATTAACTAGAAAATAATCATTAAAAATTCAAAGTTATGGTAATCAATCATCTCAAGAAAATAATTAATCAAACCGATAATCAAATCTCAAGAAAATAATTAATCAAACCGGTAATCATTACGATCAATAGTCATTATTTAACAGGTCTGTCGCAAAAGATCTCTTCACATTCATTCGATTGAAAGTTATGCTATTTTTTTCAGCAAAAGTAATCGACTAGGTTTTTGCTGGATGCCGATTATTAAATGTCGAAACTAACGTTTGATTTAGATTTCTGACTCCGATTTCGGGTGCGGTTGTTTAGGATTGTCGCTATAATTTGTCAGACTAGACTATTGTACCTTGACCTTTTGACAGTTATAAAAAACTATCATTTGTCATAGTTCTTTTAAATTAGCCTTACGTGGGTCCAATTTTGTCGAAGTAAATTTTAATAATAGCATCCTGTTACGATTTTAGTTCTGATTCCGTGAAGTTTTAAAAGTAAGTTTTTGCATCTAGTAAACTAACTTTCCTAATATTGCTAGTATTGTCTACATTTGGATAAAATGCGACTAACTAGATAATACATTTTCAAAAAAAAAAAATTTTATCGTTTTTATTTTTTAGCTATTTTTTTTAATTAATTATCACTAAAGAAAATTTAAAGCTAATAGACATAGCTTTTCCTATATATTCATTTCGGAACTAGCTAAACTTCTTCATCAGAGTAATTTTGGCACGTTCTGTTAACCATTGAGTTATCAGAACAATGTTTTTTGTTGTAAGATAAATTCCTATTTCGAATTGATGATAAATTTGTTTAATGTGCTTTGTGAATGTTCGGTTTGTTTTTGTTTTTTATTTGTTTTATTATTATTTTTTTTTAACGGCTTAGTAGTCTCTGAAAATTTTTAAGGATAAGTTTAAATAAATTTTTTTTAGTTTTCTTGTGAAACTATAACCTCGGATTTCAAAAATCATATAGTTGTTTGGATTATAATCGGGAATCGGACCTTATAATTTTCTAGTTATTATGTCAGGACTATTTCATTAGTTGAAAGCAAAGTAAAACACTCGAAATGGATTGATTTCGTATCGCTAGATCCCTGTGCACATTTTTCTATTCAAAAAAAAAAAAGCAAATCTTAATATATTTTCAAAAGGTCGCAGAAAAAATGGGACATAGCAAAAAAGAACGGCCCCCGTTAAAATTTCTCTTCTCATTCACGTGCCTTAATATAATAACCAATTTAAACGAAAAAGCAAATGGGAAATTTCAATGCATTTTATTTAGATACTAAACAAATGATATGCACCTACTCTAAAATGTGCCGAAGCATTTATCTTGAAAATACGAGTATGTATGTGCGGATGAGTTGCTGAACCTCAGTTGCTCTGCATAAGTACAAAGTCATATGTTCCTAAACTCATTCGGAGCATTTACACTCAATACCCAGCAAACATTTGAGAGTGTCAGAAAGGAGTCATATTTTGAAGCTCTTATTTTCATAAGAGTCATATATGATACGAATTGGGGTCATAAAGAACTCACTAACGGCACTAGTTGAACTCCAAATACTCTTATTCTCTGTTCTGAACTTTTTTAGCATTTAAATGACATTTACACCAAAATTGGCAGAGCATGAATGAGGTTTTGTCTGGTAAAGTTTTGTCAATCTATATTTGGGAGCAAATCCTCGAATACTGAAGCCTAATTAAACAAAAGTTCTAAAACACTTCAACTCTTAAATTGCAGAAAATTCAAAATAGTATGTAGCAATCAATTATCAGCAACATTAAAGGCAATATCTATCAAAAATATATCCCAGCAAGCATTTTCGTAAATGTAATCAAAATTATCTTATAGTAAACTTCATATAATAACAGGCCATATACATATAAGCGTTTTAAGTAAAGTATTACTTTATGTGAAGGTTTTTAGCAAACTTTACTTACACCATACAGCAAACCAATTTTTAGAAAACATTTAATTTTGTTATTTTTTTTTAATTTTAAAAGTTAAATGTAAATGTTTGCAAAAAATCCCGGAACAAAATATTTTTCTGTTTTTCTTTTTAATATAAAAAGTTTGACATTCATTTACATGAGAATGGTTTTGAAATAGCAAAAGTCATAGCTGCATCTTAAGCACTTTCCAAATTGTTTAACCATTGGTCCAAATTGAGCATTCAAGGTATGCTTGAAAAACACAATTTATTTTATTGCAACTAAAAGTGTAAAAGTATAGTTTAACTAAATGTTTAGAAAAACATTTGTGAAAAGCTTTCTAGGAAAATGTTTATAAGTTTAAATTCATAAGCTTTTAATCAACGTGAAGTTTCGACTATACAAGGCGTACTGTCAAATATTTTTTAAGCGTAAAATCAGCGTTTGATTAGCTTAATTTTTATTTCTATAATCTTTTTAATAATTTGCTTCACTTTTATTTTGCTTACTGGGATGTTGTTAACAAATATATAAAGACATGTTTATTTAAAAATTCCTTAAACAATAACCTTTTGTTCCAAAGTTCCCTGTCATGTGGCTTTTAATGTTTTAACACATCGGAGTCATTAAAGATTTCTATACGTTCTAATTGCTGTGGCTCATATTTTTTTAGTCTATGGGACTTATTGCGGGCTCTTAAATTATGAGTGCATCAAAAATATACAAGGGGGTACTTATTTACACATATTAGTAAATACATGTCTATCCACATCTATAAATAAAAAGAAGAATAGCAATTGGTTTTTTTTTATATTTTTTTGTATATTAACAATTTTTGTTGACTTTCGGCCTGTACATTTTCAAGTATTCATGACGCGAGTTCAAGGCCAAGAATAATAATTTTTCACTTTTTGAATTTTTATAAAAATTATTATTGTTTTTATCTTTTTTTAATAATAATTTTTAATTAATTATTAAAAGTTTTAATTGAATAGAGTAGGAAAAATGTTTTGAGACAACAAAAATAATTTTCATAAATTCAAAAAGTGAGTGAGCTCGTTTCATGAACACTTAAAGAATGGTAATGTCATTGTAAAAAGCTTTATAAGCCAATTTTATTTTTTATGAATATGGGTGTTAATATATATTCAAAGTAATACATATACTTCTAGCGGTATATGTGTCATATATGGATGTACTGTGTGCGTGTTAGTCAATGTGTATTTTAGTTAGTCATTATTTTATGGATTAATTGTGTTTGTTATACAATGGCAGCGCTCCAAAAAGGTTTATGCCCACACAAACATTCGCACCCACACCCACATACATTTGTGTATTTATTACACTTACATGTGTTGAATGAGATGTTAAACTATTATACGATGGTGAAGTCTTCTCAATTGTTATAAGCTTGCACTTAATATAATTAAGTATTATAACAGCAACATTTACAGGGAGTGAAGGGCAGATAGCAATAGTATTGACGTCAAAATTTACAGTAAGTTAATATGGTTGTATTTATTTATTTTTTTTTTTTTTTGAGGAAAAAGAAACAGTAAAGTAGAGAGAATAGAATTTCATTTAAGTTGTGAAAGGTTTAATAAAAATAATTTGTAAAGTAACTGTAATACTTTAGTGTAAGTAAATGAAAAAGAGACTTCGGCAGTTACAAAAACCACAACAGAAACGTATTAAAGTATGAAGTATGAAAGCAGCAAATGGAAAAAAACGAGAAGGCATAGACTGCAGCATATATACATATATATTATATCAGTACTGTTAAACAATGATTACTAATCGTAATGGTTACCGGTTTGATTAATTATTTTCTTGAGAATCCATTTAATGATTGATTGCCATTACTTTCAATTTTTAATGACCATTTTCCAATTAATTAAAAATAAAATCAGGATTTTTTAAGATCATTAAAAAAATATAAGAAAATACAAAATAATCAAAAAGTTGTATTGATTTCTTTTGATAATGCTTTTTTATACCAACAATTTTGATAGTTCTATTTTTTTTTTGATTATTTTCGACATTGTCGTAGAATCACATACATATACACATCAACAATACTGAAAAAAAGTATCAAAAAACAAAATTAAAAGTTAGCAAAACAACTTTTTTGATTATTTTTGATTGTTTTCAATAATCGTAAAAAATCATGATTACTTTTTGATTTTTTCTGATCGTAATCAATTAATAATTGCCTTTTCTTGAAAAATAATTAAAATAACTATTACCAATTAAGAAAGCCGTCGAATAAAGTGATTACTAATTACTAATCATATTTAACAGGTCTGATTAAAATAAGTCTGAAAAGTTCTATTGCCACAACGGGGCCTAAGGGGGCCTAAGGTATTTACTTATAAATAATATAATGCTGAAAATCTATTGCGAGTGCAAGGTCATTCTATATCACAAGCCGCTTCGAAAGTACAGTGTTACAGAATTTGTTACTTATGCTATGTTAGGGCGTTTTAGATAAAAAGTGTATAGTAGAATAATCTGATAGGGTGCACTCCAAAGGAATTTTTAGGTTAAGTGCTTTCCAAACAGATGTCGCGATAGGGTGATCTTCCACTATATCAGATATATAGTCATAACAGCAAGAACTCCTTAAACCAAGTGTGTCATTAGCAATACTCGATATACAACTAAGTTCTTAAGCTTCTTAACCCATTAACACCCCACTAGTAACCCATTCATGACCTATTTTTTTTTTTAATTTTGCAAACCAATATTTTGCGACAGAAATCTCATATCTACTCTGAAAAAGTAAACGTGTAGCGCCAGTTTAAACAAATTCTTTACATCAAAGTCATTTAAGTTGCCTTCGTGAACCGGGTAATAGAATGTAAACTGTGATATTTCCTAACTCTAAAAAATTCAAAGAAATACGCTGACAATAAAACAGAAAGTTTATAAACAGCGAGAGTAAAAATTTAGACACATAAAAGTATTTTTGAAACACCTAGTCGTGTTAACAAACTTACACAGCTAATTACAAATGTAGGACGAGACATTTAGATAATGACACAATTGAAAATTCACTGCCAGAAGATACGACATTTACTAATGCATTTTTTTTTCTTCTCAGTCATTAAAAAAAAAGAAAAAAAGTAGAAAAAGGTAAATTTGTGGCTTAAGCTACGCGTTCCAAATTTTTTTGTTCAGTGTACTCAAAACAAAAATAATTACAATAAGCAACAATTACAGGGTAATTGTAGAGGTCAGGCATGGACAGCGAAAATATAAGCTCTTGTAGCGGATAGTAGTAAAATATACGGGATTTATAAAATACTTGCTGTAGTATAACCCAGTGAGAGAGAGTTTTCCGTTATTAATACCTTTCGTCCAAAGTACGCTATAATTCAATATATATAAATACATTTTTTATTTGTGTAGTATACTCTTAGGGGTGTTAGTCAATTTTAGTTTTCGTAACATACTTATAGGAGTTCTTCCCGTTTGGTTGGAAGTGGACTAGTTCTTTCGTACCCGTTCCGACATAAATGGGTACAATTGGTATCTCCACAGGAAATGCTCAAACAAATGTGAAGAGTCCAGTCCATAGTCGAAACTGGCATTAGTCGCATTCTCCTTTGCGACTCATCCTGGACGCATCGTAGACTAATAAAAATTTTTGAAGGCTGATAACATTAAAAGATGTTTTAGCAGAGCTTTCAATACCAGTACAAGATAATTATGTTACGAAGGTAAGAGGAAAAAAATTAAAGAAAAATAATTAACTTTTTTACTTCACGAATGAAAACGCCGAATTTTTAACTATTTGTTTTTGTTTTTTTAATTTTCAGCCATTTTCCAATAGGTATGTTTCGTTTTTAAAATACTAATGTATTTTGCAGAAAAATATTTTTATTTATTTATTTTAGTTGTTCTGCAATAAAATTGAGGTTTTCTGAGATAGAGTTAGAATACCTGAAGTGCGATTGAAACATCTGAAACATCTGAAATACAATTCTTTTTTTTTCTTATATTCATTTAAGCTGTTCTCGAATAAAATTCAGCTGAAATATCTGACAAACAATTGAGGTTTTCTCAAAAACATTTACCTATTTCGGAACCACATTTGAGATATTCAGAAATAAAATATACGCTACCTGAAACACAGTTCGAATACCTGAAGTACAATTGAGGTTTTCCAAAAAACATTTGACTTTTCTTATAAACTTTTGATCTTTTTTTGAAACAAAACACAGGTTAAGTGAAAAACAGAGATAATAACTGAAATGCAATTAAATTCGTCTGAAATACATTTAATCTTTACACACAAATATGTTTGGCGAATCTGAAATACTTTTGACTTTTCTAAAATATTTGAAAAATCTGAAAAAATGTGTCTTCTCTTAAATATTTTTCTACTTTTCTGAAATAAAATTCGTGTTCTGTTAAATATAATTGGAATATCTGAATTACAACTGACCTGTTCTGAAATACATTTGTTCTTTGCTGAAAAATAGTTTGAAAAGGTATATTTTAGAGGATTGCACTGGGAACAAATGTCTATCTTGAATTAATCTTACGTTGTCTGTATGGTTTGTAAAGGCTAGGGCCGTCATTATCTAAATACCTTAAGCCACAAACCTAACTACAATCATCCTCATCATCATCATTTTGGTTAGTACATAGAGGTTAGTAAAAGCTGGATTAGTACATTTGGAACAAATTCACAGAAAACTTAATTATATATTTATGTTAGTATTAACAGTAAACACCCACAATGCTTTAGTATATAGACACAAATACAATGCGTTCTTCAATGATGTCACAACTTCAGTCACAAACACATATTGAGAATATGTCAAATCCTGCTTTTGCAAATACATATATAAATCTACATTACAGCACAGATAACAACATATATTATGATTTCATAGGATTCAAGGGTATAATTAAAATACTTTTTTGTTTTATGTCATTTCAGATTTTACTACCTTGTCTGTATTGTTATTACTGCTTATCCTACATTTGAACGATATCGTTCGTTTTGCTTTAGTTAGAGCATTCTTTGATATTCGGAAGAAGATTTGCAGTAGAAAAAAGTAGTATGTAGTAGTAGCAGTAGAAGTAGAGTTGTTTGGTAGTAGAGTTGGTATATAGGTAAAAGTTGTTTTAATAGTAGTTTATTTTTAATATTTTTTAAAATTTATTTTGTTGTAATAGTTGTTGTTTGTTATTTTTATCATTAAAAAATAACAACATTGTAGTAATAGTCGTTAAATGTAGTAAGAGCGATTTGAGCAGCAACGCAGCAGCAGAACAAATACAATAAAGGTTGGATGACAAAAGTATGTTTTAAGTTTTTAAAAAGTATTGTAGCGCTTAAACTAAATACATATGTATGTAACTAAAAATTTAATAAACAAGATTTAAGTAAAAAGGGCAAACTGAAAATCCGTGTATGAATTTAAGAACAACAACTTCGAAGAATTTTTTTCTGTCTTTAATGTTACAGTAAAAGATAATTTTTGGCGCGAAATAATTCCTATCGACTGAAAGACGCAGAGCCATATAGTAATTGCTTCACATATTTTGGATTGGCATTTTCTGAACGAAATGGCATTTCGGACGCAATCTGTATAAAACGAACGTGAAAACTACAGAGAAATAGAAAAATTTAATTAGGCGCCTGAAAGTATGCAACATATTTTAAGGCTTCATTGCATTTACTTTTTTTTTGCTAACGAATGCTTGCTTCCCAATATGAAAAGGTTTCATAGCTATAAAAAGTAAGCGAAGTGGTAAAACTTGCAGAGAAATATACGAAAGAACTGATCGATTCCTATAATCAAGTGTGCCGTACCATTGGGTGGGTGTGGCACCTCCCATACAAATGAGATTTTCCGTACTGCATATCTCCAGAAGTATTCATGGCAGATATTGAAAGTTGGTAAGGAGTTAAATGAAATCAGAAAGAAGGGAGGAAGGGAGAAGTGGGCGTGGTACCTCCCCATAGATTTTCCGTACTGCATATCTCTGAAAGTAGTTATGGTGGAATGTTAAAAATGGTTACGGAGTTAAACGAGACCTCTAAATCTTGAGAAAATTGGGGAGGAAGGGAGAAGTGTGTGTGTCAACTCCCATACAAATGAAACTTTACATAGTGCCTATCTTAGAAAATATGCATGGTAGATTGTTGAAATGTCGCTCACAGTAATATAATAATATTACTAATAATATAATCTCTACCACCTAAAGAAAACAGGTCGGTATGGGGGAACAGGACGCGTGACCCCTTTTGGTATGATCTAAATTTATATTACTCCGCAACTATTTCTACGAAACAAACAAAAAAGTGGATAAAAATAGCGTAATTCTGTTCGAACAGGTTCACTTTTCAACCAGATCTGAGAGAATACATACTTTTAGGGGCTAATTGTTTTTCATACACATTTAATAAATCTACGTTTCAGGAGAAAAACTTTATGATGGTGTTGGAATCCGTGGTAAAAATTACAGAAAGGGTTAGCCATGCATATACGTATGTACTCTAGCAACTTATTCCTCTCCAACATGTAAAGATTAAAATGTTGACTCTATGGATCTGCGTCTGTCGGCCAGAGTTGGAACTATTCCACCCACGGCATTGACTTGAAATTATTGCAGAGTATATTTCAATGCTACATTGTTTCTACTTTATTTATACTTAAAAATAATGTTGTCTTAATACCTTCAACGTAGAGACAAACTAAACAACAACAAGGAATTTTCCTTTTTATTTATATTCTAAATATAGTACGCAATTCAAATACACTCATAAAATTTGCTTATTATTAACAAACAAAAATTCAAAGTTTAAAGTTAATTTACATAAGTAAAACCAAGGAACAACAGTATGGGGCAGTAACTTTCAATAATAAAAATTGAAGAGAAATTAGAAACATGTGGCAACATTAACAAAGTTGTATTTTAGCACTTACCTCTGCGTCGGGTTGGGAGCGATCCGAATCGTCGTTGTCTAAATTTTGATTCTCCAGATGCTCCTCCTCAGTTTGTGGCATTTGTTGTAGCTCTTCTTTGGATTTGAAATCTAAATGTCTGATATAAATGGGTATCAAAAGACCTAAGATAACCTGAGAAGGGCGAAATAGATATAGCAGGTGCTTTTAAAAAGTTATCAAAGCTTATTATAGCGGTATTTGGGTACAATTTTATCCCAATTAATCTATTTAAATTTTTTTTTTTTTTAATTTTAGTTAAAAAAACATACAAAATCTACACCAAAAAATATAAATATATAATGCAGTTACCTTAAAATTTGTATTTTTACGCGTTCGCAAGCCGCCCATCCACAAATCGGCCAATATCACTTGACTGCTTGGGTGCGCTAAAAGTGCACGATGATTGGCGGCTACCGCCAACGAAAGGCAACTTTGGTTCGACCATGAATGCAATTCACAAGTCAGCAGTCGTTGAGCCTTCTCACCATCTGTGCGGTAACTGAAATCTAGCAATTTGATGCCTTTACAAGAACAAAATAAAAAGAGGAAAATATGAACACATACAAAAAACTTCAATGATTGAGTACTTTTAGAGAAAAACTGAATAAAAGGAAATCTATTGATGACAATAATGGCGTATTCCTTGAGAATTTTAATGTGAGGCTCGGTTTAGAGGTTATAAATTCAAGTGTCAGCCACTGCAATTGGTTAGTTACCATACTGTGAGAGCCTTTTATCAACAGTCAATTGCTCTTCTGGTTTTTCACCTAAGGAAATATCTGCTAACTAAGCGCTTCCTCCAACAATAGATACTTAGGTGCAGGCAAAGTGCGCTTTACAATGAACGCACTTGTTAAGGGACGAATAAAAGTTCGTTCAGTGGGGTGAGTAAGTGGTAATATGATCAAATCTAAACTTTTTGGCCCTTCACCTAATATGATATTATTAGCTATTTCAAAACCGAGAATTAAACATGTCGATACCTAAATCTCAGACGATGGAAAAACAATCCCCACCTCCCGACTATGATGAAGAGATGATGGAAATAAAAAAAAATTTATAAATGCGCGATATACAACAGCTATATCATCATAAACCTTCTAAGAGATTTTTGCGCCGATTGCTTCTACTAATTTTTTAATTTTTTTCCTACAAATTGCTAGGACCTACAGTTTTTTGCCGACTCCGAACGGCATCTACAAAGGAGATGAATCTTTGCTGAGAAGCCTTCCATGGCAGAAATACACTCGGAGAGTTTGCCAAACCCCTGCCGAGGGGCGACCCCGCTTTGAAAACACTTTTTCAACCCACTTTTGATGTTACCTGCCCCAGGACTCGAACCTTGGACCTACGGTGTGGTACGCCGGCAACACTACCGCCACACCACGGTGACCGCCGTGGAAAAAACTTCCACAGAAATAATAAAGGAAGGAATTGCCTTAAAAATTTAGGCGATTGCTTCACTATAGCGGGGAGTAATAGGGGCGATTGTATATATCATACCAATAGAGTTTTCAAAGATACGTTGGAAGTAATTTTAGGGATTGCGGCATGTATTCCTAACAATTAGACATAATTTCTGTAGAGTTGACTAGATGGCCTTTATATGGGATCAAGCTAGCGCCAATAGTTATATGCAGTGAACTACTCTAGAATTTTTTTTTTTTTTTCTTTAATCCAGCATAAAGCTTCCTGCGATTATTTCAAAATATTCCACTTCTGAATTATGCGAAAGCACATGCATTAGCACCAAGTTACACCACTTCTGTTACTCCCCACATACCAAGAGTAACACTCTGCCAAAGTCAAATAATCCAAACTAAACCAATAAAATTCACCGCCATATACAGACTGCACAATTCATTTCTTCATACCCTTATTTTCGAATTCCTTTGCATATGCGCGCAATTCATCATAAATTTCCGTATCTAAATCATCCTCTGCGGCCTCATGCGCCATAGCCTTGTAGAGTTTGCATGCAACCAACGATTTTGCTAACGCCTCCTCGCCATGCGTCCACATAAGCAAAGCCATTTGTTGGCGCTTCGTGAGCACAGCCCAAATCTAAAATGAAAGATGCAAAGAATCATAGTGGTTAAAAGTAGTTCAACATAAGAAGGTATACGTATATAAGTTTGTGGACAAAAGCTATTTTCAAACTTTGCAAGCGACGCAAGTGGTTTTTGTCTGCTGTGGTGATGCGCAAATTGGAATTTCCTTCACTACCATTCTATCCCTATACACTCTATATACGGTGAAAATATTTTATTTTGGCATTTAATTTATGATGCTTGAAAATATTAACGTTTGAAAATTTCTACAAATTTCACGCACCTAAGCCGCTCACAAATATTTCATGTTTTCCACACCACTCCCTACAAACTATGAACAAAAGACTTACCAACAACTCATTGAAGGGAAATTCAAAGAGTGCCATTTCCGTTGTGAATGGCAGTAAGCCGGTAACTAAACTCAATGAATTTGCGCCAGCATAACGTTGATATGTTGAGGATTTGCGGTGTGCATTGGCGTAGCTATTCATTACTTTGGCGTAAATCGGACGAAATTTTCTGCGCGTATAATATGAGCTGTAGGAAATATGGATAAATTGAAAATTGTTAACAATGACGTAATATAAGAGAGTGGAAGAAAATTAAGAGAAAGGAAAAATTTTAATTTTAAGGAATAGATATGATGGCCAATCTCATTTTTGTTCCCTTACGCTAAGATTCAATTTATTTCAATTTCCATCGGTCAGAAATGAGCAAAACATATTTTCAGCTCTCTTGAAAGTTTTAAATGGCAGTAGCACTTTTCTAAACGAAAGACGATATAAATGATACCAATACGAAAGAAAATAAATTGACAAAATCGTTTAAACGAAGCACGTCTAATCAATAAGAGGTCAGCTTCCCACACCTCTACTAGAAAAAAAGGTCAAATACATGGAAGAGCAAATACATTCATTTCAACTGTTTACTCACATAACTATTTATTTAGGGCATTTAAAAGCTTTTAACACAATCATTGCTTTGATTATTTGCAATGAATCGTAAATCTAAGCCCTTTTTGTATGGCTGCTAAAGTTAAAGGGTGGCTCAAATCATAATTTTTTTTTCAGCGAAGACTTCTTAAACAAGGAAACAAACTGTTAAATGTCAAGAACTAGATAAGTTAAGTAGCGGTAGAATGAAACTCAGGCTACGCGGAAGTGCTAATCTGAGTAATGACGAAAAAGATATATCAAGGAACGAAGAGCGAGCTGCGGTTTCATCGCTGCCTCGTTTGATTTTTTCCCCTTTACCTTAGTCTATATTTGTCTGTATATGTCTTACATAGAGAAAGCTACTTTATTGAAGAATTGGCGAAAACCTTCGCACACTTCGTTGAAAGTCCTGCCAAAGTGACATCTTGTTTTTGTTTTACGCGCGTTTTCATCTGACTGTCATGAGAAGGCTTCACCGACGTTTTTATTTTCTATACTTTTCTCTTTCGCTCTTCTTGAAGATTGCTTAAGCTGATCCATATCACCAATTTCTCTTCTACCTTTCTATAACTTTTATCAATTTCTCGGTTTCTCTGCATACTACCAGCTGTTTGTAGTACTTTCTCTCTCTCTCTCCCTCTCTATTTTTTAGCTTAAAAAGGTATAAGGAAAATTCCGTTTAAATGCTTACAGCCCCCACAATTTCCTTCACTTATCTTCAAGGATAAGACAACGCTTAAAGAAGTTCAAAAGTCGGATTACAAATTTTAAATATTATTTGTCAATTTGAATTCTCCGCGGCTGATGTCTATATCTTTTGCTTCAGCTGGACTGTGAAATAGTTCCAATAAAAAAGTTATATATTATAATCAACTTAAAATATTAAGGAGCCCCCTGTTTTTTTTTTCAAAAAAAAGAAAAAAAACTTGGGCTTTTTAGGGTTGTAACAAAAAGGGTAGAGAGAAAGGAAAATTTTACTGGCGCGACCAAAGGCTGAATATAGTCAACACAAATTTTGTGC
This sequence comes from Merzomyia westermanni, assembly GCA_949987695.1. NCBI lineage: Eukaryota > Metazoa > Arthropoda > Insecta > Diptera > Tephritidae > Merzomyia > Merzomyia westermanni. The sequence goes on from OX465293.1 coordinate 115,972,459, forward strand.
CAAAGGTTATTTATTTTGAATATTTAAATGCAATTCAAATCTCCAAAAAATGTTTGCTTAGGGAAAGGAAAAATTTAAAATAGTGGTTGAAGCGTGTAAAGAGTGTATCATTTTATCAGACACTTATAGGTGTAAAAGTACTACGTACACAAGCGCACACACAATTTTCGTATCTATATTTGTTTGGGACGCTTTCATTGATTCATAATTTATTACACTCAATAACAACAAAGTTTTACACTTTGAACTTTCACTTGAGGTAATCTCTAGATATGTTTACTCATAACTTAACAAGTTGTAATTTCTGCGTCTTTTGTTTATATTTCTACTTAGGATGGATGTTTTTGTTGCCCAAGTCTACCTATATGTATATATGTACATAAAAAACACTGCGGAACAAATTCAGGTTAGCAAAAATTAGGTGGATTCTGAGAGTGAGGGGTGAAAATAGAGGCTAAATTAGAAGACCCGTAACGCGGCGTTTATTTATGTTAGTTCAGCAGTCATTAAAGGACTTTTGGGTAAAGAACGCAAAGACAACTACAGGGAATCTTTGCAAACATGTTGGCAGCTTTCGATGAAATAGGGGTTAATATGTCGTACAAAATTCATCTCTTGCATCAGCATCTTGATAAACTCGCTCAACAGTTGCCAACTGAATCTAATGAGCAAGGCGAAAGTTATCACCAAACTTCGCTTCCATTTGAAATAAGGTAACTCTCTCTATCTCTATGGCGCGATATACAACAGGTATATCATCATAAACCTCCTAAGAGATTTTTGCGCCAAGCTTCTCTTCCAATTTGTGGTGTGCCGATTTGAATTTTCCCTACAAATTGGTGGGACCTACAGTTTTTTGCCGACTCCGAACGGCATCTACAAAGGAGACGAATTTTTGCTGAGAAGCCTGTCATGGCAGAAATACTGCCGAGGGGCGACCCCTTTTTTTTAACATCTTTTTTTTTTTTTTTTTTTTTTTTTTTTTTTTTTTTTTTTTTTCGTTTCAGGTACAGGGGAAATAAATCTACAGATGCAATACTCGCTGAAATTTGTTGGTGGTATAAAAATACCTTTGAAGAGGAAGAAGGGGAAGACAAAGATGAAATTCCAGAATATCAGTTGGACGAATTTATTGACCTTTCTGTTGATGATGACGATGACCAAGATATTAGAGAGAGCAGAGATGTTGATCCACAGCCGCCTGCTAAACGGCAACTGGCCAAATCATTAATTTAATTTTTTTAATTAAAACTTTTCATAACTAACATTTCAAAAATATATTTTTTTCCGTATTTTTATAATTTCTTTTTCAAAGTTTCTTCAAACCCAACACTGAAAAAATTGAGAAGCATATTATAGATCAAACAGAAAGAAAAAATACTTAGTTTTGTGGAAAATATGTTCAAAAAGCATGAAAAAAAAAATATTTCCAACATTTTGCTTCAGAAGCACTACAAAAATTTTATAAATCAATTTTTTTTTAAATTTTAATTGTTGCACAGGTCTCTAGCAATAATTTGGCTTTAACAGATTGAAAAAATATCAATTAGTCGACGAGTTATAGCCAAAAAACCATACAAACAATATGCTTAAAATCGGGATTTGACTGCAAAGTTCAAAGGTCGATTAAAGAAAAATTCGAACTAACATAAACAAACGGCGCGATACGGGTCTTCTAATTTAGCCTCTATTTTCACCCCTCACTCTCAGAATCGACCTAACTTTTGCTAACCTGAATTTGTTCCACAGTGTAATCATAATTTTCAATTTTGTCATTTTAAATTTTGGTGTTTCATTTTCACCCAACACTGTACATACGTACATTAGACTGGACCAAATGGAAAAAATATATGTATATTTTTTTTTTCCTTTTTTCAAAAATACAGGGTGTTTTTTTTACGGGTTTGTTTTTCGAATAGAGATAAAACTGGCATTTTGTAATCAAATCTGGCAACTCTAATGTCATTTATGTTCAGTTTGGTTTGCCATTTCATCATGAACAGGTTGACAAAAGAACAACGCTTGCAAATCGTGCAAATTTATTTCGAAAATAATGGTTCAGTTCGCGAAGTTTACCGTGAGCTCCGTCCATTTTATGGTCGACATAATCGTCCATCAGAGCAATTAATTCGGTTAACCATGGATCGTTTTCGCACTACGTTTACTCTATGTGATAATACGCATCCGCAGAGACGTCGAACAGTGCGCACCGAAGAAACAATTGCCGCTGTAGAGCAAAGTGTTGAAGAGGACCCGAATGAATCGATTCGCCACCGTGCACAGCAATTGGAGCTTTGTCCATCAACTTTATGGAAGATTTTGCGCAAAGATCTTGGCTTGCGACCTTACAAGATCCAGCTTGTGCAAGAATTAAAGCGGCGAGACCATGCAATGCGTCGTGATTTTGGTGTATAGGCCGAAAATGAGATTGATTTCGATGCTGATTTTCATCGCAAAATTTTGTTCAGTGATGAGGCTCATTTTTGGTTGAATGGCTACGTCAACAAGCAAAATTGCCGCATTTGGAGTGAAGAGAATCCACATGAGACCCTTGAAACGCCATTACATCCACAAAAACTGACTGTTTGGTGTGCTCTATGGGCTGGTGGAGTCATTGGGCCATACTTCTTCCGCAATAATGCTGGAGAGGCAGCTACCGTTAATGGAGACCGGTATAGAGCCATGATAACCGACTATTTTGTTCCCGAATTGGATGGCATGAATGTGGATGAGTTGTGGTTCCAACAAGACGGCGCTACATGCCACACAGCGCACGTCACAATCGATTTATTGAAGGAAACATTCGATGAGCGCATAATTTCGCGGAATGGACCTGTCAATTGGCCACCAAGGTCGTGTGATTTGACACCATTGGATTATTTTCTTTGGGGATATGTGAAGTCGATCGTCTACACCAACAAACCAGAAACGTTAGGGGAATTGGAAGCCAACATTCGTGGCGTTATTGCCGACATACGGCCCCATATGCTCGAAAAAGTGGTTGAAAATTGGACCTGTAGAATTGGCTTTATTCGAGGCAGCCGCGGCGGCCACATGCCCGAAATCACATTTAAACATTAATGGCATAAAATTATCCTTCCAATAAAGCCAAATTTATGGACCTTAAAACGATTTTCTTGTGTTTTATTTCAATTCAAAGTTCTATACCCCTAAAAAAAACACCCTTTATATTCACATTATTTTTCAAAATGGCGTTTTTACCAAAATGTTTAAATAAAATAATGGAATCAGAAAACCATACCAATGTTTAAAGCTTCATTACTCTGGAACGACCCAAATGAGGAAAATTTCTATTTAACATTTTTTGTGGGGATTTCAATTTAATTTTTTACTTTCATAGTTTAGCAGTTTGAACAAAATATTAGATCAGTCCTACAGAATTTGGACTTGCAATAAGATCTGTAACTTTTACAGTATTTTTATTTCGTCATTTTGGAAGCATAATACCAATATAATTTTCAAAAATGCCTAAAGCCTATACCGGGGCATACCGGTAGTGCTGCGTTATTTTGTTTGTATAATTATTTGTGCTGTTATGTAAGCTTAAAAATAAAAACTAAAAATTTTTATAACAAATTTTTTTTGGCTCGGTCTTATGTACGAGTATATTTGACTTAAGAAATTAGGTTTTCTTTTGGTTCAATCTCACATATGTATTTATGTATGCACTTGAATACATATGGATTTATCCACATCCCACAAATACCCAACAAAAATAAATATACGAGGGCAGTTTAAGAATTCGGTGACTTTTCGTATTAAAAAAAATTTTCTCACCAAAAAGGCATATTTTTTCAAGCTCGATACATGTAGTTCAGCTTTTTCGAATTTTTGTATTCCGTCCAAATAATAGGATTTTGCAAAATGCAAAAATTATAAATTTTTCAGATAAGAACGAATCTCTTACCACCATTCCTTCAGTTCTGGAAAAAGAAGATAATGAGAGGGCGCTTAATCTGAATAATATGCTAGGTGAGTTAGGAGTTCGTAACCGAATTCAGGAATTTTTATCATGGTGAAAAGAATATTTTTCCCCGCGAAATGCAGTCGTTACCACTGCAAATCAATATCCAAAGCTCCGAATATAATTCGCCGGCGATGTATTTATCCTTAAGAAGGCAATGAATGTGAATGGCACCTTGCGTATTCTAGAAATCACTGCACCCATCGCGCGGATAGCTTTTTCAAACACAAATATTTTGTGAGATGTGATATAATCACTCAGTTGAGATGCCTGTGATTTCAGCGATTTCAGGCATTTTCATTTCCAACTTCTCTCGTACTTATCACAATAAGGCCCTAATTAGGATATGTGGTTGCTGATGTGGTGAGCCTGGGTTACTGATTATAATTCGCACGTGACTTGAATAACCTTGCATGAGAATAATTAAGGTTATTGGGCAGGCTGTGTGGCATTCAATCAACATATGCATCACCTAAGAAACATATTTGTTGTACAACTTTTTTGGTAAGCCACATGCGAGCAACATCAAAGTATACTTTGGGATTTCTATTTTATTTACCTAATTTGCAAGATACAAGTTAAAAAAGGCAGCAAATCTTGTTTTTATTATTGAATTATGCAAATAAGTTTATATGTCAGAGTACCTTTTCAATACTAGAGGTAGGAAGGGTTGGTAGATAATAAGAACACTGCAGACGGATGGGGAGTGATGCTAAACAGTTTTCGTTGTGCAGTAGATCTCAAAGGAGCTTTAAGAGGATTGTACAATAGAATCCTAACTAGCGCCAAAGGAGTAGTAACGGAGACGGGGACCTGTAACGTGTAACAATTACATAACTGCCACCAAATGTCAAACTTTGATGAATAGGTAGTTTTTTTTTTGAGAATTTCGAAGTCACTGCGAGGTAGTTTCTATCACTAATAGTTACTTTGAAATGATTTATAATGCCTGTATTGAGAACGTCGTGGTAAGCTAACCGTAAAGTTTTCAAAACTTGAAAGTGACAAACGACAGCATTGGCGAGTAATTTTTATTAATAAAATGCAACTTTAAAGTTGCAGCTACTTTCAAGTATCACGATGGCTAAGCGATGCTTTACTGCTGTAAGAGGAAGAGAGAAACAGCTGTTAAAATCGGTGCTGGCAACTCCCTTATTCCACTCCCAATGAGAATACTAATGAATTCCACTAAAAAACCAATACCAATTTTTATGTCATAATCATTGCGGAATGTCGATTATATATTTATAATTTATTATTTGAAAATTTTTTTGAATCAATTTTTATTTGGTTGTGCGTTTAATGTTTGAAAAAACCTTTATTTCCACGAAATCCTTTAATAATCTTTCCACAACAGCATTCGATTGAGAAAGTTATAGTAAACAAATAAAAATTAACTCTTAATCAACCATAATTCCACTTATAGGTTATAAATAAGAATTGACATTAAAGGGGTAAGTTTGTGCTTAAAGTTCCCTGAAGGTCCCATTTACCACGCTCCTACATCCTTGCTACTGAGCCATAACGTCAATGGAACGTTGCTGGATATCTATTAGGAACGACCTGGGACTTCGCCGTTACTAATAAATTTGTCCTCATTTTGCTTGCAAGCATAGATATGTTCCTATTACGTGCCCGTGACTAGTGGCTCAACACTACAAAGTCACAATAGTCGCCGCTCCATTTCCACGACTATTTGTGCTAGTTGGATTTGGTCAGGTAAATGTAAAATTAGCGATTTTTTATTGAAAATATTCGAAAGCGATTTTTTTTTAATAATTTCGATAATAACCAGAGAAGGTATTTCAAATTTATTGATGTTGATTTTTTTAAATAATCCAGAGAAGGTATTTCAAATTCCTATCAAAATATGATATAAGAATTTGGTATTAAAAATCGCACGATATCTTAAATATCTTAGAAAATCATATGATATTTTAAAATTAATATTTTAAGTTAAAAGTCATGTGGTTTTAGTTGACATGATATAGGCAATGTTAAAGCTATTTCCATTTCAATAAGGAAATAACTTTATTGGCTATATTGCCGAATTTCTGTTGATTTTATATCGCTTTTGATGCTATGCAAAATAAAGTCAATTGACCTTGTTTCTGTTAGTCTTGTGGCCTAACACCCTTTTGCCACCATGGATTTAAATCCCACCAAAAGATATTTGAATTTCAATTTGAACTAAAGATAAGTTGAAGCCAAAGAGCAAAATATATTAAATAAAACTAGAAAATAGGCACTTTTAAAACTTTGACTATTGTATTTGTGTGACATTAATACCTTGAAGTTGTATAAAGCAAAATACGAATATGGGGAGCTTTCAAAAGTTTAAAAGGCAAAAAAGGTTACTCAAATAAAAATTGGGTAGACATGTCAGCAGCACTTAGGCAAGTCGTCATCTGCTACTAACCGAAGCAGTAAATCACCAAAGCTGCTAACAAAATTATAAGCATCATCACCATCAAAATGTAGTTAGAACAAGATTTCCATCAGAAAAGTGTTAGATAAACATAAAACTTTTTAGCTTTTACCTTTTATGGCATGAAATACGAAGCAGTGATTCAAATAACTTTAAAAAGAGTGAAGCGAAATGAGGACAAAAAGAAGAGTCACGGAAAAGTGAAATGCGTGAGTAGCTTAGATAAAAATAAACAAGTAAGGAAACGGCTGTCTTCGACTGTGCCGAAGACTTTATACCTTTCATGAATACGCATCACGATTTCAAGTGTGCGATCCTTACTTACAATTAGTACAAACTTTGCAAAACTGTTCATTTGAAGATACATAGCCCAAACCCCATTTATCGGAACAATCGATTATATGGGAGCTATATGTTATGTAGGTCCGGTCTGGCTGATTTGCACTACACATATTACATATATAATAGGTACTAAACCTGCAAAAATTTTACGCTCCTAGCTTTTTAATTGCAAGAGTTATAGGCCAAACCCCGTTTATTGGAACAATCGATTGTATGGAAGCTATGCGTTGTATTGGTTCGATCTTGCGGTTTCCGACAAATGATTAATGTTTTACAAAATGGCGGCCCCTTAGCAAATTAAGACGAGATATCTCTTAAACTGAAGGACTAGCTTGCGTTCAAACAGACACGTCTGTCAGACGGACATGGCTAAATCAACTCAGCTCATCGCGCTGATCATTGCGGTATACTTATTGGTGGGTCTATATCTTCTTCTTCTCATACTTATAATACCATTCCATGTTCATGAAAGGTATACAAATCAGTATCAATAATAAACAAGGGAAATAGGTGTTAAATGAAATGAAATGCAAAATTTTTGAAATCTTGTCCCTAGCGAATTGATGTCTTTCTTCGCAAATTCAAGGATATGCAAAATAATGCCAAAAAAATTTTCATAAAATTTTTAACAACACAGAATTGTAGAGAATTCAACTTCAATGTGCAACAGCTACCCGTTCGCGTATCAGCGAATTTTTAAGTATTGACAACAAACATGAATTATTCATGAGCGTTAAAATGTATAAAAATGTACTTACACATGTCAATAAATGTCTATGCTATTTATGCGTTTGGCACATAAAAATAGCTGAGAGCTGCCGTAAACTGTAGCACGGAAATTATTCGACGGTTTTACAATTTAATTCTTTGACTTATGTTGCCTATGCACAATGGATGATGGAATGCTTTTATTTGTTGCAAAAAAAATAATAAATGTTGATTCGAAATTATGAATTTTTTACTTTTATAGCCCTGCTTATTTATATTTTATGTTTATGCGCAATAATTGAATTATTGTGTGGAAGGAAATCATAAAATTTTGTAGGCAAGTTGGATGGGGAAAAGATATTTTGATTATTTAAAGCGTAAGATGGTGTTAATCTGGCCGAATGCTCGTTGAGGTAAGAAATGTGTGAATTAAATTGGGTATTCATTGCAGAGGTAATGCCTTTTACATTCGTCTATGATCCCTTCAAAAATCTTTTATACATTTTCCGTCCTTAATAATAATAATAATTCCCAAACGGATTACCCACCATATCCCGCCCGACCGGCGCGAGGTGCCGAGTCGTTGAAAGGATTTGGTTTGTTAATCGTCGAGATCTAAAACTGCTCAGCTACAGAGAAAACCTCATCAGCTAAGTAAAGTAAATATAAGATAGATTACACATTGAGAAATAATTAGTTAACAGAATAAAATTATTGTTAGAAGTTAATATAGAAGTCAAAGAATAAGAAACAATTAGTAGCTATGTATTTAGGATAGAAATAATTAATTTTTTTATGCTGAAAAGCGAGTCTGAAATATCAAATCTACCAGAAAGAGACTTATAATCTTGACATAAACAGCGAAAAGGCTCATTTAACTGAAATTTGGTTCGGCACTGTTTTAAGACTAGAGGTTCAAAATGCCTTGAAGTCGCTAAATTCTTTAGACCATCGTTTAACGAATGCCAGGACACCTCTAGCCTTATTGACTGTTGTGTTAATATGGCGGTCGCCGTGGTGTGGAGGTAGTGTTGCCGGCCTACCACACCGAAGGTCCATGGTTCGAGCCCTGGTACAGGTAACATCAAAAGTGATTTGAAAAAAGTTTTTCAAAACGGGGTCGCCCCTCGGCAGTGGTTTGGCAAACTCTCCGAGTGTATTTCTGCCATGACAGGCTTCTCAGCAAAAATTCGTCTACTTTGTAGATGCCGTTCGGAGTCGGCAAAAAACTGTAGGTCCCACCAATTTGTAGGGAAAATTCAAAATCGGCACACCACAAATTGGATGAGAAGCTTGGCGCAAAAATCTCTTAGGAGGTTTATGATGATATACCTGTTGTATATCGCGCCATAAAGAGAAAAAGAGAGTTAATATGGCGGTTGAAACTGAGTTTATAGTCCATAGTAACCCCCAGGTCAACAAAATCATACAATTGCTCAAGACTATAATTTTTAATTGTATAGGCAGCCGGCTCAGAAATTCCACGCGAAAAACCCATGTATTTACATTTTTTAAGGTTAAGTGGCATATAAATTAAATCGCACCAAGTAACTAATGTATCTAGATCTGATTGTAGCTTATTTCTATCTTCTTATTCTCCTTGTTTTGTTTTGTTAGGGTTATTGATTCATGATTAACTAGAAACCCGGGCCACGCTTCGCTGCGTCTCAGAACTTATAATAGACTGAGTTCAATTTCAATCATATTGTTTTCGAAACCAGCTGAGACATGGAAAATAATCACATCGATTATTCCAGCACTCACTGTCGCCTTTCGTTTGATACGCCTATTAATTCCGTTTAACTTTTTAAGGGTAAACCATGTTTACTAGAGATTTGAGTGACTAATCAAAATCTTTTGCAAATCAAAAAATTAGTAACTACTTTAAATTTATTAAATCGACTAATTGCACATCCATAAATTTAATGCGATATTCATCTTATGAAGCAATAATTTAGCTGAAGAAAATAAGATCAAAAAATTTCGATTTGAATTGAAAATAGTAAAACCAAACACGTGTAGAGTTCTTGATAATCGACTAACCTACTAAACGAATTACAATAACTGTTTAAAAAATAATCAATTATTACTAATGGACTAGTTGTTTCCATTAGACTAGTTGGCAAATTCCACTTATTCTGCATTTATTAATTTAATTTTGCATCTCTCTTTCTTACTGTCGCTGTTAATACGTTTTAAGGTGATAACGGATCTTTATAACAGCAATAAAAAATTTTGTATTTTTTCTTTTTAAATATGAAAATAGTCGAATTATATATTTGCTATTCGATAGTCAAATCGATAATCAACATCCATTAGTCGGAAAATATATTGTAAATAAGAGCCCTACCGCTAACAAACATAGCTTTATAAATTTTCGTACGACCTAAAAATATTAAAACAAAATTGTTGTACTCAACATATTGAATTGGACTACTCGGTTTTTAAATAGACAAATAATGGTTCCAAGGCAAAACGTTTTTTGTCCGCAATAGTGGAAAACGTAAAAAGTTATCAATTTTGGTTACTTAAATTATCTTTCATTGTACTAGAAAAGTAAGCACATTGAAGTTTTTTGATTTTTTACTTTAATTTCAAAGACAATGGAAATTTATCTCGATATTATTCTGTAAAAAAACAAAAAATTATCCCGAAGAATCCCGAAATGATTCTGAAGTGATCCCGAAAAAATCCCAAAATTATCCAAAAAAAATTCCGAAATGATCCCGAAAAAATCACGAGATGATCCGAAAAAATTCCGAAATGATCCTGAATTGAAAGTCAAGTAAACAATCCTGAAAATGTTAGAAAATAGTCCCGAAAACCATCCTAAGAGTCCCGAAATGATCCCAAAACAATGATTTTGAGATAATCTAGAAAAATTCCCCAAAAAGTCCGAAAATACATCCCCAAATCAATCTCCTTCATTCCGCTATTAGATATTTCCTAAATTGTATACTATCTACAGCTATGTTCAATAAAATAGTAGTGAAATTAAAATGGATATCGTTCGATGAAATAAGGTGTGATTTTAATAATTTTTTTTTTAAAATATAGCGAATTCCATTACAGAAACCACATAAAAATTAATTTTAAAGTTTACACAAAGGTCAGGTAAGTTAATTAAACTTTAAAAAATGGCCATCAAAATCTTCACATTTTTGTAGACAAATTAATTTTAGTATAATTTGTATAAGTTAGAGCTCGCTCAAAACTTTGATTTCTTCCATACAACGCATGAAAAAAAATTAATTTTGTATGAAAAAAATACCCAACATCCTTGACGAAGAAAATTCTAAAAGTTTAGGGGAAATATTGAGGTACTGCTGACTTGCCCATTACTATGCTAATTATTTATTGATATGTGTATGCTAACTGCGTACTCAAAAATTTTCTACAAATACTTCCCAAAAAATTTAAATTTTGATGTAACCGATGACCGCCTAAAAAGTTAAATTTTTTTTAAAGTTGGATTACTCGATTTTTAAAAGAATGAACAATAGCTTTTTTTAATTTACCATGACTATAAACGAGCTCAAGGCCAATAATAATAATTTTTCTTTTTATTTATCAAGTATTTTTATTTATGAAAATTATTATTTATTTTTTATTTTTTGAATAATTATTGTTAATTAATTATTAAAAGTTTTCATTAGAATAGAATAGAAAATTTTGGAGACCACCACCATAGCTTTCCTTATAGATCCATTTCGGAAGCTGCTAGACTTCTTCATCAGAGAAATTTTGGCACGCTGTGCTAACCATTAAGCTAACAGAGCGCTGGTTTTTGTGTCAGCTAAAATCCTAGTTCTATTCACATTTACCATAACATTTTTTTAATTTTCAATTTTTATAAAGTAAAAATCGAGTATCATGCTAGAAGAAAAACAAATTTTTTCAAACCACCCTAATTTTTACATGCTTTGTTGTGCAGAAATTAGAGTTTCTTTAAATAAATACTTCGTACGAAAAGTTTCATTAAATTTAAAAAACAACCTGCGTCTCCCAAAACCACGAATCCTATCACAGCAACCAATTCTCACACAAAAGTCTACAAAGAGGCGTGCTGACAAATTTAACACGCCCGAGGGTATGCTAAAAACATTTACAATTCAACACATACACACCGTACCGCACAAACATACATACAATTTTTTTCCACAGATAAACTTATTTTAACAGTAAGTGAGGCGTAAAAGGGGACTGCTAGTTAATACTATGGATTGGAGCAAAAATTCAACAACGTAGATTATCGGTAGTGCTCTCAATGCTCACATACACTCTAACAAATACAACAACATTCTACCAGCATACATGAACAAATTTTCCGACCAGCTGTGTTAGCCAAAGTATTTTGGTTGAAAAACTCACACTTAGGGCAAATATGTTGACCGGCGGTTATCATGAATAAATAGGTATATAGGTAGGCCGCAAACTAGATTCAAGTAAGTCCAAGCAAAGCAGCTGACTTATTTATGCCCAAAATGTGAAGTCAATTAAGCAGTGAAAGCAATGGACAGCGCTTCTTTGGGAAGGTTTGCTCTTTAGAGCTGACCTTTAGCGTATTTTGAGTTTGGATTTATGTACACAATAATTTATTTTGCAAAACTACTGCAAATTTACTGTGCTTTATTTTTCTTTCCTAATTGATTAGTTCTTGTTTACTCTCACCGCAGCATAATCGTTTACACACATTATTACTAAATTCTGATTAGAATTTACTTACCGATACGCACCACCCATCAATTTGTTAATAACTAAACCGATATCGTGTAATGTGTAAACATATCCTTTTGGTATGTGTGGACGTACATCGCGTAAAATGTAACTGTAAAGAAAAATTATAGAAAAGTAGGTGAGAGCTCGAAGAAAATTAAGTAGAGTAAAAAAGTCTATGATTGAATAAAATGGTCGAAAACGGCCTACCTTAATATCTGCCTTTCCTAAACTCCCTGACCAGCGTTTTCCCCAGTAATAGTAACAAGATTCTTACTGTATGATAGTCACGTTATGTTGCATAGTTTTAGGCGCACTTAAATTACATTACAAAAGTCGCAATCTTATGTGGTTTTTTATAATTTTCGACGATCTCGATCTAATGAATTTTCAAATATTTTATTAAGCCCGACCTTAATTTTTTTCTTTCCAAAACTACCTAGCTCAACTAAGCATTATTGTGAGGGTTTTCGAGTATTGTCAATGATTATAATTACCCCTTTGATAATAACAAAATTTGTACTATGTATACACAGTCATGTTTTAGAGATATTACTCAACGTTGCATACTTTTAGGTGCACCTAACATTCAGGGATTTTTTACTTTTCGTCAGACCAACATTAAACATATTTGCCTCATACATTACAATAGTCGTACGCGTATGTTATTTTTTTATAGTTTTCCACGATCTTTAATCACTTAAAAATGAATTCTCCAATCGTTTATTAAGCCCTACCTTAATTTTTTACTCTCCGAAACTCCCTATCTCAACTAAAACTTAAGGTTTGGGAATAATTTTATTCAGATGCTAGCCAGCGACATTTTCCCCCGTGTAACTAGCATTCTTACTGCATCACAGTCATATTTGAACAGAGTAATCAATGTTGCATACTTTTAGGCATACATAACATTCAGGGATTTTTAACTTTTCCTGGGACCAACATAAAGCATATTGGCCTCATATATTAGAATAGCCGTACGCATATGTGATTTTTTTTTAATTTGCTTATCCTTAATCACTTACTATTAAATTTGTTTTATAAAATTTGACTTTAAGATAAACTTACCCTAAAGTATTTGCTGGACCATGTTTTGTATTATATAATTCCTCAAGGCGTGGTATTGTCAAAAATTTCTTCATCGAAACACCATTTTCTAATAGTAATTTCACAAAATCGATTCTATCATGTTCGAGCGCCTGCATCATTGCTTCATCCAATGCGCCTAAAAGTAGACAAACAAAATGTACGTGAGGGTAAATATGCAAGGAAAAAATAAATTAGTAATTAATTTAGATAACAATTTGCAAAGCGTTTTGAATTTTAATTAACACCTAAAAAGTATTAACAAAGGAAAAATTTAAAAAAGAAAGACTACCAAAGGCAACATTTTTAACAAAAATTTTTTTCTTCATTTAACTTGAGCAATACAAAGCCGAACTCAATATCTTACCATGCGGCCATTCTTGACCGTAGACAAATATTTCGCTGCGTGCTATGTCGACGCGATTCCATGTCAATGCCAAGCTCAACTGCTCCGGAGGGCTTAAGTGTTGCGATTTGAAGAGTGCTGTCAATATGGTTTGATCCAATTCCTGTGCTTCACCTTCGGGCTTCTCTTGTATTCGAAACACGGTTATCTACAAATAAATAAAGAGGAAATTGAAAAATTTAATGAGACATTTGCGTAGGTATGAAGAGAAGAAAAGATCAAATGAGATTTTAGCCTAAGTGCATGGCAATCATTTCTTTACACTTTTTTACTTCGTCTCTTCCTACTATTATTTATGCTTTGTCCGTGCACCAACAAATCAGCATTGATTTCAAAATCAATATTAATTAACTTCGTGCTTTCTGTTTTCCCTGTGCATTGTATATTCTCTTTTTATGCAATCCCACGCCCCGTTGGGTCAAAAGCTTTTATTTCTTTTTTTTATAAAATTTTTATTTTTTTTGTGTCGTTTTTATATTCGATAGTAAACAAAGTGTTGTTGAAGATAAAACGCATAAAGTTAGAGCCACAAAATCAACAGCAAATCCCGCAGCGTATTGAAAGTGAATAAAAGTTATGGGAATTCAACATAGTTTTCTACTTTGATTTAATATTCATTGCTGAAATGTGGTCAGATGCATACAACGCAAATATGCCGAAAGCTGAAGGTCAAAATGGAAGTGTATATTACAACAATTGACTACAAACGATGTGCCAGCATGAAAAACATAGAAATTGTACAGATGCGTGCAAAAAAGTAGCAGCATGACGTGTATTAGAAATTCTGAATAGTGTATAATTTTATAAATCCCGCAACCTATAAAAAAAAGTGATGTGAAAGGGAACATTTTAAAATTTGGTGCAAGTTCAAAATTTTTTTTGTTTTAAATTTTTTTTTATTTTAAACTCTAACCATTTTGCCTAGTCTATTCAATCAAAACACTTTTAATAATTAACTAAAAGTGATTATTAAAAAATAAAAACAATAATAATTTTTATAAAAATTCAAAAAGTGAAAAATTATTATTCTTGGCCTTGAGCTCGTTTCATGAATACTTTTATTTTAAACTTTTGAAATTTGTGATAAAAAAAATCGTCATATGCAGTTTAAAAATAAATGTCATTGATAACATTTTTTTAGCCTCATTCAATATTTCCAAAAAAGTTAGTTATGTGAGCTTTTGAAAATTGTGACCAAAAAATTATATATAAAGTTTAAAAAAAAAATTACAGTATCTCAACCAAACTTTTGGAAAGTTAGAAAAAGGCGGAAAAAATTTAATTTCTGTAAATTTTTATAAAGGCGAAAAAATTCAATTTTTGAAATTATTGGTTTCAATTTGAAAAATTATTTCTTTTTCCAATTTTATTTTATTATTCTCAAAAAAAAAAATTTCAACTTTCAAAAATATATCTATATAAAGAATAATACAAAATAATTTTTTTAAATTAATTCTGAAAAAAAATAAAACTAAATATTTATTTCCGTAATTTCAAAAAGGGAATGAAAAAATAGTTTGGTTTTAATTTGAAAAATAAGTAATTTTTTTTTATTTTTCCTTAATAGCTTTTTTTTTTTGAAAATATTGTAAATTTTTAAAAAGTGGAAAAAATAAATTTTTGAAAATTATTAATTAATGATTAATTCTAATTCTATATTACTAATAACAAAAAAGTTGAAATTTTTAACAATGAACTGATCACTTTTAAAAATGAATTAACATGAAGGTTAAATAAAAAAAAATTGATTTGACTCTAAAAAAAATATATATTTCGATTTAAAATTTTTTTGCAAAATTGTAAGCCTGCATTTCAGAAAGTTGGGATGAAATGTTATAAAAAGTTGTTTTTGTTTGTTTTACTTTTAAAATTGTTTCATATATAGAAAATTTGCTTTAATTTTTAAAATAATTTTTTTAAATTTAATTCGGAAAATTAGAAACCTTTTTTTCCGAAGTTCGGATAGATATAACGAAATGGTTTGTTTACTTTATAATGTAAATAAACTTGGTTTAATTTTTGCAATATTTTCAAACATATTTTTGGTAAATTCTGAATTTTTTTCCAATACACTTTACTTTTCAAAAATTTTTAAATTGTACACCCTTACTTTTACAGTTCGGATAAAATATTTGCAAATGGAGTTTAAAAAACTAAAGTTTTCAAATCTGTTTTTTTTTTTTAAATACTGAACAGTTTCAAATTTTGTATTTAAATATTTAAAAAATTTATTTGAAAAAAGTTTTCATTTTAAAAGAATTTCTATAATTTCTCACAAAACAGTTTTTTAAACTTACACGTTTATTTATATACGGTTGTAAACTTGCTGTGGTCCTACTTTTCTGCGCTTAACTGTACTCATGTTTATCGCATCTTCATGCATAAACTTAAACTTACCAAATTCTTATTTCGTGTACATTGCAAAAGTTCTTGATAAAGTTTCTCCGCTTGATCGAAGCCGACCTCGAATGTTTTCTGTATAGTTGTAATTAAGTAATCCCGCATGGACTCTAGCACTGGCTGCTCATCACCATCGGAGGCATATCTGAAAGGTAGAAGGAAAATATTTAGCACATTTTATGAAATACTTATAATTTTACCCCAATATTTTTGAATTAGTTTTAAAGTTAAAAAAGCTCAGCAAGCCGATAAAAGTCAAGGTTTTTGTATTCATTGAATTGCAATAAAATTCGGTCTACTTATTATTTTCACTTTTAGGATGGATGTAGGCGTGGTATAGGGATTTTAGTATAAGGGGGCATGGCACATCGCATAATCATCGAATCCTCTACTTGACATACTTTCGAAATCATCCTCCATGCCTCACTACTGACACATTGGACACATGATAAAATATATATTTCTAAAAATGGCATGGGTGCAGAAGGAGTGGCAATCCCCACATATGCAAACTTTTTATAATAATTTTATACTATTCGTTGTGAATGCAGAAAGGCGGAGAGGAAGTGGGAAGTAAAGACACAGGAATTGAAAAACGGAAAAAGATAAGGTTAAGGATAAGAATTATAAAGATGGAAAATGATAAGTATAAGTATAACGTTAAGGATAAGGATAAAGATACGGATAATTATAAGGATAGTAAGTATACGGATAAAGATAAGGATAAAGATAGGGATAAAGATAAGGATAAAGATAAGGATATCCGCTGTACTCGCCGTGGTAAGTACTTGCAAAAGTTAGTGCACTAGACCTTTGAGTGACACGTCACGTTTGATATTGCTAAATTTTAAACTGTGAAGGACTTTGTGTATTTGGAAACCGCTTAAACAAAGAAAATAAATAATAGAAATTTAAAGAAATTTCAAGAAAACTCCCACTTGCCCCACTCCACGAAGACAAGCAATCGTTTCAAAAGTCTCACAACATGCCTGTCCTCACAATCATGAACCTCATCACTTTTTGAATTGAATTTTGGAAAATAACTACTAAATTCCTGTTCAACACAACATCAACCAAACTGTCTAACTTAGTTAGCAACTAAAGAAAAGTTAGTAAAGATTAAACTGAATCAAAAACATGTATAAGAAGGAAGCTCCTCTGACTGCACATTTCACTTTCAAATCACTTTTGAACCATTCCTTGCGCGAATACCACAAACAATATAAATTAATTTCGGTGTTAAGAATTACACAAGATTTAATTAAACACGCAAAAAAAAAACATTTGCGAGAAGTCAGACGTAGATAAGTATTTCAGATACGTCGCCTGCACAACTACATACGCTGCCCTGCATATAAAGTGAACGGGTAGGGAAAGAGTGAAGAGCAACTTTATCAGGAAAAATTTCATCATGAAAAAGCAACAATGTTAATTACTCAAGCATGTCTGTCTGTATGTATATTAGGGTGGGTCGATTTGTATAGACGAAAGTTAACCGATATCGCGCCATCGATTTTTCGATAGGTTTTGGGCTTAGGAAAAAAAGTTCCACTATGCATACCCAAACAAATAAATTTCGAGCCTGCGAAACGTCGATTTTTCGACCAAAACAAGTCCCAAAACCCGAAAATAAAATTTTTTTTCAAAAAACCGTTATCGCCAACGTTTTTAGCGCATAATTTTAAGTCGCACAGGAAATATGAGACAAATTAGTTTTCATCGAAAACATTTTTGCATGTACGAGTATGCTGAAAAATCCCTTAAAAAAATGGCGAAAAGGTAAATTTTTTGACTAAAACACTCCCCAAAACGCAAAAAGTAATACTTTTATCGCCAACGTTTTTAGCGGACATTTTTGGGTCGAACAGGATATACATGAAAATTTTAAAATCAAATGAAAATTTTTTTAGTCGGTCATTAAAAAAAACCTTAAAAATCAAAGTCGAAAAAAGTCAAAAAAATGAAATTTCTCAGGCTCAAAAATTATTTTTGTTGGGTATGCGTAGTGGAACTTTTTTTTCCTGAGCCCAAAACCTATCGAAAAATCGAAGTCGCGATATCGGTTAATAAATCGACCTAGTCTAATGTAGATATATGTATTGTGGATATACTTTCTCCTTTCTATTTTCCATGCAAGCAACTGGTATTTTGTGCACGGAGACATCTGCAGTCAATTGTCAGATTTCCTGAAATATACCAGTCTTAAAGCTAGTTCAAAATGTGGGCAAAATAATAGTTCAATAGCAATGGCTATTATTAAGTTAAAATACTTTAAATGTCCACATGTTTCCGGTGCATGGTGGATAAGTAATTGATCCGCATGTGAAAATTCACTGGCGGAAGCTCTGAAATTAAAAAAAAATATTTTGACAGTAGATTTTCCAACTAACTAAGTACTTCACTATACTTTAAAATTTCGATTTTTTTGGGTTAATATTTTCTCTTTTTCGGACTAGTTTCGACTGAGTTAGAAAGCTTTGGTTAGTATTTTTTCCAATTACTTTTATGTTTTACTGTAGGGATGCTACTTGTAAACATTTCCAATGAAAACAACACGTTTTAACCACTTGACATGACAGCCCTTGCCTTACAGTCTCCAACTAAGCACCAACCACTTCATTCAACAATTTCCGCCCTCAGCTCAGAGGTCAATAAGCTTGAGTGCAACTTAATTGAATTACTGTAGAAAATGATTTGTTTAAAGCATTTCATTTATTTTGATAAAAACAAAGTCAGCAACAGACGAGCCAGCAATGCTTCTCAAATCATTGTACAAACGTAATCCCAGAACTAGGCAGCATAACACTGTGTAACCACAGAAACCGCTACCACAACTGAGCAAAAGTCTATAAAGCTAGCTGACAACAATTTTGAATTTCAAATGAGTTACCGAGAGACTGTAACTGTAGTTGAGACAAATTTGAAACAAGCGGTTTGAGGTAAATAAAAGATGGTTGAGTTTATTTTCTTTGTTTGGCTAAACCGACACATTGTTAGCAGTTTAAACTTTAAAGCGGCGATAGTGGTTCCCCGTGCTTTAGGGATGTAGAAGAGGGTGATGCGCTAAATTTGCAAAATGATGCAGTGAAACAATCACTGAGTTAAATTATAATAATAATATCTAGGAAAATTAGGATAATATGGCTTTAAAGGTTCGAAGGGGTGATACGATATCGTATCAGGTCGGCTAGTACCTGAAATGCTGGTACCAGAGCGGCAAAGAACTGTCCTTCATGATAAATAAATGATGGCGGATCTTGTATGTTGATTAACAAAGGACGGAAAGTATCTTTTTTTAGCTATAACTGACCTGATTGGAAAAAGTAAGCGAGGCCAATCCCAAAATCTTGCGTTCATCTCTAATTTACTTTACCTCTAAACAAAAGAAAGGGATCCATCGGATTGTGCTAAAAACACAACGACTTCAGGATTCCATTATTAGCGTGGCTTTTCAACTCATAAACCGAGTCCGTCTTAGACTTTCCCAACACGACATCAAGTTGAGGCTTGCCGACTTTTATGCCACGATGGGGTAGAACGGGTTATTTGACACACGTTTCAAGCATAAAATCAGGAAGCAGTCGTGTTAATCATATCAACGTTTGCGTCATCGATTGAAAAATTTCTGGAGCTCAACATACTTATATCTCTATGGGAGAAGCCAGCGACAGTTGACAAAGCTCCTCACACAACAGACAGTTGAAGAATTGTTGTATCGATTGAAACTTCACGTTTTTAGTGTAAATATTTACGAACGATTTATTTCGCAAGAAAAAAGACAAATACAAAAAAAAAGTCATAATTGTGAGGGTCTTGAAATATCGGAGCACAGCCTTAATATTCAATATTTTGCAGAAATATTCACCCAAAGAATGGAATTTTGACCAAAAGATATTTGCAGAAAACTTTTATTGCCACCACTGTATACAGCAGGAATAAAATATTTCATTTCTGTTAAAGTAGAAAACTTTAAGTTACACATCTAGTAGTATATCGCTGAAAATTGTCTTTAAATCTATGAGGGTTTTTGAGTGATGTGCGTACAAACATACGAAGAGACATACAAAAGACCTAAGTCAGTATGTGTGTATGTTTGTACGCACAACACTCAAATACCAACGTATAGATTTGAATAAAATTTTTAACGATGCATTACTAGATGTTCAAATTACAGTTTTGCTTGCATTTAACAGCAAGGAAATATTTTATTCCCAATGTATGCAGTGGTGGCAATAAAAGTTGGCTCCAAATATTTTTATACATATAGAGAAATTGGAAGTGGTCAATCCGAAGCCTTGCGCTGCTGCGGGCATCTACCCAGAAAGAAACTAAATTCATAGAATAAATTTAGATATTCATTACAGTATATCAAGGAGCATATTTAAGATAATTACTTGTTAATAAAGCCTCTCTGGTTCAAGCTAAGCCGTGTGAAGTACGGCAGGATATTAAGAAAGCAACTAGCGAGATAATTTGACAGTGAGACGGTTACTAAGTTGATTTGACAAGTAGCTGAAAAGCAACATTGTATAAATTAAATAAAAAAGGTAAAGTAGACTAAATCTATGGGAAAAATACTCAATAAAAAGTAACTTTAAAGCACTTAAAATTTCACACAATTCAGCTATTCCCCTTTCTATGGCAGAACGTTTTTTTAATAATATCTTTAAGTTTCTATTCTATTCATTTTAGCGCATTATTCAAATACAGCAAATTAAAGGTTCAACTTCCTTTGAGGCATTTCATTTTGACACTTTGCTGTAATTGGATTCCAGAAACGGTCGTTTTTCAATATCAGATTCCCTTCATACAATTCAATTCAAACAGCTAAAAATCCCCTTTCCTTACTTATCTTCAAGTTTGTTTTACGCCCACCTTTTTCGCATTTGTGTTGTCATCAAGTCCAGCAATATTGCAGTTAATTGAGGTTTGGAATTTATGAAGAGCATAGGCAACAATTTAAAATGCAAAGACAAACACGAACGCAAAAGGCGCTAGCATACTGAACATCTGCACAAAAGTTAACTCTGGGATCAGTTAATTGAAATTGGGCAAAAGGGTCGAAAGTTAAACGGGATATCAAGTACTACAATCTATCGAGCGTTAAGTAGGCATACCCAAAACCCAAATGCACTAACACTTTCCAAGCATAGACACTGTGGGTTATTCCACAGCGATCGGAAGCGAACGATATGCAAATAAGTCGGGGGTTTTAAGCATATCAGAAAAATGTGATTAAGATTAAATGTAATGGAGAACAAGTGCCCATACTACATATTATCAAAAGAAAATTTGAACTTTTGTTTCAAGGAGACACAAGAAAAGGTAGAGCAAGGAAATTACAAAGTTTGATGCAAAAGTAGGCAGAAAAAGAGGATGAGATATGAGGGGATTAGATGTTAAAATATAAAACTTAGTTCACTTAAAACGACCTATTATGAAGGTAGTACAATGTCCCGAAAAAAAGTTATAAGTTAACTTCTATGGCGTGCATTGTGCTAGGCGCACTCTCTGAACATTTTGTTCAATGTTTACAAAACTCAGCTGAATATGTATCAAATATTAGAACAGATAGTGTTTTTCAAATTTATTCTAGCATAGGAGGTCTTCTCACCATTATGCAGAAGTTGGGTGCTTTTGAAAAATATTTTCAAATAGGGTTATCCTGCACTCAGCCGCCGATATGCGGGTTCTGTTCTGGTGCTTTTTTTATTATGTTAACCTTCTATTACAAAAATAAAAAAAAAACATTAAAAATATATCACAACCGTAAACGTGGAATGTACCTTGTTTTCGGCACCATTATTTGTTTCTTTTTTCTTGTGAAAATTAAAAAATGCTATTCCAAATCACTTAAAGTAAACTTACTTGTGCACAAACGCTATCAGATCAGCCGCACGACCCGAGCCATCGCAAACGACCACTGGCACTGGAGGCGTATCCGTTACATACTCCAACACTGCACGCACCGTATTTGTGCCTCCTTCGATAACCAGACAGACGACCGGTGTGCTGGAATGTGTAACTGCAATGAAGAAGTAAAATAAAATTAAAAATAAAAGGGATACAAAAAAAGGAAATTTAAAAGAAATAATTCAAAAATAGATAAAATTTAAAATTAGAAAATATTACAAAATTTCTCAATTTTAAAAAATTTGAATACGAAATTGAAAGCGTAAATTAAAATGTGAGTCGCAGCTGTGGCATGAATATTTTTGTTATTTCTTTAATTCCTACAGTTTCGAGTGGTTCAACAAATTCGCAGAAATTCCCTATACAAATTGCAACAGGAGGAAGAGTTGCCAACAGCATTCGAATTTTTACAATCGTCACTAGCCATGCATGATACTCATAATACAAACACACACACTTTCAGTCAAATATTTGCTTCAATACAAATGCATGCATGATTGCGCTGATAAGCAGACAAATATTATTTGAGTCATACGACTGCGCATTTCCTGTCGACTTTATTATTGTCATTGTCATTAATGTACATTCCTGCCAAATGCTATAATATCCATACGCTTGAGTCTATGTATTTATGTGCGTGTGCGTGTCCGCCTGGTTACGTAACATTTCTCATTGGCTCATTGTCACTGGTGACGAAAATGCGCCATATGCCATGCAAACCACACAGACCACAAGTCAGTACATCACGTCACATCATTTCAAGCCATATCAGATCATTTCAAGTCATATCACATGCACTTCAAATTACATCACGTCACATCAGTATGTGAAGTTGTAAAACGTGACATGTTGACAAATGGAGAGCCAAACAAATAGTTACTTATCATTTTTAATGAGAAAATTGCTTGCATTCACTACAGATTGCAATGCGCTTTTGAGTCGAATTTTTAAATGAGGAGAATTGGGAAACTTTCTGTGATTTTCATGACATTCAGATAAATTCGACAGAGATTAAGTAAGTAAGAAAGTGTGAAGACGCCGAAAGAGAGAGAGGTACAGCAGTTAGGATGAGGAGAGAAAGTACGAGGTGTGTTGAAAAAGTATCGCGAATTTTGTGTTTTTTCAAAAATTATTTATTTATTCATGAATATCTATTTTGTCCCCTTCAAAGTAATCCCCATGAGATATTATACACTTGTGCCAACGGTTTTTCCAATCTTCGAAGCACTTCAAAAAATCATTTTTTTGTATCTTGCTCCTCCTTCGATGCCGTCTTTATCTCGTCAAGAGAAGCGTAACGTCGTACTTTCATGGGCCTCTTCAGTTTAGGGAACAAGAAAAAGTCACAGGGGGCCAGATCTGGGGAATACGGTGGCTGCGGCATCATTAGTGTGTTGTTTTTGGCCAAAAAGTCGCGCACAAGCAACGATGCGTGAGCAGGGGCGTTATCGTGGTGCAAAAGCCAATTTTTGTTCTTCCACAAATCCGGGCGTTTCTGGCGGGTTGCTTCGCGCAAATTGCGCATAACTTGCAGGTAATATTCCTTATTGACCGTTCTTCCCTGTGGCAAGAACTCATGATGCACCACGCCCCTGCAATCGAAGAAAACTGTCAGCAAAACTTTCACATTCGACCGAACTTGGCGCGCTTTTTTCGGTCTTGGTTCGTGCGGCAGCTTCCATTGAGATGATTGAGCTTTGGTTTCCACGTCATAACCATAAACCCACGATTCGTCACCAGTTATGACCCTCTGGAGCAAATTTGGGTCGTCGCGGACAGAGTTTAACATCTCATTAGCAATGTTCATGCGATGCTGTTTTTGGTCACAATTGAGCAATTTTGGTACGAATTTCGCGGCGACCCGTCTCATGCCCAAATCATTGATAAAAATCGAATGGCACGAGCCAATCGATATGCTAAGGTCCTCAGCAACTTCTCTAACGGTGATTCGACGATTGGCCAATACCATTTTCTCCACTTCATTAATATTTTCGTCTGTTGTTGAAGTGCTCGGGCGTCCGGCACGCTCTTCGTCGTTCACATCTTCTCGGCCTTCTGAGAACATTTTGTACCACCGATAAACGTTGCTTCGGTCCAAGGTAGCTTCTCCGTATGCCACAGTCAACATTCGGAATGCATCCGCGCACTTAATTTCGTTTTTCACACAAAATTTGATACAGGTTCTTTGATCCATTTTTTTGAATAGGTAAAAATCGAAGACGATCCAAAACACGTGCAAGCAAAGCAGCTGTCAACAATTAACTGAACATTCAAAATGGCCGAGCTTGTCGGCATAAGTGAGAGACATGAGTACCAACATAACGCCACAAAAAATTCGAAATTCGAATATACGTTACCAGCGAAAATTCAAAATTCGCGATACTTTTTGAACACACCTCGTATATGCTCACAACAGTGTACTCTACGTCCAGGGTTTTAACCCAACCAAGGCGTTACTTCAACATAACCCAGTGTATGACCCCTGACGATAGGTCCAAGCTTTTGGCGATGGTGACTCCACAGCAATACCGAGGTCGTTCAATTACTCTCTTTTAAATTAGTTTCAAATGGCAGCTTCCTATCAGGTATAATTCAGAGATATTTATCAATATCACACAGTACTAGTGGTACTTCCGCAATCGAGGGCAGCATGAAGGCAAATATCTTATATATTCTAGTGAAAATAATGATTTTCGTTTTGCAAGGTTAACAGCAAGTCTTTACCGAGCGAAATCTGATTCTATCTCTGGCTTGGGCGTCACAAGGTTACAAAGCTCCAAAAAGATCCTCAAGTGACTACTAGACTGTTTTTTGTCAACACAATAAGAACCTGGAATTCGATACCTGCCGTAATTAGAAGTGAGCTAAACAAAGGCAATTTCAAGAATATAATAGTTCCATATTTCTCTACCTTATCACATAATTCAGACCGACCATTATGACTTATTTAATTTATTTAATAACTGATAAAATCTTGTTAGTTTTAAGTAGTTATTTATTTATTTTTATATTTCATATTTTATATTTTTTACTTTCCTATTTTGTATTTATGGTTTTATGGTTTTTTTTTTTTTTTTTTTTTTTTTTTTATTATACTCTGTGTTATACTACAAAAGATGTTAAATCTCATTGTACTAATTTTTATATGTTTTAAATAAATGAAATGAAATGACTTCCCGGCAGCACTAGGGGTACATATAAAGAAACTTTGCTTGCTACATATAAGGCTATTGGCGGTCCGGTTATTGGTTAAGCTGCGCCCATATTGTCGCTAAACCTTGCTCACACCAACTGGAGGAAGTTGCAAGTCTGCCAAAACACAGCTTTCAGAACTGCTACGGGATGTCTTTTTATGTCATGTGAAGCTCTCTTTATGAAGATACAAAAATGTTCAGTGATCTGGATAACGACTCTCAGAGTGATCAGCCATAAAGCAAGGCGAAGCATTGTTAACAAAAAACCATCAACAACGTCATAAGCCAGAGTGGCACACCCTTTTCTGACTTGAGCTCGAGAGTTTAGAAACGTGCCGAGAACGATCCCCTAGTGCTCTAGGTGACCCTATTTTTCTTCTTTTTTTTTGTAATATCGACTGTCGACTGACACTTGATTTTCAAAGGAAATTTAAAATTTTTTAAATTTATCTTGATATTTTATTAATAAGTCGCTAAGTGCTTACGAAAGAAAAACGGTTATACATAGGTACCCAATAATAACTTTACTTTAATTTTACCAGGTATAGTTTCAAATTTTTTTATGAAGTTTTTCATTTATACTCACATGGGTGCAGCTTTAAGTTCGATATGAATTTCTCCAACTTTCGTCTTAAAATTAACTCAGCTCCATATTTCGCCTGTGTACCATTATCGACCAGCAGGAAATAAGCATGACGATTATTTAGTACTGCTAATTTCGACCTTAAGGGAAGTATAAATGAATACAAATTAATAGAATGAAAAAACTCATTTGCACAGCAGAAAATTCAAATCATGAAAAAAAAAAAACTTAACCCTAAAGCTGCCCGCACAGCTAATGACTAGTAAAGTAAACTACGTCATGTCAATATGGACGCACCACATGAGGTACACCATGGCGTATACGCAACATGAAATAGCTATTAAAAATCAAGCAACACCCACAGCATTAGTTAGCATGTCTAGTAGCATGTGAAAATGGAACAGTTGTGGCATGTTGAGGAATGCTGTGGATAGTGTTGTTGTATATATCGGCTGCAAGTACTTAGACAAACTTAATTGAACCCAATGCCAATATAGAGTTTAAGTAGTTAACTTTGCACAAGAGCATAGACACAAGTTAGTATGTAGAATCTGATTATTGAACTCTCTCTGTCTATTAATAAAGTAAATATATATTTACTCACTCACCTTGGCGAACTTATGCTATGACAGGGCACCTCACGATTATGCCCTAAAAGTTCGTGATTACGTTCCACAATACCCCATGGCGCTATACCAATACTAACCACACGTCCACTACGTTGCTGGCCTTCGAGCAGCAAAGCATCGCCCACCTGTTTTGTTACACCTGCAAGTTGAGGATAATAATGAGAAACAGAAAAAGCAATAGAAAAATAAAGTTTGAGTTCGTATAAAAAGTGAGTGAGGTGTTTCGAAATACTTTGAGGTAATAGCAAAATAGCCTTTAAAGCTGATAACACTGTACAACAGTGTTGTTGGGGATGGTATAAAATTAGCTTAATATAAACGACAAAGGCCCATTTAAGCTTCGAACTTTTCGCATTTCAGGGTCCGGCAAGAAGTTTGAAGTTAAAATTTGTTTGCCAAAGTAACTGTCCAAAAACACTCTAGCCTCTTCTTTTGAAAAGTTGAAATAAAATAGCATTCTAGAGGTCTACAGAGTTTTAAAATTCAATACTTCTTTTTCAAGTGTACTTCAAATCGCAAAACTTGTTTCATAGAAATAAATTGAATTTTAAGAACTGCAAAATGTACTTCAGAGAACTTAAAACGTAATTGTTGAAACAGTGTACTTCAGAATACGAATTCAAATATTCTAAAGTAAAACTGATTCGACTTCACCTATTCCGAGGTACAATTGATAGTTCTGAAATAAATTTTACGGCGTCTGAACTACATTGGACTACTTCAAGCACTTTCTGCATTTAAGGGGGCATAGATTCTAACCGAGGTAGGTAAAGGCGACTAAAATTAACACTGACCCCGGTTCCACGCTAAAAGATATCGTTCCCACGGTACTAAGAATAGTACCACAAGGTGTTATTACCCGAGAGTACTGCAGTCATATTCGATTAATAACTGTTAGTATCAGTACAACAACATTTTTTCGTCACTATCCCCTTCCGTGGTATCACAAAGGGCCATTGAGCTGCAAAGCCGAGTGCAATCAGTTTAAACAAACCTAACCTATTCCCTTTCCGCAAACTAAGCAGGGCGAAATACTGCAACTATAGCAACAGCAACTCTGAAGTACACCTGGAAAAGGTATAATAAAATTTCACTGTGAGTGCTCTCAGACAAAATCTCTGTACAAGAATGTTGGAAGACCAATGCGCTCAAATAATAGAACCTAAATTGTTGGAATTGCTTTCCATATACGAAATGATATTACATTATGTTAGGGTAAAATGCATTGATTGATCCAAGAGTTTTATGTAAATGAGATAAACAATTTTTCAGCTACTCCAGCTAACGTCAAGAATGATTGAGTGGCCGAAAGTTGAATAGACAGCTGAGTAAATAAGAAGCTAAGTAATCACCCAAAACAATGCATGCACAGTGGCTGAAAGATAATAGCTGATATTGCGTTAAATCGTTAATTAGAAATACTTGCTGTAACCAAAAAAGAGAAAGAAAGGATACAACAGGCTATTCAATCCAAGTGTCTAACTTAGTTATACGTAACTTTTTTTTAGCAGACGAAGCCCTAGCGAACCAAAGCTCCTCCGATAAGGTGCAGTGTGATGCGCAGATCGACGTTTATGGCGCCTATCTGCTAGCTTTATCAATGTAAATTCCTAAGCGCTCTAGTAGCCCTGAGCTTTTTATAGACACTAATAAAACAAATTTAAGGTATGTGTGTTACTAGCAAGGCCCCTGTAAGAAAAAAACGACTATCGCGGACCATTTTATGAGCAAAATAGTTTCCTAGGCTCGAAGACATTGAACCAGCTAGACCTTTAAATGAGCAAAAAGGAAAAAAAAGGCAAACTTTAAAAAGGAAACAAAAGTTTTTCGACCTAAAATGAACATCGGAGATGGCACAACACCGCAGCTAATTTGCCTTCTTCCAAATAAAACGAAAACCTATTTCTTGACTTGTTGCTTACATGCTATCGCTTGAACCAAAAATATTGTGCACATTTAAAAGAGATTATCGGATTTTCTTTGACCCCGCTATACGTACCACTTACAGTGTGTATGTATGTATATATTGTAGATATCTAAGCATATGGCGGAGTTGATTTAGATATTAAACCGTCAGCAGAAAGATAGTAAAATGCTTTTTGAACACAATAAAAGCTAGTAGCAGTTATAGACATACTTACAACCGTCAACGGACAAATATTGAAGAAGCAGACAATTGAGCGCCGCCAATCACAATTTCTCATGAAATACATGCAATATAGAAATCAACAATTACGTGGGCGTCAAAAGAATAATTCTCCGTAAAGAGCCTCGGCTTATGCTTAAGCCGTAATGTAAAGCTAGTAGGCAGAAACAAAAAGGATAATCTGCTAGAACGACCAGAAAAAAATTTCAATTTTGAAAACCAAAGCAGAGGCATGAAATGTAATACCATTATTGGAAGATGGAATTATAAGCTTTACCAATTTATTTTGCTTTCTTTCGCAAGATGTGTAGGTGTGAACAGACAGCTTTGTAAGTAATATTTGGCTTGTGTCAACCTCCTACTGCGAGTACGCTAGAAATTTTAAGTTATTTTTAGACTTGACTGCCGATAAGTGTGATAAAATTTGCATAATATGGGCATAAAATTGAAAAAATTGTTAGATTTGAAATGAATTTTTATATTGGGCAGAGTCAATGGTTTTTATAATGTTTAAAAGTAAAGATTTCAATCAAACCGTTGTGCCAAATAATAAAAGAATTTCAACAAAGAAACACTAAAAGAAGAAAATCAGTGCATAACTAATTCAGTGATTAAGTGTTAAGTAATATAATGAAGTTACAATGTTCATATTATATACACGAAATGAAAGGAACGCTTTTTAAACAACGTAATTATAATGTAAGGAAACCATTTCTTCGCTCCTGCTACAAATTTTAAGCTGCAAGGAACTGCATGTATTCGATAGCCTATAATAACATGAGATCTAATATAAATATAACGTGAGTAGATAATTTAGAAACTGCGAGATTAAGTGGCTTTGCTCGACAACCAAGAGCACGTTACACAGGCCTATTACCATATCGGTTCTCATGTACGTTGTGGAATTGTTTGTATCATATGAGATTTAGCTTGGAGTATGGACTTCTCCTTGGTGCCAACTGCAAGTATTATGTCGTAAGAGGCGACTAAAATGCGCCACCGTAATGATGTGCAACTTGACGGTTGATCTACGGAAAAGGCCGACACGGCCTGGCAGGTTGCAGCAGCCGGGCCAGTACAGCACAATGCTATTACCGGCCACAAACAATGGATACAAAAGTGATGGTGAATAACCTCCGAAGGAACCAAGGATCACAAAAGAGAGGCAACGGAGAGAAAAACAGAACGATTTAGATGGCAACGAAATACACATGAACGGCGTATAAATTAGCAAAAATTTTCAAAAAACATAACATAAACATTCAGAACATCGAACAAAGTAAGACAAAAATTAAGAACCAACATTAAGTTGGAGGAAACGTTTAACAGATACGGATTATACAAGCTTACCTGCGTATGCCAATACGGCTATATAGCACAAACAGGGGGGAAAATAAGTAGATTCCGACGGCACATCAGGGACTAACTTTTATCTTCTTTATGCACATGCGTCCCAGTAACCATCAATGTAATGGCAAACATGGAAATATACACACTAAAAACATTTTAAGGAATAAACGAAAAAACACCAGTTCTGACGCAATATTTAAAACTTTCAATCTGATTTACAAAAAAACTATCACGCAGATACACCAACAAAAGTAACAGTGAACAAAGAAACACATAAAATCAACAAAAAGGCAAAAATCATAGTTTTCTACGCACCGTGACGCATCACCTACTAGCGGGAGTTAAAAAACAACCCTTATAATAGACAGCCATTCAGACACATCATAACACACGAACGCATATTAACACAACCTGCTCCAACGCACGCATACGCATTTTGTAATCGCCTGCTATAGCATCCACACGACTATAAATACAAGGCAACGTTCAGACAAGAAAAAAACTGAACACTGAGGATGGCGAAACCTATAGCCAATATACATGATCTTATGGTGTTCTATAGGTAAAGAGGGATCATTCTATTTAATTTTATAGCCAATTAAGTACATTAGTTCTGGTGACATTTTCTACTTTATAGTATATTCCACTTCTGAATTATTATTTTAGAATACCTACCAGTCATGAGAAATATACCAACAAATATTGTAATATTCAAACTGCGGCAAGATTTCCAAATAAGTTTACCTGTATTTGTTCCGCCTGTGAAAATCCAAGCGCCAGTAGTTTTCGCAGCTTTTAGGAGACCTTTACGGATTTCCTAAAATAAAAAGGGAAAAATGTTAAATGTTTAGTTGTTATTAAAATATTTTTAAAATTATTATTAAATTTTACACTCGTTAGCTGTATTTAAGTTATTTAAATTCCATAATCCTAATGTATTTCCATATTCTCTACTTGTAAAGATTTTATGGCATGTTGTTGTTGTTGTTGTTAACAGTGCATAGGGTTACACTGAAATAACAGCCCTTGGCCGGGGAAAAAAACCCGGGTCATTCCGGTACGATAGAACCGGCTGTTGTGGCATCTTTAAGAGAAGCTTTTAACGTCATGCAACCAATCGTAATTTATAGCAACTAAGTGCTCATCTAAAAGTACACTTTGCACTTTTAAAACGCGCAACCAAACAACTACATTAAAGAGCGCTTTAACTCACCTTCTTCAACTTTGGTTGCAGTTCGAAATTCGCTTTGCCACCTTGTACGGTAATCAAAAGTTTCGGTAATTCCAAATTCCATTCTTTGGTGAATAGCTGCACCAGCAATTCTGGTCTTGTATCAAAGGATAAACGTACATACTGTAAAACAAGAAAGTGGAGGAAAAGGAAACGAGTATAAACAAAAATCAATGCGTAAATAAACAAACTTGGTAAATAAGTAATAAAATATAGCAAGCATGGAACAATACAACTGGAAGCTTACAAAACAAGCTGCTGAATTTATTTCCCCCTCCTCTCACTTACCCTCATTTAATGTGATACGGAAATTGTTTGAGGAACAGCTTTTGTCAGCAAAAAAACTTTTTACAAATTAAATATCAGCAAATAGTGATGCAGTACCGGTATCACTCTACAAACTCTTATTTAGGTATTACATTTTATTGGAAAACTAAATCAAAGTGTAATTGAAAGCACAGACAACATTTCGTTTTTTTTTTTTAAGAGAAACAGTCGTAAAAGGTGCCAAACTTTTGTATTTTCTTCTGCACTTCCTACTCTCGGAATTTTTAATGACACAAGTAGGGACAAACTGTGAACAAACCTAAATGCTATTAAAAAGTTCCGGTAGTCTGGTTGTTTGTTGGAAAGTGCTTTAAAAGAAATGAAGATGCGATGGTGAATAGAAATTTTAAAATTATCTGTCAGCTTAGCAAACAAACACAGTCAAGGTACCGTACATCTTCACTGTTCCGATCTTGTTTCCAGTTTCAGTCCCTGTTCATGGTCAGTTTAGGTCACATTTAGGATTCTGGTCATGGTCGGGTACGGATCCGGTCAATGTTAGGATTTCGTTCGTGCTCACTGTTCCGAGCATTCCGTTCATATGCGCTGTTTCGATCTCGGTAAGGGTAACGGCAAATGTGCTCTTCACGTTGAGTGTTTAGGGTACGGTTTCGGTTACTTTCAAACTCACGATGGTGACGGACAGATTCCCTTCGCTCCCCTACGGGTACGGTTACATACAACACCTAGAAGTAGGCTACAGAAACTAAAATCGACTTTTCCCAAATATGCCTGTAACGTAATAGTTGGGATCAATTGTAGCCCAATGTAGACGAAAGGTATTGATCCCGGACCACTCTCTTTAGAGATCTGTCGCACGAGTTTTTGCAGGGGACTGATACCTTTACTATGCGCTTGCCCTATTATAAACTTTCCGATGTGGTTTAGATGCCGCTTAGTTGTTATTGTTTATGCTATTCTGGAATGCTTGAAGAAACACCAAGCTCCTTAAATATTTATGTGTCAAGAATACTTATTCTTTTGCTTATGGTGAATACGTGAAGGACACGATTATTCCTCTGACAATATTCTGTAAAAAGAGCTGCGGTAATTCACTGTGTAAATAAAAATATTAAAGCTCATTTTTTCCACTAGCCAATCTGTACTAAATTAAAAATAGGGAGAATAGTTACAAGTTGAAGCTTAAAATTTATCATAGTTGTTGAACGTTTATACTTTATAGCTACCCTGTGAGAAACTTATTTAACGATAAGTTAAAAATTTCGCAAAAAACCAAAAACTTTTTCGCTTTCAGTACGATACCAGTGATAGAAACGGGAACTGTGACAATAATCGCAACTTTTAAAGTAATCATAAACGTAACAGTGACTTTACCCCTGCCAGTGACCGCAACAGCGCCACACAGTTCGCCCTGCCCCTGAGCGGAACGGTCACAGTGCCCATAACAGAGTCAGAGACAGTGACTGTGATAATAAGTGGAACTGTGACATTGACGGAAACTTGACTGTAGCCGAAACCGGGACAGGAGCCAGAACAATGACAGTTACGGCGACAGTGACAATGCCAATGACAGCGACAGTGCTATTCAAAAATTCATTCAAACTTGCTTGAAGGCTAGCCGGCGACTGAACACCCTTTTCTTCAAATCATAAACTTTAACATATATATATTGATATCTGTATCTAAAATCAAGCTAAAGTAAAGTTGTTTGCAAGGTATTTAACTCATATAAACAGAATACTTTTATGAATGTTGGTAGTTGGACAAAGGAAACCACTCTACAGCTGTCCACAAGCAAGTTGTCAGCTGCCATCCATTGACTGTCATATGCTATGAGTACCCTTATGCTCTATATTTTGATTTAACCAACAAAGTTAAATTTTTACATTAATACATATGTATGGGGTTATTGATCATCATTGGATGTATGTATGAGCGCTTGTTTATGCGTGCCTTACCTGCGCTTTGGTTGGATGTGCACCGCCTTGAAATTCAATTGTGCCATATGCATCGGTGGGTTGAGCACGTGTGTGCTTTTGTGGCAGCCAAAGGTCACCGGGTGTACCACTGTCGATGCCCGGTATAGTTTGATGCGTTTGACGTGACTGACCACAACAGCATCTGTGGAAATTCAAAAGAAATGGAAAAAGTTATAAAGGGTTTGTTTTTGTATTTCAATAAAGGGTGTTTACGTATTATATGGTTTGTTAAACTCTTTGATTATTTTAGAAGGGCAAATGAGTCATTCCATGTCAGATCGAGTTATTTTATAACATTAAAGGAACGACTCACTTGGACACATTTATGGTCCATTGTGATACCACATATTCACCGGTGACACCAATTCGCAATTACATATTTAACTAACCGCTGCGTAGCGACAACAAGATTACAAATAAGGCAGACATTGACCTTCGATATATCAGCCGGAGACCAAAAACCTCCAAGCCAAGTTATCTCTGCCTTGTCCTTACCAAAGCTGATCAGCTGAGCATGTAGTGACTTGATGATTCCACCACGTCAGCCATCATGCAGCCATCATGCAGCTTAAACAGCTGGAATTTTTATTGGGAAATATTCATCCGCACACTCTCATCGGGCGTTGTCCCGCTAACACTCCTATCACTAGCCAACCTGGGCCAGAAAGACCTCGACACCTAGCTAAAGATGGCGTCAGCCAAGCGCTTACTTAGCAGATCCGAATCCCTGTCCAGAAGTAGACTGCAAGTAGCGAGCGGAATTCCCACATCACTAGAGTCAGCCACATCCAGTTAACGAGTACCCAAACTGGTTAAAAGATCCGCATAGCTATTTCCAGGAATGTCATAATGGCCTCGCACACATTTCATCAATGATTGAAGTCAAACAGTCGCTAACTGTCTTCGACAGGAAGTTGGTTGCACCAAACGCCTTTTACTGCTTGGCTGTAAGAGTAGAAATCAAACTCCTTGACAGTAACAACGCTGGACCGCATCTCATTCACCTGATTCATTTTTGCTTGAAAGGCGCCACAATGTTCAGGTAATCTAAATTTCCTGCTTATTTCGACCTAATTACAAAAAAATGTTCGCAAGAAGCCTGCCCCATATGAGTTTTAGGGGGTTTGAGAGTCAGTCCGCAAGAATCAGGCCATCCAAGCCACAATATCCAGGTATCCTTGCAGAAGGAATTGCCAGATCGTCAGCATAGTTCATTATTTGATAGCCTCTACGTTCGAGGTGCTAGAGCAAGTCGTTAACTACTACGACCCAGAGAACGGGACAGAGAATACTACCTTGTGGTGTGCCCCTTCTCACTCTTCTCTGATCCTCTATTAGCAACTTACACAGCCCTTTTCAATAACCGCTGTTAAGACATTATTAAAGCTCCTGCGATGTCCAAAAAGGCCAGAGCGGCTCCTCTATAAGTTTACCAACCCTGCAAAAAAAGCGATTAGTGTAAGATGAATCCGGGATTAGTCGCAAAGGAGCATGCGGCCAATGGCGGTTTTGATCTCTTTGCACGGGTTGAAGTGATCTCTTTTGTTTGAGCATGTCCTATGAAGAGACTAAATGGTCTCTTTCATGCCCAAAAGGGTAGTGCCGGACATATTCCCTTTGGTCCCCTACGGGTACGGTCGGACAAGTTCACTTTCAACACCTAAAAGAAGGCTACAGAAATTAAAATCGACTTATCCCAACTACGGAATAGATAGGATCAATTGTAGCCCACTGTAGACGAAAGGTATTGATCCAGGATCACTCTCTTTAGAGATCAATCCCACGATTTTATGCAGCGAACCGAATGGAGAGCCGCTTCAGTTGACCTGCCTTTGCAGTAAGCATGTTGCGATGCCGAAACCGCTACCGAGGAATGGTGCTGCGCATGTGCAGATCAATCAGGCGTTGCAACATTTTTAAGAGAAACGAGGATATACTGACTGGCCTGACGTCCTTGGAAGAATTATGATTTTTAAAAAAATCAATAAATTAAAATTAATTTTCAGCTATTTTTATAAAGCTTTTTTTTTAGTTACGCACCAAATTTAAATCGTTGATACACCCTTTATTTCAACAAATCTTTAACTTAGAATATAAGTTTATCAAGTTATATAAAAATATCTATGAAATGAAATCCTTCTCAAGGATAAATTCAATTTTAGCTTGATGAAGTTTCTAACAGCAAAAGAACGAATCTAAAATTAGGTTTTCGAAGAAACACAACAACTACGATTCATAAAATGTGAGGGTGAGCTTGGCGCCGAAACTTTTAAGCCATGTTCATAATTTCTCGGTAGTTTATGAAGAAGTTTTGGTGGCGCAAAAAAATCGAATACTTTAAATATTAAACCCATTGGATAAGCGCTCAAAAATATCTAGCTTGCAATAAAAGTCGCTACTTAGATAGAGAGCTAGAGAGAAACAACTTACTAATAAAGCTATTTTCAAGTCATTACTAAGGCAACAAACAAGCAATAAAATTTCATAGCACAGGAAACTCGACAATTCGTTGAGATGTGTACATATGACACCGTCTACGGTTATCATGATACAAAAACAACATCAACCACTTTCTTTTTTTTTGCACCCAACTTGGCAGAACAAATGTTCCTTATTTGTGGTTAGCCATTTCTGTGGTTCCTACTATTAGCTTTGTGTCATTTTTATTAAAGCAAATACTTGTAAATGTCTCACGCAAGTCACGACTTGGCAGTTTGCGTATAAAGAGCAGACACTTGTATGGTCAATAAAAAATAAATGGAAAGAGATAAAGGCAGACATTTCAGTGGGTGGTAAGAGAATTGGAACATCTCTTGAGAGAGAGTGAGTAGAAATGCAAACCGTAGATACCAATTTTTATTTGTCCTTTTCTTTTGCGCGTTCAGTTCAGTGCTTTAGCGACAAGAGATTTCAACTTTTGCACATATCCTACAGGCAGAAATGAAAAAAATGATGAACTATATTTATACTATATTTTTTATTATAATATTTTGATCCAACTTTTTTGCCACCACTGTGTTCAGCGGGAATAAAATATTTTCGTGCAATAAAATAGATCTGAAGTTGGAAGCCTGGAAATACACTGGTCAAAATTGCACTCGATTCTATGCAGCGGTGTTTGAATGATGCGCGTACAAACATACAAACAGACAGGCGAAAATTCTGTTTAGGCTTCTATTGCTCTAGTAAATTTTTCACGTATGGAATTTTCATTGATATCTTAAATTTATGGAAAAACTATATGTATTTTGAGCCAACTTTTTCAACAGTACTGTGTGCAAGCGGGTATATTAAATTTTCGATTTAAAATGGATGCTTAACTTTAAGTTGAGCATCTACCAATATATCCGTTAACATGGCATTCAATTCTATACACCGGCTTTTGAATGATGCGCGTACAAACATATTGACAGACAGACAAAAGTTTTGTTTTAGCTTCTATTACTTTGAAAACAATTACCCGTATGCATTTTCTTAAATTTTATGCACCGGCTTTTGGATTATGGGCGTACAAACATATTGATAGACATACAAATACTCTAAAAAGTGTTGCTTTAGCTTGAATTACTTTGAAAACGATTTCCCTTGTGCATTTTTTTCAATTCCATGCACCGGCTTTTGAATGATGGGCGTACAAACATATTTACAGACAGCCAAAAATTCTAAAAGTGTTGTTTTAGCTTTTACCACTCTAAAAATTACTTCCCGTATGCAATTTTTTCAATTCTATGCACCGGCTTTTGATTGATGATCATACAAACTTATTGACAGACAGACAAAAATTCTAAAAAGTGTTGATTGAGCTTTTATCTCTCTAAAAATGACTTCCCGTATGCGGTTTTTTCAATTCTATGCACCGGTTTTCGATTGATGATCATACAAACTTATTGACAGCCAGACAAAAATTCTAAAAAGTGTTGATTTAGCTTTTATCACTCTAAAAATTGCTTCCCGTATGCAGTTTTTTCAATTCTATGCACCGGCTTTCGATTGATGATCATACAAACTTATTGACAGACAGACAAAAATTCTAAAAAGTGTTGATTGAGCTTTTATCTCTCTAAAAATGACTTCCCGTATGCGGTTTTTTTAATTCTATGCACCGGTTTTCGATTGATGATCATACAAACTTATTGACAGACAGACAAAAATTCTAAAAAGTGTTGTTTTAGGTTTTATCACTCTAAAAATTACTTTAAAAACACTGCCCGTATGATG
The DNA here is from genome assembly GCA_949987695.1 of Merzomyia westermanni. Classification (NCBI taxonomy): domain Eukaryota; kingdom Metazoa; phylum Arthropoda; class Insecta; order Diptera; family Tephritidae; genus Merzomyia; species Merzomyia westermanni. Next base: position 116,010,061 of record OX465293.1, read on the forward strand.
TTTTCTTTAATATCTTCTATACAGCTTGTTAAAATTGTATTATATGACATGACAATCTGCCTTAGGAATATGACTACTTTAAAGAGCTAACATGAGGGGACCATTACCCAGTAGGCAGACAAATTTAAAGCTAAGGCGTATTAGTAAGTAAGAAATAAGTAAGAAAATTTAAGTTCGTCGCTTTGTTTATCAAGGGTCACGATACTATGAGCAGACTGATCTTACTGTCATTACGAAACCCCAACGGTAATTTGTAGGACTTATTCCTTCCAACGATCCGATTACTGGGGCAGATGACCCCTGTGCTTCAATATTTTTCCATTTAAATTATTTATGATTGATGTTTTATGTGTTCAATTGGACTGCAAGTGCGTACGAATTACTTTTAGTAGATTTGGGCCTTCTTCTTAATCAGCATAGAGAACTCAGATCACATCGAATTGAGTACTTTGTCACCTGAAAAAATGCTCCCTGTAGCAGCTCGTACGGAGTCTGTAGAGATTATGCTTAACTGTCATCCGCTTATTATCCAGTTGTGTAGACGACGAGCCTCAACTTTAGGAACTTGAGATCTGCTACCTTAGTTCTTATCTGCTAATTGAAACCGATTAGATCTATATGCCCATACAGGGGCATATCAAGAGGGATGCAAAAAAAGGTGTTAAGAAATTAAATAGGTCACTTTCACCAGAGTTTGAATGACATCCTTTAACTTTAACTCCTCGCCAATGTCAGTGCTATCTTAGATACTACATTTGAGTTTTATGTAATGCAGTGCGTTTTCTGACAGTTTACATTCCTTTCCACTCTCAATTCAAAGCTTAAACCCAATAATTATAAATGTAAGTATATTTAAGGCATTTACATTGACCATTTTAGGAGGCAGCATCTCTACACTTCTTATACATTAGTTCTGTCAGCCTTTTTTGTCGTCTATCACTATCTTCGCATTCCTCTCAGATTTCATTTATTTAGTAAAATCTCTCGTTAAATGTTTATTAATTGGTTTTACTATACTTTATGAAATCTAATTAGCAAAGCGCAAGTGTTGACAGTGCAAGTCACCTAGTGTGTGCGTGTGTATGTGTTCAACTAAGCTGTAGTTAGTGCCCTCCTTCATTGATGTAAATGCACTTGATCAATTTAATTATAATTTTCAATTTAATGCAGGCAATTTGTGGTCAAAGGTTTAGAAAATATTTTAACAGAGTGTAGGACATTTAATTTTGGCGATCAAGAGAACTGCTGTAAATCTTTAATTAAGTAATTGTGTGTGGAATATTGGCGAATGAGTTCGCCAAGAATTGTAGAAATGAATTCGTAAAGAGGTGACTTGGAAAAATATGTTTGCAGTCAAAATTCGTAGGCTGCTAGACCAGAAGTTTACTTTCATAGTGCAATTTGATGAGATTTCGCCAAAGAGAAACCAGCAAAATGGTAAGAAGAGAAGTTCAGGTGATAGTTGTATTAAAACTCTTCTCCCCAGCCACAAATAAAAATTAGCAAGTGCGTAATTTCAAAACCCGTACAGAATCAATAAAAATCTATTGGAAATAAAAAAATGTTATTCTAATTAAAATTTACTACTCCAGCTTTCTGTGAATATTCTACGCAGCATGTACATTCGTTGCTATAGTTGATGAATGAATAGAAGAGCGTTCCTACACGGATTCGCGAATGCATTCTGGAAAGAGCGTTCTTATATTGATTCGTGAATACATATGCGAATGGTTCGTGAACTCATTCGCGTACGTGAACGATGTCAATTTTTTATGTGTTCTTATTCTCGAATGGGAATGCAAATTTTTTTTTCAATTTCACGTTCGCTAATACGAGTCATTGAGAGTTAATGTTGCTTTCATTTAAAATATGTCTGAGCCCAGGCTGCTTTGCTTTGTAGACTTCAGCTATTATAAAGCAAGAGGACTTTTGGAAAAATGGGTACCACAAACCGTTTATCATGAATCAAGTTTATTTGTAACACATATCAAGTGACAAGCAAAAAGTATATTTGACTTGGTCGACGATTCAATCCACGATTCGATTCAATTGTATATCGATAAAACTTCGTAGAAATCAACTTCACACATATATCGATTATAATCGATAATGATCGATAAAAAAATTATAAAAATTTAGAAAACATTCCAACATTGAAAAAATAATATAGTATCGATAATATCAACCAATATAACAAAAAATATATAAAACTAAACAAAATAGATAAAATAAAATAAAAACAAGAGCGGAACATTTAATGCTGCAATACATGTAGCAGGGGATAATGTATAAATATTCTTAAAAATCTCTGAAACGAAATATAAGTCGGGAAAAAATCTACAGATATGGATTTGAAAAAATTTAATCGATTTGAAAAAAAAAATCGGTTACCTTTTCTAAAACAAACTAAATCTCTGGTAATATATAAAAATCGATAAACCCAAAAACATATACAAATAAATAAGAATCTACGAAACTTGATAATAATCGACAAAATCCGAGCATCGACAAAAAAAATTATCGAAGTAATTTGTCTTGTCGGCGCATATTTGAAAAAGTGAAGGAGAAGGAGGTAAACCCCTTCACATATCATTTTTATATTTTGTCATCTTTGGCAGCAACTTTATCTCCCTCTCTCTTTGCCTTTCTATCCCATTGGCTTTCACAATTTCTTGTTGTTATTGTTATTGTTGTTGTTGTAACGACAAAAACACTCCCCGAAGGTTTGGGGAGTGCTGTCGAACTGACAGTCCTTGGCCGGATTTGAACCCGGTATGCTCGGGTACTCCCTTGCGGTACTGCCCGACAGTTGGTAGCGATTTATGACCAGTGACACCTTCTAGCTCATGTCACACCTCCTTCCGTGAGGAAGGTAAAGATGGGTAATGAGAGGTGAGAGGCATCATATCCGTAGATCAACCTTTGTGCATATTAGTCGCCTCTTACGACCGGTATGCCTACCTCGGGCATATTCTAAAGCCCTAACCCGCAGGGGCCACAATTTCTTGTCATTTCTTTTTGCTTTTTTTTTTCTTCTTTTTTTTTTAGTTGTTAGTTCTTTTTTAATTTTAAACATTCTTAAAATGTTGTCTGACCACCTAAGTTAACAGCTAAAATGCCTTAGACTACCTCATGTGCCTAGCCTTCTTCTATTTTGGCACGCAATCAAATTCAAAAACACTTTATTTGCATTTCATAGCCAACAATTTTACGATTTTTAGTTCCACATTTTTCACGCCAAGGCAGCTAGCCAAAGTGTTGTAAGTCACAAACATCTATGCATGTATTTTATTACCTCCACATTAAGGCGATTATTGCCAAAAATAGGCATTTAAATAAATTTATTATTCTAAAGTTTGTCATAGACAGAGAAGCTGTAAAGTACACAAGCAATTCAACTGGCGAATAAAGCAATACATTTTTACGATTTGCCTGCCTTTCCCGGTGAAGTGGAAAGGGTTTTATTGGCTAATCCTTCAAACAAATTTTAAATGACACTAAAACTTTACTAATTTGTTTTGGAATTTTAATTTACAAAAGTAACAAGTAAAGAGCCACCAAATTCAAAATAGCCAATAGATATAGGGCCGAAATTCTATAAACAGAAAATAGTTACGTATACGCCACCGCCTACCAATTTTAGATTAAAATTGATTAGAGTCCAGAATGGAATTATTGTGATTTAAATTAAAATGTGCATGTTCAGCGTTGACAGCTGGCTAGTTGTAGTAACAGCAACAATAACAACAACAGCACGATTTTATGTAGTGGACAGCTGTGACATTTTATTGACGTGCACAATGCTTGATTACTTCGTTAATTTATAATATATGAGCGGGTTTATTGGAATAACCACATAGTAGGCCGATATAGATATTTTAGCGGTCAATTATGTAACCAATTGCTGCACCTTTTTTACAGAGAAATGTAGTCGAAAAAAAATTAGAACCAATAAATATCAATCAATCGAAAAAGAACGCGTGGTATCGAGAGTATTGTTCAAATCTGAACTTTAACCAATAAAACATTGAAAAACTTCTGTGGTATTCATAATAATAAGCTTAGACCCTTAACCTCTTAAGACCTGAGCATGAATTAAATACGATTTTAAACTTGTTTATGGTGTTTTGTACTTAAAAAAGCATTTGTTTACAAAAAAATGTATTTAAATTTTTAATAAAATTTTTTTTTTTATATATGTATTTAAAAAAAAATATTTTTTTACCTCGTGAAATGTACTCAGCTTAGTTATAACTAAGTATATGTATTACTGTAATTTGCACAAAATGCCGCTAATAGTTCAAAAATTCAATAAAATCAAGGTGCACATATGAGGTAAAAACAACTACAAACCTGTAAAAAAAGGTTTAAATGTCAGTAATTAACTTTACTAAGTACCTATCGATTTGCACCTAAAAATCAGGAAACCTCATAAAAGTGGAGAGAAAATTTGGAAAATAGCCTCAACATAATTAACTAAAATCGAAGCAACGAAATAAAAATTTATTTCAGATAAAATATTGGTATTAAATTAAACAAATTTTCAGTATGTTGACACATTCAAAATTTCAACAGTAACAGAAAAGAAAAGTCAAAACAAATACAAAACGGTATAAAAAAAAGTATAAACCGTACATAGCAAATTAAAATCGATTCAACTGAATAAAAGACGATGTCAATAAAATATCGGTAAAAATCGTTTTAAATGTTTAAACACAGAAAAAAAATTTGCGCTACCTATAACAACTAAGTATAAAACTCAAAATAAATCAAATCCTTCTATAGAATTTATACAAGTTAGTAAAGTTGATAAGTAACTACAGATTTAAGCCAAATACACAAAAACTGGATAGAAATTAGTCAATTGAAAATGTGAAATCGGCCCAAATTAACAATAATCGACTTTAATCAAATATCGAGAATGATCGATCGAAATATTTAAGTGTCAAAAAAGTTTTAGCATTGAAAAAATAACTACTACAACTAATCTGATTTTGAGTCGGAGATGACTTTGAGCATACAAAAGATGATAGAGAATATTTGGTAATACACAGCGATTTCAGCAACCTTATACTAAAATTATAAATTTTCATTTCTATGGGGAAATGTGGAGACAGACGTCGCACCGCCCGAAACATTAGTTGAATAAATTGAAACAATTGTATCTCTCACCTACTTCCAAATCTTCCGGATTGAGATAGATATTGACTTATATATATCACAATGTTCAACAGGAAAAAAGAAATATATTAAGCCACGTCCGTCCGTCCGCCTTTTAACACGATAACTTGAGCAACTTTTGAGATATCTTAATGAAATTTGGTATGCGGGTTCCTTGGCACTCAATTTCGAGCACTAATTAAAATGGGCGAAATCGGATGATAGCCACGATATAGAAAATTTTCAAAAATACAAAAAACCTGATTATTCAGAACATAATGTACATTAACATTAAGGCAGAAAACAAATCTTTGGAGAAATTTTTAAAAATGGGCGTGGCACCGCCCACTTTTGATTAAGTCAATATTAGAAATATTATTAATCATAAATCAAAACCCATTAAAGATATCGAAACAAAATTCGGCCCACAGGTTTTTTTGAGTACAAGGAATGTTCCAGGAAAAAATGGGCGAAATCGATTAAGGTCCACACCCCCTTTTATATGAATGATTTTGAAAAGGATCATAGATATATTTAATAGGCAATAACTTTGCGTAAAAGTGTTCAAAGTGTCGCTGAACGAAGAAATTTGAAAAATATAAATAATCGAAAATGGGCGTGGTCGCGCCCCTTTTATAGTGTATTAGTCAACAAAACTCTTTATGCCATAATTCCGGCAAAACTTGATTTGCCGAAACGAAATTTGGCGAAATTGTTGAATATATAAAGGTCACTGTTTATTGTTAATATGGGCGAAATCGGTTAAGGGCCACGCCCAGTTTTTTAACATAATTCTAAAAAATTTGTTTGAAAAATTTAGAGCGCGATATTTCTATAACTATGCAAGCTATATCAATAAGGTCTTGCACACATAATATGCTTTTTAAGCAAACCTCGATTACAAAAAAATGTTGTGGATTTTGAGGAAGTAGGCGTGGCGCCGCCCACTTTTCAGCATAAAAGTTCTGCTGTTTTCAAAAAAGATTGCTTGCAATTTCAACTAGATATTTCAATGAAAATTGGTCAGCTGCCTCAATAGTAGGTAGTATACTTCTGCAAATCGGATAACACATAAACAAAATATTCGGGCAAGTTGTAACTTGCAATAGGGAAGTTATATAGCTTTTTTGATTTTCATACCTTTCATGAACAAGTATGAGAAGAAAAAGAGATGGGGCCATCAATAAGTATACTTAAATGATAAGGACGATGAGCTGAGTCGATTCAGCCATGTCCATCTCTCCGTCCGTCTGTCTGTCTGTCCGTCTGTCTATTTAAACGCAAATTTTTCATACATATGCATGTATTGGAATTTCGAAAAAATGTGGTAAGCAGCAGTTGGTAGGGAGCCTATTTATATACAAATAAATTAATATCTCAGAAGTGTTTTTATTGAAAACAATCAGCTTTCTTATTAATACTAACTAAAAAGTATTAAATAGACCGGCATAAATTGGGGTGTCATAATAGATCACTACTAGGTATTTAACGATCGCTTCCACCCGAACTTAGACTTCCTCTCTTTAACTCCCTTTTCTTTTAATTTTACTCTTGCTCGGCTTTTCCCAGCTGCTTTCAATCCTTGTTCAACTATCATTCCTCGTGTTTACAACCTAATTTGGTATGGTAGGTCCGTAGATAAGGGGACGTCCATTACCTCAAAATAATTTTGCTATACCTAGCTCCTTCCTGAGGGATTAGGTTAATCATCAACATACATGACATTGAATGGGACAGTTACAAAGAACTCTATCCGTCTTTGTTTTGTTCACGCCATCTTTCATTAGATTAAGGCATCTCAACTCTCCTACCAAACCTTCCAACACACTCTCTTTGTCCAATTTACCTTTACTTCGTATATATTTGTTATTCAATTTAATATCTGTTGACAATTTATTTCCTACTTTTGTTGTGCTATGAGACTAATTGCTATGCATTATTTACAGACAGCACAAATACTTCTTCATTCCATAGAGCATTGTGACGAGCATTTGTATGAATGGGTGTGCTAAAATATGTTAGTGGTTACCACAACAACAACAACAACAGTGGTTTGTTAGATATCCTTTACGGATGTGTTTGACATATAATAAAATTTTCAAAGGAACGTTTGGAATTTCATTTAATTAAGTATTTATTATGTTTGTTGACCTTTAGTTTGATTTTTCGGATGCTTAAGAAAATGTTAGCTACAACAGAAAAGCAAATTGAGTGCATAAGATCAGCAAAAAAAGGAAAACCTTCTCCACTTTTGATGGAACATGCTCTTCCTGGTTCCGAATGAGCTTGTCGCATATCTGAATGGATGTAAATTACCATAACTACAATGTGGCTGGATTATTTTATGCGGTTTACACATTTTTCATAGGAGAGCCAAGTATGTGGTATAGTATATCACATTACCGCCCTTTTTTGACAAAACGGATTTTTTGACCTTTTATGGATTTAAATAAATATCATCCGAAATACTTGAGATAAATCGATCTCGTTTTGGAATGTGCTTCGCAATACTGGAATCTTTCGAATTGTATGATTTTCTACCTGTCTACTTAATAAAATGTTGAGTAGCAGCCGAAAAATGCATACCTTTATCACAATACCCTGACTTACTCTACTGGTAACACTGGCCTCACATATTCCACAATATTTGCTGACGTCTCCAGCAACAACAATATTTGGTTGGCGAAGAACTTGACTTTTCCTTGTGGACTTTGCTTCGGATGTCCAAACTGAGTTATTCATAACCATAAATTATGCTATGGATAATAGATGGCTAAAACGGCTGGGCAATTTCCATCACGAGTATAAATGCATTAAATGAAAATTTGAGTGCCGAATGAAATGAAATTCCACTAAAACTAGATTATAATTAATGTCACTCAAAATTTTCCATTCATTTAATTGAATGTTGATTTCGATGAGGATTTGCCCATTCATTAGCAGTTTAATTTATTTTTAATGGAACTTCATCTACGCCACCACTCATATCAGTAATACTTCAGTGGTTAGTGAAGTGTTTAATGTCTTCAAATTTTAATGACGACTACCCATAGCTGATTTTTGCAAATTTGTCATAAAATAATGCGAATTAATATACAATATAATTTAATTTTAAAATAGTCTTAGAACAAATTTTATTAAATTTTATTCCACTTACTTCGTTTCATCTTTTGATGGTATGAATTTGATGCATTCCCTTTTTTGAAAATTTGTCTCAATCCAGCTGCGAGGTGTATGCTGTCATTTTCAAAGCGCATTTGTCGTGATTCCCAGAAGGTGTGAACAGGTTTTTTTGTTGTGTTTAAGGGTAAAAAAAAACAGTTAGAAAGAGAAGTGATGAAAAAAGAAAACTATTAGTGAGCTGTATTTTTGTAAATTTTCGAGACCAATAAGAAAATAACGAAACGTTTACTATTACTCATATGCATTTATGTTATTATTTTACATTAAGGTTAGAAGATTTAGATACGTTGAAATCTTTTAATATATAGAACTATGAATAAATATATATTTTTTTTCATTGAAATGTTTATTAATTTTTTTTCATTACATTATTCTTTTTTTTTTATACATTTACCAACAATACTGAAAGAGAAGCATAATATGTAGATAAAAAAAACCACAATAATAAAACACAAACACAAAAACAACATAAAAACATTTAAGAGACAGATAGTAAAGTAGTGAAGGAGTTAGAGAGTAAATTGTCAAAGACTAAACGTGAAATGATTTAATTTTTAGTTGAAAATGCATATATAAAACGGATATATACAAAAAAAATTTAAATTAAATATATAAACAAACGGATAAAAATTACTTAAATATCACACAAAGCCAGTTTATAAAGGAAACAGTGCAGACTATGGAAAATTTAAAGAATTATTTATTGCCAATTGTGTATAAGTGAAATAAAAAAAAAAAAAACACTTAAATAAGATTGCAGTTAGACATAGCTTAACACTCCTCATATGGAGAATTTCCGGTCTAAAGCTTTTTGTACCCACATATCTAAACAGCATATGCGCCTATAAGTATGCAACATGAAATCTCATATAACTTATAGAGCTTTAAAGGAAAATCCCCGCTTGCAAAGGGTTGCTTTGGGAGTGCAGAGGAGCTTGTGGAACGCATGCTTGTCGACGACATTCTAATCTGAGATATAGGAAATTGTAGCCGACCATAAGCGCCGAATTTCCGAAGTTATTATTGAAAGAGGTAATGTGACTAATCTAACAATAAACCAAATGTAGCACAATAAATAAATTACAATCGCATACTTTTGGGCTGGGAGCTTTGAAAAGCAATGCGCAGTTTGAGCGGCACTATTAAATTATGATTTGGTAGCAATAACAGCCAAAGTCGTGTAAGAACGAACAAAAACATACAAGAAATATCAATTTGTATGGTTTTTATGCTAAAATGAGTATTTTGTTGGCTACAACCCAAATAACTAAAGCCTGATTTTTGTTACTGAAATTTGTAATAAAAAGAGGAAAAAAACTTATGACATACTTTTAGGCTGAAAAACTTTGAAAATCAATGGAATGTTTAAACGACACAGTTACATTTTCATTCTGCAGCAACAAGCAACAGCCCGCGAAAGAAACATACAACGACCACAATTTGCTTGGCTTCTAATCCAAAAGGAATACTTTTTTGTATGTAATTCGAATAGCCAAAGTATGATTTCTCCCTATTAAAGTTTTGAATAACAACCTTTATTAATATGGGCTGAGAAAAGCATATTTTCTAAAAAAAACTTTTTGGAGAGATAATGTGAATAACTTTACAATAGAAAGAAAACGTTGAACACATACTTTTTGTTTCAAAACTTTGAAAAGCAGTGGACAGTTTAAGTGCCACATTATCACTCTGTAGCAATAACTTAAGACAAAAAAAGTGATGTAAGGACGAGAAAAACACAGCGCACACGCCTTTTCATGGTTTTTATACCAAAACGGATGTTTTATGGGCGGTAATCCATATAACTAGAATCTAATTTCTGCTTACTGAAATTTGTAATAACCACTGAAATCAATTCTGATCGAGCAGGGCAACTTGAGTTACTTCAAAACTTTTTTTGTAATTGAATTTTCAAACCCTTTTTTCGAAAATTGAGTTCGTGTTATTGCTTCTTGTCATAAAATTATTGTGCAAACGGAGCAACTACTGATAAATAAGGTTAGCTTTCGCAAATTTTATGAAGCATAACTCATGATCTTAACACATAAGAATACATACTTTAACTAACGACTGTCGGTCTCTTTAGGTAAAAATACCTTTCACCACATTTCACTCAAATGCCATTACACGGATATTCTCCAACAAACGCGATTCTCTTAGGTATTTTGCCAATGTGTGAGTGTGAGTTGTGAATGAGTGAGGCAATATTTAGCCGTAAATGGATGTGCTATGAAGTGGAAGGCCATTTCAAAATTAAGTGCCGAAAAAAGAAAATTTATGTTGAAGTTACGGAATGCAACAATAGTAATGTAAATAAATGTCGGTGTTGTGCTCATAACAAGACAAAGAGAAAAAAATTAAACGTTTTAAAAAAATTCGCATGGATATTACTTTAAAAGCTTTTTTTAAACAACAACAAACATTTTAGTTGCATTTTCATTGTTAACAGTAGCAAAGTTAATAAATAATTCTTATAAAGAAACAAAAGTAAGGCAAGTGGTTCTTAAATTAATTTCTTCTTCTGTTTTTCATGAGATAATGGGAGAGCTTTGCTAGGTAAAGAAATGACTAGACTTTTATTTGTAAATTTTTTTCAACGGAAAACATATATATGAGTCATTTAATAATTTAAGAGAAATTGAAGAATAATAAAACAGTGTTTTTTTTTTGCTAAAATACGCTTGAAAACAAGCTAGGAGAAAAAAAATTCAGCAAGAGCTTTTACTCGATTAGTATGAGAACACTTGTGCGAAAGCTCAGAAAGCTCTTACAGGGGTGCATGGTATTGGAATACCAGGATTCAACTAAGTTTTATTTATTTGCTTTATTATAATGTGAAAGAAGGTTAATAATAAGGATTTTCGCTATGCAAAATATTCCACTAAAGATCATACTTTTCATCCGTTTTTCGAGCTCAGCTTGTAGCTTTCAAGTGGAAGTACTACTGATCTAGAAAGTGTGTGTTTTGGTTTTTAGGAAAACTGAAATAGGAACAGCGGAGTCTTCTCTAAAACGATCTGCAAGAAAAGCTATGGCGGTTGTAATTAATTTTTCTTCTCTCCGGCAGAAAATTCCGCAAACAACTAAACAAACAGAACAATGACTTTTGTGGGCCATATTTCCCTTCATTGCTCAAATCAAACACGAGTTCTTTTATTCATATTTATAACATCTCCTATGCGCGGAATCCCTTTATAACAACACCTATGTGCAAACAAGTTTTTATACCTATCGACACACTTCATCTACTTTTTGAAAAGCATGTTTGAGAAATATTAAATTTTTCATTTTAGTTTCAACTACGAACTTCTTTAAAAGTTAACGCTAATGAGAAGTAAAATAAAAAAAATCACTTATTTACCCCAGAAATTTCCACAATTTTATTTTTATACCGATGCATAATTAACTAAGTCTTGTTGCTTTCACTTCAGAGAATCTGCATATTTTCTTTGCATCAGCTTCTAGGTACATGGAGTAGCCAAAACCAGCCACAACTCCAACTTCTACTACTAACTAGAACCTTTTTGAGTAAGCCGAATTTGTCTGCGAACAAAAGAAAAAAAAATTTTAACAAATGGGAACAAATTTTCAAAAAGAGAAAAAGCTGCAATCGTAGAAATATGAAAAATAAAAACAATTTAAACCAAGATTTAAATAATAATAACTATTGTTTTCCCTAACCTTTATTTGCTGATAGGTGAGGTATTTATGTATGAGCTCTATTCCATTGCTTCCATTCCTTTATTTGCTTGGATGGAAGGCTTGAGGCATGATTCTCCAAAGATCTTTCATTGGTGGTTTAGGAGGAATATGAAATGTCTCCCTCATTAGTCTTCTCAGAGATTTTCTACAATTCACTAAAACTCCCCTATTACTCGATTGCGATTCATAAAAAAGTAAAAGCAAAAACTCTATTATTGTTTTTTGGGAGGTGAAAGGGAGTTTTTCTCTTACTCGACCTCCTAGGACATGCAATGTTAAAAGGGAATAAACAGAAGTATAGGGAGTAATAGAGAGTAATCCAATACTCGCAAGGGAGTACTCCGGGATGAATAAAACAATGATCATTGGGTCTACTGGCACAAAAGCTGAACACAACCTAATCAACAACTGTCATTCTGACTGTCATACTGAGTAACTTCGGTAGAACTCAGCATCGGGTCTCATACCCGAGTAAGCTAAGTAACGAGCAGATAAGGCCAATTAAAACCAAAACAAACATTGACTGACTGAGTGAGGGTAATTGAGAGCTTGCGAACGATGCAAAAATAAATAAACAAAAACAAAGGCACAAGTAAGGATGGAACTGTTCACGCTTCAGCCGAAAGTCTTATGCTCTTCATGTACATACATACATATATCTTTAATTGAACTATAAACTGAGATAATTTTAGGGGAAGAAGGTAAGTAGCTCAGAGACGCAAAATCGTGATATCCTAAGAGTGTTGTCCAGAGGAAATCTTTTAAGATTTTCAAGAAAACTTTACTGACTTAGTTATGACGAAAATGCTTATCTGCACAATCAGTTGCATAGGTAAATATTCCCAAAGTGTCATTGGAGTTTATACACATTTCGGCAAAGATTATATTTCGGTTTGGTTTTTGTTCTGAATTCGGCCCCGCTTTCGGTAGTGGTTACGAGTCAGGTTTCGATTTGGCGTTTCGTGCCTGCCTCGCTCTAGATAACGTTTTCAAGATACGTTCCGGGGTATTGATTACATGTTTCGGTTCTAGTTTTGCTCGTTACCGGTTTCGTTTTCAATACTTGCTTCGATTCCAGTTTCGTTTCCTAGTTTCAGTCTCGGTTCAAGTTCGCTCGTTTTCAGTTTCGGTTTCGTTTTCTGTTTTAGTTTCGACACCGGTTTCGATTTCGGTTACTTGTCCACTTCGGTTTCTATTTCAGTTTGGATTCCGGTTTTGATTTCAAGTTTTGTTGTGGTTGAGGTCCCCGTTTCGATTCTGGACCTGAGGTCGTTGCTCTAGTTTCCTGTTTCGGTTTCGGCCCCGAATGAGATTCTGGTTACGGCCAAGATTAAGATGGCGATATCCGTTTCGAATTTAGGTTTCGTTCTGTTTGAGGTCGAGTTTTCGGTTCCAGTCTCGGTTTCGATTCTATTTAATGTCGTTTCCAGTTTCAATTTAGGGTTTATTTCCGATTCCGGTCTCGATTTAGTTTTCGATTCCAGAGTTGAGGTCCCACTTTCGATTTCAGTGTTGGTTCCGATTCAGGTTCAAATTCTATTTAAGGTCGTTTCCAGTTTCAATTCAGGGTTCGTTTCCTATTCCGGTCTCGATTTCGTTTTTGATTCCTGATTTCACCTTGATTGAGGTCCCGCTTTCGATTCCAAAGTTAATATTATTTCATATTCATGAAAGGTATGCAAATTATGAAAACAGCGATGCATACCAGCGTGTCAGCTTTGAGCGTGTGCGATGCCAACAAATTTTAAAATTAAACTCTTCGAGTGAACATACCAATTGAGGAGATGGTGAGATGGTGGTCTAAGGAAGGGACGCCATGAGGACGAGAGCAGATGTGAAAGCAGAACTAGGAGTGTAACCCAAATTTGATGACCCAGAGTAGATGGAGATGTGATGCAGACGAGAAAGAGAAGCAAAAAGCGATTTAATAATACTACTTTATACACATACCGCATCTTCCTTTTCGCGCATATCGGCCACCTTCAACAAATCACGTACATTAAGTATCAATACACGTGTGAGTGTCGATGAGACGGACGAACGTTTACGTGCATTGATATTACGTTGTCGGATGCCACGAAAGGATTCACTTTTACCGATTGGCGTATCACACACATTGTCGATGTTAAGCGACTGTATGCCGGGTGAAGGTGGTAATGGTATTGGTGTTGTTGGTGTAGTCGAGATAAATGCCGAACTAAAACGACGTACGGTTGAAAAATCTTTAGAGACGCGACGCAAATATTTATGTGCGACACGCGGCGAATCCGAGATAACCATGCTTAAACGGTAGTTAAGAGCGGTAGGAGGCGTGAACGAAACATGCGGAAGCGATTTTTTATTTGTTTTTGCTTACTTTTTTCTAAGAATATTTTTTTTTAGAGCAAAATCACTGTTACGATTAAACGATTATTTTGCGCGCCACTTGATGCTTGAAAAGTGAAAGGAAAAAATTTTTTTTATTTTATTTTTTTGTTGTTGTTGCAAATTCACGTTAATAAGCGTGCTTATTTGATTTCACAGAAAGAAAAAAACTTTTGAATTAAATTTTTAAATAATTTTGCACTTATTTGCGTTGTCGATATGTGTATAATTTAATTGAATTGCTGCTCATTTCACCGCATAATAAGAGCTTTCATACATAAACCAACCACAATGTCACCACAATCTACGAGCGTACGCTTTGCGTTTGTATATTAAACTGCTCGACCGGCGCTTGTTTGCTATCGCCATCACCTAAGCATTAAACAACTTGAAAGGTTGTTGGCAAGGCAACGACGTACGAGGGTGGACATTTGCTCGAGATAGGTGAGTGGAATTGATGTATGTGTAAACATAAAATATGCTTGTAAGTATTTGCATTTTATAAATATGCATGTAACACACTAACACGCGCTTTGATGTGTGCAATGAACAGCTTAAGAGATAACAACGTAGTAAAAGAACTAGTTTTAAACTACCTGCTTACTAACTAGTGCCAACTGGGAGCTAAGACGAGCAATTCAAATGACAGAAACAAACACTTAAAAGACTCCTTAATACAAATCATGTTACCTCTAGATCTCGCAAGCCTCTTAAGCTGCATCACTGCCAGTACTAGTACTTCTTACATTCAAACTAGTTCAGTCGCCTTACTCTCACGCGTCCACATTCGATTTTACTACTGGGATTCTTAACGTATTTAGATCTACGTTAATTTGGTGGCATTGTTGTGATACTTTTTATGTTATCACATTTTTTTATTATTTATAAAGCATTTTATCTTATAACAAAGTTGCCAACTACACTCAACTGCAGTATATTTAAAAGAGTTATTAAAAAACGGATATTGCCAGTTTAGCGGTTTTTTTTTGTGAAGCTGTAGTAGAAGCAATTTCTCAATATTTTTGTGACATTAAAACTTAAGCTCGTTGAGCAGTAAGACACATTATGTTGCACAAAAGCTCTACTACAAAAGCTCAAAAGCTTCAAAAAATATTTTTTCTAAAAAAAAGGTTTAGGGCTTGTAGCTGCGTGGATTTGCACAATTTTTACGTTTCAAAAATAATAATAAAGGAGCTTTTTAAAAGCTCAACCAACTTTTATGTCATTTACTTATTAACTGAAAAGTTTTACATAAAGTTTCGAACATGAAGAGTTGTATTCATATCTCTAGAATCAAACGGCGTCTTATTTCAGTATTTAAAATCAGTTTGCTCACTAAACCCTTTTACAGAATTAATCATCAGAACCTCAAAAGCTTTTCCCATACTAAAAGATCTAATATAATTTTTTGTTTCAAGCTTTCAACGTCAAATGTAATATTTAAAGAACGATCTTTTAAGCACAGAGTTTTTTTACAATTGGTCATGCTCTAATACAGGTTTCAGTCCAAGAAAAATATTTGAAATGAACCTTGCTGGTGGAGAAGGTTTTACAAAACTTTTGTACAAATATCAAAAAAGAGCTTTAACTATTTTTTTTTAGCTTTTTGGGAGTTTAGCTTTGCGAGATTAAGAGACAACAAGACCTGTAACTCGAGCGAATTTACATAGTTCAAAGAAGGTATTAATCATAATTTTTTTTGGTTGCAGCTTTTCTTAACTGACGTTCGGCAAAAGCTTTTACCTAAGCTAATAAGAAAGTTGTGCACGCAGTTGCTTATATAAATTTCAGTGGTAAAGTGAAAATATTCTGATGAAAGTTAAAATCTATTTATATAACTTTGAATGATTTTTCTTTGAAAGCTTTCTTAAAACTTGTCGAAAGCTTTTTTCAATACGAACGTGCAATTAGAACTTTAGTTTATTTTTTTAAATATAATACAGATATCTTTGTTCTTAGGGTAACGCTTTTTTAAGCTCTTTAAGATAATTCCGTTAAAAAATTCCACTGTCAAGCTTTTTAACCCTAACCTTAAAAGAAAACCAAAAGTCTTATTAATAACTCATAAATTTTAAACTTTTTCTACATAAAAGCTGGTTGAAATATTCCGTCAAATTTATGAACAAGGCATCGCACGAAATAGCTGGAACCTTGTTGCTAGCTTTCCAATCCACTTCAACGAAATAAAATGGACATGCAATAAAAAGCTTTCAAGGGCAACAGTGTTCAACGAATTTCTCGCAAGGTTTGCCTTGCTAAGTCCTACAACGTATATTGTCATAAATCATTAAAATGAATATGTGTGTCTTTCGCTACTGCTTTTCATCAGTTTAGCAGCAAAATAAGCAAATTTCGTAGAAACGGCAAAAGGCGTAAATATCATAAAACAAAGTATGCACAAACAATATAAAAATGTACCAGCGAGTGTGAGTAGAATTTCGTTTAGATATTTAATCGCTTCTAAAAGTTTATTCAAGCGCTGATGATCACGCTAAGTAAATATTTTTCTAACGTTGTACAAAATTGACAATCCGCTTATCTCATTCTTTAAGTTGGCATGGTGTCAGCAGTAGCTTTGAAGATATGGGATATATGGAAAAGCAGGCCACATAGTTTCTAAGAAAAACCTGTAAAGCCTAAGAATTCTGGAGGGAGAAGGGGTTGCCTAGTTTGAAAGAAGTAGGGGCGAACGAAAGATTGTCAGTGTTAATTTGAAGGCCTCATACTTTCATAAACCGGACCACAGTCCAATAGAACATCGTTTACGTATCACTTCAAAATAATGATCAGGTTTCGGTTTCTGTTTTTTTGCAGTTCAAAATACCAGGTTTGGTTTTTTTCTTATAAAAATATGACTGATTGAATGGCTGATCAAAATGTCGGCTACGGATTTGGTTCCGGTCTTTGTCAGACCAAAATGTCGGCTACGATTACAAATCCATTCTAGTGCAGTTCAAAATACCATTTCGTTTTCTTGACCCAAAATGTCGGCTGCGGTCTCGGGTTCCTTAATTTGCAGTTCAAAATACCATATTCGGTTTGGTTTATGTTTCCTCATCAATATATGATTGATTGAAAGATCAAAATGTCGGCTACGCAATCGGTTTTGTTCCCTGTCGGTCCAAAATGACGGTTACGATTTTGGGTTCATTATTTTTTAGTTCAAAATAGTAGGTTCGGTAGCGTTCTTTTCCTAATCAAAATATCGATCACGTTTTCTTCAGGCAAAAACATTGGTTTCAGTTTCGTTCCCTTTCT
This sequence comes from Merzomyia westermanni, assembly GCA_949987695.1. Taxonomy (NCBI): domain Eukaryota; kingdom Metazoa; phylum Arthropoda; class Insecta; order Diptera; family Tephritidae; genus Merzomyia; species Merzomyia westermanni. Next base: position 116,027,728 of record OX465293.1, read on the forward strand.
TATCGAAATGTCGGCTGCGGACTCGATTTCGTTGTTATCTGAACAAAATGTTCGTTATGGTTTTGTGTTCGTTATGTTTCGAACAAAAATAGAGGTTACGGTTTCGAATTTGTTTTATATCCAAAAAAAAGTTGTGACTGCAGATTTGATTTCGTTTGCAGACCCAAATATCGACTACAGGTTTGATTCTTGTCCTTTTCAGACAAAAGTATCAGTTACAACTCTATTTTCTTTTTTGGTCGGACCAAAACATCGGTTAAAGACTTGATTCCCTTTTGGTTTTGTTCTTTTTTTCAAATCTGTAGTTTGCTGTATTTGCTTTGATCTTCTAAGGACCGAAACATCGGTTAAAGATTTGAGTCGAACCAAAACATCGATTACAATTTTCATGTTTTTAAGTTTCGTTCTTTAATATACAAAATCGTCTGCTAATGATTTTATTTGGTTTTGTGCAGACCAAAAAATCGGATACAGATTTGGTTAAATTTTTTCACACCAAAACATCGGTTGATGTTTTCATTTTACTTCGCTCGAAGCCTTTATTTCGATTCCAAATTCACGTGAAACGAGTCCTTATTACCGACCATGTCGACGATCTTTGTGATCCGATGTGCCAAGAAGGTGGGCCAGGAAAAGAGCGGCTTCCGTATCCATGCTAGTACAATGGTTGAATCCGTCCACAAATGTACTTTCACTGATCCCAATTTGATACTCCTAATGATTGCTTCCATGATTTCTGCAAGTAGGACAGCTCCACAAAGTTCTAAGCGTTAGAAGGAGGTTGACAAAGATGTGGTAATATGGCATTTCATATTAGTTCATATGCCATCAAGTGTACTCAGCATTCCACACATAAGTGACACATGCACAAAATCCCGCTAAGCGATTTCAATTACACAAACATCTTATCGGATAACTTATATATCAGCGCCAAGCAAGAAGCGATTTAAACTTTTGTACCCAGCCATGACTCCATCACAGCTAATAAGCGCTTAACTTTGGAGCTCAAAGGAGCTTCAAGAATGTAGACAAAGACGACGTGCAACAAATTTGCCCAAATTTACGCTTCCTCTGCTACGCCCTACATAGAGGCAGCAGTAGCTTAATGTTATTCAATTTTAATTGCATTGCACGTTTGGCAGTTTCCATACACGGCACGTCACATGGTTATATAACAGACATGCGTCGGAAGCTCATGGAGCTCTCTGCGGATGCGTTTGTTGGTTGTTTATGTCACGTCGGATGTGCATTAGCTTGGTGGCAAGTTATGAAGGCCTTCGACACGAGAATGTGCTCTTGTGTGTGTGTGTTTTCCTTAAATGCAATTTGAAAGTAGATTGTAACTTCTGAGCTTGCCACTGATAAGTGCAGCATTGCTTCATTTGCAGGTGTGGTACCGAAGCAAAGGTGGCACAACGCGTTCTTGACTGACATTACAAAATATATGCGGACAAACACTTCAATTCAGACACGTCTGGGGTATAAGAGTAAGTCACCAGAATCGCACCGATGTCAGTTGGTACTCAGCAAGAGCTTGACGAACGAATACAAACATTTGCAAGAACTCTGGGAACTCATCAGGGATTAACTTTTTAACTGCAGGAATAAACTAAAAATTAATAAAAAATAAGTAATAAAAATTCAATGGAAATAATTTTGGCAAGGGTTCGCCCTTCTCCGTGTGTTTCTTAGCTACGTTGAAAATGTAAGACGGACCAGGTTTGTGTGTGCTTAAAATGAAATTTCTTGAAAATTCTACTTCTTCTATGAGTATTCTCGTTTCTGCATTTGGCCTGTGGCAATTTCCTGGGGCACTGGACCGAATAAGCACGTGGCAACAAAACGAAACGTAGCAAACACGTTAAAGTTAGCACTCTTTCAATAGAGGCTGATGTGGAAGAAGGACTCCGTTTTTGTCTGCGTATTTGCCAGAAAGATTGCCTTAAAATTCTTTTTCGAGTTCGCCATAAAATTCGCTCAAGAATTTCACCAAAAATGCATGTCTTAAACTAGCCGCGAATTCGCAATTCGCGTACAAATCACCAGCGACTTTGCATTCGCTCAAATATTTACCTAGAATTGGTCAACGAATTCGCGCAATAGCTAGTCTCATCAATTCACGTCTCGAGAGCAACTTTTGTTTTTTAATTTTCTTAATTTGTAATATTCCTGAAAAAAGCAAGAAATGGTATCGAATACCATCCCGAAGTGATGCCAAAAGGGTTGTAGAATTATACTGAAAAAGTCTCGAAGTGATCCACAAGAAGTCCGGAACTGGTCCCGAAAACAATTCCGAAATTACCCTGATATAATCCCGAAATGATAATAAACAAATCCCGAAATTTAGCGATAACAATCAATAATTTGTCCCGAAAAATAGCCAAAAATGGCCCCTGAAATAATCACCAAAAGAAATACTGAAAAAGTCTCGACATCAATTCCGAAATACTCCTGTAATGATTCCGAAATTATAGCAAAAACTCCCGAAATGATGCTGAAAACGATTCCAAACCGAACATGAAAAATTCTGGAAAACGGTTCCGAAAACAATTTCGCAATGATCCTTAAAAAGTCGCGAAAGTAGTCTCGAAATGATCCCTAATGGGTCCCGAAATGATTTCCAAAAAGTACCGAAAACCATTCCGAAATGATCCGAACCTTGCCCATTACAGCCACAATTAGCTATTTCCTAAGTTCTATATTACCTAACTTCGTTTAAAATACTTCGCTACAATTTTTTATTTCCGTTGGATCAATAAAAAGTGTCGATCTACTCCGAAAAAATGCAAATTTCGTTCTCAATCAAATCTTTATATCGCCGAAGAAGATAAGTTCAAAAACTCTACGAAGAATTCTTATATTTAATCTAACTAACAAAATCAAGTTTGCATTTTTTTTAAAGTCCGATGTGATGTGCCCTCTACGGGATTTTAAACCGACATCGCCTTAAGCCCCCACAGGGCGCCACCTCCATATTGCCGTACGCATTCCCCTGAGCATCCGCTTTCGTCACAAATCTGAATGCGAATTGAAATTTCACATTCCAATTCGGTTTTGGAATTTACTCTATCATTATAACTCAGATAATTGTTATCACTGCAATCGTTATTATTATCTTAATTATCTTTCTTTATCATCTACTTACTCTTCTTATTTTTCCCCCTTTCATTCTAACTTCCTCCTATTTATTTTTTATATCAGCAAAATATCAAAAGAAACTAAAGAGCGCAAAACAACCAAACTAGATTAAAGCTAAATGAAATTTCTTAATGCAAATCGTATAATCAAACATACTGTAAAGTGGAAATTTAGTTACTTTAGTGCAAACAATGTGTCAACCATGAGTTTGAAGTAATGAATTTATAAGTATCTAAGTACATACATACAAACATACAACCAAGCCAATTCATAAAGCACTTTAAAGTGCAATCGACTAAGTGATAATATGCAAACCGACACATTTGAAGAGATTTGCTAAGTAAATAGAGGTCGAGAGGTGCAACAACTCACATTCATACTCGTACTCACACTCATAATCACTCATACTTTGATGTAACTAGGAAGCAGGCTTTCTCTGATCATGGCATTGCATAATGAATCAATTAATGAAAATCAATTGGACATGTAAACACAAATTAAGCATGCCTTGTGCAGTTATTGAAGTAACTAAATATGGATGTATGCGTGCCGACATGCATACATATGTAAATGCCTGATACTATGCTTTTAAAACAAATAATAATTTAATTCTGAATATTACTGATTCAAAAAAAAAATTTTTTTTTTCTGGAATTTGGACTTTATAGAAGAGCGAACAAAAGTACTGTCTAAATTTTAAACTCTAAAGTCTGAAACTTTCATATTAATTTTTTGGGTTCTATCATTGCTACTTAAGATTTTTTAGGAATTATTTTATGTTTGCTTCAAACTATTGATGTAAAACGATCATGTGGCATATAGTTTTGTAGGAATCTGTATCACCCACAAAAAAGGTTTAAATAAAAGTTTTCGTCAGGTGGGATATCCTAGCAAATTTAGACTTCAAATATTGTTATAGTTTTTTTGATCTCGCACAACTTGGTCAGAAGGAAAAAGTCGGGCCGTGCCACCTCCAATCGAATAACACTCAATAAGTCACTTATCGTATTTGGCCTGCTGATTAGACGGCTTTGCGGGTATACGAGAGAAAGGTCGTTCGTAAGATTTATGGACCGCTACGAGTTGGCGACGGCGATTACCGAGGAAGATTCAATTATGATATCTATGAGCTGTATGCAAACGCCTAGATTTAGGAAAGAAACTAAATATATCATCAGCTTATTGAATTCCCGAAACCCTGAGACTTTCACACACCTACCGATATGAAGTATTGTGCTAAACCCGTTTCCAAAAGACAAACCAATATTGTGGTCAGGCTAATGATCGAATTCTTTAAGTACCGATAGGTTTAAGTCAATAACATATTTTGTTATAACCTCCTCACAAAAATCTTTGAACCGAGAGCTTACTGTGAGCATGCAGACATACACAACTTGTGTTAACTCAGCATTTGAGTATGTAGTTGCATGAAGTCAGTTTAAACTTTACATAAAGAAGCATGGTAAACAATTCATTATATGTGCTAATATTTAAAAAAAAAATTTAAAAATAAAAATTAAAATTAAAAAAAAAAATTTTTTTAAAAAAATTTAAATTAAAAACCAAAAAAAAAAAAGTTTAAAACAAACAAAAAAAATAAAAATTAAAAAAATAAAAAAAAGAAAAAAAATAAAAAAACCAAAAAAAAAATAAAAAAATTAAATACATAAAAAATAATAAAAACAAGTAAGGAAAGGGCTGACTTAGGTGAGAAACATTTTTTTTAGGTTACGAAGAACCATTCTCAAGATTTTTTGTTTTTGGTCATTATTGACTAGATGAACAGGATTTTTTTTGTTAGTTACAAACTCTTTATCAGTAGGTCTGCATAGCTCTTTATATACGTGAATATATTTAACGATAACCTTGTCCAGAAAACGAATGTTTGTATGAAAAATTCGGAATATAATATATCTAATGTATATATAAAATAAAAAAAACAAAAATTGCATCTTGAAAATGGTTATTCGTAACCAAAAAAAATATTTCTCATTTATATTGGTTATGGGGACCAAAAAAAAATATTTCTATGATAATGGTTAAAAATTCCCAAAAAAAAATATATAAGTATAAAATTAGTTTTTGGGTAAGCTTTTCGCTCAAGAAAAAAAATAACAATTATTTTCAGTCCCTGTTCAGTCCATGTTCATGAAAGCTATAAAAACATTTATTTTAAATATATTTATGGAGCTTAAACAAATTAAAATTTTTAAAATATGAAGAAAATGTAAAAGGTATCTTATATTATAGTATTAGTTAAAAACAAAATATAAGACAAAAAAAAATTGAAAATCCAAAAACAAAAGTTTTTATAAAATTGATTTCTAATTAAATAAATTTATTGATGAATTTCATTTATGTTTGTGGTCACTTTATCAAAATTACTCAGGCAAAAACCACAAAAAAAAGGCATCGATATATGGTATCGAGCATAATAGTAAATGCTTTTAATACCGTCATTAATAGCGTTCAACATCCTGTGCCATTTTGGCTAGTCATTCTTTCTTATTGATAAATCACTTCAATTGGAAACACACAAAAAGGTCAAGTCATCCTGTTTTTTCACCTCATTTTTCCGTTGGTACCGAAATCGGGTATTGAAAAGAAAACTTTCTGGGTTTGGGCGGTTTCGTGATAGATGTATATACTTTTTTAACCCAATTATAGAAGGCGTTGCGCTAAAATTCGCAGCACTATGCTCGTAAAGCGCGTACAGCACATAATGCTATGATTCAAAGATATTTCACTCAAACCAATTTTGTAAAGGTATTTTTCTGTGAGAGGACAGCTCACAAACAAATCTTGTTATAGTATTTTAACAAGCCTACAGTTATCCAGGTCTAAGTTCTTTTTTTTATTTGCCCTTCAAGCTTAAAGGGTCACAAAGGTTCTTTGAATCACATAGGAGACATTTTACAATATTTATATAGGCCAAAAAATTATTTAGCTACATTTTAGGATGTGTTTCATACTAAAATTGGTTATAAAAATTTTAATTAAAATTTTTTATTAAACCGTCAAACTGGCAAACAAATCTCAGTCTCTACGAGAAGACACTAATTAAAGTTTAGCCAGTTTAATCTTTGATATATGTACGAACTCCAACATAAATTTTCCCTACTCTATTCAATTAAAAAACTTTGAATAATTAATTAAAAATGATTATTAAAAATAAAAACAATAATAATTTTTATAAAAATTCAAAAAGTGAAAAATTATTATTCTTGGCCCTGAGCTCGTTTCATGAATACTTATTAAGAATTTTAAAAATATGCAATCTGCTTTTTTTTTACAACAAAATATATATGCTATTAAATTAATTAAATAAAGAACAAAATCAAAATAATTTTTTTTTTTTCAAACAGCCGATATTATATTTTTGAAAATTTATTTTTTTGGTTAGAGCTATTCAGAACCCATCCAGAACAGTTTTAATTTGTGTGCCAACTTAACAGACAAATGGAATAGCTCATGCATCTTAGGCATTTTTCATCTTCTACTATTCTACCATTTGAAATTTTAAATCACTTTTTATGTTCTCTCTTCCCGTTTTTCTTACTATTTTCCCTTGTTTGTGCTTCTTATTTTACTCTTTCTTTCTACCTCAAGTAATTTTCGACTTCCCTTTAATAATTTTTGTACATTTTTCCTGCTTATTTTCTCGTAATTTTCTTGATTTTCATCTTTTTATTTTTTATTTTCTCATCTTCTTTTCTCTACTCTTTTTTATTAACTTTCAGTGTTGGGGCCATAACATTCCTAATAATAATAAAAGGAAATGTTCTTTTACAATCACAAGCACTTAGATACTCCATCAACTTGTTGGATTTTAGAGCTCCTAAAAATGCCCAAAGTGTCTGAATTGTGGGAAACTAAGATTCTATAAAAACGTTGAACTTCAAAACCAAGAACAACTAGATATAAGGAGTTCAAAACTGCCCTTGGCACCCGACTAGATATTCGAAAAAATCAAATAACGTTTTTTATGTAACTTAAGCCAGGATTACCTCGACAACGAGGATCAATTTTAATCTGACTATAGTTTCAGATTTAGCGGACCGAATATCTTTATAGCATAGTTGGATCCTTGTGTATGTAATATTTTTAAGTTTACCTGTGAAGTTAAAATAAAAAAGTTTATTTCCAAGTCGTTGGATTTTTCATAGAATTTTTTTTTTTTATGCTACTATTTTTTTTTTTTGTCATGGTCTGTTTTTCTTTCTGCCTTATCTTGTTGGCTTGCCTATCTTTGCATATTTGAGGTTGAAGTAAGTGCATTATCTTATTTCATCAGTATAGTCAACAATGCGGATACGAGCAATAATTGGAAACGAGTGCAAAATATATACAGGCGAATACAGTAAAATATGTCAAATTAGCTTAAAATTCTTCTTTTTATAGAAATTACAAACAAACAAAAAAATAATAAAAAATCATAAGTTTAAATAAACTCCATACAAGTCAAAATTTCGTTCTTTTTTTTTCTTTTCATTGAATTTTTAAAATATTTGTTTCTTCTCATTAGCTGTTTTAACTACACCGCTTTACACACATTCTGCCCTATGAACCAAATATACTTTTTCCGAAAAGGGGAGAAAAAAAAATACACGTGTATCGGCGAGTTTCATGTACACGTCAACATTTTTTCTTTTTTATGTATAATTTTATTTTTTCTCCCTTTCCGAAAAAGTATATTTGCTTCATAGGACAGAACTAAAGCTCGTTTTTGTAACGCAGTGTTATCATACCCCTTTTCATTATCATGCACTTCATTATTATTGACAGGTATTAATTATCTTTTCTTAAAATTATCCCATAATTCAGCTGTATCATTCTTATTTTACCCATCAATTCGAATATTTAACGATGCTCTTTGTTTTTAATGACTTTATGCAGATTGAAAAGGTCATTGTTGTGGTAAACAAACAACGCCCAACACTTTCGACAACTCAATTACCTACTCTACTATCTGTACATATATATTGTATACGCAACAAAAAAAACAACATTTTTATATACACAAAGCAATTAAATTGATTCCATTTTTGTTTATAAATATTATTGCTTTATTTCAGTTTTTTACGTTGGCTTTTTTTACAAATTCGAAGGCACTCGGTTAAACTAAAAAACGATATTAAAACAACAACAATCAAATCAGCAGAACAAATCATGAACATATACGATAAATATTAGGGAAACAGAACATGTAAACAAACATTTAACATTAAACAAACAAATAAACGAAATGAGCAGAATGAGATTTAGATATGCGTATTTTTGTATGGCTATATGGTAATGAAATATTTATAATTATTTCGCTATAGATACTTATAAACAAAAATATGTAAAAAACGTACGTTTTAATAAAAGATTTCTTTTTTTCACAAAATTTTATTTTTATATATTTTTAGGACTAAAAAAATTTTTCTTTTATGCTGAAAAGTGTAAGCTTTTAATTGTAAACAACTTTTTAAACACATAATTCAGATTTGTAATATTTGCTAATATGCATAAAAATAAAATAATTAGTAAACTACATATAGTAAATAAAAACTACAAACATCGGCCAGCATTCTGAAATTACAATTTCGCATTCTAAATGAAAATGTCGTGTTTTGAAAACAAAACAGAACTAAAACAAACTAAATTTACAAAAATCAAATAAAAAAACAACTAAATTAAAATTAAAATATTATTCGCTTACCCTGGGTACGGTTATGTTTATCAGCCCCCAACATATTTTTTTCAGGCCCCATGGTATCTAGTTTGCGTTGGTTGGGTAAATAATTTTGCGTTTGTTTACAATGGATTTGTACAATGTTTTGGAAAAGTTTGCATTTAATTAAATTTTGTTTTTAACATAAAATACATTTCGAAATTTACAATTAAAAAAATTTTTTTATGCGAACATTTTTTTTTATTATTAAAAGTTTAGTTTATGAATTTTTGTTTAATATTAAGTTTTGTGAGCATTTTTGAGAGTACAAATATTATTTTTTATATTTTTGCACACATTTTATTTAAATTTTAAGTTTTTTTGTTTTTTTTTAATTAAATTTTTAGTTTATGCAATTTTGTTTTTTAAATATTTTTTAGTGATATTTTTTATGGTATTTTTGAATTCATAGTAAATTTTTTTGTAATGGAAATTTTAACGTAAAATATGTTGGATATTTTTTTTAAATTTAAGAATATTTGTAATTTTTTTCAGTTTTATTTTTCAAATTACATAAAGTAGTTTTTTTGAATTTATATTTAATTTTTTTTTATGAAGTTTCAATGTAGATTGTGTTTGAATTTTTTTCGAATAAAGGAAATTTTAATTTAAGAATTAGAGTAAATTTTTAATTTTTTAATTTAGGATACATTTATTTTTATTGTAAAATATTTGTTTTTAATTACATAGTTTTTTTTTAATTACATAATTTATTTTTTTAATTTATTATTTTTAATTTTTAAAATTCCAATTTCAATGTTAATTTTTTAGGAATAAAATAAGTTCAAGTGAAGAAAAATTTATTTTTTCACACATTATTAAACAGAATAAACAAATGTTTCATTTAATAAAAAAAAATTCAATTTTTTTTATAGTAGAAAGTTTAAATTTTACATATTTGTTTTTATTAAAATTTTTTGTAGTGAAATTTTTTATAAGTTATAGTGTTTTTCAATTGGAAAATTTTTAATTCACGGTATTTCCAAATTAAACGTTTTTTTGTTAATTTTTTTTAAATGTATTTTAGTAAAAGTTTTTAATTATTTTTTATTTAAAGAAAATTTCGAAATTAATAATTTGTTTTACACATGTTTTGTTAAATATTATAGTCACAAGCAACAAAAATTGTTGGTAATGATTTTTTATTGAGTTAAATTAATTTAATATGTTATATTCAAAATTTTGTTTTTAGAAATTTAATAAAAATATATTTGATGTTTTTTTTTGTTAATTTAAAATATTAAAATTTAAAGTGAAAAGTAATTAATTTGGAATTATATTTTTAATTATTTTTTCAATAAAATTTTTTTTAATAACAATTTTTTTCAAATTTTTTTTTATTTTTTTTTTTTTATATAAAATTTAAGGAAATATGTTTTATTTAATTTTGTAAATTGCGAGTTATTGTTAGTTGCATTTCCATAATAGTGGTTTGTATATATTTTTTTTTTAGAAATTTTGATGTGCAGTAAGTATTAAACAGCGAAATTGACGTTTAAAAAACAGAAAATTATTCGGCCAAATACGTTCACATTGTTGTTGCATTTTGCAATTGGGTGATGATTGTTTGATTGATGATGATTGATTGACAATAAATATTCAAATTTTTGGTGACAGTGATTGTGTGATTTGCATAATTTGCGGTGGCGAAATTTTTTTTTTTTTTTGGGATAGAAATGAAATGAGAAAAATATTTTTTTTAATCATAAAAAAGAAATTAATCATAAACATTAAAGTGTATATGCATTTTTTTGTATTGAAATTTTTTAATGACAATTGCAAAGTATAATCAAGGAAAAAGATATTTTAGTTGCAATTAGAGGAAAAGTTATCAGTAAATACAAAGAATTTGTTAAAACAAGGCAACTTAAAATATTTTATAAAAAAAAGTATATGTATGGTAAAAGTAATTTAAATGAAATATAAAAAATAAAAGGGGGGTGTTGGTGTGTGAGGGAGAATTCAAATGTAAACCGAATCAGTAAAGTAACAGCATAACATGTCTCAGTTGTTGTGTATTAATATTGAGGTAGGTGAGTGTTAAGTAGAAATAGTGAGAAAGTTGAAAATCGTTGAAAGTAAAGATAGCGCATAATTGATTGTTGGAAAAGAGTTATGAAAAGAGAAGTAAAAAACCAGAATTATAATAATTAGTATTAAATAATTACATAAACGAGAATTAATCTCATGATACAGAATATTTGTTTAGCTTCTAATTGATTAAGAATATTTTTATGTATGTGTGTAAAAAGTTTGAAGTAGACACATTTCCTTGGATATTGGAGGTGTGGGGGATTGCTCAAACTATTCAAACTACAAGCTACGTACAGTGTGATTTTGTAGTGTTTTTGTTTCTTGTTTTGTGTGGCAACATTGAAAAGTTGTGATAATGTTTGCAAGTTGTATTTTGTGTTTGTGTTTCTTTTTTTGTTTTTCTTTATTGCTTTTGTTTTTTGTTCTTGTTTGGGGTTTTGGGTTTTACTTCGTATAACTGACTAGCACTAGACCACTTTTTTATTTTGCCTAGAACTACTATTATAATTTTTATGATTGGTATTTTTAAAACGCTTGCTTTTTGCAAGCTTCGCCACAAATGTTTGGCTAACCTTCTCTTTTTTATGATGAATAAAATGTTTTGTTGTGGAATTAATTTAAGTACGTAAATGACTATTTTTACAGCTTTAAAGGTTAGTACATTTTGTTTAGCTTATTTTACAGTGCTACATTGGATAAATTTTTTTGTTGTTTTTGCTTCTATATACTTAATTATAGTGTTATACATTAAATACAAAAAAAAATTCCGAATAACATTAAAATACTTAGTATGTATGTATATACAGCAGCGTATGCCCTATATTATTGTTTTGAAAATCAATAACTCTAAATAATAGGATAGGGAATATTTTTGGTTTTCGAAATGAAATGAAAACTCCAGGTAAAAAGATATAAAATAAGTGCAAGTTTTTTAAAACTTTACTTAAAGTGTTATTACAGTATTAATCATGGTGTTATTTTTTAATAATTTTTATTAATTATTAAAAGTGCTCATTTGAATAGAAAAGTCAAATTTATAGACAACCGCCAGAATCTGTGGAACGTTCTGTTATTCATTAGCATATCAGAACGAGGGGTTTTTGTGAGCTTAACTCTTATTTCTATTCATTATAATTGCTAGTGATGGTTTTTTTTATGTGGTCTCTTTTGACACTCCGAATATGCTCTTTTCAATTTTGTATACAAAGAATTCGTACTTCAAAAAATAGACTTACTTGTTCAGTCAAAAATTAAATATAAAAATTCTGTCTAAAAAATAACAAATAAAAAACTTTATGATAACAATACAAATTTTTAAGTGAAAAAGTAATACATGAAAACTTTTTAAACTTTTGAACTTTTTAAGCCAAAATAAAAGGAAAATAGTGGACTCTACAATTCTTAATCAAAAAACAAAAATAAAAGAAAAAAGACATTTTTTTAATTTCGGAATAAATATAAAAAAAAAAAGTTAATAATTAAATAAACTTTTTTTAAGTAAAATTCATTTAACAAAAAAAATAACTGAAAACTGTTTGTTAGATACTTCAAATTTACACCACTTAGTAAAATAAAAACAAAACACTTTGTTTTATGCATTTTCTTCTAATATTTTAGTCAACTGTTTTCAATATCGTTCAATAATTTTCCCCCCCCCCCCCCCAAATTGTGTTTTTAGAAATTTAAATAAAAAAAATTTTTGTTGATTAATTTTTTTTAAATACTGAAATTAAAAAATTATTGAAATGAAAGATTCTCTACAAGATCCTGTGAAAATAGCAAAACTATACGAATTAGTCTGACGAGAAACGTGGCTGCTTTGGAAATAGTACTATAACTATAACCTGTATATGTTTGTTGCTTTAAATTTTTCCTTTAACCAAAAATAATAATAATTGACTGAGAATTATTATCAACTGGTCTTGATCTCGCAAAACTTACAAAAATATGTAAAAAAATGAACAGACCATAAAACCAACAACAAAAAAGAAATGAAAAAATTTTATGTTATTAAATATTTTTTATTAAAGTGATATTCAAAGTCATTAGTTTTGAATTATATTTTCACAAAGTTTTTAAGTTTTTTTTTAAGTAAAAAATAAAAGGAAGAAATAAGTGGCAATCTGAGTTTCAGCTATATGGTTGCTCATATAATTAAATATTTTCTACATATCAGATATTTTCTTCTATTACAAAAGAAATTTAGTCCAGTATGCCCATCTATGACATAAATACAAGAATATTTCTGAAAATTTTTTAAATCTGATAAAAAGTTTAGTTGGCAGCCCCGTAATAATTTTTTTTTTTTGCAAAGGTACCTTAAATGCCACTATTGATGATTCAAAATAAGTGCCAATATTTTAAAAACAAAGCAAAAGAGCTCGAAATGTTGCATATCATATTATATTATATAGAAAATGTATATTAAATCGGTACGGTTGTTTTCGCGATAGTGATAGATATACAAATATAAAAATATGTAATTAAGGTGAAGTGGCAACCCTACTCAATAATAAAATTTTTTTTTTTTTTTTTGAGAAACTACTGAAAGGAGAATTGAACTGATTTCCAAATTTTAAGATTCAAACATTCCTGAGTACCTATTAGATGATACTAGAGAATGCTAGACAATACAAGATGAGACTGAAAATCTTGATATTCATTTAAACTATTGTAAAGTATTCTCGAGTAGGCAGTAGATAATGCAAAAACATAAGTAAACCCAAGAAATCTGAACTTATGGTCTAAGAACCCTTTTTCTTTGCTTTAATCGTACAGGGTGGCTGATGAATTTTGCTACATTAAGAAACTCAAATAATTTTTTTTTTCAGTGTATGGAATTCATTTTTCTTTTATTCATGTTAAAGCTCATTAAATTTTATTAAATATAGCTTAATTAGTTTTAAAAATAATGGAATTTAAATGCCCCCCCTGCTCGTCGATGCATGTGCGGCATCTTACCAAAAAGTTGTTCATTACTGCTTGGAGAGTTGAGACAGGAATAGCCGCAATTGTTTCTCGAATGGATTGCCTTAGTTCATTCAAATTTGTTGGTTTTGCTTTGAAGACTTCCTGTTTGCAATAACCCCACAAGAAAAAGTCAGGTGCAGTAAGGTCAGGCGACCTGGGTGGCCAACGGAATGTGGAGTTTCTGGATATCAGCTTATTGGGAAATTTTCGTCGCAATTCTGTCATAACAGGTTGGGCTATATGAGGAGCTGCACCATCTTGCTGAAACCACACAGAGTTGAAAGAAATTCTCATTCGGCGTAATTCTGGATAGAAAAACTTTCTCAACATGCTCAAGTAACGGTCTCCAGTAACCGTAACGGTGTGACCGTTTTCTTCGAAGAAGTAGGGCCCGACAATGCAGCGTGATGAAACTGCACACCACACTGTGACACGAAGTGGATGCAATTCCGTCTCATGGAGTATCTGTGGGTTGGAAGCACTCCATATTCGACAATTTTGTTTGTTTATGTTGCCGTTTAAATCGAAATGGGCCTCGTCAGACATGAAAAGACAGTTCAACATGTTTCCATCCTCTTCCACCATTTGAAGCATCTTCTGGCAAAATTCCAAGCGAATCGGCAAGTCTGCAGCGTTCAGTTTGTTGGCCATTTGAATTTTATATGGGAATAAGTCCAAATCTTTGTGCATAATTGACTGTAATGACTGTCTGCTTACACCCATTTGAGCAGATAAGCTTCTTGTCGAAACACGTGGATTGTTTTGTATGGCAGCAGCTACAGCAGCGAGTGTTTCCTCCGTTCGAACTGAAGGGTTTCGATGGTAAGGTCTTCTGTTGACTGTCCCATGCTCGGCAAAATTGTTTACAAGTCTTATTATGGTCCATCTGCTCGGAGGATTTCCGCCAAACGTGCGCCTATACTCTCTTTGAACCGAAACTACGGACTCCAGTGCGTGATAGCGGCGGACAATCCAAATTCTTGTTTCAGTGTCCCAGTTATCCATTTTTGTTAAATGTAAAAGTCAATCTGCAAAATAAAAAAAAAAATTAACCAGATTCATTAAATAGAAAAAAAGGTATTTAATTTTTTTTTGGTAGCGGCTTTCATCAGCCACCCTGTATATTGGCCTTTTTTCAAGTACGAGTATGTAAATTGTGCTGGTTTTCAAGCCTGATATAGCGCATACCATTCGCTACAATTGTTTTCTTTACAAAAACTATTGCTATCGAGCGCAACAGGAAAAACTAAACTTTATTATACAAATAATATTTGAGATGAATTCATAACAGCTCTTTATTGATGGCAATAAAGACCATGAAGTTCGTGTGAGTTACTTAAAGCTAAACAATCAAATGGATCGCTCATTCATTTACGTACGTACTCAAATGATCATAAATCAGAAATAACACTTTTATATATCAGCACAATCTCATTACTTAAATGAAGTGGTTATCAAAGCCATGAAAAATGCAACAAAAGGATAAAACTGCAGCTAGATTGCTGCCCAGCTCATAGCGTATTCTTGTTTGTCTTCTTTTTTTTTTTTGCAGCAAAGAAAAAAAATTTTCTTTTGTAGACAAAGTGCCGCAGTGCCACATACATTTGCATAACTCAAACCCGCATTTTCAAGTGCACTTTAGCACTTAGAATGAGTGAATGAATGAGTGAGTGCTTACGGTCATAAGTACGCACCGATATGTTTTACCTTGCTTGTACCCTGCATACAATCATGTGACTAGTCTCTAAAGGCACTGGCCCGCGACAAATCTCCTTCGTCTCGAGTTGGCTTTGAATAAATAAAAGTCAAATTCAGTTTGTACAGCATGCTCATAAAGATATGTAGGATCGTAACCGTTTTAGCAGAAAGAAGGTTAGAAAACATCGATAACTCAATATTTATTTCTTTGTTTAGTGATACATCTATTAGGAAAAAAGTGATTTTTTAAGAAAATTATCGATTTCTGAAATATTGGTATTCTAGTATTTATGCACAAGCCTGGAGTACAACTACACCTTTTTCAAGTGTACTTCAGAAAGCGTTAAATGTATTTCAGAATAGGCAGTTGTACTTCAGAAAGCGTTAAATGTTTTTCAGAATAGTTATTTGTATTTCAGAAACTGTAGATGTACTTCAGAACAATCAACCGTATTTCAGAAACCGTAAATTGTACATCAGAAGCTGCAAAATGTAATTCAGAATTAATAGGAATTTACCATTTCTGAAGAACATTTTACAGCTTCTGAAGTACAATTTACGGTTTCGGAAATACAATTCATTATTCTGAAGTACATTTTACAGCTTCTGAAGTACAATTTACAGTTTCTGAAATGCAAATTATTATTCTTAAGTACATGTTACAGCTTCTGAAATACAATTGACTATTCTGAAATACATTTAACGATTTCTGAAGTACAATTTATGGCTTCTGAAGTACATTTTATGCTTTCTGAAGAACATTTTACGCTTTCTGAAGTACAATTTATGGGTTCTGAAGTACATTTTACGGTTTCTGAAGAACAATTTACCCTTTCTGAAGTACAATTTATGGTTTCTGAAGTACAATTGATTATTCTGAAGTAAATTTTACAGCTTCTGAAGTACAATTTACGGTTTCTGAAACACAATTCATTATTCCAAAGCACATTTTACAGTTTCTAAAGTACAATTGATTATCTGAAGAACAATTTGCAGTTTCTAAAGTACAATTTATGGTTTCTGAAGTACATTTTACGCTTTCTTAAGTACACTTCAAAAAGGTCTCAAAGTCTCAGTTAATGATTAAATATCACTGCTTTTATCTTTTTAATGATTAATTAATTTAAAAAATTTGTTTACTAATTAATTAATTGAATAAATAAGTTAACTGTATAAAAGCACGACTATTTGATTATTTAACTGTGATTATGTAAACTAGCTTTTGACTAACATAATTCAACGACGATTTTACATTATCTAAAATTTTTATTAAACCTTTTTTACTTTGATTTGTTTATTGACTTAAATACTCAAATAAGAATGTTTTTAACTTAATTTAATCAATCAAATAATAATCTTATTCATTTAAATTAAATAATCAAATAATTAAACCTAGCCAAGTAATTGATTATTTTTACTTTTTGAATTAGTTGATTTTCTTAATCTTTACTTTTTATGATGTCAAATAGTTGCTGGGAGAAAGAAAAAAATAATTAATAATCTATTGTTAACGCCTGGACCGATATTAATGAAGTGGAATCTATAATGGTTTATATTCACAATCCGGACCACTCGAGGATGTGGGCGTGGCACCTCCCATACAAATGAGATCTTGTACTGCATATCTTTGAAAGTATTCATGGTAGAATATCTAAAATTTTTAAGGAGTTAAGTGAGACCAATCCCTAATACCTCAAAAAAAAATGGGAGGAAGGGAGAAGTGGGCGTTGCACCACCCATACAAATGAGATTTTTCGTAATGCATGTCTCTGAAAGTATTTATGGTAGAATATTGAAAATTGATAAGGAACTAAATGAGACCAATCTCTAGCACCTCAAGAAAAATGTGGGTAAGAAAGAATAGGGCGTGGCACCTCCCATACAAGTCTAACTTCTTATTACGTACCCGCGACTAATGTCTTAACACTTTGAAGCCAAAACAATGGTCCCAGCTCCGTTTCAGCTACTATTTGCGGCAGTTGGGTAAAAATTGGCAAAACAAAAATGTACCGATTTATAGTATTAATAAAGTCAGTGTGAAGTATATTAGCCGAACTCTCATGCGTTGTATAGGCTCTTGCTTTAGATTATATTGGCAACCATAGCAGAAAGTAATAAAAAAATGCAGGCTTTAAAATCGCGCACTAAAAGAATTAATCTCATGCATGATAGTTTAATGGCCATGAATTTAAGTGGTTTATCTGCAGCCTGAGGTACTCTGTGGTTGGTTGAGTTAATAAAACAAGTGATGTGTGATAATAAAACACGTTTATAACGTTAAGAGAAAACAGGGGTCGGAGCGGTTATGTCTATTAACAAAAAAGTCATAAGCAACTTTTAAAAGCAGACTTTTCTTTTCATACAAAAATAATCTTTAAAATTAGTTTTGTACTTTCTTTTTATGTCAACAGTAATAGTTAGAAATCTCAAATTGTTTGTGATGTTAAAAAGACTTTTTCCATCTGACTTTTGATCTCAAATCTCGCATAAAACTATTCAGTTCGGTCCCCCGCAAAAATTTATAATAAAGTTCGCTTAAAACAAAGTCGAACTTAACTGTTTCCCCAACAAAATTCTTTTGTTCTTTTCTACCGTTTTCCATACAAAATTTAATTACCTATAACTAAAATTCTCAGATATCTTCTTTAAAGATTTTAATGATCTTCCATATGAGTTGAAATGCTGTCATAATTTTTTAATAACTAACTTTTGCGCATAAAATGTAGTGGTGCACATGCATTGTTTGCTACGACGCAAAAATAAGTTATTGCTTTTTTATTCCAACAATTTTGTTGAGAAAATTTTGTATACGTTTTGACATATTTATTTCAACTTTTTGATTATATGAGTATTGAGAAAATTTAGTTTTATGGTTCATTTTATGATTTGTTTCGGCCATCACTGCTGTGGTGTCACTGCTCTTCATTGGCATTGAGATAAACTAAAAAGTTGTATAAAAAGCGCAACGCTCCACAAAACTGATTCCACTTCGGCGTGTTTATGTGCTCATATGCGGAAGTGCCTATTTCTTATCTACACACTTGCACGCATCAGAAACTGGAAGAGCAAATTAATCAGCTGAACGAAATGAAGTTTACGAAGACAGGGACTTAATTAATCTTATATTTGTGTTTTTTTTTTGTTTTAAGCAAATGTTACGACCACGGTACTTTTGTTTATATGAACTTAAGCACAGATAAAAAACTTGTGGTAACTAGTGAAAATATAGAACTGAAAATTTTCCACGATATCTGCAACATCACTCAATCGGCAAGGTTGTCTCTCATGCTAAATAATTAAATGGAAATGTAATTAATTGGCAAGAATTTAATTAATATTTTACTTTTTGTAGTATTCATTACTATAAATGAGCTCAAGGCGAACAATAATGTTTCTTACAGATACACTTAAAAAGCTGCCAGGCTCCTTCATCAGAGAAATTTTTGGCATATTCTGTCAACCATTGGGCTAATAGAACAATTCATTGTTATGTTATATTCTGTTAAGTTATGTTGTTATTTTGTTATGTTATGTTATGTTATGTTATGGTATGTTATGTTATGTTATTTTATGCTATGTTCTGTTGTGTTATGTTATGTTGTGTTATGATATGATATGTTATGTTATTTAATGTTTTGTAATGCTATGTTATGTTATGTTATATTATGTCATGTTCTTTTATGTTATGTTATGTTATGTTGAGAAAATAAAACATACAATGTTATGTTCGCTTGTGTTATTTAGCATCATGTTATAATTTGTTATGTCATATTGTGCTACATAAGTTCACGTTAGTTTATATATATTACTTTACGAGATTTAATGTTAAGTTATGGTAATATTTCAATTAAGCTAAGGTATGTCACGTTGTTAAGTTTAGATTTGGTTGGTCTTTTGCCGCTTGATGGGTGGAAATGGAAGAGTTAAAAGGACGAAGTACAGAATTACCCATACCGAATTCAAAAAAAACAATTTCTTGCTGGATGACAAATAAGCATGGTTGGAAAAAAATTTGGATTCTAAAGCATGGACGACGTCGTCGAAAGAGGGAGTATTTATCCAGAAAGAATACGCTGGCAGTAAGGACTGAATAGGGTTACAGTACCAGGTGAGGATAGTCTTCAAGTCAACCTGTGCCCGGATAAGTAAGCGGACGAATAGGACGGCTATCACGATATGTTTCAGATTTCTCAGAAGTTGCATGAGGGCGAATACCCCTTTAAGAGGCGACCAAGAGCTAGCACCAAATGGTATGTGGAAGTCGCAAGACCAGGAGGCGGAAAGAACAATAAGAATCTATAAAATTTTTTGCGAATTTGTGCGATTTCCTTTAATTCGGTGCACCAGAACAACCATCCATAATACTATAGAAGGAGAGGCCTCTAAGAATAAAAGATATCGGAGAAGAGAAGCTGCACAGATGATATTTTGAGAAATTGCAACACATACTACATTCGTCAGTAACGCTTAAATATGTAAGCACAGAAAGAGTGGGACCACGGCTTATAAAAATCCGTTTGACTTGGTCCTGTTCATTTGTAGTGTTTGTGAAAGGATGATGCAACCCGCTCGCCGTCGGAATCGATATAAGAACACGCATCCATTTCAACTATAAATATTTCGCCGAACTCCTAATTTTCCCAACCAACTAATTCTTTCCCGATTTCACCAGCATTTCTCTGTTCTTCTCTTTTGCAACAAACCAACATTCAGCAGAAAATCACTCTAGCACGACAGAGTAGGCACTTTCATTGCTCAAGCAATCAGTAGAAATCTTGCTATGAAATACAAAAACAAAACCAAAAGTAACCTAGTAGCACAAGCAAACAAACAAAAAGTACAAATGTCAACAATAATTTTCTGCCACATTTAATGTGTTTGCCCAATCTGAGCCGTAATAAATGGTTATAGCTGTCGGCGAGTCTATATATATTGCCCAAAGTATGTAGTAGGCGTGGACATTTTAAATTTATAAGCTGAAACCACACGCTTGACACTCATAATCGTGCAGCAATTCGAACGCTTAATTGTGGTAATCAAGTTTACGTTTTAATTTAATTTGTGTTACATGGCGTATATGCAACTAATTTAGGTAGCATTTGAATATGGATGAGTATTAGGCAGGGCTAATATTATTTTTTTTTTTGGAAAAGGAAGCTATATTAATATAATTTTACAAGATAGCGAAAAAATGCTATAAAAGTTACAGATTTTATTTTCAAGAGGTATATCATTGCCACATTCAGACTCTTTAGGACTGTTCTAACTTTTCAATAAAAAAAAGGTCGGTATGCTTTGTTGAGATTACATTTTTACTTTGGAAATTTTATAATGATAGTTATAATCCTCCAAGGAAATTAAAGCCGACGTTTTTCAAAAAAGTTGGCGCGACCTACACACATGTTTATGCGGCCTTTCAACGGCAACTGCCAAGGCAGATAAATTTTCACTGAGTGGTTGTTTATGACATAAATACCTTCGGAGCTTTTCCGACCACCGTCACGAAGCGGCCTAATTTTGAAAAAGCTTTTTCAAGCCACTTTTGCTGTAACAAACCGCCCTGCCGCAATACCACGGCTCTTCTAGCGGAATTCTGCTTCTAAAAATTTTAACTTATAATTAATATTAAGGTGTGAAACTTTTAAAGCATTTTTTTCGGCATTCTGAATAATATCTATCAATAAAATCAAAAAAAAATATTTTATGCCCAGTCTAATGAACATGGTCTGCCACTTTGAGCCATGTGGACCAAAAATGGTACTTCAAATTATAGGCCAGTATAAATAAAACCTCCCGCAAGTGCTAGAGAATGCGCAAGTATTTAGCAATAAGTTTTTGCAAACAATGTAATATTGACTAGCTGCCCTACCATTGCGAAGATTGTCTAGCATTTGCATTGGAAAATTGTTGAGTACTCCGGAGCATGCTCAAAAATATTTTAAGATCGTTCACACAAAATTCAGAGAAAATTTATTAAAAAAAAAAATTGTTTTAAAAACGCAAATGCAAATTGTGAACTACAAATAAATTAAGAATTTCTAACTTCTTCAGCAGATTTCATTTTATGTAGTTTTATTGCTAATTAAACTTAAGTATAATAATATACCATAAATCAATAGAAACTTGGAAAAAATTTATGTAAAATTTCACGATTTTTCCAGTGTTTGCACACTGTTGGGAATTTCAGTTTAAAACAGGAAGGTTTGCTACAGCATCCACAATTTTGGGTATTATTTGGAATTTAATTGATTCTTAATTTAGAATTTTAGTATTTTTTCATAACGAATTTTGGGCCCAAAAAAAATTTGGTATGGCCACCCAGTTCAATTATCGCATCGAAAATCTCCATGTCAAACGCATCCCAAATATATCACGTATACGCACTGGTGGCGCTAAACCAGAGCTCCACTACAGAATGTTCTATTCTGTTCTATATATTTGCGGGTGTAAATTGTGTTTTACAAATTAAGTTGTTGAC
The DNA here is from genome assembly GCA_949987695.1 of Merzomyia westermanni. Lineage (NCBI taxonomy): Eukaryota > Metazoa > Arthropoda > Insecta > Diptera > Tephritidae > Merzomyia > Merzomyia westermanni. The sequence continues at coordinate 116,049,762 of OX465293.1, forward strand.
ATCGAAATGGTATGTTGAGGTGTTGTTGCTATGCTCGCATGTTATGGTATGGGTAATATGCCGAAAATTCACTGATGCACTGATGAAGAGCGCAGTTTTAATGCAACTAGCGAAGCAAATTTAATTTTACTGAAAACAAATTAGCACGCCAAAAAAGGTTTAGCGAGCAATGAAAGGCTGCTTTGGCAGTTCATTCTACATTTTAAGCTCTGTTAAGCTTTTAAGTCACTGAAATTTAATTGAAGTGAAAGAGATGCATATATGCATAAACCTTTGTGTTGGGGGGGAGTTTCATTTTTGCTGATTGGTTTTCTATTTTATGTAAACATAATAAGGATTAACAGCCAAAATGAATTTACAATTTTTGGTTGCTGTAACATGGAAAATTACTATTCACATTTCTGAATGAAAATCCAGACTTGTTTCTATCTTCTACATATGTAATTATCAGATGTGGATTTAAGGTATAAAAGCTTTTTCAAATATTTTTTTTTTTTTTTTTTTTATCTCTAACATACTTTAAGTCAGCGTGTATTAATGAACATCAGTTTATTTATTTAAATTTATATTTTACAAATAAATTTGCAAAATATATTTTGGAGGCTGGGCTACTAGGCCGTTTTGCCCCACAAGTTGCTTTATGCTTCGTGGAGGAGATTATGTTTTTTGGGAGCTTACTTTATATTTTTAATGGTGTTATCCTTGCTAGGATCAAGCAATGTTGTCAAGTCAGTTATTTACGAGTATTTCATTAGCAAATGCCAAGAATTTCAGTAACTATATAGTAAAATAATAATCAAGTATAGATTAAAATTGACTTCTAAGTATTTGCAGAATCATAAAATTACATGAACTAACATGCATAAGTAGCACAAACGCTGTTACTGCCACCATCACTCTCACGTTCTATGTTGTGGCCACTATAATGTCTGCACCAGCCACTCTCTTTGGTTTTTGATAGTCACTTTCGCTGTACGCGTTCACGGACATTGAAAATATCATTGTTATTCGTATCTTCGCGGTCGTTGTCAATGTCACGGGCATTGTCATTGTCACTGAAACTTTTGCGGTCACCTTACCTGCCACAGGTATTGTCATTGTCACTTTTCGACCGCTGTAATATGCAGTGTCACTACTAATGAAATAATCGCTTTCAATGTCATGGTCCGGTTCATGGCGCTGGTCCCTGTCATGCTCCCATTTAGTTTTCGTCACAGTGGCGTATACGCTACCCGGCACTCCAAGAGCAAATATGTTTACACACCCAATCTACCTGCCTGCATTAATTGTTACATAAAAACACTTTTCTTTTCCAACAATTGAATTAAATTGTTGCTTTGTTTTCTCTAAAATTATCCTTTTCAATTCGATTAAAAACTTTTATTAGTTAATTAAAATATTAAAAAAAATAAACACCATAATAATTTTCATAACAATTATTATTCTTGGCCTTGAGATGGTTCATAGTCATGGCTACTTTAAAAACACTTTCTATAAAAGATATTGTAAACTTTCTAACTTAAGCAAATATCTTCATGGTTTTTTTACCAATGAGCCTCTTTCCATCCTTTTCGTACTCCTATTTGTATTCCTCTTCCCGTTTAAATGGCTTCTTTGGAGGATCTCAATACCAAATACTAGATACTGGACAGAAACAATTTTTCTCTCTTTCTCTCAATCTACCCTTTTCGCTCTCTCCCGTATTCCCTCTCACTTTATCTCCAAATCGCACTCTATCTATCTCTCTCTATCTCTCTCCCTGTCTCTCTCTCTATTCTATCCACCCCGCCCTCTCTCTCCCTCTATCCCTCTTTTTCTCCATCTCCGTCGCCCTGTCTCTCTCTGCTTTTCTCTTTCTCTCACTCTCTCTCTTTCTTTCCCATTTTCTCTCTCTCTCTTTCTCATTTTCTCTCTCTATTTCTCTCGCCCTCTCCCTCGCACCTGCTCTCTCTCACCCCCCCCCCCTCTGTCTACCTCTATCATTCTCTCTATCCCGCTCTCTCTTTCTCTTTATTTCTCTCTCTATCCCTCTCTATCTCTTTCGCTCTATATAATTCCCCCTTCTACTCATCCCTCGTCGTGTTTCTCTTCCACTACCACCCTTTCACCTCCCCCTCTTTCTATTGAACTCTGACTAGGTTTTTTAATTAATGGACTTAAAGCCTATGCTGTGACCAGCGAACTTTATTTTCAAGATCCCTTGAAGACGTCGGCTGCCTATGAAGGAGAAGGCAAACAAGTACTCAGCGCAGCAAAAGGTATTATTAATATTAAAATTCACTGTAGTATATAAATTATTATTTACTAATTTATGCTTTAATTTTTACAGAGAAACACAATTAAACGGAACTATTTAAATTAAGCAATTAAACAAATATTTCAAAAAATAATTCTGCCAAATTCCCAAAGCCAAAATAGTTTCCTTTATTTTCCCAGAACAAATTAATTTTTGTGGTGCACCAAATCATAAACACCATACCTCTGGCATTGAAAAAGTTCCCACAAATAAGTTGGTTTCCATGTTTTCTCATTCATAAATTGAAACAGAAATCGCCGCAAAAGTTCTAATTCAACAAATGAAAACACGTAAAATGGCAAACAAACAACTTTTTGATATCAGAAGAGAGCAAACCGGCACATTACTACTTACACATACATACATACACACACATTCATGCTCTGTTAACCAACAAACTATTTTGATCATAACTACCAAAAACAGCGCAAAATAGCAAAAACAACATTGTCTTAATGTAAAATCAATATACCATCGTCCCGTACAAATTTAGGTCATTGCATAATTTACAAATAAATTACTACTTGCACACCGACATACACCAGACAACCCCACAACAGCATCGAACACAAACCTTACTGGCTGACTGCCAGCTATCAATGCGTGCAGCTGCAGTAGCAGAAAGTTGGGTTGCAGCAATTTTGATTTCGGTAGGCAACAGCAGCAGCATCTGGTACTACAGGCAAACACTTTATGTGGCGGTTTTTGTCGTTGCCTGCCACCACAAAAGTGTGGCACAAGCCAAGTAAACACAAACGCACGCGTCAAAAGCCAGCACAGAACCCTGCAGTGAAGCAACAAACAAGGCAGCAAGAATGATAGCTACAGCTATATTTTTCTCTTTGGCATTGGACTAGTCCACAAATATACGATTAAGAACTCGCAGTTTTGGGGCACAATTAAGTGCTAAGAGTTGGAAAAATTCCAGTAGCGGTCTTCGTTTTAATTTTGCTGATGAGCTGAAAAACTAGCTATGGATTTATATTTCGATTATTTTATCTTACTACTTTTTGTTTTCGAATTTATGCTAGTTATGTAGTGCTTTACAACTAGCCGCTTTCACTGCAGACTACTTATCAAGTGTGCATGTATGCAGCATTCGACAATGTGACAACAACCAGCTATATAGTATCCATATGCATCGATGCATATAATAAAAACTTTATAAAGCAATTTACGGCAAGCTGCGTACACAAATAATATTTACCAATTTCATAAATAATTTTTTTTTTTTTTTTGTAAAAGTGAAAAACACGCAAATGTCTAAGAGAAAATTGATTCCAATAAAATCTTGTTCTTTGGCAAACTCTAAGTTATGAATAAATCAAATAAAAATAAATATAAATTTATTTTTTACGACCAGGCAATAAATTGAAGATATCAGTATATTGAGAAATTTGATAATTTTTCATTAAATTAAGGAACACAAGGAGAGAAGTCCAAGGGTAGAACAGAACATTATTTTCTCAGCTTTAAGATTTAGTAACAAAATTGGAGCTAAATTTTCCTTGAAATAAGCTATAAGTGTATGTCATTAGATAATACTTAAAAAAAAAAATTGTTGCACTACCTTGCTTGAGTTGAGCTGTGTTCAGAGCCTTATCACACAGCTTTATATGGAATGTGGGCAGGCTTATCAACAGATTGACTTAATTTTTGGCATTTAATTAATAGCTAACAGTACTGGAAATGCGCCAAAAAACTAGTTTTTTAATTATCCTGAATTAGATAAAAAATTAAAAAGAAACAATTTTTCCGAAATGATCCTAAACTTATTAAAAATGATACCAAAGAAGTCCCGAAATTACTAATTAAAACAATCCCGAAATTATCGTAAAACTATGCGACAACAGTGCCGAAATTATGCCGAAAAAGCCAAAAAGGGTTCCGAAAAAGATACCGAAAGTTACAAAAAGGGCCCTAAAGTTATCCCGAAAGAGTACCGAAATTATATCGAAAACACCCAAATATGGTCTCGAAAGGATACGAAAGCAGTCCCGAAATTATGCTTTAAAATTCCCGAAATTCCCAAAAACAATTCCAAAATGATCTGGAAAAATTAACGAAAAAGTCAAGAAAATTCCTTAATGTTGCTACAACAAATTCGAAAAAGTCCCAAAATGGTTCCGAAAACAATCCCGCATGGGTCTCGAAAAATATAAGAATATGGTACCGAATGCGTAAGAAAACAGACTTGAAATAATGTCTAAAAAATTCCTAAAAAGTCCCGATATGATTCTTTAATGACTCCGAAATGATACCGAAAGTCTCGAAATTGTTCCAAAAAAAATTCCTAAAACAATTCCGAAATGATCTGGGAAGATTAACGAGAAAGCCAAGAAAATTCCGAAAAAGTCCTGTAAACAGTCACGGAGATCCGTAAAAGATCCTGAAAAGACCAAAAAAAAAGTCACTAAAACAATTCCTAAATGATTCTGAAGTAATCCCGAAATGATGCCTGCAAACAATTCCGAAATGATGCAGAAGATGTACCGAAAAAGTCCAGAAAATGTCAAGAAAATCCTAAACAAATCGCGAAATTATCCGCAGGGTTCTGCTATAATAAGCTTTTTTTCTAAATTCTACTTAAGTAGATATTCTGCTACAATTTTTAATTTTGGTTGCATCAAAAAAAGAGTCGATCTACTCAAAACCAACTTTCACTCTCAATCAAAACTTTGCATTGCCGCCGAAGAAGTAAACTTTAAAAACTTCTTTCAATTTCTGACATTCCTTTGACATTCCGGTGACTTTCGAGAGACAGGTTGTACAACACTAATAAAATAATTTTGAGTTGCACTATCTTATTTTATAAATCATTTCTTTAAAAATCGAGTGGGCCAACTGAATATATTGATTAAAATAACTAAATTTTCTTTAATTAAAAAAAATCAACCCACCCTAATGCATATGCACCGACACATTTGTAGTTTACACAGCCAGACAAGTTTGGGAGTAATGGCAACAGCCGCTAAAACAAGCCACCATCAACTAAGCCGTAATTGATAAACGAGCGCGGAGTGCACCAGCCCAAGATTTGCACAGAGTAGTTGCCAAACAAAACAGCTGGCGGCAGCAGCTACTAACAAAAATCAGAACGAAAAAAGTAAAAAAACATTACCAAACCAACTAACTGCAAATTGAAACAGATACAGAACGTTTGATTTGTTTTTTTTTTTTTTTTTTTTTTTCTTTACCTTCAAACTAGAACTTTTGCAACTCAGCAAACTTTCATTTATCCCCTAATAAGTCTGACTTTGAAACTTTTCGCTTGTTCTTTGTTTGTGTTGCTCTTAGGTTTTTTCTCACTGTCAACACGCTTGAACGCTTGATAACGCTGTCTAGTAATGCGCATCACTTAAATGCGACTTTTACTGTTTTTGTTTTTTTGGTAATTAGATATTTGTTTGCTTAGTACATAGTGCATGCCGAATGCCTAGCTACACTTTTTTTTAGCGCGTTAATGGGCATTTGAATTACTTAACGGTCAAGTTCGAAAATGCGTGAAAATCAAAGCAACATTAAATGGGAAATTTATGGCATGAAATTAGCAAAGTTGAAAAAGAAACCCAAAATAACTAAGGCAGAAAATGAAGAAAAATAACCAAAAAAAACCTTTGTGGCCGTCTTGAGTTGAATAATTTTTTTTTTAATTTTTTTTTCGTTTGAGATTTTATATTTCAGCGCTACAAATCATAGAAAAAGTTGTTAGAGAATCGTAGCGAAATCACCACAGACATGTTGCTAGCGTTAAATTAAAATGAAACAACGCTGGCGCCTCTTTGTCTGCTTTGGCGTGGACGACAATGCCTGTGATGATATTTGTTTGCTTGCCGCCTTTTGTTGTTTTTGTCGCAGTCGAAAACTCCGGCAATGGGGGCAATAAATAAACAATGCACGAATAACATTTTCTCATGTAATAGCAACAAATATGTGCTACTGAGAAGTATGCAGAGTTAGGCCGTAATTTCAAAGGAGGGTCGTACGACTTAGTAAACTACAGAATGAAGTCTACTTTCAGGAGCACCTCAAAGTACTACAAACTATACTTTATGCTATGAATGGCTTAAAGCGCCTAAAAATAAGCCTTTTGTGAAGTGTTTTAAACATTTAGTTTTATGGCTATAATTCGAGCATCACACACAGGTGTAACTACAATAGCATGAAATTGCTGATGATATTGCTATCATTAAATTAAACTACAGCGCTTGAGCTTCTGCCTTTTTGCTAGGCGTAGTACTCGCTGTTAGCAAATAAAGAATTAACACCCAAGCACTCATGCCGTTCTCTGGTACGCACATCATATGTATGGGTATATGTATTTGTGTGCTTAGTGGAACCCGTGTTATGGCTAATTTGTAAGCAATAAACAAGAATGGGCCCATAAAAGCATGCCTAATTGCAAGAAGTCAAATTAATGGCTTAAGTAAACATGAGCGCAGCAATTAAAAGAAAGCACAAAGTAAGTGCATCATGTTCTTTAGATGTATGAGTTAAGATATGAATAACATTTTTTTTTTCTGGACATAGGGGTGGTTAGCTTTTTAAAAATGTTATTTTATTTTTTTTTTGTGTTCTTAAAGACTAGATGTAAATCCACACGTCTTAAGTTATGGTAATCTAATGTTTTCGACAGCATTTGACGTGACCACAGTTTTACCATCAAAAAGGTGATCACATAAAAATTATGTAACCGTAAGTATATTCATAACCGTAACCGTAACGATAACGATAACCGTAATCATAACTATAACAATAACCAAATCCATGCACAAACATAAAATCCTTAGCAGTTACTGTATTCATAAAAATTACCATAGACATATCCAAAACCATAACCATAACCATATTCAAAACGATAACCATAACCAAAACCATATCCAAAACCATAACCACAGCGGTAGCCGTAATCATAACTTTAACCATAACCGTAACTTTAACCATATTGATAACCATATTCATAATCATAATCATAACCATAACTACAACCATAACAATAATCATAGGCATGATTATAATCATAATCATAACAATAGCAATAACCATAACCATACATGCATCCATAGCCATAACAAACAATAATCACAATCATAACCATTAGCCATCCACCATCCATCCACAGCCCTGTACTTAAAAGTAAGCATAACCACAGCGGAAACCGTATCCAAAATCTGGCTACAGGCACAACGGGTATAGTTTACACTCAAGGATACAGCTAGGGTCTTCCCTCTCGCCTTGTCTTCTCCCTGTCCTTGTCTCTTCATCAATATTACCATCAGCATCATCAGTTTACTTTTTTTCTCTAACATATTCCTTTAAGTTTTAATTTTTGTCTACCCGTTAAACCTTTTTCTTTTTTTTTTCATATTTTTTTATGTCATATGCTATATTTCTTTTTCATCCCTCCATCTTTCTCTTTCGCAGTTTCTAGTTCTCCCTTTTTTCTGTCTGATTTGCGTTTTGTCCTCTTCCTGAGTCGTTCTCTCTCTCAATCATGTAGTTACTCGTAACGAGGGTACAAGTTATGTTTGACTTACTGGATGTCGCCCATAAATAGGACAAAGATGTTTATATATGAAAAGGGAAGCTTAGGACAACATTGATTTATGTACTGAATAATCAACTACTCTAGAAAAAAGAGCGGCAAAAATTTAATTATAACTACGAGGCTTCAAGAATTTTAATAAACGATTCACCAAACAAAGCAACTTTGTTCTGGCAGAAACTAAAAATTTACAACAAAAAAATAGAAAACAAAATTACTGATTTAGTAGATATAAATGTTGGAACTACTTATTACGAACTCACTATGGAGAGGAAAAAATTATTAAAGAGAATCAATCATCCAAATTCAGTTTGACCAATCACAATTCAAGACATAAATCAATTTCAACTGATAATATCGCAAACTTCGGCAGCGCTTTTTTATCTCACAATCTCTCTTCTGCTTGCTATTCACTTTTGCATTAGTGAATGACCGAATTACCGGCAAAATGAATTTTTTTTTTATTTTCTTCTTAGATTTAGAATTGTCTCAAAGGCATTTTCATTTGAGTCATCGAACTAGAGTCTATTATGAAATGCAAACAAACGAATGAACAAAATATTGAGAAGCGAAAAAACTTTTAATGACGCTCACTCACACACATACACATAGTAGACTATAGAGTTTAATTTGTAACTGTTTAACTGTTTGCTGAGGCGTATACGTAACTATTTACATAGGCGGAATTGCTTTGATTCTCAGAGAGTAGTGTGCAGAAAAATTGCAATGATTGGAGCGCTTTTTTAGGAGAAAAAGTATAAATTAAAAAAATGTATTCATTGACTAGCTGAATCGACTTCTGAAGTCTATGATTTGAATATTTATTTTCTTTTGTTTTGAATTACTTTTATTAGTCAGTGACTGACGGGCATCAATGACTTTTATCAAGTTAAGGAGAAGTTGATTAATAATTTATTTTAAACAGTCAGTAACTGAAAGTTATAAATGACTTTTCTATTAAGGTTATTGTTGGATTTTTTATTTATTTTGTTTTCCAAACTACATTTATTTTTAAACAACAAATTTTTTTATTCGAGCAAATTTTTTATTCTTCGATTTTTTGTTTTTTGAATGACATTTCTAGTGATTCAAATATTTAACGTCACTGAGTTATAATGATTAATTACTTTAATTCGTGACTTAAAAAATTAGTCACTGGCTGGTAGGGGCTATGACTTTTACCGTTGGGTTATTTATTTCTTTGCCTTTATGAGTGCATTTTATTTTTAACTTAATTAATAAAATTCAGTGATTTAATAAATTTAAACTCAAATAAATTTGTTGTTTTTTAAGTTATTTTTGGTGACTTTTGTTTGTAATTTAATAACTACTAACTTTTATTTTAAATATTCTGTTTATTTTTTTTTTCATTGTTTTTGTGATTGACTTTTATTTGTGACTTTCATATTGAAAAGTGATTGTTTTTTATTTCTTCGCTTTTGTGAAAGACTTTTATTGGCAAATTAAAAATAAAAATCATTGGCTGACAATTATTAATCGCTTTTATATAAAAACTACTGCTAGAGTGTTTAATTTTGATTTTTATTTTTTTTGAGCGATTTTTCTAGTGATTCAAATGTTAAAGGTTAGTGCATTATAGTGATTATTGACTTTTATTACTGACTTTAAATAATGTCAGTGACTGACAGGGACTAATGACTTTTTTATTCAAGTTGCTTTGATTATTTATTTCCTTGCTGTTATGCGTGACTTTTATCTTTTACATTGGAATGAACGTCAGTGATTAATTAAATTTGAACGCACGTATATTTTTTATATTTATTTAAGTTTTTTGAGTGCGACTTGTATTTGTAGTTTAATGAATATTGACAATTATTTTTGATCTTTTATTTAATTTTTTTTTACAATATTCATTCTATTACAATATTCATTCTATTACATTTCATTGGTTTTGTAAATGATTTTTTATTTATTTGCTTTTGTGAGTGACTTTTATTTGCAAATTAAAAATAAAAATGAATGGCTGACAGTTATTAATCACTTTTATTTTCACATATTAAAGGTTAATTACAGTCATTAGTGACTTAAAAAATAAGTCAGTGGCTGACCAGAACTATCTCTCTATCTCTATGGCGCGATATACAACAGGTATATCATCATAAACCTCCTAAGAGATTTTTGCGCCAAGCTTCTCTTCCAATTTGTGGTGTGCCGATTTGAATTTTCCCTACAAATTGGTGGGACCTACAGTTTTTTTCCGACTCCGCACGGCATCTACAAAGGAGACGAATTTTTGCTGAGAAGCCTGTCATGGCAGAAATACACTCGGAGAGTTTGCCAAACCACTGCCGAGGGGCGACCCCGTTTTGAAAAACTTTTTTCAAATCACTTTTGATGTTACCTGTACCAGGGCTCGAACCATGGACCTTCGGTGTGGTGGGCCGGCAACACTACCTTCACACCACGGCGGCCGCTGACCAGAACTAATAAGTTTTATATTCAAGTTGATTGAATTATTCATTTCCTTGATTTATAAGTGACTTTTGTTTTTGGCTTAATTTATTTTGTGATTTAGTTTTATTTCATGTTAATCCAGCAACTGGTAGACTACTAGCAATTGCAAAAAGAACTTGCTCATAACCACATAAAGCCAATTTATTATCTAACTCAATAAAAGTCAACAAGTAAAAATACACACAGAAAGTAAATAACAAACAACTGAAACACACGTAAAAACAAGAACAATGCCGCCAAAATTGTTAGCGCCGTCGACGAGCCCACACATGCCAGAAAGCCACAAAAGTGTGTTAGTAAATAATACGCCTCGAGCTCCAAAAATGCACTACAAATACACAGATATCAATACGCGCTCAGCCGAACAATGATTTATGAGATGAGTGGTAAACACAAATACGTTTTCAGTCAACTTAGAGGATTGACAAATATACAACGAGAGTCTATATTCATTCAACAGTGTAGCGACATAAGCCGCAATCTTCTGTTATCGGGTTACAAAAAGAATTATAGTGTATTTTAAATACTTTGAGTAATAACAGTTTAGTTTCAAAATTTTTTTCATAGAAATCTAATTTAATATACATCTAAATAATATAAATAATTCTTCTGAAAAATAAGATCAATATAATTAAAAAAAAAAATTGTATGGTCCAGTCTAATGTAAGGCGTAGCACAAAGCATGAGGGGAACAAAGGTGGATAATTTGTATCCCGACACTTAATACATAATTTGTAAGGATTTCAAAAGTCGTAGAAAATATTTTTGGGGTCGCCCTGTAAAACACTGAAATTGGGTCTTCCCCACTGCTTTATTTGATATCCGAATTTTATAAAAAGTATGTATACGGTTTCAAAGGTAGCGACCATTTTGCCTATATATCGCTTTATTAAGAAATCGATGCATAATTTCCAAGGCTCACTTTTTTAATAACTTTTTTTGAACACAGGGTGTTCTTTTTCATAAGCTAGAAAAATTAGCTAAATTGAATAAAGCTTAAGCCAATATGTGGTTTCGACCAAAAATATTTCACCCACAGAGTTTGAATAGAAAAGTTAGAGAGAAAAAAAACACAGAGTGTCGATCTTTTTTTAAACTTTGAAAACAATACTTTCAAAACTGAAATTTTTATTTACGATATGCTCTCATGCTCATGGTTCTGCTGTTGTCTTTAAATTGTTGCAATAAACTCATTGTTTATATGAGAGTTAGAGAAAAAAAACACAGGGTGCCGATTTTATTTTTCTATCCGTGAAAGCAACAACTCCAAAACAAGAGGAATCATTTAAATTTTTGTTCATCGTGGTATGCTGTTATATACATGCTTCCGCTGAACAGGTGCGTTGTTTATATGCAAATTGATTACAAAAGATTACGTATACACCGCTCTCAGACACACATACATACACACGTATTCATACCCATACTGCACGCGCCTAACTACGACTTTTCGTGTGTCATAAATATTTCAATTGTCTGTTTTATACACTTGTCATTATTATCTTGTTTTTCAGATTTTCTTTGCTTACTCAATGCCTTTCAATATTTTAGTACGAAAAAGTTTTTATTTGCAATTCATTCTACATTTCTTTTTGCTTCCATACAAACTAAAAGCACTTTTTATTGCTTTTAATTACTTACAAATACCCATTTGGTGTGGAAAAACATTTCGTAGTTTTTGTTTTCTTTTGTTTGGCAGTCAAACTGTTGCTTTGGCTACAAGCGCTCGCTTGTGGGCTTTTATTGTCTGAATTTGATGATTTTTTTTTGTGTTCTTTAGTGCGGTGTTAATTAGGTGGCTGTCACCGGCATAAATAAATGGTTTCACATCATAAAAATTGGTGCTTACTAAAAAGTTAAAATGTTCAAATAACAAAAACTAATTAAAGCAAATAGTTTTTTTTTTTTTCAAACCGTGAAATAATCACGCAAAAACTTCATTTCAACACGCCGCACAGTACTCCGATGACCAACTAAATTCGTTGTGAAAAAGACGCGTCCCATGGCAAACGAACTTTTATTTGATGGAGAAACTAACATCAGTAACACACACATACACAAATGCACAAATTTCAATTTACAAAATATTGTAAATGAGACATAACAGAAGTTTGCTAACCATTTGAGCGTAGACAAGAGAATGCTAAATAGCGAAAAAGTGATATTCACTTGAAATCGAAGCGACAGCCATGATCCAATAATCTATATGGTCGCCGCAATCGGCCAACAACACGAAATTACCGTTTGACGTCGGTGAATTCTTATGTCAAAATGCACATGTGAGAGGGAACAAAAAACAAAGATATGTTAGTTTGACATAAGGTGTGGATAAGGAAGAAGAAGACGCCATGTCATGTGAAACGACCATATAAATTATTTGATCATGGCGACAGCGTGGCCCACATAGCTTACTCATCAGTTGATAGCAGCGAGAGCGGCGTGTGATAATATTTCCAATGCAAGATAATGCAGTAGCAAAGCGAAAACCAAGTAATCAATGAGAGTTACAAACACAACTTCAAACGAGGCAGAGCACTGAGGTCTTTCCGTTGACGCGCTGTTTTTGTTCCAGTCTCAGTTCAAGAGCAATTTATTGATTTACAGTTGTTTTTGAGAGAGAGATAAATTGGTTTTACTTATTTTGGCTCTCTATTATACTAATCACATTCAATTTGCGTTAATAAAAGCCGGCTTATTTGAGGTTTACAGAAATAGAAATATTTTTACACAAACGTACCAACGCTTTTTATACCTAGCTGTGCTTTTCTTGGTAAATTGTTAAGGCTTGAACTGATCTAATTAGATATACTTCCGTTTAAATTATTGTATACGTGCATTCCTTCGAGCGTTATATTGCTTCAGCTTGAATTTAAGTGTATATAAACCTTAACAAAATTCAAAATGCTTGAATTCGGACCACAGCCACGCCCACTATTCCTTATCGAAAATTTCGCAAAATTAACCAGTCATTAGCAAATGCGGGTACACTTATGAACAGTGTGAATTTAATTGACCCTACTTGCTTAGCTGCAAATCTTAATTTATAAAAAATCATCTGTGCGCAAGTCCGTTGTTGATAAACTCATTCTAAACGCCTGATGAAATTTTTTTTGTATACCCAAGTGGGCTCAGGGATAGTTTAGATTCACAATGACGATCACTCGATTATGTGGGCGTGGCACCTCCCATACACACCGGATTTTCCGAAAAGCATATCTCTGGAAGTATTCCGTGTAGAATATTAAAAATTGATAAGGAGCTTAATGAGATCAATCTCTAGCACCTCAAGAAAAAAGGCAAGCAAGAGGGGAGTGGGCGTGGCACCCACATACAAATGAGATTTTCCGAACTGCATATCTTCGAAAGTATTTATAGTAGAATATTGAAAATTGGTGAGAAGCTAAATGCGTACAAGCTCTAACATCTCATTAAAAAGGGGGTGGAAGGGAGAAACGGGCGTGGCAATTCCCACACAAATGAAAATTTTCATATTGCATATCCCCGGAAGTATTTATGGTAGGATATTGAAAATTGGTAAGGAGTTAAACTAGACCAATCTATAACACGCCGTGGGCGTGGCACCTAATATACAAATATATAATATATAAATATCTCTTGCATTATTAGTGGTAGAATACTGAAAACTGTTACAGACTTATAAGAGGCAAATCTTAACGTATCAAGAATAAAAAGGAAGAAGGGAGCAGTGTAAGTGGCACCTCACAGTCAATCTGTACCACCATCGTTTAACGACCACGCCCACATTTTTACAAAAGTGTGTTTGAAGATCATGGCGAAATAAAATTTTATGATACAGAAGGGTATTTCGCCGACATTTCGCGTCAATAGTAAATAAGCAAAAAAGTAAGTCTGTGCAAAAATAGAGGCACATTGTTGAAAAAGCCCCCACCACGCCCCTATTTAAATTAATTATATATTTATTATTTAATCTTTGCTCAATACTTCATATCTCATATCGAACTAGTAAAATCAAACATCATTTGGCATGCCAGCATTACGATGCAATCTTTTTGAGCAGCTGGCCGAAATCGAGTGGAGTGTGAGCCACGCCCATCTTTACAGTAGTGCTTAAAATCGATATCTTGTAAACTAAATGAGTTGTAAAATAGCGTGGATTGTTGAAGTGTACAGTGCTAAAAAAATTAACAAAATAAATTTTTTAAAAAAATAACAAAAAAAAATTTTTTAAATAAATAAATAAAAATTTAATAAAAGATTTAGAAAAAAAATTCAAAAAAAAGAAAAAATTTGGTTACATCAATTCGTGTTTTCAATAAATAATTGATCAAGTGAGGTACTTAAAATTAAAAAAAAAAGTTGTAAGGTGTTCTGGAATGTTTATGGCATCCCCTCGAAGACAATGGAAAGCCAGAATTTGTTATTCCAGTAAAAAATAAAAAAAAAATGCACTTTCTTAGGTATTAGAATAAGGAAGAATTAAAAAAATTACATTCGTCAATGTTTAATTGAGTCACCTCAAAATGTTGAGGAAACATTTTTTTATTAAATTTTTTTTTCTTAAATTTTTTTTCTTTAATTTTATTTTTTTTCCTTAAATGTTTTTTTTTTTATTTTTTATTTTTTTTTTATAAAGCACGAAGTCTACCCCCAAGCTATTCGAAAAAAAACTTCAGTCTATTGATCATTTCAAGCAAAGTTTGACGAATTAAAAATTTGTTCATAGTAAGCATGGCGGTGCCCACTTTACAGTACAAAATCTTCATTCTTATTGGAAATAAATAAAATTATTCACACTGCATTGAAATGTTTTGTTGATGCCGAAATTAAGAAAATTAGATAGTAACCACGCCCATTCTAATATAAAAATTAAAAACAAAGTTTAATAAATATAATGTGATATTTTACTTCAAGACACCCAAATGCTCAAACTTTGTCAAAAGTCCTTTACTGAAATGTTTCCGCTTCTTATGATTTTTAAAGGTTGCCACATATTTGAAATTATTCTAGCAATTCAGAAAATATGACAAACAGAAATATTTTTGACTAGGGTTGCCGGCAAGTAATAATATTTTCGAATACATATGTATATAAATAATATTTTACATCCTAAGCTTTCGAACATTAGTTCTGTCACTAAAAATATTTCTAAAAGGTTGCCAACTATTTAAAATTATTTAAAAATTAAATGAATTGCGATAAAATGGATATAAAACATAAGATATATCAACGAATAAGTGAACGATCTCTATATTTCAGAATACGAGTATGTTTCAAGACCGACTATCACAGAATTTTGCTTTAAAAATACTCTATATTGTTGTTATTATTGTAACCGCAAAAACATTCGCCGAAGTTTAGATTGAAGAATGCACTAACTAAGTTGAACAGTTCTGAAGCGAAAAATAATTCTAAAAATGGACGGTACTTTCATCATATTTATATGTATTTAATAAAGATTATTACTCTACAAACAAATATTTTAAAATGGATATGTTTATATAAAAAAAGCTACCTACAGCTGCGAGCTGAAGCCTTTGCCATTCAAGGTTTTTTTTTGTTCAATGTATACAAATATAAATATTAGAAATATACTTGTTTTTATGCGAAGATATACTTTACCATTAAATTTACTAACGCTTAATAAATAGTTTTGATTATTGATACACGTTTACGAACAAAAATACATATTTAACATTCCTAATAACAAACAATATATGTTGTTATTGTATTTATCATTGGGCTATTAAGAAAATTCCTTGAGTACATATGCATTTGTTGTATATATCTACAATCTTGTTTATATTTATTTTTTGTACGAGATTGCAAATTTATTTATTTCCATTTACACCACAATGCGTATTTACATTCCATGTTCAGGCCAGGTTTTCATATATATTTACATTTGATTATAACACTCCAATTATCATATTGCATACCAATTCGTTTTTAGTAGTTTTCAAAGTACAGCAGAGGTGGGCGCTTATGATTACATTTGAAATTACAAGCAGTGCAATTACTTTATATACGAATAATATTCCTTTTAATGGCAATAATAAATGTTCTGTTCAATTACTATTATTACAAATGTAATATAAAAACGGTATGATTACTGTAATCGTCATCATTAACCACATTAATGCGATAACTTTAATGGTAGTCATTACCAATTTAAGAATACGAATTTTTTCCATTACTTTCTTAAATGGCTCTTAAAGTCTTAACAGGTTTAGCTGTCCAAAATTGCGCGCTAGTCGTTAAAGTTTTGATGGGAAACCAAATTCACATAGCGGCATTATGATTACCATTACACTTTTTTTTAGTCATACACCCTAAATTATTATAAATTCAGCATACTTCAAATGTAATTTTAACACTACGATTACAAGAATTCATTATCTGAGTTGAAATACAATTAAAGTATTAGCCGAACCAAATGTCAATTACTAAATCTAACATAAGTGTAATTGAGTCGTAATCGTAAATTTGTTTCAATTACAAGTAATGTTAAAGCAATGTAATCGTAATTAGAAGTAGTTATCGTAAATTTTTGCAATTACTATTAAAGGAATAGTAATTTATGAATTTTACTGGCGTAATCGTCAAAATTTTTTCAATTACAATTAATGTAACTGTAATGTTATCGTTGTGGTGTTAAAGTAGTAATCGTCCAAGTTTTTCAATTACAATTAATGTAACCATATTGGAATCATAATCGCAGTATAAGTAGCTATCCTACGTTTTCGCCATTACTGCTAAATTAATCTTAAATACTTTCAAAGTCGTAAACGTGAAATTTTCTCAATTAACATTAATGTAATGATAATGCAATCGGTATCGCAATTTAAATAGTCAGCATAAACTTTTGCAATTACTGTTAAAGTAATGTCACGCATTTTTCGTAAATATTTCACGTAAATATTTGCAATTACTGTTAAAGTAATTATAATTCAGCAACGAATTTCCAGTCGTTTAACGTTTCCTTGAATACTATAACGACTTTTCGTAATGCTTAGTAATCAAAATGTAATCAACATTCTCAATGCCACACTCCGCTTTGTAGTCAGTTTGCAGTATATGCAGCGCAGCACACAACTACATGCCTTTTCTTCCAGTTTTGTTGTTATTTGTTCTTTACTTTTATTGTGCAATTTTTGATATTTCTTACATTGCAAATACGCCATTTTATACTTACATATGCCGCATACAATGTGGTGACATTAAAGCAAACATGTTTCTTCCACATGGATCCAAGTTTGCCACCGGCGTCCTTGGCATTTTGGCATCTTATTAACCTTGTATACCACTACATACAAGGTATACGATACAAAATTTGAGATTACAAAAATTTAACAAAAACATAACGCAAACATACCTATATATCTAGGAGTTTTATATACATACATACGATTACATGGTAATTTTTGGATTGTAATGCAGTAGAGAATACTTTAACGCGCACTTTTTTTTAAATTTTGTAAAACATAGAACTGATACATATTTTTAGACGCTTAGCTTAAATCAAGAATACTCACAGCATGAAAATTTAATTAAAATAATATATAGCACTAAGCAATAACCAATACCAAAGCCAATAGCAATACATACATACATATGAAGGTCTCACCACTACCAATTTGCATACTAAGCATAACCACAAATTTACTAAGTTCATATTACTAGCTGCTACCAGTAAACTACTTAAGTCTCAATCATCAATTTGATAGCACATTAACTAACCTAAAAGTAGCCAACACTTAAAAATAGTAGGAAGTAATTGTGCAGCACACTCGATTAATTACTCATTACTCTAATCAATTCAAGGAAATGTTTAGTCATTAATCACTATTTAATTGAATGTATGCATAATTTTAGTTTGATAAAGAATAGACGAGGTAGTTAAGTAGAGAGCAATAATAATAAAAGCAGTTTGGAGGTAAGTTCAGTGGCAGATGTGTACTAAGCTGTCTAGAAGAGAGTGTCGATGGAATGAGTGGGCTGAAATGTATGTAAGTATGCGTGTTCCTCGCAGGTGAGTTCAAGAAGTGTGGGAAAATATGTGCAGAAAGCTTTGGAGTAGCAAATGTTTACTTGTATGACAAGGTGAGAATGTTAATTGAGTAATTACTTTGCTGATAATGAAATTAGAAAAAAAAAGGAGTGTAAGCTCGGCTCTAACCGAACATTATATACTCAGCTGTGAGCTTTCGCAAACAAAGTTATTTGAAGCGTGGATTTTTCCATTCGATTTTAAACCAACAACTTGTTGAGCTAAGGTATTGAAGTTTCACCCTTGTTCAGGTCGCGATGTACAGGGTGTTTTTTTTACAGGTTTGTTTTTCGAATAGAGATAAAACTGTCATTTTGTGGTCAAATCTGGCAACTCTAATGTCATTTATGTTCAGTTTGGTTTGCCATTTGATCATGAACAGGTTGACAAAAGAACAACGCTTGCAAATCGTGCAAATTTATTTCGAAAATAATGGTTCAGTTCGCGAAGTTTACCGTGAGCTCCGTCCATTTTATGGTCGACATAATCGTCCATCAGAGCAATTAATTCGGTTAACCATGGATCGTTTTCGCACTACGTTTACTCTATGTGATAATACGCATCCGCAGAGACGTCGAACAGTGCGCACCGAAGAAACAATTGCCGCTGTAGAGCAAAGTGTTGAAGAGGACCCGAATGAATCGATTCGCCACCGTGCACAGCAATTGGAGCTTTGTCCATCAACTTTATGGAAGATTTTGCGCAAAGATCTTGGCTTGCGACCTTACAAGATCCAGCTTTTGCAAGAATTAAAGCCGCGAGACCATGCAATGCGTCGTGATTTTGGTGTATGGGCCGAAAATGAGATTGATTTCGATGCTGATTTTCATCGCAAAATTTTGTTCAGTGATGAGGCTCATTTTTGGTTGAATGGCTACGTCAACAAGCAAAATTTCCGCATTTGGAGTGAAGAGAATCCACATGAGACCCTTGAAACGCCATTACATCCACAAAAACTGACTGTTTGGTGTGCTCTATGGGCTGGTGGAGTCATTGGGCCATACTTCTTCCGCAATAATGCTGGAGAGGCAGCTACCGTTAATGGAGACCGGTATAGAGCCATGATAACCCACTATTTTGTTCCCGAATTGGATGGCATGAATGTGGATGAGTTGTGGTTCCAACAAGACGGCGCTACATGCCACACAGCGCACGTCACAATCGATTTATTGAAGGAAACATTCGATGAGCGCATAATTTCGCGGAATGGACCTGTCAATTGGCCACCAAGGTCGTGTGATTTGACACCATTGGATTATTTTCTTTGGGGATATGTGAAGTCGCTCGTCTACACCAACAAACCAGAAACGTTAGGGGAATTGGAAGCCAACATTCGTGGCGTTATTGCCGACATACGGCCCCATATGCTCGAAAAAGTGGTTGAAAATTGGACCTGTAGAATTGGCTTTATTCGAGCCAGCCGCGGCGGCGACATGCCCGAAATCATATTTAGACATTAATGGCATAAAATTATCCTTCCTATCAAGCCACATTGATGGACCTTAAAACGATTTTCTTGTGTTTTATTTCAATTCGAAGTTCTATACCCCTACAAAAAACACCCTTTATATGCAATATAACGGAAAAAAATCTGATAGGTGTCCCGCGGCTTGCTCTATTTGCAAGAATACCTTGCTTTATTTGTAAGAACGGTCAGATGGACTTGTATTACTACCAGTCAGACCTGTTAAATAATGATTACTAATCGTAATGATTACCGGTTTGATTAATTATTTTCTTGGGAATCCATTTAATGATTGATTACCATTACGTTAATTTTTAATGATTATTTTCGAATTAATTAAAAAAAAATTATAAAAATCATGATTTTTTACGATTATTAAAACAAAAAATCAAAAAAAAAGTTGTTGGATTAGTTTCGATTTTTTAAACTTTTTTTTAATATTTTTGTTTTTTTTTTTTTCAGTATTGTTGTAAAAGCACATAAATATATACACATCAACAATACTGAAGAAAATTAAAAATTTTTGATTATTTTTGATTTCTTTTTTACTTTTTTTTTAGTCGTAATCAATAATTAATTGCCTTTTCTTTAAAAACAATTAAAATAATCATTACCAATTAAAAAAGCCGTATAATTAATTGAATACTGATTACTTATCAAATTTAACAGTTATGCTACCATTGTGCTACTACTATTAAAAGTTTGAACCCGCTAGGTGGCGCGTGAAATGGGAATGGGGCTTTTGCAATCGCCATTAGACTAACTTTTCGTTGAGCTTAAGTATTTTTGGGGTGTCTGTATTTACACAAATCGCTCTAATGTTCCGATTGAGCTGCTATTTTCAACACATATTACTGCTGGTTCATAGCCAACAAGAGGTGCTAGCGTTTGCCAACTCCGTCAGTGACGATTCACGCATAAAAAATCAGCACCAGCACCATCTACAAAAAATAGCAGGCAGATTTATATGCAAGTCGTTAAAGTATTAGCTTTGCTGATTTTATGAGAATAAATTGAGAACAGGGGGAGATTGAGGGAAGCCTCTAAATATTATAAGCCGTCATCCGGTGGGTTATAGAGATCTCCATCCCGCTCAATTCCCACGGGAACACTCCGGATTATTAGCAAACTTCTGAAGCTGTGGTCAACGCGCCAACTTCTCATTTCAAACAGGTGCAGGGTATCCATAATATTAAAAAGAAAATACCCCAAATATTTTTGTTTGGTCAAAAATCATGTAATTGGTTGTAAGGATACAATGGTCATATAAGTATTCAAATAATGTAGATAAATATTCCATGACGCCTTTACTCAGTTAGTTCTGTTATAATGGATACTTTTCTGTTATAATTGCTACTTTTAAGGTTTTATTTCAAAAATAATACTGTATTTGGATCTATCTGGCTAAAAGCGTTGTTGTTGCATTAACATAAATGTAAAATTTTTTATCTGGTTCAGGATCACGACTATTGGAAGACAGCTATTGAAACGCAGTTTTGCGCAGTGAATCCCTTCTATAAAATTTTTGCAAGTTTCTTGAACCGTGAAAGTGGGCTTTATTTGAAAAAAAGTATTGATTCAAACCTGACACAGAACATATGATTACAACCATAGAAAATTTTCACAACGCACAACAGATCAAAAATTAATAAAAAAAAATTTACTAAAATTAAATGAAAGATATTGTTACTGGTTTTACGGTCTGTTCATTTTAACGTATTTTTGTAAGTTTTTCACAAGCTCTAGACTAGTTGATGATAATTACCTTCAATTATTATTTAAAATTTTATATTTTTTTTTTGAAAAGTAACAAACATATGCAGGCTATAATTATTCCGGTTTCATTGTACATTGATATTGGTTTTACGATCTGTCCGATTCATTCTTACAAATTTTTATAAGTTTTTGACAAGTTGATAATAATTATATTCAATAATTTTTTTTTTTTTTTGTAAAAAAATTTTTTTTTTTACTTTATACTGTTTAGTCCATTTGCAAAACATTTTAAATAAAAAAGAGAAGAAAGACACTGAAGATGGCACAACGCCGAAACCCGTTTGTCTCCAAACCAAAATTGACAAGCGATGAGGGCAAATCGTTCCAGAAAAATGCATACTTCTACCCTGTCGGAAACAGCAATAATAATAAAAAGGAAAATATGTTTGTATTAAATTCCTTATCCTATTTTCAACTTTCAGAATATTCTTTACATAAAAAAACGAAGGGTGATGGGTGCCAAGTTAGATTGGGTATGCAGGTTCCTCGATGCTCCGAAATTTCGCAGGTTATCTTGTTCACAGAAGGACGTAAGGACAGGCAAACATGGTTTAATCAATTTCTTGTTTCCTTCCATGCAGTTTGACCTGCATAAGTTTTTGTCTATCAGCTGAGTATAAAAAAAGTATGTTTTCGAATTTAGTATTATTTTTGCTCGTCACTGTAGATGTTTCGAAAGTACTGTGACACATGCATGTGCTGTATTTATCAGATTGAATATTTCAAAAAATATGCTTCAAAGCTGTTAAATTTTCAGTGAATTTGTGTAGGGGTGTGTGTATAGTTTGCGTAATATTACACTTTGGTGTCATACAAAAAAATTTTATAATAGCTTTTTCCACTTTTCTCTTGCATTGAGAGCCAAAAAACAGGACAAAAAAAAACACACAAAATGCAAAAAAGTATGTACGTAAATAAACTAACAACTCAAATAGTGAGCTAGGAAAAGTGTGTAACGGGTCGGGTGCGGGAGTGTGAGTGAGTGTATAAGGACTGTGTGTGTATTTCAATTTCTAGCAAATAAAATATATAAATAAGTAGCATGTAGATTTTTATTTGAACGCTAACTAAGTATTACTACGCAACACGCTTGACTACATTTCGAACAAATGCTTACCGGCTTTGCTTTCGGTTTCTGTTTGGCTTGACGCTTCTGCTTCAACATATTCCAACGCCAAAGCACCGAATAATGCGGAATTTTTGCAGCGACTTAACGTTGACACTTTTCTAAACGAAAATTCAAAGTGAATGCGTTTGATGATTTTTGTTTTTGTAATACTTGTGATAAGTCGACACGTACAGGACGAATTCTTAACGTGTTGAAAGTTTTTTAGTGTCGTTGATGCAACCAAGTACTTTGCACGCGAGTATGTATAATATGAGCAGCAGCCGTAGTTGATGAAAATTTGTCGAAATTTGTTGTAGCGTTGAATTGATCTGTGTCACACCCAGAGTATTAATTTAGTTTGGTAGAATTGTCTGTCTGTTTTTGTTGCTGTTTCTTAGTACTTTTAGACTACTTCACACAGCTTATGCGAGCACTTGGTTAGTTGCTTATCACTAGTTTTTGTGTTTCTTCCTGTTCTTTTTGCGGAGAAGTTTGTTCCTTTTTGTATTTGCTTGCTTTGCTGCTTCCTCCCAAAAATTTATGTTGCAGTTGACAGCAGCAGTCACAGCGGCAATTGTTTTTTAGGGCATGTCTGCACAGAAGTTCTTTTTGGTTGACAGTTGAAATTGCAAAAAATGCCAACGAGTGCAAAATAGAGTGAAGAAGAACTAAATTTTAGGTATAGCAATTTCACGGTGGATAGGTTAAAGTATGAAAATCGGAAGCTGTCACAAGGGGATAGAGATTTAGTATTAATCTTAGTAGCCTAAGAAAGCATATAGGCTTAGGATATGAAATGACAGTGATATACTGTCTTTGTAGTTGTGTCACATTTGGAGAAAAGAGATTTCATTGTATTGTAGACATGGCAGCATATACGTAGAGTTTCAATTTAGCTCATTTTCGTTTGTATTTCGGCTATGATATGATCAATTTATCTCGAGCTTGTTTTCTTTTTCTTTTCACTTCATTTCACTTTCATTCGAACCCTGCCAAATTCTGCTGCAATTTGCCTAAATTCTATGTTACTTAAATTGTACTGCAATAATACTATGCTACATTTTTTTATTTCCGTTGCATCCATAAAAAAGTGTCAATCTACACCATGAAAACTTCAAATTTCACTCGCAATCGAAACTTTCCAACGCCGCTTAGAAGTTCACCTCAAAAAAATCTATCGAACTTTTGTTAGTCGCCGCTCTATTCAAATTCTCACACAATTTAAAATTATTATTGCATCGTATTTAAATACATTGTAATATACAATTTTCACATTTCAAAACTGTTTCACTTTGTATTTTTTTGTTCTCTCTGCAACAGTCAAATGTTACTCATACGCAGCGTAGTGCCACTCAGCACTCCAGCTCAAACGCAGATGTGCCCCGCGCAGGTTAGTAAAATGCACATAGTACATTGGTTAAAAAACTGGCACAGGACAACACATGCTTCTTTGCATGATTTGTATTACAATAATAAATCTTTATTTTTTAGGAAACACGAATTTTTGTTTAGTATTGTAGGAATGTTAGTATAAAATATTTCATATTTGTAAGTATGTAAGTGTAATTTCACCTGAACCGTCACAAAACAAAGTCTGCATTTACTTGTTACAATTATCAAAAGGCATTACGAATACAGTACTTGTTATTCAATTGTCGTTGTTTGTCCTTTTCCAATATGTAATTGTGTTATTATAATTTCGTCGTAATTGTTATTGTTTTCAACATACAGCACAGCACATATGGATTGTTGGATTGTTGAAAAAGTTATGCGTAGACAAAAACGTGTGCAATAAAAAGTAAAGCCTACATTATACAATGAAATACCTTTTACCTTACGGACGCAGTACAATAATACTAAATATTTTTGCGTTTTCGTTTTCGTTTATTTTAGTGTTTTTTTTTTTGTTTTTTTAAAGTCATTATGCTTCAACAACTTGGGTATTTTTCCTGAAATTTTACTGCTCTTTCTTGGTATTTATTTTTTTAGTCATAATAATGGCTTTATCGTTATGTCTGTGCAGTGCAGCATATTAACACATTAGACTGGGCCAAATAAAAAAAAAATTTTTTTTTGTGAAAATAATATTGACACTATTATTCAGAGAGACGAAAAAATGCTCAAAAATAGTCCCAATATTATTCAGATAAAAAAAAAAGTTACTTGGCCAGTCTAATATGCATGTATATACATTTTTTTACAAACACAATAAACAAAGTGAATTTACCTTTTTTGGCTTCGTCACACTCACTGTTCGCGAGTACTGATGATACACCTGCACATGATTCGATGTGAATTTACCCAACATTGGTTGTGTCGTTTACGTTTTACGTGCTCCTTTGGCTTTGCTGTTTAAATGCTGCAAATTGTGAAAACAAAAATCTGCAAATGAAATGAAATAAATAAAAATAATTTATTTGAGTAGATTGCAATTGCAGTTAGCTTAAAGTAATAGGTACTTATGTATAAATATAGTGAGTTTGATGATTAGAGCATATTTATTTATTCAGAGAAATAATATATTTCTTATTGAATTGTAAAGGTTTTCCAAAATAGAGTTTCTCTTTGAAAGTCGTAAAAATAAATATTCTTAACTTTGTGCACATCTTTTAAAAGCTCAAAGAAATTTTGATAACTTTTAAAAAAAAAAACTTTCAAATATTTTAAATCAGTACCGTAAACACATTGATGTAGCCTTTCGAATTCTATCCTCAAAATGTACAGCTTTGAAGCAGACCTGTTGAATAACACCGCGTTACACACATTCTGTCCTATGAACCAAATATACTTTTTCGGCAATTTTCATGTCAGAATTTTTTTTTTTAGTCGTGTGCGACTATTACTATGGAAATTTATGCAAGTTTACTGATGGAAGGTCAGCAATAAAGGTACGACGTACCAACAGTATGGGTACCACGTACGGAGCACTGCAAAAAAAAAAAAAACAAAAAAAAAAAATCTGACGTGTAATGATAACCGATTTTACTTTTTTTTTTTTGGAAAGGCCCACTAATTAATGATTACTAATTGCTTTCGAGTTGTAATGATTATTTGAAATACAATAAGAAAGCAAAAAAAGGACGGAACAATTAAGAACAATCTTTTGATTATTCAAGATTTTTTTTTTAATTTTTTTTTATAAAATTTTTTTTTTTGCCGTCTCATCGTTAGAACCATCTAACCAAAATTCTTTTCGATTATTTTTGATTTTTTTCCAATGTTAATCAGTTAGTAATTGCGGATTTCTGAAAACAATTAATATTTGAAAACAGCGTTGAATTTTTGGATTTCTTTTCTGGAACCCTTTACCGTTCTGGCAAAAAATTGTGAACGATAATAATTGTTTCTGCCTGACTACTTATTTATTGCTTTCAATTAGCAGTGGCACTATTTTCGAATAATATTCGAATAAACGAATAAAAATATTCGCTTCAAAAAATCTGAATAGTATTTATTCGAATAATTTATCCGTTTATTCGAATAGTATTATTCGAATAGTTGTATTGAAATGCGATAGATGTCGGAAGCGAAATTCATTATTTTCATCGTTTGTATCTATGAGCATGCATTCACGTTTTGTATGTACGAGTCGAATTTCGAATTTTTTGTGGCGTTATGTTGGTACTCATGTATCTCACTTATGCCGACAAGCTCGGCCATTTTGAATGTTCAGTTAATTGTTGACAGCTGCTTTGCTTGCACGTGTTTTGGATCGTCTTCGATTTTTACCTATTCAAAAAAATGGATCAAAGAACCTGTATCAAATTTTGTGTGAAAAACGAAATTAAGTGCGCGGATGCATTCCGAATGTTGACTGTGACATACGGAGAAGCTACCTTGGACCGAAGCAACGTTTATCGGTGGTACAAAATGTTCTCAGAAGGCCGAGAAGATGTGAACGACGAAGAGCGTGCCGGACGCCCGAGCACTTCAACACCAGACGAAAAAATTAATGAAGTGGAGAAAATGGTATTGGCCAATCGTCGAATCACCGTTAGAGAAGTTGCTCAGGACCTTAACATATCGATTGCCTCGTGACATTCGATTTTTATCAATGATTTGGGCATGAGACGGGTCGCCGCGAAATTCGTACCAAAATTGCTCAATTGTGACCAAAAACAGCATCGCATGAACATTGCTAATGAGATGTTAAACTCTGTCCGCGACGACCCAAATTTGCTCCAGAGGGTCATAACTGGTGACGAATCGTGGGTTTATGGTTATGACGTGGAAACCAAAGCTCAATCATCTCAATGGAAGCTGCCGCACGAACCAAGACCGAAAAAAGCGCGCCAAGTTCGGTCGAATGTGAAAGTTTTGCTGACAGTTTTCTTCGATTGCAGGGGCGTGGTGCATCATGAGTTCTTGCCACAGGGAAGAACGGTCAATAAGGAATATTACCTGCAAGTTATGCGCAATTTGCGCTAAGCAATCCGCCAGAAACGCCCGGATTTGTGGAAGAACAAAAATTGGCTTTTGCACCACGATAACGCCCCTGTTCACGCATCGTTGCTTGTGCGCGACTTTTTGGCCAAAAACAACACACTAATGATGCCGCAGCCACCGTATTCCCCAGATCTGGCCCTCTGTGACTTTTTCTTGTTCCCTAAACTGAAGAGGCCCATGAAAGGACGACGTTACGCTTCTCTTGACGAGAGAAAGACGGCATCGAAGGAGGAGCTGAACAAGATACAAAAAAATGATTTTTTGAAGTGCTTCGAAGATTGGAAAAACCGTTGGCACAAGTGTATAATATCTCATGGGGATTACTTTGAAGGGGACAAAACAGATATTCATGAATAAATAAATAATTTTTGAAAAAACACAAAACACACGATACTTTTTGAACACACCTCGTATGTATGTATGTTTGCCTGTACAAATGTGTGCATAAGCTGTAGTGATATTTGTTTAACTATTTGAATACCTGTTATTCGAACCACAAAAAAAATTATAAATTAGTCGAATAAATATTATTCGAACTGGAATAAATGGATTTTGTATTCGAATAATTTTTATTCGAATAGTCTCCTGCCTACTTTCAAATTCAATCTTTTTTTAGACAAGCACAAAAAAATGGTACCTAGCAGCGAAGTGGCAAATAAAAAGCTGTCAATATGTTTCTTTTCTCAACCTTAACTTTTGGAGACTAGCGAATTTCGCTATTAAGGTACTAATGCTTAAAATATAAATCCCAAAAAATCCGTGATTGTTTCCAAAAATTGGCATCCCTAATAATATTGTATACTGATTTAAAAAATATTACGTATACGCAGAGTAGCACCAAGTGCAGGTGTATATTTCTTCACATTTCATATACGCTATATAATTCGAACTAATGAAATATGTTCAATTATCCTGATTGCGTATCAACAAAATTCAATTCCGACAGTGCAATTACCAGCTATTTTGAAAAAATGTTATAAATTCGGTACATACAGCAGAAAAATTAAAAGAAAAAAATTTATAAAGGCAAAGTAAATTAATTTCACTTCAACCAGTAATACACAAAATTTTAAAATCCAAACAAGTTCAATCCAGTTATGCGTTAAAATGCACAACTAATGAAGTATTAAGCTTCTCATTATTTAGAAAATTCATATTTTTAAAGTGCGAAAGGAGGAAGAAATAAAACATCCGCCTCTCCAAGTGGTTGATTTAACTTCCCGATTTCAGACAAATACAAAATATTTGTTTGAGTTTAGGTTTATTCTATGATAATGCTGATATTCAGATCATTTAAATGCCCTTTATCATTCTCATTAACTTCAAGGTAAAAAGTTAAAAGCAAATTTTACAAAGTTCTTTATTGCAAGAAAGAAGCTCTCTACGATTTCTTCATCGTAATTAAAATTATGTTTAAACACAAGTTCTTAAAGGATATATATACATCTATAAGTAACCACAAGTCTAACCATAACGAGGTCAATGAATTCCGACTTTACCTAAGAGCAATTTCACTCAAAACCTAAGTGAGTAAGTATGATATTCAACTCGCATACTTCAGCATTTGCTGTTGCATAACATTATTTATATACATGCTATAACTTTAAATATATATAAGCACTTTTGTGTATCCATAAGTCAGTACATGCCTCATGTACACATTAATTTTGTCGACAGCTTCTTCAACAAGCATCAATATACACAAATAATGAGATGTACGTGCTTAAATATTCATAGCAATTACTTATAATTGCAGATCATTCACACTTCCGCACATTTAACTACACATATGTACATGCTTATGTATAAATGATGAGGTACAAATATATCTTTCAGAAGCGTGAAATATTTGTGAAAATTATAACCATATACCATGACTAGTCGTTGGAGAACCACTTGGTATGAGAAAAATATTGGCGATGATGATTTTAGTTTAGAGATTATCCCGTTTTAGTTTTAGGCCATTTTTTTTTTTTTTTTTGTACAATCGTAGCAACTCCCTCTATTTCTAAAAAAAAAGGCTTTCAAGGGAAAAGCATTACATTGCGAATGATAAAAAAAATGGCTGAATTTTGTAGCTTGTTCTTTGAATGCATCAGACTCTCGCGCAATCGGTGATAATAAAGAAAATTTCACTTTTTTGAGAGGAGCGGCATGTTCAGTGATCGACTACTGTTTAATAAAAGGCAATTTGATTACTTAAATAGATTTCTTCAAGGTGAATGATATCCTGTGCTCCGATCATCAACCACTATCAGTCATTTGAGCATTATGGCTCATTCAAATATAAACGAAAAGATTTTGATAATGATTATTTTTTGAAAATCATAAAAAAATTTAAAAATAGTCAAAAATAATCGAAAAAAAAGTTGTTTTGATTACTTTTGATTTTTTTTTAATTTTGTCGTTCTTTTTTAGTATTGTTGTAGAAGCGCATAAATATACACATCAACAGTGCTCAAAATAATCAAAAAAATTTTTTTTTTAATTTAGAAAAAAAAATCAAAAAAATGTAAAAATAAAAACAAAAATAATCAAAAGTAATCATAAGAAATTTTTTTGATTTTTTAAATTTTTATTGGTTATTTTTGATTTTTTCTAATCGTAATCAATTAGTAATTGCCTTTTCTTGAAAAACAATTTAAATAATCATTACCAATTAAAGAAAATCTATCTAATTAATTGATTACTAATTACTAATCAAATTGAACAGGTCTGCTTCCACTCAAATGCTAGAGATAATAAGTAGTCTCTACAAAGATAATGTGGCAAGGGTGTGTGGTCAAGTTATGAAAATTCATAAGTAAAAACTATTTAAAGCCGCTGTGGGAAGAGTAATTAGGGAATGCATCAGAAGTATGGGGACTTAAATATTATGAGGAAGTAAAAAAGTTGCTGAGGTACTTCATAAAGAGGCTGTTCAGATAACCGCATAACACCCCTAGTTATATGATTCATCTGAAAATCGGGCTCCCATAACTGTACATTGGTCTAGTAAAAAGGCATTCCAATAACATTTCAAGGGTTATGGAAATGGGTAATAATCGTGTTCCTAAAAGAATTTTACTGCACTTGCTTGCAACAAATATTATGAACCGCAGTGGTATGGCGGTAGTGTTGCTGGCCTATCACACCGAAGATCCAAGGTTCGAGCACTGGTACAGGTACCATCAAAAATGGTTTCGAAAGTTTTTTTCAAAACGGGATCGCCCCACGGCAGTGGTTTGGCAAACTCTCCGAGTGTATTTCTGCGACGGAAGGCTTCTCAGCAAAAATTCATGCCGTTTGAAATCGGCAAAAAACTGTAGATCCCGTCAAACTGTAGGAAAAATAATAAGCAACACACCACAATTTGGTAGAAAAGCTCGGCCTTAATCTCCTCGGAAGTATATATCGCGCCAATTATTTAGTAATAAATGAAAACTCCGTTTGGAGACATTAAATAAGATTGATAGGAGAAATGGAGCCAATTTCTGTTTAGAGCTCAAAGTAGCGTCCTCGAACGTAATCCGCTTATTAATTTAGTAATAGTTTTCGCATAGAAATTATCAGGACTTTGTCTCGGCTAACAGGAGAACTTCTTCTTCTTCTTTAAATGGCGCTTAACCATCTAAAAGATTTTGACCAAGGAGAACACCTTAAACCAGATTATGAACCTCTCGTTGAGCAAACAGATTGACGCTGTCCGATTTACAACTCAAGAAATGAAGAAAGTATTAGTTATGAAATTTTATAAATGATTTAATTTTAAAAATGAGATGCAAATGTATCGGTAGCTCCCCACATTACACTTTCAAGTCAGCAAGAGCTTAAACACATCATTATGCGCTTAAACACCACTACTAAGAGATATTCCATGATTTAACAGCTCACTAATTGACAAACTTATTTGCATATGTGCTATTTCCCGAGCAAGTAGCAATAATAAAGCCAGTAATCGCATTCAAGGAAAAAAATAAATTTATTATATTTTCTCATATAACTTCGAGGACATATTGCAATACGTAACGGATGGCGCGAAAGCTAACACTACAACCTTTTGCTGTAGGAATATTTCTCACCTACCTTTATAACATAAGTATTTATGTAACGAGCAGCTTAAAAGTGTTTAACATTTTAATCCAAATTGAAACAATTCAAAACGAACAACAAAATAAAACCACTTAAGGCTCGTTTTACGTTGAGCGATATCGAAGAATATAAAACCAGTTTTTTTATTTACGTAAGCACCCAGCGAAGATATAGTAGATGACTTTTTTTCATAAGCGTTTAATGACTTATGTATGAATAAAATAGCAAAATAGAATAGCCATAGAAGTAAAAAAAAAACAATTTTTAGAATTTTAATCTGTCTGCATGCGTGTTTGTTCGCGCATTACTCAAACCCCACTGAATGGAATCGAACACACTTTTCACTAATGTATTGCTAGATGTCTAGCTTAAAGCTAACCATTATTTCTAATGTCAGACAGATTTTATTTACGCTGTATACGGTGCCTAAAGCGAGAATAACACATTTGAGTCAAATTTTGAATTATTTAGAGGTGGCACACTCGTTACCGTGGAATGCGCTATTGGGGGAGAAGGACTCGCATACACCTCTGTATCAAGACATGACAACAATCTGCTTATGAAGCTATTAAAACCCCCCAAAAGTTGTCTACACTGACAGACAGGAGTGCCAAGAGCAAGAAGAAAAAAAGTTATTTTCGATCGGCAACATTTTATTGCATACAAACGCGATAAAATTATTGCCAATTTTCATTATTCGATTCTATTTTTAAAATGTATTGCCTTGTAATAACGAAGAGAAATAATTTAAAGTTAATAAACAAAAATCATTTCAGAACGACAGCTAAAAGAAAACTCCCAAGCGATTTGCTATAAACGAAGCCACTTAATTTTGTTTAGAATTGAAAAAAAAAAAATTGTCGCGATGAGTGCTGACAGCCAACGGAAGATAAGTCACTTATTTAAGTCGAGAGTCGTGTTGTTTTTAAGAGGGATAATAGCCACAGCGAAAGCTAAAGAATCAAAGCGGAGGAAGAAAAATGTATATTTTGTGTATCGTTATTAGATGAAGGAGATATTGAGCGCTATAGAAATAATTCAATTTAGATAGCTGACTCAATTACACGAAATGGTTGAAGGCAATGGAATTGCAAAATAGAAGAAAATAGGAGGTAGGGATAGAAATGAAAAAATAAGTATGTATGCTTGTATGTATGCAAAATTATATTCACTTAGCATAAAAGTAAAGCAATAAATTGGCAAAAACAATGAAAGCAATGCCAAAGCAGGAGAAACCAAAGAAATGTTGTTTGCATCAAAAACGTGGACATTCAGGTCTACAGGAGAAACAGTGTTGCTGTATGGGTGACTAGAGGCGCAATTTGGCATTTTAAATACAGGTTTAAAATATAACAAGCTGTATAAAAATTGAGCATTACCAAGAAAATAATTTAAATTCGAACGATCTCATAATTAGGGCAGAGATTAGGGTTGAGAAAAAATAATCAATTTTGTACTTTAATCGATTTTTTTAATTATCGATTTTTTGGATCGATTTTATTAACGGTAAGCATCGCTTTTCAATATATTCATTACACATTTTTTCGTATAAGTTAAACTTAAATGACTTTCACTTAATTTTATTATTCACAATATATATTTAATAATGCATCGCATAGGCAGTTTTCATATCAAAAGCGATTTGTTAACAAAAATCGAGTATTTTCTTTAAAAGAAGGTTTTTCATAAATCGATTTATCTCTAAAAAAAAAACAAAATATTACTACGAAATCGATTTTTCCGTCACATCAATAATAGACCCTTCCATTATCATTAAACATTGATTTCTAGTGAAGTTTGACATTCATTAGCAATAAAATTTATTTTTCATGAAAGATCATCTACGTTGCTACTCAAATTTATATTCAATGGAGATTTGAGTGTATAAGCATTAACTAAAATTTATAAGCATTTCCACTCAAACCAGTTTTAACGGATATTCATGTTCGAAGCATACATGCATGGCATACATAAAACGGGTTTGAAGAGCAATTTGTGAGAGTTTCTATTAATTCAAATGCAGACATATCTTCAATAAATACTAATTTTTTTTGGTGAAATATATAAGGTACTATCAAAAGTACACAGACCAGTTAAATTTGAATAGTGATTAGTAATCTATTAATTAGACGGCTTTTTTAATTGGTAATAGTTGTTTTAACTGTTTTACAAGAAAAGGTAATTATTAATTGAAAAATCAAAAAAAAAAAAAAAAAAAAAAAAAAATTTTTTTAAATCAAAAATTATTCAAAATAATTTAAAAAAAAAATGTTTTTATTACTTTTGATTATATTTGAATTTTTTGATTTTTTTCTGTATTATTGATGTGTATGTGAAAAAAACGAAAAAAAACAAAAAAAATGTCTGAAGTAATCAAAATTACTTTTTGTGGTTAATTTGATAATCTTAGATTTTTTTAATAATCGTAAAAAATTATTCTTTTTTTTATTATTTTTTTAATTAATTGAAGAATAATAATTAAAAATTGAAAGTAATTGGTAATCCATCATTTAATGAATTCTCCAGGAAGTATTTAATTAATCAAACCCGTAATCATTAGGATTAGTAATCATTATTAGCAGGTTTGAAAATACACTTTAGTGCAAAGGAATGTGAAACCATACTCAAATACAATATTGAATGGTAACAGAAAGGTCGTTTCAATAAACTCAAGCTTTGAGTGATAGTGTAGAAAGGAAACAGGGCGTAAAAGTTTTTATTGAGTTTATTTTCATGTTTTGTGGTACACCTTTTTTTGGGCCAACCACAGTGAATGAGTTTAGAGTCTAAAGAAACAAATGTGAACTAAAAATTTGAAGGCTGATAAAAGTCGTTTGGTTAGATAAACGAAGTAGTTCGTAGGTTCCTGCATTGCAGGTAGATGCCTTAAAAACTAAATCCTTAAAAGGTACGGCATGATAGTCGTTATAATATAAACTTCTCTGGTCGAAGCTTTGAATCATAGTTTCTCATTGGTAGTGGGTTTGAAAATATTACAAATTTATGTAACAATCCTTATGTAAATCTACAGTTCTTTAACATTTTTTGCCTTCATTCCGTTTAAAGTATTTCCGTTTCACATTTAGCTTACCACAAAACCCGTACACGACTCACCCTTGCAGCAAAGCTCAAGTGACCACTCTTGAAGCAAATCTATGGCATACCGCAAACAAGCAATACTTCAAATCCTTACAGAAGAAGGAGAAAACTGCAAACAAACAAAAAGTAAACAGCAGGCATGCAGTGCAGCAAGGCTCACACAACATTTCACACTATGTGACATTAAGGAGGTAGCCTGGGACACACTCGACACTACTAAACAAACGAACTCAGTATGGTAGTGTGACAGTGTCGCATTAGAAGTTTTAATTGAAATGAAATACCATTAAGTATGCGACAACGTTGAGCAGCTGTGAAGGGGTTAAGTAAAAAATGTAAGAAATTTGCTAAGCCATCAAGGCACACAGTTACTACAAACGAGCGCGTTGTTACAAATAAATAAAGTCACGGCTGCGCGCTCACACATGTATGAGGCGGCGCGGGAGGAAAAGCATTCTGGCGTTCAATGTCAACGATAATATTAAGAGTTATTTCATAGCAATGGCATTGCCCTTCGTACGGCGTCACAGCCCTTACATTTCTTATTTACTCGCCTTTTTGACTTTTAGAATTTTTTTTTTACACAAACAATCCCTCATATTATCGCATTATTACTTTCTTAGTGGTTTATGCTTTCGTGCACTTTTTGTGTGAAGCGCTCGCTGAGTAGTACGAATAGACAGCATTACTTTCATATGGTTCACGGCTTCTTTTTTCACGAGAACACACACTTGAAGCCTTGCCTACATACGTGGTGTTCGAGCAACCTTCCTACGTCTATATATTGCATCTACCATTCACTGCTTACTTAGCTTCACTCTTTCGTATGCCTTTTCATACTCAACAATGCTGTCATGTGTTCACCAAGAATTTCATTTATTCACACGAGCACTTTAGTATTTTGGTATGTTGGTTTTTACGGCGGGGAGTCCACTGGTCTTGATAGTTTTTGGTTTCCACATGCCTGCTTGCTTTAACCGGGTTTACCATATATACTCAGCCGGAATTTGTAACGACATAAAAGAGATCGATAACATAATTATTTTTAATAACTTGGCACAACATACCTTTGAGTTAGATAAGGCTACTTCGGACTGGGAAGGCAATTAAGAAGTAAAGTCCTCTCTCAAAGAACAAAAATAACACTCTATAAGTCACTTATCGTCTGATGAGGCGGCTCTGGGAGTATTCGACAGAAAGGTTCTACGAAAGATTTGCATTGTTAGCAAGTACCGAAAAAGACTTATTGAGTAGATGTATGCAGGCACCGCCATAGTTCTACGAATGAAAACCCAGCGGCTTCATTGGCTTAGCGGCTTAATTGTGCGACTAACCGAAGATTATCTGGACCAGAAGTTACTCTTATCGGTACCTTCCGGTGGAGGCAGAGGGAAATGGACACCATCACTCTGATGGCAGGACCAAGTGGCGACCGTTAGCAGAGAGAAGAATCGACTGACGCGTTATGTTGAACTGCCAAAATCGTTAAAAAGGGTTAAGCGCGATAGAAATAGCAAACGAACCCGAAACGCGAACCAAAGCTATGACCGAAACCTGAAATCGGTGACTGGATCGAAATTCACAACGGTAATGAAATTGGGCCAAAATGGATACATAAGTAGGAACCGGGACCTGAACCGAAGCCGGAACGTGAGCCGAAACTATAACGGGAGAAGAAGCCGGATCTAAAATTTGGAACTGTGGCCGATAAGAAACACTGCAAAAACTGAGCCGGAACTGGTTCCGAAACCGAAACTGGAGTAGGTATCGAAATTGAAATTCAGAAACGGTATCGACAGTGAGACAAGGACAAACATCGAAACTGAAAACGGAACTGAGACCTGAGCCTAAACCGAAAAAACTATAACCAGAGCCTTGTACGAAATCTGAGCCGGAACTGGAGCCGATACCGAGCACTGAAGGGAAACAGAGCAGGTGGTGGGCCGAAACTGAAGCAAGAGTCGGTGCTGGAAAGGAAATGCAGAGCTGGACATGAGCCAAAATGGAAACCGAAAGCGTAAGTCAGACCTGAGCCGAAATCCGAACGGGAACCGAAACCGAAACCATAACCGGAGTCGGATTCGAATCTGAAATCGAGGCCGGAACAAAAACGGAACCGAAACTATAACCGGAGCTTTATCCGAAATATGAGCAGGAATTGGAGCCGATACATACACTGAAGAGAAAAAGAGCTGATAATGGCACTTATACCGAAACAAGAGTCGGTTCGAAACCAAAATTCATAAATCTTAACCGAAACCGAAACTAAGTATAACTGGAGCCGGATCAGAAATCTAATCCGGAATTGGAGCCGGCAGCGGAACCGAACCTGAAAATTATTAAAAAGTTAAGCCGAAAGAAAAACCTAGATTGGGCGTGGAGACCCCCATTTTTTCAATTAGACTTACTCAAAAGTTTTAAGAAGTCAAGCTACCAGAATTGGAATCAGAACTGGAACCGAAGCATGAGCCGAAAGCGGAGCAGGTGCTAATACCAGAAACGTTAATAAAGCTGAAACCGGAACTGCAACCGAAACATGCGAACTGGGAATGAAACCAACACCGGAGTAGAACCAGGCAACGAAACTATAACCCAAAACGAAACCGAGACCACATCCGAAATCAAAAAACTAACCGCAGCCGAAACCAGAACCAAATTCACACCTAAAACGAATCGCAAGCTAAATAAAAATAAAAAACTAGGACTGAAATATTCGGTAAGAAGAAAAGTGTACGAAAACCCAAACCCTTGCATACGTGGTTTGCATAAAGACAGAGTGCCTTTTACCTTTTACTGTAAAGAACAAGCAAAGGATTTCACTTGAAAAGCAGTCATTCATAACTTCAATACAATTTTCGCTTTTAATCAAAAGAAAATATTACAATTTAAGCAGGATATGAACTCTTTAACCTCTGCGAAAGCAACAAAACGAAAGAAGTGGCAGGGAAAAGTCGGCTGGTAAAGAGTTTTGCAAAATTAATGTAGCGAAAGCGCCAACAAGAATGAGCGAGTAAATTCAAAAGCCCATTTTACCGTAACGAATAAGTATGAATGTATGTGTGTGTGTGTGTGTGTTTGTACGCATGTAACAATAAGTAAGCCAATTGTAATAAATTTAAAACGAAAATCCAGACCAATTATGTCAATTTGCCGAAGTTTCAAATTGTGAGAAAGGAGCCGGGGAAAATGATGAGGCGGCGCAAAAGAGTCAATGGCGCAACTTGGGACTTACACTTGGTTGAGTAACTTGCCAGAGTTGGCGAAATGAGTTGACTACAACATACGCAAGCACTTGGTGAAGCAGAAAGAAAACGGACACAAACAATTTTCTTTTGAAGAAATACAGCTTAACTTAAAATTTGTCCTCGGTGCCATACGCGTGAACTAGCGTTAATTGCGCGGAAGACTATCAATCACAGAAGCAGGGAAGTTAGTGAAGACTTTGGTTTGGATGGAGCACTGTGTGAACGGTCGGCGAAAATAATTCCAAGATGACCACAGGAACTTTTTTCGTCTTGGGGAGCACAACTTTATAGCGATTTCGAGACATCTCACTACCAGCACAACTCAAATGCACAAAGGAGAAGGCAATGAAAAAATATCAGCAATTTATAACCCTGCAGTTTAAGAGGTTAAATACGACCGAGGTAGGTATGCCTGTCGTAAGAGGGACAGAAATTAACGTCGACCTCATTTCCGGGGTCAACGAAATCGCTACCACATCTGTCTGGTGCCGCAAGGGCTGGTGCCGCAAGGTGCTTGTACCTGAGCGTACCGGATTTATCTCTTTCAAAGGACTTTCAATATCAGTATAACCCTGTTTTGTCCGCCTCGTCTCATTCCGATAATGGATGCGCCAACTAAACAGAACGAAGTACTTCTACAATAATAATAATAATAATAGGATGATAAGCAAAAAAAAATTAGCAATTCACTAAGGGCTAATTTAGTTACTGCTTTTGAGGCGCTGGCATTCAATTTCCACATCTTCGGAACAACTGCTTACTCCCCCGCTGTCTGTTACTGTTAATTTTTCTCAAAACGACAATCTCACCCAACTTTGTTTAATCCGTTTGTATACATATATAGAATATGCGCTTACAGCAAAATTTATCTACCAAAAAGGCCGACCGAATACAATATCGACATTAAGATTTTATTACTTTTAATAATGATGGTGACAGCTGCATTTGTGTGCTAATATAATTTAATAATGCTACGCTTCCTTGCTCCTATTTTTCTACATTATTAATTTTATGAGACCTAAAATTCTATCCCAAATCATAAACCAAATAAAACTACTCATGCATTCTGTTCGGTGAACTGATTGGCGAATTGTGCTTAACTTACCTAGAAAAGGTTTCGTTGAATGAATTTGAAAGTTTCATACCTTAGCAAGGAAATATGTATGTGGATGCTTTTTTTTATATCTCAGCAAACAATTTAAGCGTTTTGCAAATCAAGCAGACAATGAGGCTCCTGCTAGCGGCTCAGACCAAGATTGAAAAGAGGTTACATTAATAAGTCTTTTGTAAGCCTAGTGAGTTCGACACTTACAAAATATTTGGTACTGTAAGTGTTTTTTAAATATCGTTTAAATCGTGATTGGCAATGAAATGATTTTATAAATGTTGGCGGAAGTCTAATATTTCATCAGTGTTATTAAATCAAAAACTTATTTAACTAATATTGGTAACAAAAATTAAAAAGTAAACGTAAAGCATATATTTACTATTATAAAGAAAGTGTAAACTTGTTTGCGGTAAGCAAAATATTAAATTGTTTGAAGGCATATCAAACATATTTGTCTCACATGCAAGTGTTTTCTGCGCCTAGGGACGGAATGCATAAAGCATTCAAGCGATTTTCGCAGCTGCTTCTGAGCACATGCCTAACATCATAAGCGAAAGGATGATAACCTTTTTCACGCACATTTGTGACAAACAGCCATAAATACCCTCAAGTCAAACCAACTATTTTTAAAATACTTCACAATATGTAGGAATACCAAATCTTACTAGTAAGCCAACTAATTTCTATCGAAATGGAAATTCTCAGACTTTGACCAATAATACCCGACTGGACCACAGAAGAAAAAGGTGTAAAAATTAATTCTGAAAATTTTATGAAACGTCATAAAAGTTGTCCATTTCAGAACCATAAAAGAATATGTCACAGAACTAAGTAAAATTTAAAATTTTTAAAGATGTGTTAATCGCCTAGTCAACAATACATCAAACCAAGGAAAGGAAATAAATAAAATAAAATAAAATTAAATTAAATTAAATTAAATAAATATTGCTTTTTTTATATCAACAACTTTTGTTCATTTACGGCCTGTACATTTTCAATCATTCATGAAACGAGCTCGAGGCCAAGAATAATAATTTTTCACTTTTTGAATTTTTTATGAAAATTAGTACTGCTTTTATTTTATCATTTTTAATTGGTTATTAAAAGTTTTTTAATTGAATAGCGTAGGAAAAATGTTTAGAGACAACCGCCATAGCGTTTCTTATCCAGCGTATTGTTAGCTTAATGGTTAGCAATGCGTACCAAAATTTCTCTGATGAAGAAGCTTAGCAGCTTCAGAAATGGATCTATAAGAAAAGCTATGGCGGTTGTCTCTAAACATTTTTCCTACTCTATTCAATTAAAAAACTTTTAAAAATTAATTAAAAACGATTATTAAAAAAATAAAAACAATAATTTTCATAAAAATTAAAAAAATTAAATAATTTAAAATAAAATATAATAAAATAAAATAATAAAAAAAATAAAATAAAAAAAACAAAATAAAATAAACCAAAATAAAATAAAATAAAACAAAATAAAATAAAATAAAATAAAGTAAAACAAAATAAAATAAAATAAAATAAAATTAAATTAAATAAAATAAAATAAATTAAAATAACATAAAATAAAATAAAATAAAATTAAATAAAATTAAATAAAATTAAATAAAATTAAATTAAATAAAATAAAATAAAATAAAATAAAATTAAATTAAATTAAATAAATTAAAATAACATAAAATAAAATTAAAAGTTTAAAAAAATTTAATAAAACAAAATAAAATTAAATTAAATAAAACAAAATTTAAAAAATAAAATAACATAAAATGTTTTTGTTGTTTACGGCCTTAAATTGTGCGAAGAGCTCGTAAATAAAATTATTTTATAAAATAAAATGAAATAAATTCAAAAAAAAAATTAATAAAAAAATAAAATAAAATAAAAAATTAAGTGCCTATGCATAAAACATTTCGTACTATAAAAAAAAAATTTATGAAAAGTACCAAAAAATAAGCAGGCAGAAAGTATTGTAGGGGCTAACAATATTGCTTGGAAATTAGAAATATGGAAAAAAATTTTAATTTGTTGTTTTATTCATATGTCAATAAGTACTTCCCAAAAAAAATTGGATATAGTTGTATACAAAGGATTAAAGTAAAATTATTTTATAGTTGGATTTCGACCACTTGGCGAACTCTACTACCAATTAAAACTCGTATGTCATATAAATATTAAAATATGTTCCAGCTGTTTACAAGATTTGCTGCACACACGTCACACACACATACATAACTGCACTTAGATATGAGGTCAACGAGTCGAAAAGATGTTGACTGACTTCATAGCACCACATATGCTTATACATACTCATGTATGAGTTAGTAAGGTCAACACTTGCCAAGTTTTATCAGGATGAAACAAAAAACTGAATAACTTTATGTATGTACAAACATATACATATATGTGTGCGTGTGTGTGTTTTCTTCAACTTCGATATGTTTATCCTGCTGAAAATTGTCTTCTATTCACTTACTTTCATTTTTTTTTTTTCTTTTTTTCTTCTTCTTACCTCAATGCTTAAATCCATTACTAGCTTGATATACATACATACTTAGGTTTATGTTTAAGTCCTTTTTACTTTTGGTTTAAATATTTTTTCATGAAATATTTGCTCCTTTCTCCGCATGAGTTGCGTTTACAGTTGAGTAAGTACAGAAGTATCTCAAGGCTTAAATCGCTTTTTAACTCAGTTTGTGACAGCAGGTTCTATGACTTCTTTTTGTGTCAAAGTGAAATATTTTTTGTGCATTTAATTAATTTTTAAAAGTCTTCGTGTGATTTGCTGTTCTTGCCACATACATTAATCAAAATTTTTGACATTCATGTTCAAACTCTTGTCCAACTCTAAATGTTTCTAAGTAAGTTCAATAATTTGTTAGACTTCGCTTTAAATTAAAGTACAACAATCATCATATTAGTAACAAATCCAATAAGCTTTCTCGCTCCTCCTTTCTTTCGTATTTTGCTTTGTTCAGTTACTCTTGTGTGACAAGGCAAGACAACTTGACAAAATATGTAGCAAATTGAGCTGCGGATTCCACTGACTTGTCGTTATTGTCAGGAAAGCTTAGCTCCTTAAAAAGTAGTTTTCATAAAATCATACATACATATTTACTTTTCAACGATTTTTTTCAGGTTTGACTTATTTTTAAGATAAAATTATTTTTGTGGAATAAGTGAGCGTGGTGAACGGTATCTGCGCATTTCGATTGGTAGAAATAACTTTCCGCTATACATTTCTTCGGTTTTAAGTAAGTTTAGAAGCTATTTTCATGACATAGAATCTTTTTACGCCTACTGCAAATGATAGGGATGTCTGCTTCTACCAACGAAGATGATGACGATCTTAAGCATATTTCAAATCCCTGTTCCACATATCGACAGATTTGAAAAAAATTGTATACATGTTCTGCCTAAAATCGGCCAGTTACACAGAAAATTATCAAGTTTCTTTTAAGAAGTATGTCAGGTCTTTACGTGTTCTGGAAACTTGGCGTTCTCTGCTAGCTATAAACTTGCCAGGTGGCTCTTGATTTTGCACAGGTAATGGTACTCTTCCATTCTTTCCATTGCTTTGTTCAAGTAAAAAGTTTAACTGTTTCTCCTGGCTACTGCTAAGGGTCAAAGACGCCGTGCGGCAGATGCGACAAACTTTGATGGCGTCAACACATGCATTGCGCTGAACCTTATGTGCGCTGGTAAAATTGTAGAACTGCCAAAGAGCTCCCCTTTACACCATAAGTTCATACATCAGCACAGGTCGCAAACAAAAAAAATATGAGATATGACACTAACACATAAGTGGGGGAATACTATTCTCCTTTACCCGCCATACAATGACACAAAGTTCGCTTCAGGTCAAGCCGTATGCAGTTTACTTCTACAGATTGTAGGCGAAAGTGCAAGTCCTAGTAGTTTATTTCACAGTGTTGCGGAGAGAAATGTAATAACGTAGAAGCATTCATCGTTACAAAACCCTCTACGATATTAAACACATCCAATAAAACTTGTCCACAAAAGTGCTGTTCAAAGATCAACCAGTAGCTTGTAACAGAGAGAGTGTATAAACCTCTTAAACTGTGCTATTCGGCTGGCTCAAATGCACAAAGCAGTTCGCTATTAGAGTAACAAATGTCGTTACAAACAACAACAACAACTGTAAGAAATGACATTTCAGCAGCATAATGCTTTCAAATAAAAACAATTTCTTTTATATTTATTTATTATAGCGCAATTATGGCATTTATTTGTTGTGGAGAAAGTGTCGCTGTTGTGGCGGCGGCAACAAATTATGCCCTTTGCGGCTTTGCTCTTGTTTGAGTTTTGTGTTTGCGGTGGTTTCCGGTCAATAATAGTTATTCAACATGATTTTTGTTGCCTACACGAAAGTCAACTGTACAAGGATACTGGAGATGGTACAACAAACAAAAAAGAAGCTTAATGACACTAAAAATCATTGAAGCGAACAAATTGCCCACAGTCCTGAAGCATTCTTTGTTGTTTTGGTGTTTGTGTGGAGTAAAGTGCCTACGACAAGGACAGGAAAGAAGAAGAAAACCATATTTCAATGTCAGCGAACAGTTAGCGAAATGTGTGTTTTACGCCCTAATTCTAGTGTGGTAATAACATTCGTTTTCCCGCAAATAAATAGTTCGGAAACTTTTACACCCTTTTGGTATTCTGTCGGCTTAAGTGCAGTTCAATTTTGTAACCCCCAAAATAGGTGGTTACGTCGCGTAACCGAGAAAAATTGCACGTGTTTTGTAAATATTTTTGTGGCCAGCAAATACCGCAAAATTTTGTATACAAACTAGTTCACAAGAATTAATAAACAATATAAGCAATTTCTTACACAAAGTTTCGTTCACGTTTGCATTTTAGTCTCTATTGCGCATTATTGTTTTTGACATAGTTGCCATATACGCTAGAATCGCGGTTACAGGAACTGCATTGCCAACGGTTACGATTTTAGGTTAGATAATCTTCCAGGTACAAACTTACCGGTTACGCACAGACTTGACCCGTTGAGTCAAAAAAAAATTTTTATCGAAAAATAATTCTTTATCTTTATATGAAAAAATTAACATGTTTTTAAAGTTTTTAATTTCTTACACAGTGTAATTTATTTAGACAAATAATTAAAAAAAAAAAAATTTACCGACAGAGCGTTGCATTTAGCAAAACTAACCAAATATTGTTAAAATTTTTGGAAAAGGTTGAATTTTATGGGCTACGGTGATTTTGGACCAATCTATGATGAAGGGCTAACTAAAGATTTTGCGGGAATATTTGAAATTCTGTATATGCAAAACGCGAACTGTTACGTCATATTCAGACTCCCATTTCAACACAAAATGCTACAAAAGAGATGTATTTGGATACTTTCAATATTTTTTGTATATGCATCTAAAAGTCTGCTTCTTCTGAAGTAACATTTTCTATAGCTCTGAAAATTTTTGTGTGCCTTCTTGTTTAAGAGTTAGACTTTGTAGAGAGAGCGTAGCGACTTTGTATGGAATTAGGTTTCGAAGTTGCCTGACAATGTTGAAAAAATCTGCTCCTTTGTCAGATTATTTTCAACATGAAGTTTATAATTTTAAAAGTTTAAAAAGT
Organism: Merzomyia westermanni; assembly: GCA_949987695.1. NCBI lineage: Eukaryota > Metazoa > Arthropoda > Insecta > Diptera > Tephritidae > Merzomyia > Merzomyia westermanni. Next base: position 116,094,040 of record OX465293.1, read on the forward strand.
ATGTAATAAATGAAATATAAATTACACTGAAACCCCTGTTTTTGTGCTTTTCAAACACACAACTGCTCGGACTGTTATGTTACACGAAAATACTGTTACATTACACGTGCGATTTGCGTTTGGATAAGAAGTGTATTGAAGCATTAAATATGGTTTTGACTGTTGAATTTAATTTTAGATAATCTATATTCAGTTGTCTTAGGTAAGACTAGCTCCACGACGTCTTTCAACGAGATTTTTTAGTTTCAAAATCGGCATTTCGTCGTCATCCTAATTCATTCTTTCGCCGTTCCTACTGGGTAGCTGATCGTTTCTTTTTAAAATCATCAAATTTGTATGATCTTTTAAGGAAATTTGATTTTTTTTTGTTGACGTGCTAGATTTGGCACAAAAAAACTATTTTTAATTTCGGACTGTTACGTTACAGGGAAAAATGCGTTCGAATTCATTGTCATCCAAAATACTCATAACATTTTTCTCCTCGAAATATTTTATTGATTTACTTTCAGCTAACCTAAATCTGTCTGAAAAAAGTAAATAGCACGTTAGAAATAATATTCCTGAAATGCAACGTACCTTTTCGTTTCGTACTGTAATTTTTGTTATTTTTGTTCATCAGAGACACCAGAGAAGCTAGTCGAGCACCTCATACTCTGGCATATGCGTAACCTTAAAATAATCAGTCACAAAAAATTTGAAAAAAAAAAGAAATTCGTTTTGGTTTCGTTTATTGCGTTTTGTTCCATATGCAGTTGTTGTACGCTTTACAAGGAATACAACATAGCAAGTCGGAAAAAATTTTTTTTATTTTGTTTAGTTTGTTACACAGTGTAAATTGTTTAGACAGATAATTACAGAAAAAAAACATTGCCTTTCTTCAAAAGTTTGAGTTAGATGTTCTCTTGTTGATTTTAAATCTTCCAGCACCAGAAAGGTAACTCCAAAGAAGGCCAAGTCATCCTATAACTATCCTCCCCCTTCCTCTTCGAGTTGTTGGGCTCTAATTCGCTACACTATACTCTTATCTCAAAGAGCTCATCATAAAATTTTCATCCATACTAACTCCTGACTCAACGGAATAGACCATACATATTTTTTCGCTAGAACTTTCCTCGCGAATGCTACGAGTCATCTCATCATTGACAAGATGGACGATTCTGAGGTACCGTAACGTAATCCCAAATAAAAAAGTTGCGATTATGACACCCTCCCTACAGGAAACCTGTTAAATTTCTCCTATTTTTTAAGCTTAAAGGTGTCATAACCCCGGTTAAGATTATAACACTCCCCATTGTGAAACAATTTTGATTATGACATTGCAGGGGGAGTGTCATAAGCTCAATTGGGGTTATGACACCTTCGGCATTTTTAACATGTTTCCTCAACACCCAAAAGTTGAACCCGTGAGAAAAAAATAGAGGATCCCGAAGCCGGTGTTGGAGAGAAGCTTACTTCTTTTTATCCTACTCAGTTCCAAACAGCATTTTTTGGCAAGAGAGATTCTCCTTCGAATGTTTTGGCTGACATTATATCCGGTTTCACATCTCTATCTGTGAACAGTGACGTCATGGCACAGGTTAGGGTATTCTCTTTGATGGCAGCAAAGTGACCATGCCCATTAGGCAGGTCGAAGCACTGTTTATAACAACAGCAACATGGTAGCAAGCACTTCGTTTTGACGGCATCACTTCCTGTATATCGAGGATTTGAGGCGCCTCTGATGGGCATACCGGACCGCGGGTACATTCTTAGAACCCCTAAAATGCTGGAGATTTAGTCCAAAATTCTTCATAGAGAGGATATGAAACTCTATCACCCTCAATTGGGACATAGGTATCATCCTGTAAGCCATCATCTCGAGCTGTTTCGCAATGTCGCTTATAGAACTTTTAAAAGCATTCGCTTAAAAGAGCTTTTATAGTATTAAAGACACTACATTCAATACAAAAATATCACTTTTCTATAGTAACCAGTAAAAAGTAAAAACAAAAACACAAGCAAAACCCCTATATATATATATAGTAAATGTCCTTTGTACGTTAAACTCAACAACATATTGCGGCAAACGCATTTATTTTATTCGCCATAAAAGTTACCATTCAGACAAAGTTCCAGCGCACAAATACACTCATAAACATGCACTTATGACCACCTTGGGCACTCGTTGGCACTTAACATTGTTGCCTTGTTACATACAATTGATTTTATTTGTTAAAAGCCACAACAAGAACAACAACAAAGCACAAGCCAAAGGCGAAAACAAAAACAAATCAATGTAAGCGCAACAGTTTGTCTAGCAATAAAGTCCAGCGCCCAACGAGCTGCAACAGCCAACAGTTGCATAAATACATATTTACTTTAGTAGTTATTGTTAGAGAGCACACATTTTAATGAAAGTGTATACGAGAGTGATACTAATAAAAATAAAAGAAACAACAAAACATGTTAGGTTAATGTCATCAAATAATGTATTTTGGAATATTTTGAATTTTTATTAAATGTGTTGTACAGTGCGCTTTTGTTTGTGTCGAATGTGCAGTGCTGCGTGATAATTTAGATGAGAATGCTTCTGCATGGATTTTTACTACACAGAAATACTCGGTCATTTTCAAAAGTTTTCAATTTGTCAAATACAGACCTGTTAAATTTTATTAGTAATTAGTAATCAATTAATTGGTAATGATTGTTTTAGTTGTTTTTTCAAGAAAAGGCAATTATTAATTGATTACGATTAGAAAAAATTAAAAAAAATCAAAAAAATAATTAAAAATAATCAAAAAAAATTTGATTATTTTTGATTTTTTTCAGTATTGTTGATTTGTATATTTATGTGCTTCTACAACTATACTAAAAAAAATCAAAAATTATTTTAACAAATCAAAAATTATCAAAAGTAATCAAAACTGTTTGTTTGATTATTCCTAATTTTTTTTAATAATAGTAAAAAATCATGTTTTTTTTATAAATTTTTTAATTAATTGGAAAATAATCATAAAAATTTTAAGTACTGGTAATCAATCATTAAATGGATTCTCGAAAAAATAATTAATCAAACCGGTAATCATTACGATTAGTAACAACAATACTGAAAAAAATCAAAAGTAATTAAAAAAAACCAAAAATTATCAAAAGTAAACAAAACAGTTGTTTTGATTATTCCAATTTTTTTTGTAATAATGGTAAAAAATCATGTTTTTTTTTATTTTTTTTTTAATAATTAGAAGATAATCATTAAAACTTTAATGTACTGGTAATCAATCATTAAATGGATTCTCGAAAAAATAATTAATCAAACCGGTAATCATTACGATTAGTAATCATTATTTAGCATGTCTGATTTCAGAATTTGGGTTTTCATAAGCGCCCTATCTTAGCTGAAGATGTGTTCTTCTGGGATAGGACGTTTCCGAAAAATATTTTGAAATAGGGTGATCTTCCACTCAGCCGTCGATATGTAATAAGTGAAAAAGTTTCAATATTTTAAAATTTAAAGAGATCGAGAGTGAAAGTTCAGCTATATCGAAAACGAATACGTACAGGCAATGTGTTAATTGAGGTTACTGCATTGGAAGGTGGCAGGGTATATAAGACATTTCCACGATCGCCAGACCTTCTAAAGAGATGAGTCCGGGTTTACCCGTCAAAAGGTTGTTATAGCATTGTAACCGTGTTAAAGCTAAGCAGGTTGAAGCACTGTTACTACAACAACAGCAGTGAGATGATATTGAGTTGTAGGGAATGAGTGCATGATATATCATCGGTATATAACCGACCCTGGCTAATGCAAAAAAAATTTACTGCACCATTTTTCATTCTTTAGAGCTTGATCTCATTTCTTAAATAATTTCATGTAGCGCTCTCATTACAAAACTCATTTATTAGTGCCACTTAAGAAAACGCTTTCATTCATTCATACACATAATGCTGCCGCTCACTTTAACTTATAATGTGGCAATGCGGTACTTATAGCCGTCTCAATGCACTTTTAAGCACTTCGTGAGCGAGTACAAAAATTACGCACATGCCACACACACCCACCGACATACGCACGCAAAGCAACAAAGCGGCACGCATGACGCGCAAACAAAATAAGTAAATACCTGCAAGCGAACGTATTTGTATGCATCCGTCAGTAAAACACGAAACTAGTCATAAACATACAAGTATGCAACTAGTTTTTTCTGACTGGTCCGAAAAAGGCTATACTTGTACTAGTGCATATTAAAAGTGAAGCAGAGTTCAAATCCTAATATTTTCACAGTCATTTTCACTAGAACTTTATTCAGTAAAGTATTGTGTACAGTTTTCTGTTGATTGGGAGCTCGCAAACATATAAAGGGTGTTTTATTGGACAGCATAAGGGTTAGAGGTCGATTCCATATAAATTTGTTAGAAATTTTATTGTATGTATATGTTCCCAGCTGCATATTGTGTAGACCTTTGAAATATTTCAAACCGTGTGTTTAATTCCAAAGGCGAGTAGCTTTTTATTTAATTTTTTTATTTGTTATATTTTGAAATAAAATATTTTTAAAATTATATATTAAAACTTTTGTTTTATCACAAACAGATGTATTTAAAAATTTCATAGTTTTTTTTTGATAGATTCTACAGGGTGGCTAATGAAAGCCGCTACCAAAAAAAAATTAAATAACTTTTTTTCTATTTAATGAATCTGGTTAATTTTTTTTTTATTTTGGAGATTGACTTTTACATTTAACAAAAATGGATAACTGGGACACTGAAACAAGAATTTGGATTGTCCGCCGCTATCACGCACTGGAGTCCGTAGTTTCGGTTCAAAGAGAGTATAGGCGCACGTTTGGCGGCAATCCTCCGAGCAGATGGACCATAATAAGACTTGTAAACAATTTTGCCGAGCATGGGACAGTCAACAGAAGACCTTACCATCGAAACCCTTCAGTTCGAACGGAGGAAACAATCGCTGCTGTAGCTGCTGCCATACAAAACAATCCACGTGTTTCGACAAGAAGCTTATCTGCTCAAATGGGTGTAAGCAGACAGTCATTACAGTCAATTATGCACAAAGATTTTGACTTATTCCCATATAAAATTCAAATGGCCAACAAACTGAACGCTGCAGACTTGCCGATTCGCTTGGAATTTTGCCAGAAGATGCTTCAAATGGTGGAAGAGGATGGAAACATGTTGAACTGTCTTTTCATGTCTGACGAGGCCCATTTCGATTTCAACGGCAACATAAACAAACAAAAATGTCGAATATGGAGTGCTTCCAACCCACAGATACTCCATGAGACGGAATTGCATCCACTTCGTGTCACAGTGTGGTATGCAGTTTCATCACGCTGCATTGTCGGGCCCTACTTCATCGAAGAAAACGGTCACACCGTTACGGTTACTGGAGACCGTTACTTGAGCATGTTGAGAGAGTTTTTCTATCCAGAATTACGCCGAATGAGAATTTCTTTCAACTCTGTGTGGTTTCAGCAAGATGGTGCAGCTCCTCATATAGCCCAACCTGTTATGACAGAATTGCGACGAAAATTTCCCAATAAACTGATATCCAAAAACTCCACATTCCGTTGGCCACCCAGGTCGCCTGACCTTACTGCACCTGACTTTTTCTTGTGGGGTTATTGCAAACAGGAAGTCTTCAAAGCAAAACCAACAAATTTGAATGAACTAAGGCAATCCATTCGAGAAACAATTGCGGCTATTCCTGTCTCAACTCTCCAAGCAGTAATGAACAACTTTTTGGTAAGATGCCGCACATGCATCGACGAGCAGGGGGGCATTTAAATTCCATTATTTTTAAAACTAATTAAGCTATATTTAATAAAATTTAATGAGCTTTAACATGAATAAAAGAAAAATGAATTCCATACACTGAAAAAAAAAATTATTTGAGTTTCTTAATGTAGCAAAATTCATCAGCCACCCTGTATACTATAACTAAATAACTCATGTACGAGGTGTGTTCAAAAGTATCGCGAATTTTGAATTTTCGCTGGTTACGTATATTCGAATTTCGAATTTTTTGTGGCGTTATGTTGGTACTCATGTCTCTCACTTATGCCGACAAGCTCGGCCATTTTGAATGTTCAGTTAATTGTTGACAGCTGCTTTGCTTGCACGTGTTTTGGATCGTCTTCGATTTTTACCGAAATTCGTACCAAAATTGCTCAATTGTGACCAAAGACAGCATCGCATGAACATTGCTAATGAGATGTTAAACTCTGTCCGCGACGACCCAAATTTGCTCCAGAGGGTCATAACTGGTGACGAATCGTGGGTTTTTGGTCTGACGTGGAAACCAAAGCTCAATCATCTCAATGGAAGCTGCCGCACGAACCAAGATCGAAAAAAGCGCGCCAAGTTCGGTCGAATGTGAAAGTTTTGCTGACAGTTTTCTTCGATTGCAGGGGCGTGGTGCATCATGAGTTCTTGCCACAGGGAAGGACGGTCAATAAGGAATATTACCTGCAAGTTATGTGCAATTTGCGCGAAGCAATCCGCCAGAAACGCCCGGATTTGTGGAAGAACAAAAATTGAAACTGAACGATAACGCCCCTGCTCACGCATCGTTGCTTGTGCGCGACTTTTTGGCCAAAAACAACACACTAATGATGCCGCAGCCACCGTATTCCCCAGATCTGGCCCCCTGTGACTTTTTCTTGTTCCCTAAACTGAAGAGGCCCATGAAAGGACGACGTTATGCTTCTCTTGACGAGATAAAGACGGCATCGAAGGAGGAGCTGAACAAGATACAAAAAAATTATTTTTTGAAGTGCTTCGAAGATTGGAAAAACCGTTGGCACAAGTGAATAATATCTCATGGGGATTACTTTGAAGGGGACAAAATAGATATTCATGAATAAATAAATAATTTTTGAAAAAACACAAAATTCGCGATACTTTTTGAACACACCTCGTACATTCAAATACTCTTCAAACTATGTTCAAACATAATTACAGAACCTCTAGCACTTCTCTCTAAAGAATACTGTTCTGGCTGTCGCTTTGGACTCTAAATTCTTGCCGAAGTAACTCATAATATATTGCCGTGTCAGAGAACGAATTATGCATTGAATGACCCTATGCCCAAGCCAACACACCTAGCAAATCGGTGTAGTAGTGTTCTCAACTTGAATAATAGCTTTTATTGCCGGCTTAGAATGTAAACCTGCTAAATACTTTTCAATGGAGCGGGGGTGGTTGCATCAAGCAGACAAACGAGGATTGTCATATCCTAGCTATAAGTTAAGTAATTCAACGTTATGTTGAACTCTTTCTCCCATATGCTCAATAAAATTCGCAATTAGCCTAGACTCTTAGCTGACGTTATAAATTTAAGCTTGAACTCTTATCTATCTGGAACTAGACTGTCGGAAAATTTGTACTTTTCAGAAGGAAATTAATAAACAAATAAATAATTCTAATAATGGTTAAATCTGCACAACTGCATCCAACCATTTGAAGCCATTGTAAATATTTGATAAGATGAAGGTACGAGTAAAATATGGAAATAAACCACAGAGCTGTTATTTCACAAATTTTCGCTAAAATGCTTAAATGTCGAGAGTATCGATAAATGTATCGTGCCCATCGATAGCAGCGACCACCTCTACTAAGCAATTACTAATTATATTGGGCGGCATTTAAAGTATTTTTACCAGCCATGATTGAACTAAAAAGGTTTTGCGCTATTTTGAACTCGTTTTAATATATATATATATGGAAAAAAGACAGTTGCTTTGGAACTCATACTAGATGCAGGATACTTTACAACTTGTTCGTTTGACTGCAGTCTATGTCCTACACAAGTTTAAACGCACTTATGTAGTAGCTTTAGTACGTATCCACTTATTATTTCAACGTTGTACACGCAATATTCGTGTTGTTACTTTTGTTGAAACGCAAAGTGTGTTGTTGTTGGCAGGCGCTTGTTTAAATTTCATGCCACTCACACACACACACACAAAGCTTCATACGTGTGCGCTTAACAACTTGACTTTTGCATGCTTTGCTACCTACCGACCAACATATTTTCATGCTACCTTTACTTTGAAAACTTGTTATTGTTGTAGTTGCTGTTGTAAACTCATTGTTGACGCTACAATTTCTCTTATTTATGCATGTGGGAATGTGCATTGTTGTAGATAGCAACACCGAGCATTTACACACTTAACTGCACTCACCAAGTATTATACCAATACATACGTGTGTACATTAGACTGGACGAAACAAATTTTTTTTGAATTCTTCAGAGTTAAGAATTATATTAATATTATTTTTCAAAATAAAATTAGTATAAAAGTTTCAGATCTTAATATCGATCCTTTTTCACTCGTCAATTCGCATTTGATTTTCAAAGCCAATTTCAAATTTTCACAACAAATTTAATTTTGGTATTTTATTCGTAAGTCGCTAAGTGTGCACGAAAAAAATATCAAGAATAAAATCAGTCCAAAAAAATGGAAACTAATAATCAGAGACCATTTTAAATTAGTATCAAGGTCTTACCTCCATATTCATAATAAATAAAATTGATTTATAAAACTTTTTAAATTGACATTTCCATACAAACTTTGAACTATAAGAGCTTTATGAACCTTTTCCATTTTTTATGTATACATGGCTTAAACTTTTAGAGTATATTTTTCGCCAATTAAAAAAATTTTAAACATAATTTAAAAAAAAATAAATGGTTTTTGTCCCGTGTAATGCACGATTCGACTCTCTATGTTGCAGCTCAAGCCACATGCATGTATGTGTGGGTGTATTACAACTGGTTTACCTGTGGCATTTCCATGATTTTATATAGTGCAAGTTTGTGCTTTAACGCAGTTGCAATTTAATTAGTGTGGAAACCCTGAAGGGAAAAAATATTTAGTTTTAAACATGCTGATTTACCTGCAACTTTACTGGTACGCAAGTATATAACAACTTTGCACACGCTAAAGCACGTTTGGCACGCCATGAAAGCATCTAGATATACATATACACAGAACAATTTAAATAATTTTTCACTGTGAATTTTTACTCAGCTTCGTATACTTACGCAGTGAACAAAAGTATTTGAAAGTCTGAAAAAAAGCACAGCGAAAAATTATTTAGAATTGGGCTGATGGTGCAGACGATAACAATTTAGATGGGCCGTATCATCTTTATCCGTTCGCATGACAGGACGTCTCTGTATAAGTCTCGAGTCAAACCTGTCCCGAAGAACGGCTCTGAATTATGGACAACATGAAACGAAGACGCGATAGCAATGGGAGTATGAGAGAGAAAAATTTTCAGCAAGATAGATAGTACATCCGGTAAAGCTAAAGGCGTATACTGAAGCATATTTAGATGTTGACGTATTTGTAGCTTTCAATTCGGTAACGACTTAAAATAATATATTATAGAATTCTCAAAGTTTTTCGGTCCCAGCACCACCTAGTGGTAATTTTTTGCAGCCAGCATGCTAAGAAATATTAACCACAAATTCGACAAATGCAGAGATATCGCAAAATCAGAGTAAATTCGTGCAGGAAGAAGGGTGCCCTGGTAGCTGACGTTCATATATATGACGAAGGACAAATGTTCTATTAGTTTTTATGGAGAAAATTAAAATGTCCTGCATCAAGACAATCGAAGAGCCGGGAAAGCAGAAAGGGTTGTATTACACTCATCGAAAAGCACGATTCCTCCAAAACCTTGTAAGAGGGAACAGTATAGGTTACGACAGAAATGATAGAGATAGAACTAGTAACAACGCGAATCATGGTTTGGTTAATCTAGGTTGAGTCTAAGTGCCTCTCAGGTATGGAGTTATATATGTGTTACCGTAGAAGCTTCTATTTAAATTTGTTCCTCTACTCACACACATAGAGCTATGTGGTATGCTGTTCTCGGCAACAAATTCTGCAGCAACAGTTGATGCGTGAAATAGACTTTGTATATTAGTTTTCAGAAAAACACAAATAAAAATAGAATTGTAGCGTAAAATAAAAAATAAACATTCGACAATTTTAGTTTTCTTTCTCCTCAGCTTTTTCACCAAAGCAGCCCCCGTTTCCTTCCACGGTTGTACGTGATATGGTGAATGTTTCGATTTATCTTTTATGATCATCAATGGCACAAAGCAACGGATGAAGGGTAGTTGCCATATTTGTTGCAAAATAATTCAGGATTGGATTTGATATTGTTAGTTTGACTTTTTAATTGCATCCATACAAGTTTTCAAACAGGAAATAACCCTGCTACGTGATAAAATGGATGTTGTTACATATTTTGAAATGCCACAAACCTTTTGAGACTACGAGTAACGTGTGCAACGTAATTTTCATTTAATGAGAATTATTATAGAGAGACAACTTATTTATGATATGTATACGATATTTGAAAATATAAGTGAAATTTGCGTAAAAATAATTGTCTTAATCTCAAATCACACATAAAAGTTAAAGTGGTACACGAATGTAAAGAGGAACTCCTCCCTCAATGCCCTTTTTCAGTTACAAAACATTTTTCGTCAAGGCAAAGAGCAATTGCATGCGAAGATAGAGACTTAGGAAGTGAGCATAAACCAGAACAACAAAATCGTGCTAGGAGCATAAGAAAAATATTAAGGATAAATGTAAGAAGAGAAGGGCAAATCAAAAAGAATATGAAAAAGAAGGAAAAGCGAAAAAAAAATTAAAACGGAACGATAAAAAGTAAAGGAAACTGAGGACGGGATTTTGAAAGTGAAATAAAGATCGAAAAAGAAGATGATTTATAACTTCACATAATGACAGGTTACGGTTACAGGTTATTGTTTTAATTAGGGCTAAGTTTAGACTTGCGGTTGCCGTTACGGCAAGGTTATGGTATCGGTTAAAGGTAAGGTTATTATTATAGGTACAGCTACGGTTATAATTATGGTTACGATTGCAGTGACAAATGCGGTGCCGGTAGAGGATGGGATTACGTTTTGGTTACGTTAACGGTAATGGTTAGTTAACTTTAGTCTTACGGTTGCCGTTGAGGGTACGTTCCTGGTTACGGTTAAGGTTAAGGTTATAGTATCTGGTAAAGTTATGGTCATTATAATAGATACGGCTGCGGATATATTTATGATTAAGGTGAAGTGAGGACCACGGTAACGGTAAAGGTTAGGTAACTTTAGTCTTATGGTCGTCGTTGCGACTTCTCTGGTTACGGTTATTGTTATGGTAATGCTTAATATTATGGTTATGATTACAGCTAAGGCTACCGTTATATTTATGTTACGACTACAGTGCAAAGTACGTTTCCGTTTGAGGTTGTGGCTACGGCAACGGTAATAGTTAGTTAAGTTTAGTCTTGCGGTTGCTTTTACGGCTACCATTTTGGTTACGGTTAAAGTTATGGTTTTGATTATAGCTTAAGTCGCAGTTATATTTATGGTTACGGTTACAGTGACAAATACGGTTCCGGTTGAGATTACTTATACGACAAGGGTGTTGGGTATGTGTGGTGGCTGCGGTTGTGGTTATGGTTATTACCGGTCAAAGCGCCCGTTAAGGTTTATGTTACGCTACGATCAGGTTTATGGTTACGATTTTGGTAACAGTTGCCATGTTGGTTACAAAAGTATATGATGGAGCTGGCAAGTACGGTTTCGGTTGGGTGGGCGTCAGGCAACCACTATCGTCCGTCGCAAATTCACTCTCCCTACCTGCCAAACACTAGAAAGTTAATATTCAACGCTTTTATGGATTTCTCATACATTTTTAAACAAATATGTAAAGTTTAGAAATTAATAGTCATTAATAATATTTTGCTTTTGTTGCCAGTAGAGCCTTGTCACAATGAAGAATTCTAATAAGACTATTAACTTTCTTTCTATTACCAACTAGGTTGTAGCTGCATTTGGGTCATTCCAGCGAAGGTAGAGCTGGAGGTAAGAAATTTCAACTATTTACATAACAGATATTAGAGCCGATTTCTTTTCGTAAGTACGTATCGACTTAGGAATAAAATAACACGATTTTTTTTTCAAAAATTTTCAATTTTTTTTGAAAATCAAATGTGAACTTGTCGCTTCGAGATAGCAATTTTTCCTCCTTTCTTATTTTTTTTTGCTTTAAATTACAACTTGTTACACTGGAATGCCGCCGCGTGTCTAGCATGCAATTTGTAGTAAGATAAGAAATAAAATTACAAAATTATTACTCATACGCACCGGAGCATTAAACATTTAATGAGGAAACTTTCAAAAGGTATTTCTATCACTTTGGCAGCAGCAAGAACGCAACCGAGCTCATCGGAAGCGCTAACAGTAGCGCACATGTAGGCGTTGCACTATCTCATTTCCCAGAACTTTTAATAAACGGTTGTGTATTATGTTCGTTAGCAAGTGTGTCAATATGTGCTCTTCATAGAAATGTCGTATACAGTTGTGTTCAATATAAGAGTAGTGAAATTAAATTGGATATCGTTCGGCGAAATAAAAAGAAACTGTGCTTTTAATAATTTTCATTTAAAATATAGCGAATTCAATAGCAAACCACATAAAAAGAAATTTCAAACTTTACACAAAGTTCAGTTAATTAAACTTTTAAAAATTTACCTCAAAATTTCAATATTTTCGGGCGGAATTTTTAGAAAGTTTTTGAGTACGCAGTTTTATAGCGCATTCAATTTTAGCGTGATAATATGCAAGTTAGAAGTACTTCAAATTTTCCCCTGAATTTTTAGATTTTTTTTATCAAAGATGTGGGGTATTTTTTTTTTCATACAAAATTAATTTTCCTTTATGCGTGGTGCGGAAGAAATCACTCACACACTTGACAAAAAAAATTCTGAAAATTCAGGCAAATTTTGAGCGTGTTCTTACTTGCATAATGTAGCACTAAAATTGATTAGTCTACAAAACTGCGTACTGAACAATTTTTCTAAAAATTCAGCCCAAAAATATTGAAATTTTGATATGAATTTTTTTGAAGTTTAATTAACTTTCCTGAACTTTGTGTAAGCTTTGAAATTTCTTTTTACTTGGTTTCTGTTATGGAATTCGTTATATTTTAAATGAAAATTATTAAAAACCAACACATCTTCTTTTTGATTCGTCGAACGTTATCCAAATAATTTCACTGCTATAATATTGAACACAGCTGTATATAGTATTTATTCTATGCCGTTAGTTAAACTGAATTTATGTTGGTAGCGCTAACAAAAATAACTTTCTAGAATTCCAATTTAACTAATTGGATATTCCAGTTATCTTTTGCATTTTTTTTTTTTGAATTTTTTTTTTTTTTCATTTTAGTGGCAAAAGCGTAAAAAGAATTCACAATTGAGCATAGGTTGCACAAACAATAACAATTGCAGAACAATAGTCTAAAACATATAGTTCGTGTACGCAACAGATAAACTTTAATAAACGATTTGCCTGCCTAGGCTTAAAACTTTAAAATGTTGAAGGATGAAATACTCTATGGTGAAAACTTTATCGCATTTTAAAGTTAAATTGTTTAAATTCATTAAAAAAGCATTCCTACCAGTATCCACGCTAAATACACAACCCAAAGAGTACCATTGCATTGAGTTCTGGGGCTTCTTGTTTCCGTCTATAAAGTTAGTATCTTATCGTCTATTTCTTTCGTATTTTCGATGCTAGATACATTTCTTTCTACTTGCCTGGAAAAAAATTTTTATTTGAAAACAATAAAAAAATAAGCAAGGATACATTTTTGAAGAAAATCGTACATATAAAAAATTTCATGGTCTTATTTTATTCATATGTTGCTAATTTCTTACGAAAAAAAAAATCGGCCATTACCTTATAACTTTAACCGAGCTAATCTTACTAATATAATAACAACCAGTTTCACGAAACAGTGTAAGTAAAAAATAATTTTTTTCTTTGTCAGATTTCATATAAATTTCGAGTAAAAAAATTATTTTTCATTTACATTTCTTTCGTAAAACTGGCAGTAAATGCGTAAGATTGTGAGTGAGTGTGTTAAAGTGTTTGTGAGTCTTTCAAGTCTAAACCACTGAAGCGATCTTTACGAAATTTTTTACACTTACTGTCACGAGTATAGAAGAGGTAACAAGATTCATGCGATTCCAATACCTCCCATGGTTATGAAGATATGGGCACTTATATTATAAAACGGAATGTTTGGATGTGAAGAGGTTTGCCTTTGCTACTCAATCACGTGAAAACGGCACAACGGATTGTGATGCAATTTAGTATACAGAGAGGTGATAGTCTGGAAGAAGGTATATGCTATGTCCTTTAAAAAATTGGGGGTTCCTGCAGCATTATTTTTTTATATTTAACTTAGTATACTTGACATACACTAATGTTATTTGGTATGTAGGGTATCAAACGAAAGAGGAAGGCCATAGGTTTTATTTGGACTCTGCTTTGTTTCGATATATTTATCGATGAAAATAAGGTTGCCCTAAAACCTTAAAATGGGTAAGTTCTACACAGAGAGTCGTTTTAACATGCAGCTGTAAATATTTAGCTGGCTGATAGATAAAAATGTCTTCAAAAGAACTTATTTTGCTAGCTTATCTGCTCTTATCTCGGAAATGACATGACAAATTTATATGATGTTACCAGTAAGTAGGTTTTTGCTGAGTTGCCTCCTATTTGAAATTTTTCAAAATTGTGTGAAATATGCTAATTTGGCCATCAAACGAATGGCATTTTACGTCGTATTTCAACCGTAATATTTCCTAGAAAACTATTTGAACGAATAAATAAAACAAGCATGTGGTAAGTAAAACTAAATATAAACAATAATAATAAAGTGAAAATAACTGCAACAAACTAAAGTATATGGACTCCTCGAACAATGGCGATCGAAGCTTGGTTGCCCAGGTACTTATCTTTAAGTTTGGAAATAATGTTACTCATACGCTCGGTCATGTCCCATAATTTAATATTTTAATCTCTTTGGTTTTAGGTTCACTTTTACTAAGATTCTGTCTGAGAGTATTTAAGTATTTCTATATTCAGACTGAAATGTTAAATTTGATTGACGGCTGCTATTCAATTCTGTTGGTTTCAGGGTTGTAGCTTTCCCACAATTACTGAGGAACTTTTTTACGCTATTATTAAAAACTGGACTGGTTATCAACCGCTTTTAATCAAACATGTTGCTCGTCCTCGTTGACTTATGGCGACCTAAGCGCTAGAGTATACTTGGTCAAAAAAGTGGCGGCGGCATGCCCTTTTTAAAAAAATTACAAAAAAGTTTATAAGATGCCAAAATTTGAATCTTTACGTACCACCTCATCGCTTTTCTTTTGTCGCCAAAATACGCGATACATGAAAAGGGGGCGTGGCTTTCGCCAGACTACGTTTCAAAAAGTTAAGCTAGATACTTACTCATTTCATGTTCAGAGACGAGCGGGTTTGCGGACGGGCCGTAATGTAAAAGTTGATTAATTTTTGCTCCTGAACACTCTGATATAGATAAAACTATACTTTTTTCGATTCTCTGATGCTGTTACGACGAATATACTTTCTGAGTTATACTCAGCTGAGTATAAAAATCCCAAGATTGATATCCCTAATGCCGACGTTAACTAGAGTACAAGCATGTATTTCTACTAACTTAATATTATATCTTTCGCTTTGGCTACACTCCACGAAAGGCATATCAGCCGGCTAGACAGTCAAGTTTTTTAACTTCCTTCCTCAGATCGCGTGCATGACTATAGCGTGCGCTACTTGCGCACGGGTTTATGTGCAAATCAATGCAACAACTTTCACTTTCTTCCGTTGCTAAAATGTCGAGGACGAAAAGTGAACTTCAAATTGTACTTGAATTTTTGCTGATAAAACACAAATCGAATTTTCCCTTGCTATTTCCTTCACAAATGAAAGTGAGCGTACGAAGGCACGTGACTTTTTATGCAAATATTTCTTGGCACAAAAGTGTTACGGCTATTTTAGTGCAGTTTATGTGTCGCCGCAACCTTAATGGCATAACTAAAAATGGTTTGAGTAAAAATATCGCTTTGTTACTTAAAGGTTTTTTTTTTTGCATTTAAACAAACGTAGCCTACCTATAGAATGTGTAAGAGCTTGGCATTCTTGATATTAAAGGTTCCGCATACGCAGTGGTGTCAGCAAGCGATAAACCAAGCCGTCAACTATTTATTAGCTGTATGGGTCGTTTACATAATAGGATGTAGACCTTTAAGTTAACCTCTTGACTATACAAAGTTCGTCGTCACTTTCTGAAAATCTCTGATAAGTGAAAATTCTGAAAATGTATACTTTTCATGTATTTTTGTTCAGTAAGCTTGCTTTAACTACCAACAACCAATCACGCTAATCATAATTCAACCTTTAATAACATTAAGTTCGAAAATAGCAATAAATGTCAATTTTGCTGGCGGTTAACCGCGACGCCCCCCAACATGTGCGTAAATAGCCGTAACACATGAAGCATGATATCTAAGCAAACAAAACACAAAGACAACAACATAAACGAAGCTAACATCTGCTTTAATTACAGAATAACAAGGAACTCGCTTTATGTACAGTTCATGTAATTAACTACTTTTTCTTTAGTTGTTGACGCTTAGCTGCTAGTTTGCTTCGCTAGTTATTAACAGCTGGGGCACGCGAATGAAAGTACTGAGTCAACAAAATTATATAGGTAAACAGTAAGTAAGAGAGTGGGAGAGATGAGTACAACCCTGCACAATATAAGCAGCTGCGCATCTCGCTTTTTAAGAGCAAGTTGAACTAAGCTTGACTAAGTAAGCATACCGGAAAGCTTGTTTCAAGGATTTGCACTCAAATTATCCGATTACTTTAGATTATTTGATTATTTCTAATTTTCGTGATTAGCTTTCATTAATCGTTTAAATCTAATTATTTGATTAATTTGAATTATTTGACACTTTTAGATTATGTGATTATTTTCAATTTTTGAGATAATTTTTTATTAATCGATTCAATCACATTATTTAATTATTTTTAAATAATCGATTAAATCTAATTATTTTAACATTTTTTGTTATTCGATTACTTATTTGATTATTTCTAATTTTTGTGATTAACTTACATTAGTCGATTAAATCTAATTAATTGATAATTTTTAGTGATTATACACGTTTAGATTATTTGATTATTTTCAATTTTTATGATTATTTTTTATAAGTCGATTAATTGCATTTGCTTATTTTTAAGTATACGTTAAATCTAATCATTTTAAAATTTTTAGTTATTCGATTACTTTAGCTTGTTTGGTTATTTCTAATGTTTGTAATTATTTTTAATAAATCAGTTAAACGCAATTATCTAATTATTATTAATTAATCGATTAAATCTAAATTTTTTATTACTTTCAATCGTTCAATCATTTTGAATTATTTTATTATTTTTAGTTATTTGATTATTTTCAATAAATTTTTATAATTATTTGATTACATTTAGTTCGTTGATTATTTTTCATTATTCTGCTATGTATTTTATTAGTTTCGAGTATTGAAGAAATTCGATAATTTTTGATTAAGTGATGATTTTCAACTATTAGATTGTTTTTTGTATGGTTATGATTATTTAAATTTATATTCTTGTTTTTAATTATTCGATGGTTTTTAATTATTTGATTATTTTTATTTATTTTCTTATTATTAATTATTAGATTTGTTTTAATTAGTCTATCATTTAAAATTTGTGATTATTTCACTATTTTTAATTATTAAATTATTTTTAGCATTGGACCATTTTCAATTATAGACTAATCTAACTCTTTGATTTTTTTAAATTTTTTGATTATTTTTATAGTCGATTGTTTAGAATTATTTCTTTTTGTTCCTAATTATTCAATTATTTTTAATTATTCGACTAATTTTAATAACATCTTTGTATTTTTTAAAATAAAAAAATTAGGTTGCAACCCATCACCGGATTTTTTGTTTTTATATAGCGACTCAGGTCACGGTACCAATTCTTTCGTAGACATAGCGAAGCTAATAGCTTAAGCGATCCCTCTTTAAATTCTAAGTAATTTGATATATAAAAGCGTATATCTATCCGGGCACAGCTGGGTATTAAAATAAACAAATTAAGCGTCTACTGTTTTGGGTTTGACTTTTTTCACACGGACGCTGTGTATGTAGGCATGAGTTAGCGTTAATCCGTTGACACCTATAAAAATATATCATGTGTGCTCAAGCCGCAAATCCTTATGGTGTGAAAGAGTGCGTGTTGTGCGAGTGTTTGTTTGCATTTGATTATTGCTTTTAGTCAACTAATGTAATTACAATAGTATTTATCGCACCACCTGCCGCACGAGGTTGTGTGTATAAGCTCACGCCTTGGACAGCATTTGTATGAATCCCACAAGTTCACTTCAACCAAGGAGTTTTCGTTGTGGTGCGGTAGCACTACAACTATCCCAACGGTGATCGCCAACTATAATAGAATATGAGCTTTAATCTTTACCAACCGAGTTTTAAAAGAGCAACAAGTCTTACACAATTTTCCTTCCTACTATGTACCAATAGAGCAGAAACGCATTTGGACAGCCTGAACTACTTTCCAGCAGAGTGCTGACGCCCAAAAAGCGTATTGCGGGTTTTTTCTACACCAACTTATCAAAATTGAGTTTCAGGGATTTTCTTTGAAATTAGTCTAAACAAATTTTTATTACTACATTGATCAACGACCCGTTCTAAAGTTCCTTTTTTTCTTATTTTATTTATGAAATTAGTTTCTTCAATATATTTTTGCACATTACAATTAAAAATAATGAAGTAATTAAAAGTGCCCAATATATACAATTAATGACATAATTGGAAATAACCAAACAATTAAAAATAACAAAATAATCACAAATAATGAAGTAACTCAAAATAATTATAAACAATAAAGTATCATTTACTTAAAAATAATTAAATAATTGAAAATAACAACAATCAAAACTAATCAAGTAATCAAAAATAGCTAGTCATTACAAATAATCATATAAAATAATAACAAAAAAAAACAAATCTAGAAGCATTAAAACATCTAAAAACAAAAAATAAAATTACAAAATACTTAAGAATAATCAAGTAATAACAAAAAAACACAATATCATAGAAGTATTGAGAACATTAGAGTAATTAGAGATAACGTAGTAAATAACATAAAAATCGAATAATTAGTAATAGTTAAATAATGAAATAACTTAAGCTAAGCATATAACTTATAAAAGTTATCAAATAGAATAAAGCAAAATAATTAAAGGTAATCAAAGAACTAATTTAAATAATAAAAGATGATCAACTAATTTAATTAGTAAGATATTTGAAAATAATCTAATAAATTATTTATAAAAATTGAAAGTAAATAAAAACAAACACGCAATTAAAAATAATAATAATAATATAATAAAAAACTAGCTAATTAAAAAAACAATTTAAAATAATCAAATAACTTTACGGTCACCTTGCAGGCAAAGGTTATAAAATATTAAAAATGAAATAAATAACAGTGTTGTAGGTTTTCCACCTCTTTTATCCGAAAAACGGATGATAGTTCATTTCTATATATTTCGTTTTTAAAAGTTAGCTAAAGAGAGAATTTTTTGTCTGCTGACTTTGGTGGTTTCATAGGGATTTGAAGGGAAACACTTTTTGTTTTTTTAGCTAACTTTTCAAAATGGTTAGAACCATTGAGTTCAGCGTATCCGCATTATATAGAAATTACCTATATCATGTCTGTCGAATTTTTTAACTACAACTGTGCAATTAAAGATAATAGAATAATCAAAAACAATTCAGCATTTACAGAGAGCCATATAATGAAAAACAATAAAAGAATTATATATAATCACATAATTCAAAGGAATTGAATAATTATTAGATTTTTTATTAATCCATTAGGTTTCATAATTTTGTTTAATGGTCAAAACAATCACAATTATTTTATCCAAATTTATTACATAATTAATCATAATTAATAATAGCCGATTTTAATGGAAATTTAAGAGGTCTAGGTAAAATGCTAAAATAAACTTTTCCACATTGTATACCTCCACCATATTTATCCTATCGAA
The DNA here is from genome assembly GCA_949987695.1 of Merzomyia westermanni. Taxonomy (NCBI): domain Eukaryota; kingdom Metazoa; phylum Arthropoda; class Insecta; order Diptera; family Tephritidae; genus Merzomyia; species Merzomyia westermanni. The sequence goes on from OX465293.1 coordinate 116,114,055, forward strand.
AACTAAACAAAGACGATTTAAGGTTTTGCATGGTGTTACGAGTGCAAACAAGCGTAAATTTGTTGCGCATTAAAGCTTTCACTAGTTCAGCTGCTAGTAACTTTTTGTGGGCGTATAAAATTATTAAAATGTAATGCTTGAAAACAAATGTTTATTTCCCACCGCACTGAAAAATAAGAGTAGTGAAGTACATGACGTGCAATTTCACATCACTGATTTATAATAAAAAATAAAAAAAATTTCTTGTGAATTGAGTTTTTGTTCAAATTTGACTTGATTGCTTTACACTCTTATTACATCCCATTATCAGAAAAATGCTTTTTGGATTACTGCTTTGGTTTAACAAAAACGTAATTATTGTGAAAGTGTTCAAAGAGAATCATAAAAATGACATTGACATGATTTAGAAACATTTTGGAAGTGGAAACATGAAGGTATTTGGAAAAAAAATCTTTAATATGCAAGGTGGCGCAAAAGTAAGCTTCCGATGTTCAGCATATCGGTTGTGGCACGTGCAGTGTGTGCTGTTGCACCGTCTTGTTGGAACCACATGTTTTCCAATCCCAATTCATCAAGTTGCGGCAAAAAGAACTCGTTGATCATTGCTCTGTAGTGCTCACCATTCACAGTAACCGTTTGGCCCCGACCGATTATTGGTCAAATAAAAAGTCAGCAATATTCCGCGTTCTGGAGCAGTGTAGCGTAACATTGTTTATTAACGTGTATTTCGCATGTGTTTACTACACAAATGTTAAAACAGAACTGACTTTAGGGGCCAATCGCAAAATTTATAGCATTTTCTGATAGGAGGATTACTTTTGCGCCACCCTGTAGCAAGTACATTTAACTTTTGACAACATGTTGAATTATTTAAACCCACTTTCAATATTAAAATTCCACAACTTGCAGATTACAATTTGATTTTAATAAACAACACATCACATAGACGTCATTTAGATAAAAGTACCTTGCTAATAGATTTATTATACCTCCTACAGCGATTTATAGCCCAAAGCTTCAAATTTGATTGCAACACATTTTACAAAACAGTAAAATCAGCCGCAATTTTGTATAAGCAATGAATTTAAATTTATATTCATTCAAGCATATAATATGTAAATAAAACATATCAGACAATTTGTTCAAGCATGCGAATGATAATGTTACTCAAACGCCACCGGGAAATGCAAAGGCAAAGTGATTACTCAAAAACGTGTTATGCAAAGATAATGTGGAGCTGCAAACGCTCCGGGAAGGTGTGCTTTGTTCTCAATTATTTATTGATTCAAGCTACTCATTGTATTATAATACTGGCAAAGAGTAAACTAGGAAAGGAAGAGGAACAAGAAGAATAAAAACAGAAGGAGTGCAAGAGCAATAGAAACAGAAACGGCTTGAGAGATTTTTACTCATTGAAAATTCTTCAGGGTCTAATTTGGTAAAAATTTCATTAGATAACAAACATATGTAAGTAATTAATTATTCAGAGAAAACGTAGAATGATATGCTGCTAGGGAATGAAAATAAATAAATAATTACGAACAATAATAACAACAAATAATTAAATAATTAAGGGTTATCAAAAATAATCAGAAAACTAAAAATAATCAAATACATAACAATTATCAAATAGTTAAATATAATCAAATAAATAAGAATAATTAATTAAATAAAAATAATCAATTAAATGAAAGTAATTAAATATCTAAGAATATTCAAATAACTGAAAATAATCAAATAATTAAGGATAATCAAAAATAATAAAATAACTTAAAATAATCAAAAAATAGCAATAATCAAATAAATTAAAATAATCAAATAAATAACAATAATCAAATCAATAAAAATAATCAAATAATAAAAAAAATCAGTAAACTAAATATGTAAGAATAATCAAATAATTGAAAATAATCAAATACATTGCAATAATCAAATAATTAAACAACTAAGAACAGTCAAATAATTAAAATAAACACTTATTTAAATAATTAAGACAAATTTAAAAATAATCAAATATTAAAACTAATCAAGAAATTAAAAAGAATGAGTAATTAAAAATAATCAAATAAATAAGAATAATCAAATAATTAAAAATAATCAAAGACTTAATAATAATCAAATAATAAAAAATAATCATTTAATTAAATATCTAAGTGTAACTTAATGACTGAAAATTATCAAATACATTACAATAATAAAATAATTGAATAAAAAATAATAATAAAATTATTAAAATAAACACTTATTTAAATAATTAAGACTAAGTTAAAAATTATCAAATATTTAAAATAGTCAAGATATTAAAAGAACCGGGAAATGAAAAATAATCGAGTAATTAAAAATTACACAATTGGTTAGATATAATCAAATAATTAAAAACAAACTTGCCAATAGTAATCCAACGCACTAGGTTGAACGTGCAAACGCCATTGAAGTAAGTAAGTAATTAAAAAAATAAACTAACTAAAAATAATCAAATAATTAAAACAAAGACAAATAATTAAAAATAATCAAATAATCATAATCGAATAATTGAAACAAAGACAAATAATTAAAAATAATCAATAAGAACAGTTAGCTGTTCTGATTATAGCTGGATATCTCGAGTTATTCAGTACTTGAAATTTACTATATCTGGGAGTAGTTTTCCCTGGCAGCAAAACTTCTAAACTTCTTAAAACCAATTTTTTTTATTTTTAATTTTTGTGTCTAAAAAGTGACTAAAGCACTTCAAAATGTTTATTTATATCGAGCAATACAAACTCAAATATACGGACTGCAACAGCAATAAACTTAGTAGAAGTAATATAACACAAGGTTAATAACACAACTGTAAGTTAAAAGGAAAGAAAACAAATATTTACGGAACAAATCTCTTTGAAAATCCCACAATCCAAACGTGCTTCAATGAACCATTAAGTCAATTAAATGCAGTTGGGTGTCGTCAGCACGGCTTATAAAGCACTTAAAAATTTTCTTTTGGAAATTTATTCATAAGTTAGCCATTAAAAACTAACTATTGGTTAGCAATGGGAGAAATGCACGATCAGAAAAAATCTGTAAATAGAAGATATTATGTAAATTAAAAAAAAAAAACAAGGTTTTGGTGGGAATAAGTGAGCGCTGTAGAGCGAGGCTTTGCCATGCACCTATGTGTATAAAACCAGTATATACAGCCACAACATAAAAAAGAAATTTATATTTCAGAATGGGCTTCCAGCAATAAATCTGTAAGAAAATCATTGAGGTCCTAGTGGTGTGTACTCAGTGATGCGCGTGCAAACATAAACACATACAGAAAGGTAGAAAAAAAAATGTTCCTTTGACTTCTGGTGATCTAATTAAGACTGCCCATATGAATTTTTACATAATTTCTATAATGTACAGACATCAGTTTATTTTGGGCCAACTCGTATTGCCCCGACTGTATTCAGGGAAATAAAATATTTTCTTACTGTTAGTCAAACCTAAGCTTTAAATTGAACATTTAACAATACATCGGTGAGAGTTACCGCAACTTCCATGCATTGGTTTTAGAGTGATGTGCAAACAAACATACAGACAGACGAATATAAATATAAAGACTATGGTTTTTGCGTCGTATGTACATATATCGGTACAATAATTGTGCCAACGAATTTCACTGCTTACATTGCTTATGACAGTACGCCACGTTTATGCGCAATTAAAAATGTGTTTTAACGCCCTCCATGCAATGGCTTAAGCACAACAACAACACCATATGTCAACATTTAGCTTAAACCTTTATCAAAAGGATGGAAAATTAACTTAATAATGCAGTTGTTCAGCTAAAGCAAAAAAGGAAAGTGGAAGCAGGCATACAAACACACAAATAGATGTCTCTAGGCTTTAACTTGATTGCGGTTTTGCTTGCAATACGCCACTAGGGTGGGGCACGACACGAAATACAACTTGCAGATACAAATTGTTTTTTGAAACTTAAACAAAACTTTCCAAAAAGTAGGCAGCAACAAATAGTTCGACGTAGTGCACACCATGAACGAAACTCGCATTGATTACTAGTGGCAAGGACGAGCCCCACTGTGGACGCACACAGCAGTATTCACGTATTTACAAGAACGGTGTAATAAGTGCAATACATTTACAATTTGTCGACTAAAGAATATGGGTTTATAGTTGAAACTGAGTTAATTAAAATTTTTAGGGTAATCCGATGTATTTTCCATACTTAAAGCGTGTTTACATTAGCGTAGCTCAAAAGTCAATCTTAATTTGTGGATGAAACTAATCTAAACTACGCAAGACCGGGCCTATAATATCTGTCGAATAAAGTATGAATAAAATACCTAATTAATCACAAAACAATAGCAAATGAGAAGTAAAGGGGTGTTATATGCATGTAGCTCTGCTTTGGTGAAAAGTATATATTTTTATTTATAGTAAAATTTATAAAAATGTTCGACGTAATCAGATCTAAATATCTCCCATAGTTATACCATGCTCACATTACGCATAAAATACCTAGTTTATTACAAACTCAGATTATATGATAAAGGAAGGACGGATATTTTGGATGCATTTAGTTTTTCATTTGTGAAAAACACAATTTTTTATTAAAAGTTTTTAAAAGTCTGCACTTTATCAGTTCTAGCTCCATATTTACAGCATGTTCACAATAGCATAATGTAAGCGTCTGTCTCAACTCTAGCAAAGCCTAAATCCGAACTACGTAACTCTGCCCTTAAAACTCCAAGTAGTTTACAAATCAACAATAAATGAGGTAGAAAAGAGGTGATTTGATAAGTGAATCTAGTTCTTCTTTAGCGACGAGTATAGGTTTTTTTAGCTTTAACTTATTTAAAACACTGCAGGCAATTTCTTTCCAATATGCATAGCATGCTTACGTTCCAGTAACTTGAGCCTTAAACTTAGTTTAAATATTCTCAATTAAAACATAAACTAAATAACTTAAACTTAGTTTATAACTACTCAAGAATAAACTACGAATGGATGGTATGGAGATAGCAAGCAATTTGTGCATATATCAACGAGCGCTTTTTCGTTAGATTTTCGTATTTTCATTGCAAAACTGAGATTAGGGTTATGATACATTTATTAAATATATTATAACCATTCACATATAATGTGCTTACTGTTTACTCAAAAAAAAACTAATTGAACCTGAGTAACTTTTTACATTTCTTTCGAGTTGATCTCAGAAATAAATCAAATGCATTTAAATGATTAGCTAAATTGTTAAATACGAAAGCAATGGTTTAAAATGTTCCGATTAATCAGGTTATGATTACTCACTCGTCGAATTGCGGTATATTGGAACGATTTTCCGTCATCCATTGTCAAGGCACTGTTCCAATATACATAAACTTTCCATCCTACCGGAAAATCAACAAATAAATGAATTCAAATGTGATGAATCGAAATTCATACGTTTTGTGATATATGAAAATAATGGAATTAGTTAGATTAAACAAAATTTTTGATATATCCAAAATACTCCTTTTAATTATTAATCAAAATAATCCAAGTAAGATAATGATCAATCAAAATATGATGAATATGAATTATGAATTTTTGTATTTAATCGGAAATTGATTAATCGAAATAAATCGTTTGATTATTCATTAAAATAACCCAGTTAGTTAAATTACAATCAAAATGTGGTTAGTGACGAGTTAACCCTGTCTAAACGGATTATGTGATAAGCGAAAGAATTTAAGTAAGGTTGTGACTAATACAAATCCGATTAATAGAAATTAAACGAATTAAATGTTAAACAAAATAATTAAAGTTAAATTATTATTAACAAACTTTTGATTAATCGAAATTATTCCTGTTTGTTGCTAAATGGAATCGTTTTTATATTTAATCAAAATAGTACAATTAGTTGGATATTGATTAATTGAAATTGTCAATTAAATCATTAATCACACATCCCATAGTATTATAAAAAGGGAATGTCATAAGTAGCCGAGTTTTTATTTTTAAATAAAATATTTTAATTTTTGAGATTATAGTTAATAATGTGATTTATCGGAATTAATCGCTTTATTATTATTATTTAAAATGTGTTTAATCGAAACTATTTGTGATCATTAATCGGTAATGATTGTCTATATAATTAAGTTTAGAATAACAAGCATACTATTATTGGAAAGTAACATCAAATAAGTGGGAGAATCCATACGATAAAACACACAAAACGACACCCTCGCAAAATTTGTCTTTAAACTAAGAATGTATAATTTGGCTTTTAAATTGTTATTTCTCGGAATTTTAATGCTTTTCAATAGATAAAAATCTAAATTATTTGCAAGATTTATCGAGCACTTCTCGTGTGACTATATAAAGTAAATTAGCTGCTACAGCCAAAGAAAATATTGTATGTGTGTATATATATACACACATACTCGTATATAGGTTTATGTTTATAGGAAAGTCAATGGCATTTGCCTACAACTGGAAAAGCAACATAAGAACTTGCTCGTATTTAGCTCAAAGATGCAGAGCAGCTATCAACCAACTTTCTGGTAATGCAATGCCATCAATATACATAAATACACCAACTCATATATGTACATATGTATGTGTCTGTTTAAACGTATTCATACGAAAAAAATGGCAATTTCCGTGCAAACAAGTACACAAAGGCAGCTGCAACACTCAAATACCCACCTCTGTCACACATCATTTCAACAATTTTATTCGTTTGCAGTCAAAGCAAAATGGGGTGCAGTGAGCAATTTTATTAAAACGGCATGCATGCATACATACACAGATACATTCATACATATGTGAACTCGCAAAAAAAACGTTGGAAAGTATTGCATTTACATATGTACATGTCGTGTGTCTGTAAGTGTGTAGTTAATTGTGTGGAAGTAGCACAGCGCAATACAACTGTTGCATACTTTTGTGGGCTTTCAGCTTGTTTTTTGGGCAGCGGAAGAAAGTACTAATTTGTATTTGTGTGGGTGGGTTAATGTGCATAAATAGCAGAAGTAAAGGTTTATTTATTTCAATTGCGCCAACTGCACCGTTTTATTTGCTAATAAGTTAGCAATTTGAATGCTAATAACACACAGAGAGAAGTAGAAAGGCAACACATTTTTGTGTGTTTTAATTTTCACAGCATTTTGCATTTGTTTTCAACTTTTAACGGAAGAAATTAAATTCAACATAAGACTTTTAGTGGAATTTTAGGCTGTAAGCGTAGGACATTAACTTTCACTTGAATTGCTTTTGTGAAATTGGTTGTAAAATGTATAAATTTCTACCAGACCTGTTAAATAATGATTACTAAGTGTAATGATTACCGGTTTGATTAATTATTTTCTTGAGATGATTTTATTACCCTTACTTTCAATTTTTAATGACTATTTTTCAATTAATTAAAAAAATAATCAAAAAAAAAATCATGATTTTTTACGACTATTAAAAAAATTAAAAATAATCAAAAAAAAGTTATGTTGATTATTTTTCATAATTTTTATTTTTTTTTTTATTTTTTAGTATTGTTGTAGAAACACATATATGTACACATCAACAATACTGAAAAAATCAAAAATAATCAAAAAAAACTAAAATTATTAAAAATAATCAAAACAACTTTTTTTGATAACTTTTGATTATTTTTTTTTAATTTTTTTTCTTTTTTTTCTAAACGTAATCAATTAATAATTGCCTTTTCTTGAATAACAATTATAATCATTACCAATTAGAAAAGTCATCTAATTAATTGACTACCAATTACTAATCTAATTTAACAGGTCTGATTTCAACACACTAGCAGCGAAACTGGGAGAAATCAGACAGAGAGAGAGACTAATAAAAATAACAAATAAGTTCGCCAAGAGAGTTTGAGAAAAATCCGTGACTGGCGTCTTCACCACATTACTCAAGTCTTGAGGGTAACATTAATGACGAAGAACCAGTCCTCCAAAACAGCAATTAAAAAAAAAATGTTAGCAAATGTTTTTTTACATTCGAACTTGAATAATTTTGTGTTTGACTAATTCAACTCGACTAGAAAGTTAAAAAAAAAAAAAAAATTTGGACAAAATTTCAAAAATTCATATTTTTGAAAAAACAAAAGACTCCTTTTTGAAAATTTCAAGATATCTTTAGATACACAAAAAAATTTGAGTCCAAAATTTAATGGAGAAACTTAATTTTTTTTGATTTGAAAAAATCGAAAATTCTCTAAAATTAACATTTTTTTTCCAAAATAAATTTTTTTTTTTACCTCTAATTATCACCTTTGAAAGTGCCAAATTTTACTTTTATAACTTAAAATATTTGTTAAAATTTAAGTAAAGCTATACATTGGAAAATCTTGATAAATCAAGTTAAACACGTTATGGTTTTCGATTAATCAGCACTCTATCTGCGTTATTAAGCTTCTAAAGAAATTTAATGTGACATCATTCTATGCCAGGTATTCGCGATTTTCTTTAAACATTTAATTGTAAGCCCATTAGTTCCTTTTTCTGGCAAGAGCGCGATGATATGAAGTCTTTTTTTTTTTTTTTTAATTCTTCACGATTTATCCATTTCAGTTTTGACATTCAAAAACCTAACTCCCAGGCGGCATTGGAGCTGAGCAACAAAAGCATAACGAAGACAACGAGAAACAAAGTATTCAGTCATTTGAATGTATGTGTTATTCGAATGTACATGAGCTATTTAGTTATAGTATATTTGTGCATATATACTGTAGGAGTAAGATTCAGCTAGCGACAGTACGTACACGCGTAGGACATGGCGTATGAGTAACATTTTCTGATGGTGTCAGGATTTTAACATTTCGCTTTGAAATACTCTAACTATATACAGTTGTGTTCAATATAATAGTAATGAAATTAAAATGGATATCATTCGACGAAATAAGAAGAAGCATTTAAAATATAGCGAATTAAATAACCTAAACCACATAAAAAAATTTCAAAGTTTATACAAAGTTCAGGAAAGTTAATTAAACTTTAAAAAATGGCCATCAAAATATTCAAATTTTTTGGCAGAATTTTTCAGAAAATTTTTCAGCACAAAGTTTTGTAGATCAATTAATTTAAGTAAAACATTGTGCAAATTAGAACTCGCTCAAAAACTTCCCTGAATTTTTTTAGAATTTTTTTCGTCAAAGGTGTTAAGTGATTTCTTCCATACGACGCATGAAGAAAAACTAATTTTGTATGGAAAAAAATACACAAAATCCTTGACCAAAGAAATTTTAAAAATTCAGATGGCTAAAATTGAATGAACTATAAAACTGCGTACACAAAAACTTGAAAATTCTGCCCAAAAATATTGAAATTTTGATGTAAATTTTTAAAAGTTTAATTAACTTTCCTGAACTTTGTGTGAACTTTGAAATTTCTGTTATGTGGTATTATAGAATTGGCTATATTTTAAATGAAAATTATTTAAATCAGAGCTTCTTCTTATTTTCTAGAACGATGTCCATTTCAATTTCACTACTATTATATTGAACACAACTGTAGATAAAATTGAAATTTTGTATGTATGTATATATAAGGCAAGTTGAATCATAAACGGATTGACCAACCATAACAAAATTGAGACCACCCACTCAAAATCTTCCAGAAATGATCAAGGGCTAGAAATAATTTCGATACATCAAGAAGGAGAGAGAAAAGGGCAGTGGCACAAACCATCAAAAAGCGAATTTTTGACATTGCATACCTCTAGAAGAATTCACGCTGGACCAGGCAAATGGGCAAGGATTTACATGTATATCAAAGTAATAAAGCCAAGATATTTAATTTTATTTATTGTTTCCTACTTAAGCTAAATAAAAAATATCTGCCGATGTTGACAGTCCTTGGCCGTGTTTTATTCGTCACTTCAATGCTAGATAGATTTCTTTCCGCTTGCCTTAAGCTAGCAGAAGCAACTACAAGAGCTTACAATTTTGGTTGCCATCTCACAAGCGACAAGTTCACATTTGATTTTAAAAGGAAATGTCAGACTTTGAAAAAAATTTATTTGTTGTTTTATTCATGTCGATAAGTGCTTGCAAAAAAAATTCCCATGTACACGCTCCAAAATATATTAAAAGATAAAAGCGGCACCCAACAAAGCAGGTGAAGCTTAATATTTTACTCACAGTAAGAGATAGTAAACTAAATAACTGCCATTTCTTGTTTTCTTTTTTGCCGGTGGGGAACCGTCGCCCACTCCGGGATCACCTGCGTATTGCTTCAGGGCGTCGTTCCATATTTTTCAGATATTTCTCAGAAGGTGTAGTATTAAAAAGCATGCCAGGCATGCATTAGCAAGCTAGTGAATAATGAATTAAGATAACGTCAAACAGTGGGAAATTTTGATTGAATTAATGATGGAATTTAATGCGCCTATTGCTAGTGCACTGGGAGCTTTAAATGATTTGTTTTTTTTTTCCTCAACTAAGCTTGACTTTCCATTATAAGCGTCAAAATTGTGTGTTTAAATACCGATAGGAGATGAGTGCATAGGAACCTTTTGTCGTGAGTCTCTACCAACTCGCACTTTAGCCTCCATTTTAAGTGTTATAATGTTTACGGGCTCATTATGTAAAACGCAACGAGTCACTTTTTCTCGTTTGAAGCAAAGTCCATATGATATAAGCGCATTTACTCACTTCAGCCCCTTAATAACATAGCAGCGCCATTGACCAAACTTACTGTGAGTGATTTGTTATTATTTATTTTTTTGTCATTGCATTATTTTTTATACATTTATGTACATACCGAAGCGAATCTTTGTGTATAAAGGGAACGAACTAGTTCTAATTTTTCTTTTTTAACGTTTTAATCGATTCATTTTTCGAACCGTTCCACTGTGCGTTATGCATAGGTTTGCGTATTTTGTCAAAAGATAAGAAAACACAGCAAACAGAGCTTATCAGCTGCAGCGTATCTGTGTTGCAGTAGCGCCACCAAAATTAAATTCATATCAGATGACAAAATAAACAAATCTCGATTGCAATATGAGAAAAAATAAATAAATTATATTTGCGAAACCAAGATTAAAATAAAGAGAGAAAAAAGAAACAAAAACAGGACGACATTGATTTTATCATTATGAATTTAAATTTAAAACATCTTTAATACCTACTTAAATACCAGAGACTATTTTTGGCGTATGGATGCTAAAAATTGTATCTACTAAAGAAGTATCTGCTTGCGTACACTGCTTTATCTGACAAAAGGCTTATATTTTTACAGTCGAGATTATATATTTTATACAATGTTTTGATTATTTATTCACCAACTGTCCACAGTGAGGCGAGGCTACTAAAACAAAATGTGCAGAAGGAGAAATACATGACAAGCGGCAAGATGTTTTCTTCTCGTTGCTTTTAACCTTACTTTATTTTATTTATTTATTTTTCTTTTTAATTTTATTTTACTTTATTTCATTTTATTTTATTATTTATTATTTTATTTTATCTTATTTTATCATACCTAGCGTGTACTAGTAAATAGCGTATTATAGTTTTGGTCATATTACGGTGATTTGTATCGGTACAAAATAATGGAGATAAATATATAGTTCCATATGTCAAAGTTCTTAGAATGAACAGAGGAATCCACTAAGACATGTCCGTCCGTCCGACCGTTCGTGGACATGATAACTTGAGTAAAATTTAAGATATTTGAATGAAATTTCGCACACAGGTTACTCTCTGGCCAAGGTAGGTTGCTATTTAAATCGAACCATAACCACGCCCATTTTTTCGATATCGAAAATTTCGAAAAAGGTTTAAAAATAGATAATTCAATAAAAAAAAAGCAGCTACAATAATAAGATTTGATAGATTTAGTTAGGTTGTCGTTCTATTGACGATTTTACCAAGTTTTTGGGAAAGGGGCGTGGCACCGCCCACTTGTGAGTAAAACAAATTTTCAAGCTTCTACTGTTAATAACTACAGAGCCGTTTGTGCTAGAATAGCAAAATTTGTGGTACATACAACCATAGAAAATAAGCGAAATCGCTTTTCGACAAAGCCTACTTTTTCATAAAAGTTATCTGAAAGGGAGGTAGAAATACTGATCTGCCCCTATCTCAATGACTGATACAGGTAGAATGATATAATTAGGCAGTTACCTCAATTTTCTTATTCTTTATATGATTTTTCCAAATTTTGGAAAGTGGGCGTGGCACCGACCACTTATGAGTCAAGCTAATTTAAAATTCGACTGTTAATAACTTCAGAACGGTGTAAGATAAAATTGCGAAACTTGTTAGGAGGTATACTATAGACATGCAGAGTACGCCCACGGAAAATAAGGAAAATCGGTGGTCCATCAAGCACACTTTTGGACTAAAGTTTCTAAAAGAGAGGTAGGAAACCGAAACATGCCATATCTCATTCACTGATGCAGATAGGATGCTAGAATTTCGTAGTTTAATGATCTTTTTTTAAATTTTTGGAAATGGGCGTGGCACCGCCCACATATAAATGAACAAAATGTCAAATTCTAGCTATTATTAACTTCAGAACCGTGTTAAAAAAAATTACAAAACATGATACGAGGTATACTATCTATTATAAATTATATATAGCCTATACTATAACTGGTGAACCCAAGAATGTACTGTGAAAATTTCGTAAAGATCGGTTAAGTAATTTGGACGCCAGACCCACAGACACACATTTTTATTTATAAGATTTCCCACATGGTAGTAGAAATCGTTTAAAACCTCTATAGGTTATAACTCTACAACAATGTAGCAATTTACCACCACCACTTATACACAGCTGGGTATTTAATGTTCGGTTCCACCCGAACTTAGACTTCCTTACTCGTTTTATTTTATTTTCTTTATTTTACTATTTTCATATATCAAAGATAATGGAATTAGTGTTCCCCCACTCGACCATACAAAAACAACAAAGCCGCGGGCGCTGAGGTGTGCCGGCTGAGCTATTAAAGCACGGCGGTGAGGAGCTGGTAAAGTGCATGCACCAGCTGCTATGCAGAATATGGTCGGATGAATGCATGCCTGGCGATTGGAGTGTAAGTGTCCTGTGGGTTTGGAGGTGAACGAGGGCAAAACGAAATACCTTCTGTCATCATACAAAGAGTCAGCGTATTCGTGCCTTGGCACCCACGCCACTGTTGGCAGCCATAACTTTGAAATAGTAAAGGACTTCGTTTACCTGGGAACCAGCATTAACACCAAGAATAATGTCAGCTTAGAAATCCAGCGAAGAATTACCCTTGCCAATAAATGTTACTTGGACTGAGTAGGCAATTGAGAAGTAAAGTCCTCTCTCGACGAACAAAAACCACGCTCTACAAGTCGCTCATAATACCCGTCTTGCAATATGGAGCAGAAGCATGGACGATGACAGCCGCATATGAGTCGGCTCTTGGAGTATTCGAGAGAAAGGTTCTTCGAAGGATTTATGGGCCCCTACGCGATACCGACGGTGTTTACCGAGAAGCAGAGGAAGAGGGGTCCGCCCACTCCGTTGGAAAGGACAAATGGAGAACAATCTGCGATCCCTTCGCGTTTCTACTTGGAATCAACTGGCAAAGGATAGAGTCAGGTGGTGCGCTTTGTTGGAAGGTCAAAATCGTTTAAACGGTTACACAAACAGCTATTAGGAGCTGTTGGCCTATATATGTATGTATGTATACATTTTTTATTTTATTTTCATTTTTTTCTTTTTTTTATCTTATTATATTTTTCTTTTTTTATATCATTTTATTTTTTTTTATTTTATTTTATTTTGTTTTATTTTATTTTTTTTATTTTATTTTATTTTATTTTATTTTATTTTGTTTTATTTCTTAGTGATAACTGTCGCCAATTTGAAAAACTGAAGGAGGCCGAGTCATCCTAATGTTATTAACAATAACATCAAATACACGCTATACAAATTAATGCATCGAAGTTTATGATGTACTAATGACATCCCTTATACAAATTTATATGCGATTTGCATGTCGTTGTTGTTTTACAGCAAAGAAAAATAAATAACAAACACACATTCCAATTATTTCTACTTGGCTATGTCGCAATTTGTTTGTATACATTTATCTAAACATGTGCCCCACAGCTTTCACTTTGGCTTTTATCGTTTCATTAACTTATTTATTTAACGCTAAAAAGCTGTACAAAATGTTAGTAAACAAACAATATTTGGTAGCTCACTTGTTCTTGCTGTTTTGCGCGCTGATCATTACTGTCAGATAAGCGAGCAGTAACAGCGATAGCTAAGTCTTTATTTGTAGCCAAGTGGAATATTTTGCAGAATAGCTGGTGAATATGAACACAGGCGCTAATTCCGTTTATGAGCCGTTTCTCGTTGATTTGTTTGCAATCAAAAAAGAATTAAATTAAATTTGATTAAAAAAAAAATAAATAAAATAAAATTGAATTAAACTAAATAAAATAAAATAAAATAAAATTTAATTAAACTTAATTAAATAAAATAAAAAAAGCAAAATGAAAAAAAAAAAAATAAAAAAAATAAATAAACTAAAATAAAAGAAAATGAAATTGAATTAAATCAAATTAAATTAAATTAAATTAAATTAAATTAAACTAAATTAAATTAAACTAAATTAAATTAAACTAAAGGACTGGCGTGCCTTGTTACGTCACGAACAAAAGCGCTTAGGCACAGCTTATAATGGCAACCGCAGCAGTGAGATTATTTCACTTTCACGCCGCAGCCAATTAATTAATTAGCCACGTAATCAGTTTTTGCGCTACATTAAATATCTTGTAGTTTTACAACCATTCAGTTTTAAATATATTTATGTCATTGAGAATATGTAGTAAAGTCGCGTACTTTCTCTCGTGTACCATGACGTTTAAACACGTACATAACAATTGTGATTTGTACCAACCATCATAAGCAGCTGTTTTCACGCTTACAGTTTTTTAGAGATCAACCGAAACTAGCCTTCTTTTCAACGAACACTGGTGAAATATTTCTGGTGAATGCATTTTGATTTCTTGTTGATAAAATCATGAGTATTTATGCCTACTTCAGCGCGTTCGATTCGCCTTTCGTTGGAGCCCAATGTCGCCAAAGAGAGCATGTTTTGTGTTCCTTTATTTTTCTTAAGCGGTTAATATGTACTTATGGATAATAACTTTTGTAGCTCAATACTATCTTACCCTAAGCTGAGTTTTTTCATAAGCAATTGTGTGTAAGAAGCAGAACTAAACAATAAGTGCGATGTCAGTATGAAAGCTATTTTAGCTAGAACTTAAAGTTCGGTTTGTTTCGGTACGTTCCTAACAACCGTTATTCGCTAGTCAGTCCATTGACCAAACTACTGATTTTACTTTTTTATTTTCTCATTCTTTGAAGTGTGTTGGTGTGAGTTCCAGTGTTTAGCTGTTGGTCGAATGTGTCGCCTTTGCTGTAACTGATATTTATGCGCGTTTCAAGTTGAAGGTTATCAAATTCTCAATTTAATTGCACACTTAACTGGGCCACTTTGCAATGCATGGCTTTATAGATTTTTGTTTGGTCTAAGCTTACATTCACTTAAGTTTTGCATACGGTGGGGAGCACAAACCGTCCCTGTAGAGAACTCTCTAGTCAAGACTACTACTAGTGCGTCGTGAATATCGTTTACATGCAGTCAAGTGGCGAATTTAAGATGGCGCGGTCCTAGGCAGTGGAAATTGCAATTTGACGTCTTCTTGGGACTCGTCCTGTCTGAAGTTTATTTAATTTCGAATGATTTGAACCTTCCAAATTCTGACGTTGCTGTTAGTATTGTTCTACGTCATTTGGAATAGTAACATTAGCTGTGCATGTATTTGGTAGATGGCAGCAAAAGTTGATGTGCAAATATTTTCAATATCATCAAAGTTGTTGTTCCCTTCGTCTTTGTAATTTTGGAATGCCGTCATTAATTTATAAATCTTTATGCTCTTCCTATTTAGTGCGTGAGTAATGAATGCCCTTTTCAATTCAATTCAATTGTTAGTATACAAAATAACTACTCATTAATTTAAAAAATTTGTGCTTGAGCATTTGAGTGAAAAAACTAAAAAGATAACATAATATCTTCTTCGTTTTATATAATAATAAATAATTATGTAAGAAAGCTTAGAAAAGAGTGCATTAACTGCATACAAAAAAAATAATATACAAACATACAATTAGGGTAAGGTGACAGCCCTCCTCAATAAATATACCAATATAAACAATGCTAGTATTTTATTTTATTTCATTTTCGAAATAATTCCTCAAGGTGGCAACATTACAAAAACAGTGCTAGTATTTTATTTTATTTTCAAAATAATTCCACAAGGTGGCAACATTGCAAAAACATCCTCA
The DNA here is from genome assembly GCA_949987695.1 of Merzomyia westermanni. Classification (NCBI taxonomy): domain Eukaryota; kingdom Metazoa; phylum Arthropoda; class Insecta; order Diptera; family Tephritidae; genus Merzomyia; species Merzomyia westermanni. Next base: position 116,130,374 of record OX465293.1, read on the forward strand.
GACGCAACACCTAGGTAAGAGTGTCTAGATTATTTTTTATGGTAAAACCACCTAAAATTATTTTCTCTCGCAATTCCTAAATAACCTCAAATAGGTGGCATCCTTGTAAGAACATATTCAGTGACAACACCTACGTAAACAAGCTTTGAATGCAGTGCAATATCTAAATACGAAATTTCATACAAATAGGTGGAGCTGTTTCCGAGATAGCAGCGGTTATATAACGATAGAAAAACATAACTAAGAGTAAGTGGTAGTCCTACACAAAAATTTTTCAATTGAAAACCACTTACAATGCCTTTCATTTTATACCAATATTAGAATGTTGCACATATTAAGTTCCATAGAAAGGTGGCAGCCTTGTTCCACGTGGAATAAAGAAGGTTTGTAGCATTCAATTATCTGCCGAAAAAATTTCATAAAAATCGATGGAGCTCCTTTGAAGTTATAAAAATGTAAAGGGAGCATGCAAATATGTGAATTCATCAATATTCGAATATTGCCTTTTTTTTTTAAATAATTCCAAACATGTGGCAGCCTTGTTTCCACTATATAGAATAGAGCTTATCAGCATTCAATTATGTGTCTAAAAAACCACATAGAAATCGCTGTAGCGGAAGAATAGCTCGTTTCAAGTCATAAGAAAGTTTAAACTTAATTCTACAATTGGTAATCTCACAAACATTTTCTGTTTCTTTCAACATTCAAAGAGCATCGTTTGTAGATTTTATTGCCCACTTACTGGTAGTAGCCGAGAGCGATAGGTATTAGCAACCGTTGACATTATAAATGTTTGTACTAAGTATAAAACAAGCAAAACAAATTATTTATTAAAACAAACTATTATTAGCGTGTTGTAGGAAATTTAGAAAGCAAATACGCTTAATCTGGCCAATAGAAGCAACAACACGTTTCAGTTAAATACGTTCGTAGGTGGTTGTGTAACGTGGGATGTATGCATTCGTGTTTTATTTTATATGCTCAACTTAGCTGCCTTGTGTATAGTTATCCCTCGTAAGGGTCACTAGGTCAACTTCATACAAACATATTCACATAAGCCAGAGTGAAAGTGAAAGTGAGAAAAAAACCAAAAAGGAAATATACTTTAATTACATAAATAAGGGCAAGCATTTAAGAGCGACCCCCCAACAAAAGTGGCACGCAGTAGCAGTGAGCATGCAAAATAGAAGTTCTGATTTAAGGTGTTTTGAGTGTCGTTATGAGTGTGTTTTAGAGACGCCACACCTCTTCTTGCTATGTGAAAGTAATTGCTATGAATGCAGTAGCGGTAAACACGTACAGTGAAAAAAAGTATGAAGTTTGAGAAGCTATTGAAATCGATATTATGTTACATTATGTAGTGGTATTTTATGTTACGTTATGTTGTGTTTTAAACTATGTTATGTTATGTTATGTTATGTTATGTTATGTTATGTTATGTTATGTTATGTTATGTTATGTTATGTTATTTATGTTATGTTATGTTATGTTATGTTATGTTATGTTATGTTATGTTATGTTATGTTATGTTATGTTATGTTATGTTATGTTATGTTATGTTATGTTATGTTATGTTATGTTATGTTATGCTATGTTATGTTATGTTATTCTATGTTATGTTATTCTATGTTATGTTATGTTATGGTATGTCATTTTATGTTATGTTAATTCTCTTTTGTTAAAAAATGTGCGATTTCTGCGCCATGGCCGAAAAACACGTTTGTCCTTACTTAAGTACATACTTTGTTACATATTTAGCGCAGTAACTGCTGTTTTTTTTCGAATATTTACTTTGCGTTTGTCCTGTGGTTATTATAGCAAAACTTTTCCATACATTTTTTTTTTAACTCTCCAACGTTTTACATTGAAATTTCATTATTTTTTTCGTTCTTTCATTCTCGCATTTTTCCCATTTGGTTGTGCCTGTCAACAAAGCGAGTAATTAGCATTTTTATATTTAAATAGCGTGCATTAGCGTGACACGCAGCGCTTACATACACACACACACAGCAGTACATAAGCTCTCATCTTGCGTTTGGCTCACACAGGATTAGCGGTTGGTCAGTTGAGATTTTGCATGCAAGCTCACAAGCGGCAACAAATGCAAAAAACTTCATTTAGCATGGCTTAGCGCTGAAAAGCTCGTTGATAAAATACTTTCACTGGAATATTAGTATATATGGCTTAGTCGTGTGTGGCGAAGCTTGATGGCTATTAAGCGTTATTTGGAGCGCTCGTACATACGGCGTAATGAGTTCGCAAGTTGACCAGTGCTATGGGTTGCGCAGTGACCATGACAAAATGGGATAACATTTGTTTGTACATACACACAAGTGTACGTTCTAATGCCAGAGGAAGTGGCTAAGCGTGTTTGCTTATATGCACACAATTGAGTACTTAGTTAAGATCTGGAAAACAAATGTTATGCCATTAGAAGAAATCCACTTAATTAATACGGTTAAGGTAAATTTGTTTTGGCAGTTATTTAAAATGAAACCATATACTTTAGTGTAGATAGTTTAACTTGTGGTTGCTCATCAAAGCACTGCCAGTCCACGCGATAAATCCCCCCAATCGGAAACACTAAGGGAAGCAAGGTCAGTATCTTCCTTTTTCATCTCAAGCAAGGACCCCCGCTTTCCGCTGTTGAGGAAATTCAGGTATCAGTAGGAAGACGTGTTAGGCTGCAGCTTCCTTGTTCATTCTTATTCACATGTCCCATGATAGCAAATACTTACTTCGTCTTGTCCTCTTTCACCGAAACACTCACTTTGATCGCCTCTGTATGCAGGCCAGAAAAGCCAGTGTGAGTAATTAGTTAACAGAAAATTAGTGTATTGACAAAATTTAGTTAACTTAAAAAGCTTGCCACGGTGTCAAAGGCATGAATATTCATACTCAAATGCTTTCGTGATATCTTTAACTAAAAGAAACATAAACAAGTACATTAGGGTGGTCCTTGAGTTCAGGGAGGGATATGTTTACAGCGGAAAAAAACCTACATCGATGATAATATAGTCGAAGAAATCACATGAATTTGGATCTGGATTGAAGACGGCTAAGGTGTGTTACACAGGTGCCAAAGCTCAGAGTAACTATAACTTTTGTAGAATACAAAAAAATCAATAATCGAAAATAAGGAATATGAATTTTGGTTCCGGTTGGAAGCGTTTAAAAAGTGTCACGCAGGAAATTCAGAGTAATAGATTGAAAAGTATATAATGTTGTTGTTGTTGTAACGACAAAAACACTCCCCGAAGGTTTTGGGGAGTGCTGTCGAACTGACAGTCCTTGGCCGGAAATGAGTACGGTACGCTCCGGTGCTCCCTTGCGGTACTGCCCGACTATCGTGGTAGCGATTTGGTATGACCAGTGGGGCACCATGGGTAATGAGAGGCGAGAGGCATCATATCCATAGATCAACCATCGAGTTGCACGTCATTACCTTTGCGCATATTAGCTGCCCCTTACGACCGGTATGCCTACCTCAGGCATATTCCAATCCCCTAACCCGCAGGGGTTAGTAAATATTTTGGAAAAGCTTGAAAAAAAAATGTGTTAATTTGTTGTTTTTTTTAAGGACCACTCTAATGTACGCACACTAACGCATACATGAGCACTACGGTATTTCGACAAATCTCTTCAACTCACTGAGATAAATAAAAAAGTAGAAAAATCATCAACAAATAACAAGCCTGGCAAACATACCCGGAGCTGGGCCGAAAAAACATTACTCCCACAAAAAAATGTTTCAATGGAAATTTTCTTCAGGCGGCCCTTAGCGAGTAAGCAAGCTAGCTTTAAAGGTGGTACGTATTTTTGATTTCTTTTTTCACTTTGGAAATTTTACAAAATCAAAGTTGAAAAAGATAAACATAGATTCTTAAAGCATTTGAAAGGTCTAACTAGATGTGAAACATTTTTCACAAAATTTTTATAAAGTTACTTTTCAAAATTTTAAGTTAAAAAAATAAAAATTCCAAATTTTTTTTTTCGTTTTGGCTAATGTTTTTTTTTCATTTGTTATATTTATTATTTCATCACTATTAAAGCGACACGTAGGTTAGTGAATTTTAGAATGTATTCAAGCTCATTCTTGCTCAATATTGGGTAACCCACGGAAAGGTTGGTTGTTATCTGAGAATAACACACCCATGGTTCGGGCCTAACCTCAAAAAACGTATACAAAGCATTGGAAATTTTGGTTTTAGGTTAAGGGCGAACCGCGACTAGTTATTCAATTTTGATGCACTATTCGGATTCATTATTCAATTCGCTTTACAAAGCTATTTTATTTTATTTTTTGTCTACATTGAAAATTTTTCGAAATAAAAGCCAAGCTCGAAAACTGCTCACTTAACGAAAAGTTTATTATATAACTTCGATCCGATGTTTGTAAGTATGACAAAGAGATGAGCCCAGCATTAAGTATACGGAAATGATCAGGACGATAAGTTGAGTCAATGCCCGTCTGTCCGACCGTTCGTCTGTGTGTCTGTCTGTTTGTACTAAAACTAGTCTATCAGCATCAAATGACAAATAAAAAACCGTTCAATATTAAGGTCGAAAAGATTTCAAATATTTTTTTGTTTTTTTTTCTTCATGATGAAAAATAATATCAATATAACTTTAAAAAAATTATTTTTTTTTTGGCCCAGTGTACTGCTCATACATACTTACACATGTGCAGCATCATGTACTAGCATTCAAGGTAACCGTTTTTGTCACCCCCAAAAAGTTTCGTCATACACGCTAAAGTCGAGCAAATAAAAAATGTTTGTTTACACCCATGCTAAAGCGCCTATAGGTAGACTCAACTAAAACGAATTTGTCCAGTTAATAGTGTTTCATGTGAATGACTGGGCGTGTGTGTGTGCATGTAAGTGGTATATATAAACCCTGCTAACTAGCAATGGGTAAAAATCTGGACAAACAGTGAGTCGCGCGAACCAAATATTTGAATACAAAAGTGGGTAGTTTGGTTGGGAGATCTGAACTTTTTGACCATGTTGAAACTGCTTCTCCTTGTAGTTGTGAGGTGCATACTTTTAGGTACCTTATGTTCCCCACACAAATTCCATAAATATGAGTTGGTGTTGGCATTCAGGAGAAACACATTGTTATGGTTTTCACCTCGGCAGAATGCGTTAGCCATTGTTCGTAGGGAAAAATGTATGCTATATGCAGTATATGTATATATATATATACATATGTATGTACTAACATATTTATATATTAAAATTTTTTTCTCTCTTTGCTGCTGTCTCATATGTAGTTAAGGAGAATGTCAATGAGCAGGATGCAGCTATGCTAAAGACGCGCAAATTGCACCAAAGGCAAAATTCAATGCGAATGAAGTAAAAATGGAATGTGCGAAAACGTGGAAGTGCTTTAAAAATGAAAATGGTAAGGCGTTCCGAATTTTAATTTGGAAAATGTTTTTTAGATTGCATTGGTCTTGGTTTGCATTAAAATTTACTTAAGAGTTCAATGTCATGCATTTCTCTATGAATAAAATTATTCAGAATGTCATATGTCCGTTAAAAGGTTACTTTGTCCTGTGCGTTCTGTTGTCTACACTAAGCGTGAATTTGAGTAAGCAAGACCTTCTCTAAAAGACGCTTAAACAATTTGGACGTCCAACATAGCGCGCAAGTTGTTTGTTCTTTCTGCAATCTGGCGCCAATTGGAAAAACCACAAGGTCGAAAATTGGTCTCCACTCTCATTAACACCTTTCGATTGATGCGCATATTGTATTAACACATTTTCGGTCACTCTAGTCCACATATTGCTCGATAACTCTGAAACCGGTCGAGTTATCGAAGTAAGAGATATTTTAAATTTAAACAAGATGTCTAGTAATGCAACCTTGAAAGTTGCATTCAATTCAAATTAGCAGTATTTGAGTGATAAGCGTCCAAACAGACATAAAGACAGACAAAAATTCTAAAAACAGTTGGTTTGTATCTTATATATAAATAGACAAGATGAATGCAATGTAGAACCGTTTTCTGCTAAACTATAATTCTAAGGTATACAAATTATATATGTATAGATAGGAAATTTTGAGGTGTACTTTTATCCGTAAATAAAAAAAATTTAAAAAATCATTTTAATATAAAAAATTTAACATAAAAGTCACACCACTACACATTCACTTATTCACACTATAGACACGCTGTGTGTGTGTGTACCTGCTTTTTTGTACTATGCTGAATCGTGAGCATGGCCGAGGAGTTGCTTTGTGGGAAAAAATTAAGAGCCGTAGTAGTGTGAGTAGACTTGCCATGCATGTTTTTGTGTTATTCGTGTGGTCGGCTCTTACTGTGAGTGCGAAGAGTTGGTAGTGGACCAATGAAAAATAAGTATTCGCACTATAGATACTCTGTTGTGTCATGCATTTTTGCTTTAGTTGTTGTTATTGTATTGATTACTGGCTACGATGCCCAGTGTCAGCTGCTCTCCTGAGAGCACGACAAGTTGCTTTGTTGGATACATTAAACAAGCAATGTAAAATATAAGCAAATATGTAAAATTCATTGCTGATACCTACAAACAGGGTTTACAAAAGTAAAATAAATGATTACTTAGAAAGAGTATTAAACACCGAAGAAAATTAATGGAAAATAGAGGAAAGGAAAAGAATTGAAAGGAAGGAAAATTAAAGGAAAAAAAGGAAAGAAAAAGAAAAGGAAGGGAAAGGAAAGGGAAGGGAATGGAAAGGATAGGAAAGGAAGGAAAATTAAAGGAAAGAAAGGAATGGTAAGGGAAGGAAAACGGAATTAAAGGAAAGGTAAGAAAACGAAGGGGAAAGAAAGAAAATAAAAGGAAGGGAAGGGAAAGGAAAAGAAGTTTGAGGAAAGGAAAAAATAAAATAAGAGAGTAAAAGAAGAAATCAAGGAAAATAAAAATATGTTAGAGGAAAGGAACGACATAGAAAGGAAGAAAAAAAGGCGGATAAAAGATACAGCAAAAAAATAAAATAAAATAAAGTTTACTGGTTGAATTTCAACCACTGGGCGAACTCTAGTTCTATTAGCTCAATAATGATCACCCCCATAAGTTTTTCTTGAATATCTGCAATGTACATATTTCGACCTGTTACAATTTTATTATATCACTTTTTTTGTGTGTTTTGAAATTATTCGATATATAAAAAGTGGGCGTGGTCATACTTTGATTTTCCCCATTTTCAATTTGTTCAACTTTTCAACTTATCGTGTTAAATGCGGACAGATGGACACACAGACATGGCTTAATCAATTCACTTTTTGTATTACGGACACCAACAACAAGGATTAGGTAAATTAATTATTTAAATTAACCCCCTGCGGGTTAGGGGTTTAGAATATGCCCGAGATAGGCATACCGGTCGTAAGAGGCGATTAATATGCACAAAGGTAGTGACGTGCAACTCGATGGTTAATCTACGGATATGATGCCTCTCATTACCCATCTTATCCTTCCTTACGGAAGGAGGAGTGACATAACCTAGAAAGTTCCACTGGTCATACCAAATAGCTACCACGACAGTTACTTAGGGGAATGTTTTTGTCGTTACCACAACAACAACAACAACCATATCAGGTAAATTAGGTAAATTTTTAATGTATTTCATAGTATTGGCCTGACTTGGTCTCACGCTAATGTCAATTGAAACTTTTCAAAAATAACTGCATACAAATTCCAAAAGCAATTTTCCAATTTGCGCGAGTCCTTCGGACTAAAGAAAAGCTATGTCAAATCAAACGATGCAGGCAAATTATGTAGTTATGCAACAATTCTAGAAAATAAAATGTATTTCTTAACCATTTTGTATTTACTGAGAGACTATTTATTAAAATGTTAAAAGAAATTGCAATCAAGAAATCATAGATACGCTTGACATTGAAGTAAAACAAATAGCGATTAATGTTGCAAAGAAGCGGCTTTCTGAGAAACTTCTGATTGCCTGACAATCTTAGAAGAAGAAGATACATTTTTAATAACGAGAAAATATTTCTAAGATATATAAATGTTGATGAAATTTCTCTAATGGCTTCTGCGAAGTTACGCTACGCAGCGAAGAATAACTGGAAGACGTGAGAATAATTGATTAGACAAGAAAATTGTGAAAGGAACGAATGAAAAAAGCAAGAAAAAGCATAAATAAGGTGTACATTTATTTGTGATGCAGCGCCTGCAGGAGAAAGAGTAACATAAGCTGAATTGAGGTAAAGCATGTCGGCTTACAGTGGCGTGCAATACAATAGCAACATGAAGTTTTGCTCAATTTTGTTTGAATTTATTTTATTGAAAAGGTTTAGCATATAAAACTATGAGCGAATTCAATAAAATTTTTTTGATGCCGAACTGATTAATAACAATATTAAAACGTTTAGCCGAATTTTATCAGTTTAGCCAACAACTTCTGGCTTTGATTTATTATTAAAGAAGAATCCTCGAAAGAAATCTACAGACTTATTCAGGTTTCAATTTTTTTTTTTAGTAAGCCTAAATTACTTGGGATTTGATTTTAGGGATGTGCGATTAATCGATAACTTTGATTAATCAACAAAAAATATTAATTAGACATTTGTGTAAGTAGTAGTAAATTTAAAAAATTAAGTATCGCTTTACACGCACTAGGGATATAAGTTTAGATGCCGCAATATATCGATACTTTCGTAATGCGATATCAATAGTTTGTTTAACGATATTTTTAGTAATCATCATCACTTCTTGAATCTAGAAAATTGATTCTGAGTGAAATTGGTATTGATTACGACTGTAAACTGGTATTTTTTTTAATTTGGGTGTGGCGCCGCCTACTTTTGATCAAGTTATGTTTCCCAAATATTATTAAACAACTTTCAAACGCCGTTGAAAATATCATAACAAAATTCGTCACACAGATTACACCTTTTACAGAAAATGTGCCAAAGAAAAATGGACGAAGTCGATTAAAGGTCACGCCCACTCTTATATAAAAGATTTTTAAAAGGATCATAAAAGAACGAAAAAGGCAAATTTTCGGTGTCAATAATGGGCGTATTCTCGACCTATATAAGTTCAGTCAGATGGAGCCTGCATATCTTTTCGACTATTTTCTTATTTTAAAGCAAAATTACAGTCCTGCGTGAAGTGGTATGCCATAATCGATCACTACTAGTTATATAATGTTTGGGTTTAGCGAACATAGATATACTGGTTTTTATTATATTTTTTTCCTGTTTTTTTTTTTGTTTCACAGTATCTTTCTTTTTCCTTTCTTTCTTTTTTCTTTTTCTCTCTTTTTTTTCTTTTTTCTCCATTTTTTCTTTTTCTTTTTTTTCATATAACCCACTACGATGAAATTGCTGAAGAAATTAAGTGAAAAGTACAGACCGAGTATGAAAGCACATGTACTACATATATGTGTGTGTGTAAATCATCAGCATAAACGTCAATGTCAATAGCTGTGAGTGAAAGGTATGAAAAAGAAATATTTATTTTGAAATGATGCATAGCGTATGAGCAGCAGCAACACCAACAATAACAAGCCAAAGAAGAACAAATTTGATATTCCACATCATGCTGAAGTTAATACACCTACGACTGAGCATGACTGCTGCATTGCCGAAACCCATTATGACGATGACGTTGATGTGTGAAATCAATGAGAAATTTTCGAATATTCGAATACTTCGCTAAATATGTATGTATCCCGAATCGAGCAGTGACTTGAGCAGCTTAACAAATTGCTGACAAATCCAGATAGTCTCCATATTTCCGGAAATGTAACAGCTCAGAACAGAGAGAACAAAAAAACTGCGTGGCACACACAATCAACTTCATACACTCGACTGCATATTCAACAGTTTGAATATACAACTAAAAATATATATATAGTCGCGCACAAAAATCTATAAAAAGCCGCAAATGGATGGCGTTATTATAAGACGAATATATAAAAGAGCTTTACAAAAAAGTGGCAAAAGTTTATGTCAACAGGGCAGACGTTGCATGAATGAATGAATGCTCACGTAGTGGCGCGCATTGAGCGCACACTTAAATGTCATAGAATCCGAGCGCCTCATGAATATTAGCCCTGCAGGGAAAATAACCATTACGTAAATTGAACATAGAACTGTTGTCACTGTGGCGCATGATAATCAAGCTTTACATTATGTTTACACAAGCTTGACTTAAGTGAGTAGCACCGTACTTAATTTATGCTTAAGATAAAATAAATAATTGGCGCTATATATACCTCCTGCGGAGATTAAGGCCAAGCTTCTCTACCAATTTGTGGTGTGATGCTTCTTACTTTTCCTACAAATTGGCGGGACCTACAGTTTTTTACCGATTCTGAATGGCATCTGCAAAGCAGCTGAATTTTTGCTGAGAAGCGTTTCATGGCAGAAATACACTCGGCGAGTTTGCCAAACCGCTGCCGAGGGCGACTCCGTTTTGAAAAAACTTTCCAAACCACTTTTGATGTTACCTGTACCAGGGCTCGAGCCTTGGACCTTCGGCGTGGTAGGCAAGCAACACTACCGCCACACCACGACGGCCGCCTTTAGAAAGCAAGTTAATTAATTTTGCTTTGCAAGTTTAGCATACTTTTAGGCACTAAATAGCTGCAGGCAGTTAGCTCTAAATGTAAAAACAAACAAAAAAAAAAATTTGGAGTGCGGAATGAAAAGTAATTTCACCAAAAATAAATGACGTGTGAGAATGCTTTTTCCAGGTTTCTTTGACATTAAAACATTTTTTCTAGTGACACGACTCTTCCATTATTATTCATAGATTTTGAGTGAAGTTTTACTTTAGTTTTAAATGGAACTTCGCCTCCATCACCACTCAGGATTATATTTAGTGCAGATTTCATTAATGGAAACTCACAAATATTTCCATTCAAACTTATATATCAAGAAAAAGCATACAAAAGCATGTTAGTCGAGATGAAGTTCCATTATAAAAAAGTTTAAGTGCTAATGAAGGTGAATCTCAATCAAAAATCAAATTTTAGTGGTACTGAAGAAGGCATTCCACTATCAGTAAACTTTGAGTGCTTATTGAAGTGGTTACTGCAAACAAATTTCAATTCAGCCTACAAATGTCTGACTTTGATCGGCGATTACCTGCGCTCAAATGCTCTATAAGAGCCAAACTTCGAGTGACGAAAAATAACCAAGTGAACCACAAGTCTTACACACTGGAAAACAGCCCTTGACCGGGTAAGAAAAACCCGGGTCATTGCTGGCACGATAGAACCGGCTGTTTGGGAATGTTAATAACAACAACAACCACCACACTCCTTTATACTCCGTAAAGCAACTGATAGATTTTACCTGAGTGCGATTAAGTTCGTAATAATCGACGAACTTGGCCTATTCAAACATCTACCGGTCTATGCAACTCCACATTCGGATTAATAAATTCTTGGGCATTTTAATTTCGACTGTACTGTCTATTACCGATAATTGTCAGCAATCGCTTCGAAGAGTCTGCTGAGTTCAGCACATGATTTTTTTCGTCTGTCGCGCTCTGCATCTCCTATCCTCTTTTCCTTGCCTTTAACAATTTCCTCCCCACACCTTTTTCCATTAACATTTCCCTTTTGCTTTCTTCTTCTACTTCCCTTTTCATTTCTTTTAACCCTGCAATTCTCCTTTCTGTTTCCTTTCCTTTCTGTTGCCTTTATCGCCGAAGGATCTTATAGCAAACCGGTGCATGTTATCACTGACCTCAATCAAGTTTATAAACTACTGTATTTTCCTTGGGGTTATAGCATCACACACGCTTTTAAGCACCGACACCAATATTAGGGTGGCTCGGAAAACCATTTTTTTTTTTCGTTTCGCTGGGATTTAGCAAAAGTATTTTAGTCAACATTAGGAGTTGACACACTTCATTTTTAAATTAATATTTTACGGAATGGTGTATTTAAAATGAAAAAAATGGCAAGGTGTTCTAGAATCTCTACGGTGTCCCCTGTAAGGCATCGAAAGTCAGAATATAAAATATATTTTTTCGTATTATTTTTCTTACTAAAGTAAAAAATCAAAAACTTAAATACACTTTCTCTTATATTGCAATGCACACATTCGACAATTTTTGGAAGCCTTTTATAATGTTGGACAAACCAAAAGTTTTCCGTTCAAACTATTATTTATCTAAAAATCGACTGAGATACCATACATTTTTAAGAAAAACAATTTTTTTTCCACTTTTTTCTCTTAATAAAGTACAAAACGGACCCTAATTTATTTAAATATATTAGGAATTCCAGCTTTTAAATTTTTATAGTCCTGGAATTATTGAGATTTGATATTACAATCCCAATCATCCCGGTATTAGCCTCGGGATTTGGCTATTAGCTATTCTCCAGGAGTTTACAATGAATTAGTGTATAAATTGTCTGAGGAATTTATTTTATATAATTTGGTATGTCTTATTTATTTCATTAATAACAAAGCCAAATCAAATATACAACCATATTTTTTTAAGCTTTGAATTTTGAGGCAAATTTTTCCTATTCTTATGGAAGTTTTTTCTAGAGTATTCATGACTATAAATAGGCGCAAGGCCAAGGATAATAAGTTTTATTATTTTTTTTTTTAATAAATCAATCAACTATCAAATTACGATATTTTAAGAAAGAAATCCCGTTATTTTCGACATCCCGGGATTGTCACCACTGTTGTAAAGGTGTACCAATGAAATCTGCAAAATCACAACTCGAACGGAAATTAATACGAAAACAAATCGTACAAAAATTGTATTATATTGAAACTGATGGAAAGTCAATTGAGTAAAAGCAATGCGTATTTAGCTCCGTTAAAATAAAAGAGAAGAAATCTAGAAACGTAAGGAGTGACATGAGGCAAAAGAAAGAGCATAAACATTTAAGTAAAGGCTATGAAATCAAATAAAAACTCAAATTGCAACAGCTTACTAAGGATAAATATTATTTCTGCCAACACAAGTTTTTTGGTTGAGTAGACCAAGGGCTTATAGAAAAACTGTAGGGTGGTGGTGGGATGTTTCTAAAGCAAATATTTCTCTTTCATTAAGCATGGTTGGGTGGTTTATTTCATTTGACTTACGAACCCTCTTTCATTCTATCTCGGTTTGTGCTGCGAAGCGATAGCTATTGAGGCCAAACAACGGATGTTGGTGTTTATTGTAGTAACTACTCCTTGAGAGTTTGGGAAGTGTTACGAATATGATCAGTCCGTTGCCGGAATTAATTCGGTACTCTCCGTTACAAACTCTTTCTATTACCAGCCCAACCAGCGTACAAGACGTCAAACAATGCTACTTTCAGTGCATTTGACAATTATATTGACTAAAACAGAGCAAAGTAGCTTAGTTGCGCCAGCTAAATGGTTAATGCCAGATCGATACGCTTTTGTAGTTACGCAATTCGTATTAGATTTGAATGGAGATTGTCAATGATGTGAAGTTGTTGTTGTTGTTGTTGTTAACAGTGCTTCGCCCTGCCCCAGATTGGACAGGGTTACACTGAAATAACAGCCCTTGGCCGGGTGAAAAAACCCGGGTCATTCCGGTGCGATAGAACCGGCTGTTGTGGGAATGATGTGAAGTCTCTTTGGCCAGCTAAACACTTGCTCATAAAACGAATAAATGGAATTGGAATTGACAGTGGTGAAAGCAGTTACAAAGACAACAATACATACAATCAAGCAACAAAGCTTAGCACGTATGGCACACATGCTAACCACATTTCACCCCCCGCCCCCACCATGCATAGTAGGAGTTTATCATAACATAGCTTAGTGGCGCATTGTTAGTGCATCGCATCATAGTCAGCAATTTGTCGTCTATAGGGGATACTTGTAATCGATAGCATGTAGTGTTGTTGTACGCAATCAGTTGGGAGAGAAATTCAATTTGCAAAGTTAGTTCAAAGTCTCATAAGGAGGGGGAAAGAAGAATTAAGAAGAAATAGGTATTAGTGACTGTGTTCCAGGGGATGTTTGTACAGCGGAGCTTTTGTAATTTAGTCTCTTATAAGGAAGAGTTCGTGACTCTGCGTCATATATCAAGAGGGCTGTGAGGAAACACTTGATGTCCTTTGTGCGCGTGGAGAGTACTTTACTTCTCGTCCAACCTGGTATCAGTCACTTAATCCTCTTTGAACCCATATGAACTTATGAAGGAGCGAAAGATCCACTTTCCTTACCTCTGCCAGACTGTCGAAAAAGTGTGCTCCCAGAATCCTAAGACGCCTTTACTGTAGTCGAAAGTCAAGAATCGACTCCTCTTCCTCATCATTCTTTAGCCATATCAGATTTTCTCACGTTAGATTATAATGCCTTAAAAGCAGATTGGCTGTCAACGAAGCTCGTTACATTGGTCGCTTGTATATATTCTCGCGCAGCAATCCATCTGCCCTTTCTGTGGCATAGATTTCGGCTTGGAAGATACTGCACGTGTCAGGGAGATGTTATGGCTGCTCGGCTTGCAAATACAGTATAACCCAGCCTCCGTTCCATTTTTAAACCGTCCGTGTAGATTGTAATCTCTCTACCAGTAACTAAACCCTGTTTCCATTTCCCTCTCGAGGGATACTCTATGTCCTACTCCCAGAAGTTCATAACTGACGAGATATAACCAGTTCGTTTAGGCTATCCATCTAGTATAGTCATAGATTTTGGCGTGTCCATAGTCGGCTGGTTTCCAATATTCCCGCACCAATTTAGTTTTCCGTCGAGAATCATGCCCAAGATAATTGGCTTCAGAGGAGAGATTAATCGTCGTACCGTTAAGTCTGAGTTTTGATGAGATTTCAAGTTATCAAAAAAAAATAAATTGAAAATATTTGGCGCGATATACCTCCGAAAAGATTAAGGCCGAGCTTGTCTACCAATTTGTTGTGCGCTGATTCTGCTTTTTCCTACAAATTGGCGGGCCCTGCATGTCCTATGCCGACTCCTAACGGCATTTGCAAATTTTTGCTGAGAAGCATTTCCATGGCAGAAATACACTCGGAGGTTTGCCGACCACTGTTGAGGGGCGACCCCTTCTTTGATGGTACCTGTCCCGTCACTTAAACCTGGAACCTTCGGTGTGGACGGCCAGCAAACTGAATTTTCATACTTCGTCTCTAACTTTTTAGTTAGGTCTCTGAATAGTTAAGGCTCAGCACATTTAAGTCACCCACAGCCAGTGGCGACTCTGTAGATTCTAATTTAAAGCAGACACAAACTTGATTGGTATAAGGGCAAATAACAAATTTGCAGTTCTTAACTAAGGTTAAACAGAACTATTCGAAACGAGGTTTCTGAGTCGTGCAGTACATACAGCAGCAACGTAAAATGTGTTCTATATTTCAAGTTAGCCGTGCAGCAATATATCACTGAAGACCACATTCAATTCTGTTTAAGTGACTTTCGTCCCTTAAATGGAACGAACTCCTGCGATCCTCAAGCCCGTAATGCAACCCTGCATACCTTAGCAGCGAACACAACACTGTGTTCGCGAAGCCCGTCATGCATCCCTGCATGACCCTGTCAAAGGAAGCATCCCTGCTTTCCTTCGAACTTCCAGTGTTGGAAACACTATAAAAGCGCTGTGCGCATACGAACTCTCGCTCTTTTACTTTTTCATCGGAACGCGCCTGTCGCATCTGCAATCAACAGAGGTAACTATCATCAACGCGGGACTTACAACCTTCGCAATCAACCATACAAGCAGTGCGCGGTTCATTAATTTCTAGTTTCAATTTTTCTATTAATTTGTTTAATTAATTGATGTAAACATAAATATCTTGAATTTCCATTCATTTAAAGAAAGGATATTGCATTGTTCCATTTTATTAAATTATTCTTAATCTCATAAGAAAATCGTATTGAACATTGAAGTACCGAATAATTGAATTAAATCGTTGTTGTTAGTATTAAGTTGCCAATAGAAATTCGCGTTTCATTTGTTAGTGCAATCTCCCACTTGTATTTACCCCCAAATACAAGCCGAGTGAAAACTCCCTTCACTCCTACCTCTTCCTTATCATCAATTTGAACAAATTCCATATATTAGTTATTTAGTAATGCAAGTACAAGCATATACACAAATATACAGAAATTAAAAAATACTTTCATTGACTTCTGTTGCTCTAATTATAGCTACTCGTATGCATTTTTCTTTAATAGCTATAACACAGAATATTAATAAAAATTACTTCGAGCGAAATTGTAGTGCCACCACTGTATCAAATATTGCAGTGCGGTAAAATGGATGCTAAGCTTTAATTTGAACAACTAGCAATACGTCGATAAAAATTTAAGACAATGTCAAGCAGCAGTTTTTGTGTGATGCGCGTACAAAAATATAAACAGACAGACAAAAATTTTAAAAACGTTATTTGGATTCTTTTACGGTAACAGCGAACACCTGTATGTAAAGATAATTGGGGAACAGCTAAACAATGTATTCCCATTTTTTTAATGGCTGTTAATAGCATTAAATTTTCATAGCAAATTTGCATTTTTTCCTCGTTCCTTTTTATCCAACGAAGAAATTACTTAATCCTAATATATTTAGACAAAGGTCACGGGAAATTATTTTACACCAACGCCAAATAATATTATTGTTCTTTTTGTTGGCAAAACCGCACTTTGCTTAACTTTTAATAAAGTTAACATAATTTGGACAGGTTTTATAACATTGTAAGTAGCCGCAACTTAGCCAGATTGTAGCAGTCCAGATGAGCACGCCAAAGGAGATGAGCACACGAGCACACCAACATATGTGCAACTATGAAAGATTCGAAAGCATAAAAAAGTACAAAAAATGACAACAATTCAAGCGATGAGCCAAATAGACAGGCACACACCCCCACAGCCACTAGCAATTAATTTGAACAAAAGATGTAATTTAAACAAAGGACAGCGGAAGACTGGCAGCAGGTGGGCGTTGTGAAAAGGTGGACAAACAGAAACACTTTCAGTATTATCCATGCTGATGAAAAGTAAGTAAAATGGGGAAATGTGCAAGAAGGGGCACTCAAATGTCGATTATTTTTAATAAAGCGCGTAACAGATGCTCTGTGATTAATGCGTGTTGATGTTGGAGATGGGAATTTTTTCGATTTTTAAAATCCTGGGGTCTTCGGAATCTGATTTTACAATCCCATGATACCACGTTCAGGTTTTTTAATTCTCTACAACAGTTTAGATTGAAAAAGTGAAGGAACTGCTTGGGAGCCTATCTAACCTTAAAATGTATAACAAATAAGTAATAGCCATTTTTTTCTTAAGCACTTATCGAACAAAGTAAATAAAAAATGCCCAACAACAAAAAATTTACATAATTTTCATGGTTGATTCCGCATATTTTGTTTTTAGTAACATATTTAAAGTCCAGAAATTATTTGAATTACTGAAAAAAGTACGGTATCCCGGATTCGGGGAACTGTCATCCTTAGTTACCACACATTCGGCAACTAATTGTTTTGTGCTGATTAATGGTAGAGACATTGTCAGTTTTGCATGAAGGTATTTTGTACTAAGTTTTGGGCTGTGTGTTAATGTATGACATACATACAAAAGACTGCCTTGAAGAAACCTTAACATTTATGAAAGTTAATTGATTTTAAAAGAATGCATTTTTGGGAGCCTAACAGCTGTCCAATTCCTTTTCTCGTGTTAACATATGAGCAGAGGAAATGAAAGTCGACTACTGTGTAAAAGTAAAATTGATTTTCTCAAGGTAGAGACAGGGACAGGAATAGGGAAAATGTGCCAAGAAAGATGAATTCGGTGGTTTCTGCTGATAGATTGCTATTTCTCTTCTCTTTTAAAAACTAAATGGGGTAAATACCATACCCGGTAAAATAAAATTAGATAATATGAGTCTAAGTAAAACTAGCAAACTGGCAGACGGGTATTTTGCCCAAAAGTTTACTCGCCAACTTTTAAAAAAATTTACAACTTCTCGCTTCCACTTCTTATGACACTGCTTCTTTTTCATCTCCATTTTTCTTCGCTCCTACATTTCAATCACTTTTGATTCACAAGAAGATTATAACGCTTTTTAAATAGTTGGAGGCCCGTTTTCACTAATTTTTAATCACGCAAAGCAAATAGATTGGACTTGTTAAATATTAGTTTTCTTTTTGTTTGGAATGTGTCGTAGTACTTTACGATTTATGAGTATGCAATAAAGAACATTTAAAAACTGTACTGACTCTTATATGTTCTCATATTAATAACACATTGTCTTCCTCTTGCCATAATAATGAATGTGCCAATTTTCCCATTTTGAGCTAATAGGCCCACTAAGCTAAAAATTTAGTATTTTACATTTGACACAAATTCCGAGTAACATGGTTCTGAAAATGTCCTTTAAAGATACCAAAATACATATATCCCGAAATGGTCACGAAAGTCCCATAGTGATCCCAAAAACAATCTCTAAATATTCCTAAAATGGTCTTGAAAAGTGCTAAAAACAATCCTGAAATGATGCCGAAAATGCTCCCAAACTTAATACCGAAATGATCCTGAAAATCCCGAATAAAGTCCGAAATAGTCCCCAATAATAATCCCGAAATTATTAATTAAGTCCCCAAAAAGTACCGAAACCACGCCGAATTGACCCCGGAAAAACCTAGAAATGGTTCCGAGAGCAGTCCCGAAATTATCGCTAAAAATCAGAAAATTATTTCGAAAATTTTTCGAAATGATCGCGAAAAAGTACGAAATGGTCTCGAAATTGTTCCGAAAGGATCCCGAAAGGGTCCCGAAACAGTTCCAAAAAATCCCTAAGGGATCCGAACCCGACCAATTCTGCTTCTATAAGCTATTTCCTAAAGTCTAAATTACCTAAATTCTACTACAATACTCTGTTACAATACTTTATTTCCGTTGCATCAATAGAGAGTGTCAATCTACTTCAAACAAACTTCAAATTTCACTCTCAAGGAAAACTTTTCATCGCTGCCTAAGAAGTTAACTTCAAAAAAATGTTCTTTATTAAACGATGTGGACCTTTATCAATCAGTACTTCTAATAGTAAAAGTTACTATGGTGAGCAATTTATAATATATTTCATTCAAAGCACAACTGGGTATACAAATTTCTTAAGTAATCAAATTAAAAATTTTAAATTCTTTTCTTGCAAAATTAAATTAAAAATTCAAGGAAACTTATAAAATACTCTTTGAGAAAAAAATTCGCATTTAACATTTTTGGTTGCATTTAAAGTAAAATTAAAGGAAAAATTAAATTTAATTGCGCAAAGAATTGAAATTTTATGAACCCATAAAAAATTATACAAACATTCATTTGTACACAAAGTAGGTACTACGTCATGTTTTGCAAAATTCAATAATAATTGTTTCAGATTGATGCCGTCAATCCCTTCCCATCAGCCTGTAACGGTTTCAGCCTTGCCGAGTTGTGCAAAGAAATTTCACATGCCTAAATAAATACAGACTCGATCACTTAAGCGTCTATTAATGTCTTTGAAATTTTTTGTTTTTAATTAAATGAGTATTAAGAAAATACATACACACGTAGTAAGAAGTATATGTGCACTCACCAATTAAAATTTGCAAAGCACTCGAATGACGTAAAGTGCGTGTGAGTTGACGACAAGTGAGTACAACGGTGTTTGTGGAGCAAAATAGTACACACAATCCAGTGTCGCTTCGTTTTCGATAACAACAAAAAATCGACTAGGTTCTACGATGTTGAAGGCGACGTCAATAACAAGAACAACGATGAAGTAGTTTTATGAGGTTCAAGGTGTTCATTCGCATGCATAGATAAACATTCGTTTGTGTGAATATGTTTCACTTGTTTAATTGCTTTCTTGCTCACTTCAATAGCGCTCTCGCGTTAGGTGGTTTCTTTGTTGTGGCGCAAGTAAATAGTGGGTGGGTGGTTGTTATTCGTTTGTTGTAATCAAAATTTAAAGTAATTCAATGGAATTTCATACAAATGTGATTCGGTTGATTTTTTTGTATTATATCCTGGCTTTCCTTTTTATTGTTATTTATCAATGATTCCTTTGCATTGTAATTTAATTGTTAATTAAATAAAATCTGCCAGTATGTTGCACGTTAGCACTCTCTATAGTAAAACATATGTACATATGTGGTGAAGCTAAGGATAGATACAATTTAGTATTAAGATTTTAATGTGAAGATCAAAAGAAATGATCTAGTAAATAAATGCACTATTTTTTTCACACTTTTGATATTATTACAACTTCTCAATAATTTTTTTTTTTTTTTAAGAAAAAGATTATAAAAAAATTTCTTATGCATTTTGCTTACTTCCTAATTTTGATTCTTTTTTTCAATAATTTTAAATTTTTTAGAATCCGTTTGGTTTTTTATGTTTATCTTTTGCGTCTGACTTTTTTATTGTTTTTTTTGTTTTGCAACTTAAACTTTCTTTGAAATATTTTTTAAATTTTTGTTCTGTTATTCATTGGAATGCTGCGGTGTGTATTTTTTGTTAATTACATATTTGGTACTTTAATTTACATTAAATGGTGTTAAATTTTATTCTTTGAACTTTTGGTTTTTCGCTATTTAAAATATAATTTGTTGAAATTCTTTATTTAGCTAAGCATCTTGGTCAAAAAAGTTTACATTAAAATACGTGCTCATTTCCAAAGTAAATCTATTTCACTAAACTGTTGATAAGGTCAAATATGAGTACTTTAAGCCTAAGATCTAAGCTATTTATAAGGGTCTACCTATAAGTATTTTTTATCGTAGTATTTAGGAGTCGTTAGGGCATATATAAGCACTTTGATCCATAGCACTAAGGTTTTTAAAAGGTAAACATTAAACAGATTGTATTTTACCTACGGTCTGGCCAAAATAAAAAAGTTCAAAGGGGTTCGTCCCTTATGAAATTTACAAATTTGCCAAATTTAATAAACTGGCAAAATTTTTCTAAAAATACCCGTGAATCCACCTTTGAGAGAAGTACGGTTTATTATTATTATTTTTTTTTTGTTATTATTTCAATATGATTTTACATAACTCCAATTTATATGACGCCATAACTCAAAAATGTCCTTCTAACCTATTCTAGCCTCTCGAATAGGCGATAATTCACTTAGAAAGAAATGTTATCAAAACTAAATGAGCAGTATCCTCTCTCGACGATGTTATTCTTATAGCAAAGGTAAAGAAAACGACGTATAACCACGCCCTCTTTTAATCACTGATAGCTCTACCAAGTTTCATTAAGGGCTGTTATAGGAGGTTTTGTATAATTCATGCGTACCAAAACAAGAAATATTAGATTACAAGACCTCACAGCTAGGTATATAGTGCTCGGTTCCATGAACTTGAAAAGTATCTGTAAGAGATATTTCGATAAAATTAAGATTCGATTACACTGAGTAAAAATGTGTAAAGTAGGCCACTTTTTTTTTCAAAGTTTGACTTTCTTTCCGAAACTTTTTTTGTATAGTTCAGACCCACAAAAAAATACGTTTGGGCCAGAAAAAAAAATTTTGGTACCCTACAATGGAATCGGAGTTATTGAATTTAAATTTGAAATTATTATTAAATTTTTATTCCTATTATTTTCCACAGAGTATACGAAATTTATTGCCAAAAAAACAACAACAGCTTTAAATAATTTGTTTTTACGACCTTGAGCACGAAGAAAAGATAATTTTTAATTTTTCCCTTTTGCCTTCGATTACAAGCAGTTTAACTAAGCTTTTTTTCCAAGTATATACAAATATAATTATTTAATTTGTACGATTTTTACGATTAAATTGAAAAAAGATTAAGAATATTTTATTATTAACATTGTTTTAGTCATTTATTGACCACATGACTATGGCGTATGAGTATTCGAGTAGTCTTTATTAGCGGTAAAAGATTCAGAAATGAAGGTGGGTACTTGGAAATAGTATTTTGCTTGTGCTGAATTTAGCAAAATTGTACTTGCATGGATAAAGGTGATATATAAGCAAGTTAGAATTACGAGGAAATTGTATTTTGAGTCTTACAAGGTTACAAATTTTGGCTTAATCTTCAAGCATTTATTGGTTGTAGCAATTTTTTAAACTTTTTGTGGCAAATTCCATACCTTTGAATTATTTATTTCTGAGAGCCTTTTCAAGTCATTGAATTTTTCTTTTAACATTTTTAAGCGCGTCGTATCTCAGTAGGTAGACCATGCGACACTGTTTCGGTCGTCGGGTCGGTTCCACAAAATTTATTTTTTAATTGGTAAGACATTTCTGACTTAAAATTTAAAATCTTTTCAAACATACATTTTCTAAAAAACTGGACTAGTTTAGGTTTTGAACCAAATTTTGTTGGCAAAAAAAATTTAAAGTTAGACTCAATTTTTTCATGTCGGTAAGTTCCCAACAAGTTCCTCATTTGAGTAATTACAAATCTTTCAAATTTTCTTTCCTGAACAGACATTATTTGATTGAAAATCCAAATAGCGCTTTGCAATGATTTAGTATCGAAAACAATTCTGTTTCACATCATAATCAATACCATAATCTTATTACTCACTTAATTGAACCAACAATGCACGTTTAAATAAATATAAACAAATTATAATATTACGGTGAACTCTTCAATATCGTCCCGTTTCTGCGTTAACCTTGTATCTACAATTCAGAAATTTTCAGAAAACTAACAAAACCAACTTTAAGTATTTCCAATTTGCATATTGAAAAGGTAGATACAACGTAAACGATGAAACGAAAAACCATGAAGAATATTTTATTTTAACAAATTGATTATCACCACCAGTTTCGCGAATATTTCCATATATAAAATGAATTTTCGCAAAAAGTGTAGTTACGAAGTTAATGCAAAAGTGGGAAGATATTCAATCGCACGGAAAATATCGGATTTTTTTCTTAAAAAAGTTAATCGTTTTAGTATATAGGGGAAGGTTTAAAGAATTATTGACTATAGAACTAAGTTAACAACTCGAATTTAGTTGGAAGTCGCTGTTTCTGTTCGGATGTTACTCAACACGGAAGTAGTTTTCAGGTCACCATCTATATCTGCAGCATAGATACCTATTTTTATAATCACATATATTTGTTCGGGCGTTACTTTGTGGATGTTATGATTCCTATTTCCCTTTCCTAGAGGGTTTATATGAGAAGATATCTCAAATTTATAGCACAAATCGATATACAATTCATAACCGCACATTGTTTATAATATACAATGATTTATTACATTTTACCACTCACTGACTTTTCTGTTATTAATTTTGTATATGAACGCATTTAAACGTTTTCATTATAATTTTTAAAATTCTTCAAAGTATCTGCATTCATTTTTAGATGGACAATTAAATAAACAAAAACCAGCGCCATTGTAGAGTATATTTGTTTACGGAAATTGCATAAGCTAAAACGGAATAGCAAATCGAAGGCAAAAGCTGGCCACGTGCAAATGAATACATAAAACCCCGTAGAGCCCTCTCGAGTGATTGAATTTTTCATGAGCATAGAAATCTAACAAGTAGTCCATACAAATATGTATTGAATCGATTCACTTCAAAATAACCAGATGCCATAATGCAATGTGATGTCTTTCAATATCAACAACAAAGCTTTTGTAAGAGTTGCGCTGTGTTCATGACGATGCGACAATACGCAGCGTTACAACAGCTTGGGAATACGAGTAGAGTACGGAAGGTAAACAATTTCAATATGAATAGTTGTGAAATGTAGATAAACTAGAGATCGCCCGGTGGTTGAAATTCAACCACAAACTTTATTTTATTTTCATTATTTGCTATTCCTTCCATTTGCTTTTTTCCGTTCCTTTCTCTCCTGTTCTTTTTCTATAATATATTTTAGTTTTCTTTGATTTCTTCTTCTCTCTACAGTCTCTATTTTTAATTTATTTTATTGTCTTTTTTTATTGTTTCCATTTTTGTCCTTTTCTTTCCATCTCTTTCCTTTCCTTTGTTTGATTGTTTGAGCAGCGACAAAAACACTCCCCGAAGGTTTTGGGGAGTGTTGTCGAGGGTGACAGTCCTTTGCCGTATAAGACCCCGGTACTCCCTTGCGGTACTGCCCGACTGTCGTGGTAGCGATTTGGTATGACCAGTGGAACCTTCTGGGTCATGTCACCCCTCCTTCCGTAAGGAAGTAGAGATGGGTAACGAGAGGTGAGAGGCATCCCAGCGACGAAATGAGTTTGAGCTGCTTCTACATAATGCATTACAAAACCCTTACGATTACCTTATTACCATCGCTTACATTGTATACCAAGATGTAAAATAGAAATTTTTATGGATTATTCGTCTTAAAACTTCGTGAAAGCTCGTACTTTGTTTGATTTGTTTTGTCTTTGCAAACATGCTCTTTGTCTCATGCGTCATTCGTTTTGTAGCGTTATAGATGTACGATTCGGAAAATTTTTATTCATGGAATGAATTAATTATTAAATTTTTTTAAATAAATAAATTTTGCCTAGATATTTAGAAAATGTGAATAATTGCACTACTCATACTGCCTATTAAAATTTAATAAAAGTATGCTTTGTAAAAATGAGCCCTAGAATGGTATTCAATATTATATAGTTAACTTCTTCTATTAAAAGTACATAAAATCGTACAATGACTGTATTACAAGATTCATTACCCTTTCAAAATCGTGTGCCGTTAAGTGGATGGTCTGCCTACAATGTCGATTACGATTTCAGAAAGGTGTATCTTATTGTAATAAGCATCCGAACGTTGTTCGGGGACTGTTCACTTATGCCATTACTAGTAAAGAGGTATGTAATCAGCTTTGTCCACAAAGCGGCCATGCTTATGGGAAAGTAAAGTATGTTGTAACTGATTCTTAAAAGTAAACTGTCTCCAAAGTGTTGAAGTATTGCATTTTGTAATGAGAATTTTCGCCGCTGGGTTGTTTTTCATTGATCCACTACCAACTCTTCGGACTCACAGTGAGAGAGTAATACTCACACAAATGTTTGGTATTTGTGTTGGTGTAGTTTTTAAACTAATTTTTCTATATCATAATTAATTTTTTTCTAAGTTTTTTGATTGACGGTCCTGCAGTTTGGCCATACCTATCCATGCATATATAATTGTTAATACCTTATATCTATAGTTTAGCCATAAAGTGGGACAATTCCCCTCAACTGTTTTCAAAACGGATCGCCTCTCGACAGTGGTTAGGAAAACTCTCCGATTGTTTTTGTGCCATGGAAGGCTTTTCAGCAAAAATTCATCTGCTTCGTAGATGCCGTTCAGATAATTTTAAATTATTCAGGGGTGTTATGGGTTTTTATCGTTATCGGAATCAGAATTAAAATCGACAAAAATACGGTTTTGGTGTCATAGATTATGATTTTATCGGTTTCATGTTCGAATCTGATTTGATATCGGTTTTCGGTGTTACAGAAACCGACTTATCGGTTTACTTATCAGAAATAAACCGATACACTTTGTATTGACAGAATTGTTAGTTTAATGCGCAGTTGGTTGTTTTTCATCCCTAGTCGCGTTGTGTGCATATTTTCAAATTAATTGCAACTGGTAAAATGTACGTTAGATATTGAATTAGTTAAATAAAATACATTTTTACTTTTAAAATGTTTTTGCTTATACTTTTCTAGGGGAAAACATAAAAATCAGAGCCAAATCACAATTCTCATCGAGTTCATGGAAGAAAATCCGGATTTAGCCAAGGGATTTTCAAAACGAGATAAATCCGTCGTAAATTTGTTGTGGCAGAAATTAGCCGAGACGTCGAATGCTGCAGGTCCGCCATTGGGTAGAAAAAAGTAATTAAGCGCAATAAAACATATCTAAAATTTTGTATAACGATATTCTATGTATATATGTAGGTGTGGGCAGAGTGGAAAAGCGAAGTAAAAAGAAAATTGGGAGAGAATACCAAAGAAACGCATTCTACTGGTGGAGGAGCTTTCTCAAAGCATATCCTTACGCAATCGGAAGAGGCTATTGTCCGAATATGTGGATTAACGAAGGCGGTTGGAGGAGCCCCAGGGATGTCACTAGGTGCAAAACAGGTGCCGCCCGATGAACATAGTGACTATATTCCAACGAAATCATCAAAGGCGAAAGCCGATACACCACTAACTGCAAACACTCCAAAAAACGTAAGGAGGACGTTTCACAACGACTGACATCATTTTTAGATGAGGACACCGAAAACAAAAAAGATTTAAATAGTTTGCTGGGTGAACTCATACAAGTACAAAAAGAAAATGCCAGCAATATACGACGAGTATATAAAGCTATTGAAAAGGGTACTGAATCCTTTGAAAATACAGCGGTCGAAATAAAAAAAAGAGTTGCGTAGTTTAAGCTTCCGAGTGCTAACTGCTATGCAGGAAAAGAATGAATTAAAAAGAAGCAGTTAGATCTCGAAATATTAAAGTACGAGCACCAAACGAAAAAGAAATAGTACAAGACTTATTTTTATGAATTAATTTGAGTTGTTTTTATGTTTTATTTATGAATGAACTAAATGAAATGTGATAATTTTGAATTTAAAATAAAGTTTAAAAGTTTACTGAAGATTGTCTGCGATTTCATTCATTATTCTTTGACCCTCACTTTGCAAAGACAAGGTAGGTGTAGGTACCGCCTCACTATCATCAGGCAAAGTTTCGGAAGTTTCCAAATAGTTCGCGTCATATTGTATTTTATAATGTCTGCATATGTTGTGGAGAGCACAAGTAGCATTTACAATTTGACAAATTTCTTTGGGCTATAATGCAGCGTCCTGATCAAGCAGCGGAAGCGATTTTTTAGTACTCAAATCGTCCTTTCAATTAAATTTCTCGCTGAGGAGTGTACCGAATTATATTTATATTCACGGGAGTTAAATAGTGGATCTCTGTATGGCGTTAAAAGGAATGGTTCTATTTGATAGCCCGCATCTCCTAGCAACCTGTGATTTTTATCCGCGGCCTCATATTGACCAAGATAAATTTGTCCCGCGCTGCTTATATTCCATACAAAAGAATCATGGCTTGAACCAGGAAATCTTGCATCAACTGCTCGAATTAACATATCGCTGTCGCAGATCTTTGAAAAAAGTAAATTACAAAAAAAAGCTAACAAATGTAACTAATAGTTACTAACTACACATTCAATCTAAATTTGTCACTTACAATCATCGCATTCATGCTGAAATACCCTTTCCGATTGAAATATAAATGTTCGTCAGCAGACGGTTTAACTATTTTTATGTGCGTTCCGTCAATGCACCCCGTAACGCCTGGTATTCGGTAATTTGTATAAAAATATTCTCTAGCCCTTCGTTTCGCAGCGTCGGTCATTTCTAGCTCCACCCAGCGTCTGCAAATCAACTCTTCCAATGCTTTCACCACTTCCCTTATAACTACCGACACTGTGCTCCTAGCCAAGCACACGCTCAAATCGTTACCCACTGATCTTTGATAAGATCCCTCAGCGAAAAATCTCAAAGCCGCTGCAAGTTGCAACACTGGAGATATGGACAGCCGATCGAGCTTGCATTTGATAACGTCTAGCACCATAACAAATGCTTCTTTATTAAGACGATATTTACCAACAAACCTAAAAAAGTGCAGAAGAATATTGATGAAACAGAAAACGTGAGATCTACTACACTAACGTTGCCTCAGGAAGCTCCAATGGATTGCTCTTATCTCTCAAAATCTTGCGTTTTATTTTTTGAGAAACGTCTATATCTTCATTCATTAAAACAAACACAACAACGGCAGAAGACATATTTTGTTCAGTTTTTAATTTTATTTCTTACTTCACAATAAATAAAACAGCTGTTTCGAATATCGGTTTTGCCTATCTTCGAAAAACGTAAAATCAAATCGGTTTCATAACACCATTTCAAAACAATATCAGTTTCAAATACCGACAATTTGCAATTCCGATATCTTTTTTGTAACACCCCTGATTATAATGTTATCAATCCAAAATAATGCTACCATGCCAGCTGACTTGGAATGCTATCGTTAAAGAGATTAATGTTGGGAAAGTTTAATTTAATTTGAGAATATATGTGGCTTAGAATAAAAAAATTGCGCTCGATTTCAAAATCGCCAGAAAAAGCTTTGATTGGTGTAATTTCTTAAGTCGACTTAAGTTGTTATAATAATATACCACAGAGACTGGTGGACTTCCAATGACAAGCGCATAGTAGCAACAGCAAATTGCATTGCTTGGTCAGTAGAACTGCTAACATGGTGGGCTGTGAATCTCTACTGATACAAGTCTGGAGTTACAAATTTTTCATTTATTCAATCAATAAATTGTATTAATAAAGTGTTTCCTTTTTTTACAACCACAAGTCTTTACAATCGAACTGAAAAATCTCAATTGACCGCTGTCAAAATTTTTCGCGCTTAAAAGGCAATGCCAAAGAGTACACGCCTCGTTGAGTTGTCATACAGTAACTCACCATAATAGTGGATTGCAGTGGTTACTTAAAGACACTCACCCCAATGCTTCTTCTGGTGCTCAAACTCATACTCTTGTGCTGAAGGGAAACAGGATAATCCACAAGTACGTTCTAGCTTCTTTATGAAGTTTCGTCCGTATCACAAGAAGGTGAAATTTCTGATAAATCGTTATTAACTTGACAGGTACAACGCGTAATTTGTGGTTTCAAAAACCGATGAACTGTTCATATTGTAAGGTTGATGTACTATTAAATAATTTATTTGTTTGATACACTTTAAATTTATGCACTGCTAAAATTATTCCGCATAATATTAGCATTCTGACTTTATTACTTTAAAAAACTGGTTTAACAGCGGGAACTTTTTTGAATTTTTAAAGTAATTATAATTTTTGCAGGTAAATATTTATTTATCAAAATATTTTCACGTATGAACATTTACTTACTTATTTTGTTAGTTTATTGTTGTTTAAAAAATATTCGAATGTTATTATTTGTTCAAGAATTTTTATTGCTTCGCACTTTTTTAACCAAATCACTTAATTTATTGCAATTTTTATTCATTTTCCTAGCTAGCAGTGGCTACTATAAATAAGCGAACCAATTCAATTAGAACTCATAATATTCGTTTGGAAGAAAAACAATAGGAAGTAATTATGAAATAAACACACCCACAAAAAATCACTGAAACAAGTGCCGAAAGCTTTATACCTTTGATGAATACGAAACGCGGGTTTCACTTTCCGATCGTAATTTACAATAAGTACAAAGTGTACGGAAATCAAAGTTCTTACATACATACATAATTGAAAGATATATAGCACTAACCCCGTGTATGGGCGCTATATATTCGTCCGATCTTACTGATTTTCACTACTCACATTACATATGCAATAAGCACAAAAGCTGCAAATTTATTGAACGAGTTATGCCACAAACCCCGTTTATCGAAAGAACCGATTGTACCAACCAATATAATAGATAGCCCCCATATATGTTATATTGCTCTGATCTTGTGGATTCCGACAAATGATTAATATATTACCAAATGGCGCCGACGTACAAAATGTTAGCCAGATATCTCTAAAACTAAGGGACTGGTATGCGTTTAAACAGACGGACGGAGTGGCGGGCATTACTTAAACGACTCAACTCATCATTCCCACAACAGCCGGTTCTATCGCACCGGAATGACCCGGGTTTTTTCACCCGGCCAAGGGCTGCTATTTCAGTGTAACCCAGTCCAATCTGGGGCAGGGCGAAACACTGTTAACAACAACAACAACAACAACATCATTTTGATCCTCAAATTAAGGATCGCAACGCAGAAATCAGACGGTTTGTTGATCAACACAAACGCGCCAAGTGGGAGGAGCACATAAAGTCCTGCAAACTCTCTGCTGGTGTTGGCAAATTGTGGTCCACTGTCAAATCCTTGTCAAATCCTTGTCCAATCCAACTAAACATCCAAAACAGTTGCACGCTGGATATTGTAACAAATTAAACTCTTACCTACCCAGACAGAATAATGGCATGCCAAATGTCTGCCCGGCATGCGTTGTGTCTCTCCGTGACACTAACCATCTATTTATCTGCTCAACTGAGCCATCTCTTCTAACAGCAATTTCCCTCTAGTCCACCCCTTTTAAAGGCGCAAGGTTTCTGGGACTTCCGTTAGAAGAGCTTGATGACAATGCCAGGTAAGGCAAGTGACGACTAGACAGGAAGAAGCACCGCTAACACAACAGAAACTCGGTTTAGGTGGCACATCATCACATTTTGCACCTCTTCCTACCAATATCCCGGTTTCCTTAAATGACACTGTAAACTCCAAACAACTTTAGGAGAACAGCTTAACATGGTGATTCGATCCGAATCGAGGATCGATTTTGGAGCAGATGATCCATAAAAATATGTTGCACCACAAAAGAATATCTTCTGCTAAATGAGATTGTGATGTTTCCAAATTAGGGGTTTCCACAACAATAAATACCAAATGCTCAACCACCACTAGGAATAAAAGTGATCTGCCAAATTAACTTCTACATACATACAAATATATATCTACACATGGCTACGTAACTGGATTGTTATGCCAGTGGACAGCTGGCAAGCATTCAAATAAAAGCCAATGCCGATACAATGTCTCATACATATTTACATGCATCCATATATATGAATCGGCACTTTAGCGTTTGTTTTAATGGGGCAAATTCTGAGCGATGACCTTTTCGCGTTTTCGACCAGCTGACTGTGTACTGAGCGCCGTCCACTACCGCAGCCAATCCATTGATAGAGTGAAAACTACATATGCGAGCACTCAGTAAGAGATGCGCACGCCGCTATCACAAAGGCGTTACTATTTTACAATAGATTACAGATATCTTACCTACTTGATTAGAGACGCAAGTAGCTCAAGTTTTCCAGAAAAAACATTTCAATTAGATATTTCTTACATGAACTTCTTTTCGTTTTTACTACTCCAATATACACTGTATTCTATATTTATTTTTTCCCCAAGTAGCTTGCTTAAGTGATGCAGGAGCGCAATAAAGTGAAAGTAATTTATCTCAGAATGTTCTTTTCACTTTTTATAGCTAATTTAACTTTATTCCGTTTTGTTATCAGACACATACACACTCACTAATATGCATTTATTATGAATATTTTGGGGTGTTTTCGCTTTTAGTCCAACAGCGTAAGTACACAAAACGTTTAAACTGAGCAATTTTCAATCATAGTTTTATTAAATATTCAACGAAGAGACAATAAAACGCGCAGAGACACCAAGTATATAATCAAAACGACCGAACACGATGCAAATCAGAAGAAGAATGATCAAAAAATCTGAAATTGTGGGCGAAAGAATTCGCCTGTTTCTTGTTTTTATTGTGATTATGCGTTTTCGTTACGCGTGCCTTTTTTGACATTTCTTCGCTCAGCTGTCAGTGGCAGTAATGCCAGCGAATTCGATATACAGGAAAGTAGCCCACCTTGCTTTTAACTTGGTGAATTCAAAATGTGTGGAGTACACGGAAAAAATTGTATAATGATAGCTCTTATAATATATAAAAACGTTGCACGCAAACCAGTTGGCCAATTTTATTTATTTGAAATTAAAATAACGAATTGATCCAATTTTATGTTAAAAAGAACATTTGTATATTCCAACTTTAATTGTTTTTGGTTATAGTGCACGAAATTTCCCAATGATAATCGCTCCGTCTATATGAGTGAATCAAATTACACAAAATATAAATTTTTTCATTTTTTTTTTTTTTCAAAACGATTGTTTTGTGAATATAAAAGAGATCAATACTTTTTTGTTTAAGCTGAAGCTTCTCTGACTAGTAGCCCAATTGGCTCTTCAGATGTTAACACCATGCCATTTTTAAATCAGGTCTAAATTGATCCATGCGTTCTTCCATTAAATTTTTTGTAACATATTTTTTTTAGAAATGTTAGGGAAAATACTCTATACAATCATTAAAATCCAACGGTTCTACAACTCTTTTTCAAAGTTTTAATCCATGAATAAACGTTAGTAGGTTGACTAGGACTTTTTTGACCAAACAAATATTTTTTATTTTTTTTAACTAAAATAGAAAGATATTTAGTTCACACTTTTTGCAAACACCGCTTTCACACTGGTTGTTTTTTTAACTTAAATGTTAGCTCTTATTATTTCACTTGAACTAATTTACTTTGTTAAAAATTCTCTTTTTTATATGACAGATATAGCACACAGAATACTTTAAAGCCATAACAGTTTGGTTCTCAAGCGTATTTGAAATTTTCACGACCGTTCTCGACGACTATAAGAAAGGAACTGCTTCGATTTGGGCCACATAAGAACAATGCACGGGTATTGCTGTAGTAACTTTTTGTGAGAGCAACAACAAAAAAGCCTCCTTTAATTTTACATAATGCGCAGGATCAACAAATAATATTCGCCGCAAAAATTATTTGTTTCATTCAGATTGATTGGTGGTAAAACCGTTGAAAATCGTAAACAAAACATTGCTTATGTAAAAACATCTTTTATATATTTTTAGTTATCTAATGATAGTTAAGTTTTTGTGCAATAATTTTATTTTTAATGTTTAATCCTATTAAATACTAGCCGAATATATAGTTTTTAAAAATGTCAACATATACTTCTATGAGATATACATATATTGTACTTAAACATTCAGTTAACACATGAAATTCAGAAGCACGTGTTCTCCAATTCCATTTGGTCACATTATACTAAACTAGGCAGCTCCTTTATGCTCCACTTTCCCTCTCCATCACTATATGGGCCACAAGCAACTAGCCACCATCGCTAACTACATAGTTGTTGCGCGTACAATATATAGAACAGGTATGCATGTAGTTTGTGGATATTTTCAGGTTTGTTTTGTCCCTTATATTTCTACTCTTGCTCCACAAAATTTTGCATGCCATGACCTAGCCCAATTTTACTCTACCTACATAGTTGCGCTAAAATACTTGTACGCTAATGACTATATTTGAGTATATGCTATATGCAAATACTTATAGACCTTTCTTTATATATTCCTACATATGTGTAATTTGGTAAAGGCTGAATTTAGTACTTTTGCTGCTTTTGGCACTTGCATCCTCTTTCAATCGATATGAAATTGCATAACTTTATAATTGAGTAGTTACTACTGAAGCACTTGAGTTTTTACCAGAAATGGGGGTAATATAACGGGGTGAGAATAAAAAGTATAAAGTTATTTAAAATTTTACTTAGTAAAATATTTCACAATCAACACCACCTTTGTCGAACATAATCTTATAAATAAAAATGAATGTGTGTGTGTGTGTGTCCTTTACAGGCATGCAAAGTACTTATCCGATTTTTATGAAATTTTCACAGTATATTTTTGGGATCACTGGTTAAAGTATAGGCTATATATAGTTTTGGAAAAGTGGGCGGTGCCATGCCCCCAGACTTTATAAAATTTCAATTCGTCATAACTCTGAACTAACTTGGTCTAAATTAATGATATTTGGATATATGTGTACTTTAGTCAAGATTTACATAGTTTTGGAGAAGTGGGCGGTGCCACGCGCACATATTTTTGTGTTTTTTGTTTGTTTTGTGCTTCATTAATGTTAAAAATTTATTGTCGATCTCTATAAAACTTTCACGATAGGTTCAGAAGTTCGGTGGGTACAACATAGGCTATATATACCTTTTGGAAAAGTGGGCAGTGTCACGCCCCCAGGCTATATATAATTTCAATTCTTCATAACTCTAAACTTATTTGGTCTAAATTAATGATATTTGGATATATGTGTCCTTTAGTCAAGATTTACATAATTTTGGAAAAGTGGATGTTGCCAACACGGGTGATTGCACGCCACATTTTTTGTGTTTTGTTTGTCCTTCATTCATGTACAAAGTTTATTGTTAATCTGAATGAAACTTTCACAGTGGGTTAAGGGGTTCGCTGGGGACGACACAGGTCATATATAGCTTTTGGAAAATCCCCCAGGCTATTTAAAGTAGCAATTCGGCACAGCTAGGAATTTATTTGGTTCAAGTCACATTAAAAAAACCTTGAAAACAGAAAGCGGTACCAGCGGTACCATGATACAATTACTAAAGATCACGCATTCCGGCAACCGTGTATTTGTAATTTTATTTGAGAAAAAAGACACGATTTTGAAGTTTTCAGTCAGTTTAACTGACTTTTCACTTCACACTTTCATTGACGTTTTTCGAGATTTCAATTTAAATTTCGTAAACATTGATTCGTTTCGTCCCGATTTTAAAGCTTTTTTTTAATTAAAAAAATGAAGAGAAGTGGCCATAAAAATAGTTACAAATCGTCCATTTGTTTGGTCTCCTGAGAGCTGCGAACATACGGACACGCTGTTTTGTAGCCAGAACGTTTACCAAAACGCCAAATTTGTTTTTTTTTCGTTTTCCTTTTTATTTCCTTACTTATTACATTTCGGACATTTAAAACCAAGCAGTCATATATTCAAAAGCGTGACGTGACAGCCAGGTGTTTACATTTTTAATACGAGATCTTGTTAAATGCATTTTACACGATATGTTTTTTTCACATGCCCTGCCCCTTTTTCTACACTCATGTAATGTCGTATGACTGTCAATACTTCCAATAGTTCAATTTATTTGCTTCTTTTTACGCAATAAAAAAAAAATCCAAAAAATTAAATTTTTAAAAATTAGAGCACATGTGTATTTCTCTTCTCACACAATCAGTAAGCGCTAAGCGATATATGAAATAAAATAACAAAATGAAACTGTTCTCAAAAATTTTAAATTTCCTTTGAAACTCTAACGTGAACTTGCGAGATAGTAATGAAAATTGTGAGTACTTCTAATTGATTCTACTGTCTAATTGTTTTGTTGCTTTGAATAAAAAAATTTTTTTGTATCCATCACAGAAATGACAAATAACAAACGGCTACTATCTAATATACCCACTGCTTCCCTTTCCATCCCTCTATCCGGATCGGTTCCTGAATTCCTACTAGGATAATTTTAAATATTAAGACAAAATACAAATACAATATATTCTTGTAGGTATACATTTAGGTATTGAGAATAGCGAAAAATATAATTACTAACAAGTTAAGAGACTTTTTTGTAGCTTACAAAAGTCACGAGTGTCGTATACTAATCGGTAATCACTTAATTCACAAAGAATTTTATGAAAGAGTCCCCGCAATAGGTACAAATCGTTGCGAGATTTTGTTGATACCTTTATTATTTCGAAGGATCGGTTAATTAAAATAATAATACATTGAGGTTTGTGCCCTCATATGCCTATGCCACATTATAAAGGTAGGTCAACTTCCAGAAAATTTACGGATTAATTAACGTAAGTAATTACAAAAGCGGCGCAAATTGCTAAATTTGTTCATATAAGCCTTGACCTTATGATTGATTACCGTCTGGTGTTATTCTCTCATATTCGAATCTTCTTTTCTGAGTTCTTCTTTTATGGGATGTAAACCTATTGATAGAAATGATTCCGGCCCGATGGGCTTTTTAGCTGCAGCTTCTCCGGATGGCTCAAAAGCTTTTTCGTTGCCCTCCATCCCCGAATGGTAATAGTTGGCGTTTTGTCTCACAAAATGATATGTCGATACGATGTGCTTGTTGCGGATTTATATCTGCAAACAGGGCTATAACGACGGCAATATACTCGGGTGTAAAAGCGTTATGGACATATTGGTGCGGTAGCCAAATATTTTCGCCCCAATTCCGCTTGGGGCTTTGGAGTCGTCTGTATACCACACAACTTAGGCTGCATCCTAGTTGATCTTGTCTTCCAGTTATATTTTGAATCTATTCTCAAATATGATAATTTCAAATGTGGCAAAAAAATTAATGAAAATTAACTAAAAAATGCAGTTTTTAGGAGATTGGCATTCACTAGAATCGAAGAAGAAATAATTCCCATTTTTAAGCCTGTTATTTGATATTCCGAAGGTGTGGGGACAGTCCTTAATGTATTTTAAATTGATTTAATTATGTAAGCAGAAAGAAGAGGGGTTTAACTGTCGCAATCTGTCGGTTATCTGTCAAATTAGCGCGCTGATCAGCGGCATTTGTTAAATCGGCCCAGACCATGGTTTAATTATGAAAGGTTTCGTAATTAGCCCTGTGTCGCCCTTTACTTTAAACCATCCAAACTCCCAAGTTGCTTCTAAGAACAAAAAGTGTTGTTTATTTTCAAACTCCTTCTTGAATTTTGAAGAAAAATTTCAAATAGCACTCTCTCTCTCTATGGCGCGATATACAACAGGTATATCATCATAAACCTCCTAAGAGATTTTTGCGCCAAGCTTCTCTTCCAATTTGTGTTGTGCCGATTCGAATTTTCCCTACAAATTGGTGGGACCTACAGTTTTTTGCCGACTCTGAACGGCATCTACAAAGGAGACGAATTTTTGCTGAGAAGCCTGTCATGGCAGAAATACACTCGGAGAGTTTGCCAAACCACTGCCGAGGGGCGACCCCCTTTTTGAAAAACTTTTTTCAAATCACTTTTGATGTTACCTGTACCAGGGCTTGAATCATGGACCTATGGTGTGGTAGGCCGGCAACACTACTTTCACACCACGGCGGCCGCACTGAAAGCATTAATTTCGAGAAAAAGTAGTAAGTTGGGTACAACTATCTATTCTGATAACTCATTTTGTTTACATTCGTTAAAAATTAAATTATTTTGGTGCAATTCGGCTGTAGAATTTTAAAATTTTCGGATATTGATTTTTCTTATTCGAAAGATCGCTTTTTAAGTAATTTAAATGGTTTTTATAAGTAATGTAGTTTGTATATCATTATATTACGTACTAGTCTTATTATGTTTAATACAGCCTATAAGATTTCACTCAATTTGGCTAAAATAAATAAATAAATAAATAAAAAGTTACATTTTAAAATGCTATTTTTTAAAAGCTCTGATTAATTTAACTATGTAATTCTTTTACAGCTCTAGACTATAGGCTTAGCTGTTACATGAAAGCGTTACAGAGAGATTTGTTGTGTAAATGTTTACTTATAATTGTGTTTGCTATAGGCAAAATCCCACTAGACACAGACCCATTAGTTTAATACTTTTGTGCCGCTTGTTGTTCACCCCCTAATGTGTCCCGTAGCCACCGACGTTCCAGCTTAGCACCGCCACCTATTTTAGATACCGCCTTAACAACAGTCGATCTCAGAGTGATCATGCCCATTAGGCAGGGCTAATCATTGTTAATAGGTAACAACAACAACCTTTATGAAACGGGATCACATTTTCCCCTTTTTCTTCTGCGAGTGGAATGAAGGAAATCGCGTTCAGAGTTGTTTTAGGGCTTTTATGTCTTCACGTTCAATATTGCAGTATTTTAATATGATTGTTTTATTATTGCATACAACGCACCTTGTGTGGTATGTGTGTGTGTGCAGATTCGGAGTAAGTTGCGCTACTAGTAGACATATACTATGGTCATGGCCCAGACCAAGGCGAATTCAGTGCAGGTGATTTCATAAAAACATATGAGCAGTGGCTTCTTCTGTCAAAATAAAAAAATGCTATGCAATCTGACAGAAGCCGCCAAAGGGAAAACAAACACATGAAGTATGTGTGTGTGTACAGAAACAAATTCGCTGTGATATCACCTGGTATAAATTCGCCTTGGCCCAGGCTATCGGATATTATTCGTTATCATTAAATTAGCAAGTAGTGATTAAATTTGTGTAGTGTGAATACATCTGCATTGACCGCTCGATTCTGAGCGTAGTCTGTAATTTTGTACTTGAAAGATTATCTAACCGAATATCGCAACCGTCGGCATTCATAGGTTCCAGAATCAAAATTGACTGGCCCGCTGTCAACTCGATTGTATTCCATCTATAGGTAGGTGGCTGATCAACCATGGCACGAAATTTGTTTTTTCTTTCCGGCCGGTACATTGGTGAGTCAGCTACCAGATATTTAGCAGCGTCCACTCACTTTCGTAGTTTGTTGGTATGCGGTGACGCAAAACATATGCAGGAAGAGTGCGATTTTGACATTTCATTGGGAGAGACAGTTGCAAGTTTTTGCTAGGGGAATTTCTCTCGGTAAAACTTGCAAGTGAAAAACAGCTGATCGTGACATAGGAAAGCAACAACAAAAACTTTAAAATGTTGGTAATTGTTTCCTTTAGGAAACAACTGCTAAAACACGTCCGAAGTTATCGGGAAAGGTATCAAAAGACGCGTTTTGACCTCGGTAATCCGGAAGCGGATTCTCGAGTTTTTGTTTCAGTGAAGAGATATTTGCAATCAAACTTGAAAATTTTCTGTCATTTTCATGTGGTTGTTGTAATCATAGATTAGGGTAAACCGAAAAGTGCAAAAAGTGTGTTCTGCGCAAAAATACTGTGGACCGCGGAGCCGGTGTTGGATCGGCTAAGGTTATTTTTTTGAAGGGCGGCCGAAGGCCGCCTACGCAGAAAGATGTTCGCACATAAATACCTTGGATCAAGCCCCCTATTCGGGATCGGACCTGAGTCATTTTTGAGTTTTGTGCGAATAACTTTTCACTGAAACAAAATATTGAAAATTCGCTTTCGGATTGTTGATACCGAAGTCAAAACGCGTTGTTTGATACCTCTCCCGACATTTTTGGACGTGTTTTAGCAGTTGTCTCCTAAAGGAAACAATTACCAAAATTTTAGCTATTAACCAATCAAAAAGCAACAGCTGTTTTACTTGCATGTTTTTACTGGTTCCTGTTAATTTTGCCGTTTCGCTATAGTTTTACGTCATTTATTGACAGTTTTTTGCAAGTTCTGTCAAGTAAATCTGAATTTTCTTTCTATTTCATCACATGCTGTAATTATTTCACAATTTGACCTGCGTTGCCACCTCATGTTATTTGATCTGTCAATCTTAGCACTATTGTGAATTTGTTATTTATTAACTGTAAAGAGAAGAAGCAAAGCAAAGTCTGACAAACAGCTTCGAGAAATCGATATAGCGAAATAAAATCCTTGATGTGAAGAAAACACCCATTTTCCGCGCGTATTTTGTGCAAAAAAAATGTCGGACGAAGAAGAGGAATCAATGTCTGAGGGTTTCTCAGCCAGTGAAGATGAATGGAAACCAACTAAAGATGTTCGTGGTGGCGAATCATCCGATGATGATGATAGCGACTTCGAAGAGTCACCACAGGCTTTAGGCGAGCAAAACTATGGAACCGGAGCTGCAACAAGACGAAAGTAAGTACAATACATATTACCATAACATCTGATGTTCTTAATAAATCAAATCACCTCAGGGGCGCACCTCCCAAGAGTGCCGTTGTCAAACAAACTGCCATAAAGAAACGTAAGGGTGCTGGCCAGTCATTACGTACGAAATTATACAACAAATATCGGCCACCACCAAAAACATTTCCATCACCAAATAGCGCTGGCAGCAATTCACCTTCAGCGTCAACA
The DNA here is from genome assembly GCA_949987695.1 of Merzomyia westermanni. NCBI lineage: Eukaryota > Metazoa > Arthropoda > Insecta > Diptera > Tephritidae > Merzomyia > Merzomyia westermanni. The sequence continues at coordinate 116,169,747 of OX465293.1, forward strand.
TCACGAACGGCTTCAAAAAACGTCAAAATGCCCAATGAAAGTGGCGAACACGGCAATGATTCCAGCAGCGAATCAAGTGTAGATGATTATCTTGTAAATCCAGATGATATCGACTTTCAATCGAGCTTCTTTAATGTACGTAGTAGCGAAGGTAAAACAAAGTCTGTGTCAGCACCGCCTCCTGTATTCGACTGCAATATTGGTATTGGTAAATTATCTGATTCCGGATCGGAAGATAATAATGAATCTAGTACAGAGGAGCAAGGGAATGGAAAATCATTTGATTTTGCAAATTTGCTAGATAATGTCAATAGTTTGGAACGTGCCAAAGAGACCATAGCTAAAAGAGCTGTTGCTGCTGCAGCAAAGGAGCTGCAGGAACTCAAAACCTCTGGTCGCAGCGGCAATAAAGGTAATACTACAGCTATGGATGTTAATACGTTGCTTGCATTGGGCGAAACAAAAGAAATTCTTGCTGCTATGCGTAGTGTGAAATCAAAAGATGATGGCGAAGAGGAGGATGATGACCGTGATAAAATCGAAGTCGGACCACAGCGTTTGAGTAAAACGAAATCGACACGCGTAAAACGACATACCAAAACGCGTCCAGCTTCTACCGTGGTGGCAGGTGATACGGATGATTCAGATTTTGAGGAAGTAGCAGGTAGGAAACGCAAGTAGTCGACTAGACGTTTGAGTGATGGTAGTAAGCTCTTATAGTAAAATGTCAAAAATGCGCTTCCAGTTGTTCAAATGAGACTGTGTGTGTAGGTTTTGTGCATACAATATAATATTCTATACCATACATTTATCTATTTCAGTTATCTTAAAACAAAATGGTCACAAAAACCAAACTTGGTAGCAATATAGAGTTTAAGATTTAAAAGGAAGACAAATTAAATAGGATTATATTCAATTTGTATTTAGGTGCTGTCAACTGGATATTAGAAAGAGTCAGTTGAATTTTATAATAGTCAATTGAATTTTAGAGAGGGAATATTGATTTTAGAATAGTCAACGTAAACTGGATTTTGTTTTTTTTAACCATTTCAATTAGGTCTTAAAAGTTCATAAATTAGAATTTCAGTTCTTAAGCTTTATAAAAAAATGCTAAACTCCAATTGACTATTTCAACATCCAGTTAATAATTCCCTAATAATAATATTAACTTTAATTGACTATTCTAAATTTCAATCGACATCTTTCAAATACAAGTTCCATTAGTTTTTTTTCGAACTTTAATTTAGCATGTATTTTACCCAGCTGTACTTAAGTACTTTGTTGCGATTGACATTACTGAATATCGGCAAGTCATAGTTGTAGCCGAAAGAGCAAAAACATTCAGAGTATTTTGCCGTGAAAATCCTTTGGAGAGATATGAGCCTGGATAGTTCGCCCAGTCGGTTCATATTGGCACAAAATTCGAGTAATTCCTTGACCGGTTCATTAAAATATCTTCATTGTAGCTGTGTAATTGGTAATGATTTAAAAAACGTTTGGTATAATTTCGGAATGGATTCCCAATAAATTTTGGGATGGGGACTATTTCAAAAATCGCTGATTTTATTATATAACATGAACAAAACCAAGCAGCCACTAACTCCCGAATATAAATAAACAAATAAGAAGACTAACTATTTTTTCATTGCATATCTAGCAAAAGGCCCTCAAAAATCAGGACTAAAACAAGTTAGCAACTGGTCGATAAACGGCTGGGATAAGGCATCTGCGATATAGGAAGTTTATGCCTTATACGTGCAGCTGGGTATAAATAGTTCGGCTTCATCCATACTAAGGTTTTCGTACTGGTTTTTCTTACAGTAATAATCGGTTCTATTGTGCCAATAACAGATTAAGAAAATATTCAATACCCGAGTACCTATATAAACCACTGTATGTATCTGTCTTGGTGGCTGGTGAGGCAAACTTAAATGTTGTCGATAGATTGAATAATGCAAATATTAAAATATGTATGTACAAGGTGGCGCAAAAGTAATCCTCCTATCAGAAAATGCCCTAAAGTCAGTTCTGTTTTGACATTTGTGTAGTAAACACATGCGAAATACACGTTAATAAACAATGTTACGCTACACTGCTCCAGAACGCGGAATATTGCTGACTATTTATTTGACCAATAATCGGTCGGGGCCAAACGGTTACTGTGAATGGTGAGCGCTACAGAGCAATGATCAACGAGTTCTTTTTGCCGCAACTTGATGAATTGGGATTGGAAAACATGTGGTTCCAACAAGACGGTGCAACAGCACACACTGCACGTGCCACAACCGATATGCTGAACGTCGGAAGCTTACTTTTGCGCCACCTTGTAGCTATGCTGAAATTATTATCAAAACAAAAATAAAAAGTCAAGTAGTTAGTCAACAAAGAAGTGCTGCATATTCAATATTAATGTAGTTAGATTTGTTCTCGTATGCAAAACATAAAATGAAACAATTCGCAAAAAACACAAAAATGTGTAAAACACAAATAAGTGGCGATATCCATACATAACAGTCTTTTATCATTTGCAATTCGAAGCGATTATATTTTAGTGTTTAGTCAAAAGCGATTGTTATTGATAATCGTTGATGGTCAAAAGGTTTCTTTGTGACTGAAGAGAATCCATCATACATACATAGAACATATAAATGTACATATGTATACGTAGGTAATAACTGTATAAATTTATTTGTAATATCTCATACGTAAATACATTCTTTCATACATACATAACACCATATGTATTTGTAATGTAACTAACTATTTACAAAGGTTTTCGCAAAAACACTCAATCTTGACGCTATTATTTAACTAACTAACTTATTAATATAGTTTGCATTTAAAGTAAAAATAATTATTTAAAAAAAAAATAAGGAGCGTAAGGTTCAACTCCCCCCATATTCATACAAACCAAGAAAGGTTTATAAAACCCTTATAAAACAAAATTTGTATGGAAATACCATTCAAAAAATCTTTAAAAACCCACTTATTTTTTTGTATGAAGACGGGGGCTAGTGTTTTAATTTAAATGTTATATGTAGTGTGCAATACTAACTAAAACGCGAAATGATTTTTATAAAATTTAGACTTTCGAAAATCGCTCGTATAAACATTGAATTAAATTAAGAAAAAAAAAAAATTTTTTTAATATATTTTTTTCATAATTTACACCAGATTTTTAACCAACTCTGGACAACAGCTGGAAAAACTCTTCAAGTTCGTAAAATTTAAAGAAAAATCTATGTATTAACATGTTATGCTCTTTACTCTGCTCTTTGTTCTTCTAATTTTTAGAGGCCGAGCAATTCATTGCTACTGCTGCCCTGGAGTAGCAACACTAGTTTTTTTTTTCAAGTTCCATTTTATTTTTTGAGCACCAAATTGGCAAGGTTCTTTTTTCATTTCTAGTTTATTAGCAAAATTAAAGAATTTAAGTGCATGATTTTTAATCAAAAATTAAACTATACCTAACCGGCCTGGGTTAAAGGACCATAGTCATCCCTTATTTCGTATAAATACTGTCGAATTCGAGTGTCGATATGAAAACCTTCTGGCCCAACGCTTGGATCTTGATATTCTGGCTGACATCAATTATGCCAGAAAATTGTATTAAAAGGCGGGAAGGTTTCCAAAAACGTACCGAATTTCTGAATCCGAATCATGGATAGTGTGGAAAGAAGATGGATGACTCCTTGGAAACCTTCCCGATTTTTAATACAGTTTTCTGGCATTCTTGCTGTCGGCCAGCATACTGGGTCGCCACCTACAAGAAAACAATCAAAAAATTTTAAATTGGAGTATTTTTTTACTCTTGCAAGTTTAGTTTTTAAAACAGACTTCTAATAATCTCTTGAAACAATTTTCAAAAGATACAACTGTTTTTTTTTCGAACTAAAGTTTTTTGGGGGGAAAAAGTTTAATATTCAAACAAAAAATTGCATTGCCTTTAATTTTTTTTAAACTTTTATTCAATCAAATTTTTTTACTTTGTTTATTTCAACCCAACTTGTAATAATTTTTTAACTTAGCTGATTTTCAAATACATTTTATTTAGCACTAAAGCCTCTGGTTTAAAAAAAATGTTTATTCATTAAAAACAAAAAAAAAACATTTTAAAAAGTGTATGCCTAACTTATTTGTTAAGCACTTAACGTTACAAATATATACTCATTAATTAACTCGAACTGATTGTTAACGAACTTACTTTAAATCACGTATTCAAAAATCAAATTAAGCAAAGATAAAAAAAAATATTTGTCATGTGCGCGAAAATTTACAAAAAAAAAATATTTTTTTTTAACTCAAAGAAACTAATAAAGCAAGAAAATCATATTAAAAACGATATAACAAAGCAAGCTAAGTTTAATCATAAAACCAGTTTTACCTTTTAGCGCAAATGTAGTTACTAAAAATATCAGAAATGAGAAATTTCCCAGATAAAAGTTAAAAGATTATGTGTAGTTAAATTTAAAAAATTAATCGTAAACAAATATACGAAAACTGAAAAAGCTGAAGCGTATTAGCAAAATAAAATAAGAAATTAAAAAGTAAATACAAGTATATTCAATGGATTTTAAGCTGCACAATCACACTTGCACACACACACACACAACATATACAGATACTTACACATTTATGTGAAAAATAAAAAATGCAACGCAATTCAATGCAAAATAAAACAAAGAAATGGATTTTCTTTGACTTAGTGCAATTTTTAGTTACATTTTCGTATTCAATTTTCGATAGTATCTTATAAATAGTCAAAATTATTTCAGAGAAGCTCAAATGTTTTTCGGAAAAGCTCAAATACTATTCAAAAAATACGAATGAGCTCACATGAATTTCAAACAGAAAATGTTATACAAAAATTATTTTTTGAAAAACTTATACCTTACCGTTTTATTTTCTGAAATACATTTTAGCTTGTCTAAAAAGCATTTGTCCTTTTTTGAAATATAGGAGCTTTTTTATAATTAGATTTCACTTTTTCGAAATACCTTCAAAATTTTTGAATTCAATTTGGCGTTTTCTGAAACACTGTTGGAAAGGTTTAGTACCAAGTGCAAATGAAAGAGATAATCGAGAGTGTGGGAGGGATAGTGGCAGATAAATTTCTTGCTAGAACTTGCGAAATTTCACAAATTCCTAAAAATTAAGTTGCGATCGATAGCTATTTGCTGGAGAATCTTGATATGATACGATACGTTTTTGCTGAGAGAGTGAAATGCGTAGTGGATTCGAAAGAAGTGAAAAAAGGTTCGGGCTGGTTCTGCTGGTATTTCATATAATTTCCCAGTTTAAAAATATGAAGCATTGAAAGTCGAAATAGGTCAGGAAGAAGACGGCTAAGTAGAAGTTCACCCTATTTCAAAATACTTTTAAAAACACTCTATCAGAATTTTTTTTAAAAAATCACTGTTTCAGAATTTTTTCTATAATGCCCTATTTCAAAATTCGTTTGAAGAACACCCTATCTCAAAATGAGTTTCAAAAACACCCTATCTGAACTACAATTTAATACATTTTCAGCTACGATAGGGCGTTTTAGAATACAATTTTGAAATAGGGCCTTATTGGAAAAATTTGTGAGATAGGGCGTTCCTCAACCAAATTCTGAAATAAAACTTTTTTGAAAAAAAATTCTGGAGTAGGGCGTTTTAGTCGGTGATATTGTCTTAGCTACAATTTAATACTAAAAGTTTCTATGAAAGCCAAATTAAGAAAATTTTATTGATTCTAAATTAGAAAGTATTTTATGTATCGAAAGTTTGCTTGAACTTCGAAAACAAATATGCCAACAAATATTCGAAGCTAGAAAAATATTCGAGATAGCCGATCTTCGAAAATAATATATTTCGAACTTTGGGAATAACTCGAACTTCGAAAAATATTCGAACTTCGAAAATTTTCTGAAGTAATTCAATAAACATTTTATTTATATACAGAAAGTGGGGATACCTTTTACCAAATTGCTTCAAATCTTCGAAAATAATTCAATCTTCGAACATTTTCGATAGTAAGTAAATAAAAGTTTGTGGCAGCTACTAGCACAGATTTATTTCAGATATTTTCTTGACTACATGTGTACATTTTTAAAATGTAGATAGTTATAATACTTTTAAAATTCCTAAAAAACAAAATTTTTATTTCGCTTTTCTATTTTTGTAAAAAATCGATTAAAATTGTAAAACTATATCAATTATCTAATCCTGTCAACTATCGTGATCCTAATTTTAAATTTAACTACTTTATAAGTTTATTTAACTCGTATGAACTTTTGTAGGTTTGTCTGTATGTATGTATCTTACTTAGTTCTTGTGTGTAATACATGATTGCTTGTACTTTGTCTAACTGCTCGTCCACGTCTCCACTTGTCGCTTTCACTCGCAATCACTAAGAAATGTTCGTTGCAACACTAAGCTTCTAAGAAATTAACCACTACTAGTATTAACACTAACTACTAAAACTGCATATAATACTCAACCGGAAATGCTAACATCACTTACACTTGCTTCCTTCCCTTCAACGGGGTCGCTTTTTTTTATTATTTCAGAAGACACAGGATCTGTGTCGCACTCGACCACTTATGATACCAGTGCATTGCTGAATACTACCGAAGGCCTAGAGATACATGTGGAACTTCCTTCTAAGCAACGACGTAACAAAGACAAGAAGAAGCAAGATCTTGAGATGGTTTTAAAACGAAAGTTGAATCGAGATTTAAAAGAACGTTTTCTACATTTACACAAGACAAGTTTACTTTGCTGTTTTGCACGTAGTTATCGTTACAATCGCATGCTAAACGATACACCATTAATGCAAGCTGCTCTCAAATTGCTGCCAAGCAGTAATGCCTATCCACCAGAGCGTGGCACAGAAATTAAATACTTTCAATCGATGGTTACATGGTATAAGACGGCAGTCAAATTGGCCTCACCAAATTTATATGGTGAAAAAGTGCGCAAAAGTAGAAGGCGTGTAAAGCGAGAGCTTTTAGAACAGATAAGGAGGAAGGAAGCAAGTTGTAAGCAAGATTTTGCCTTCATATTTGTAGTTTTGCTGAGGGCAATGGGTTTGCAGTGCCGATTGATTGTTAATATGCAGCCGTTACCACTGCGTCCGGCGCAATCGGATTTATTGACCGTCAAAATGAAGCGCAATGCGAGTGAAATAAAGGCCGAGGTGGAGAAGATTGAATTGGAAGCGAAAAAGTTGAAGATTGAAGGGGTAAAAATGGAGAAATCGGATGGAGAGAGGACAGAGAAGGTAGGCAGCAGACGCGAAGATAAGAAAAGGGAAAAAGATAATGAGAAGGTGAGCAGTAAGAAGGAAGAAGAGGGAAGAAAGAAGGAGAAAAAAGCTGAAGAAGTTTTAACTGATAGTAAAAAAGAAATGGAAACGAAACAAAGTCATACTGAGCAAAAAGAGGTGGCGAAAAATGCGCACAAAGAACGCAAAAGAGCACCAAGTGCGAAATTAGCTGATATGATAGCGAGTCAAAAGGAGGTGAACACTGCAACTGTAGCAAAAAAAGCTAAAACATATGAAAAAGAAATTCCACAACGCAGCTCAAAGAGAATGCAAGCTAGAGAGGGTGTTAATAGGGAGGAGGAAGCCAAGGAAATAAATGCAAAGCAGCAGCTAGCCAATGAGGAGAAAGAAACGAAGACCACAAAAACCACTAAAGAGTCTTTAGATGCCAAGGGAACAGTAGAAGGAAAAGAAGAAGCAAACAACTCACAATCACCCAAAGACACTGCGGTTCATAAAAATGCACCCACCAAAAAACCTACCCTTGCACGACTCAGAAGCAAACGCGGTGCCACCGAAAGCGAAACCCATAAACTCGATTTATTAGCTGATAAACCTTGTCTTAGCCTTAGCGAGGCAACGCCAGTTGCAAGACGCACGCGCAAAGCTTCAACTGAAAAGCAAGCAACAAATAAGGCAATAACAACAATAGCCAATAGTGCTAAACCCACTATACAAGTTGGTTCGCCTGTGTTGCCAAAAATTGTTATACAATCCGGCAAGACGGTACACACTGCCCAGCCAAAAGAACGTGAAAACCGACCAAATACTGCGACTCGTCTAAATACACGTGCTACACGTTCACGCAGCAAATCACCCAAAGCACATATCTCACCCACATTTCTACAAAGTACAAATTATAAAAATAAATTTCCCGAACAAAACTCCACATTAAAACCAAAAAGCACTCGTACCAACTCAAAAAGTCCAACACAAAAAATTTGCATTTCCACCGAGTTTTTAAAAACACAAAATGCCACTGCCACTAAAGCAATCGCGAGTGGCACGCGTTCAGGACGCATTTTACGTTCATGTCAAAATGCCAATGAGGAGAAGGTTGTAGGCGTGTCAAAAATTCCACAATTAGATGGCGCTGATGATAGTTTGGATAAGCAAAAGCGTCCACAATTAAAAAAGTTAAAGAAAAAGAAATCGAATGCCCATGATGAATCCGATGAAGATTTTGAACCATCACCACCGAAGCAACCCAAGAAAGCGCCAAACTCAACAGTAAAAGATAAGTTGAAAATTGACAAACGTGTACTATCGTCGGATGAGGAAAGTAGCATTGGCGCAGTAAAACGTAATCCAACAGCAGCAGATATTTGGGTGGAAGTATGGTCTGACGCGGAAGAGCAGTGGATATGCATAGAGTTGTTTAAGGGAAAATTACACTCCGTGGAGGCGATTAGGGTGAGTCGAAAAAAACATTTTCTCAACCAAATTAACACTCCATTGGTATACAAACGAATTGGTATTTACGAATCCTTTCCTTTACAAACATAATTACTGTTATTTTATTTCTTTCAAATATTTTTCATTTATTTGGTTTTACCTTCCTTTGTTTGTATGTATCGTTGGGTAGACTGGAAGAATGCCCTTTATCAGAAGTTGTATCGGGATTCGCTTGAAAAACGACTTATGTGGCTGTGGTTCCAAAACAAGACTCCTTTGGACAATATCTTAATAATAATAATAATTCCCAACGGATTACCCACCATATCCCGCCCGACCGGCGCGAGGGGCGCATATATAGGATAGGTTATACATTAAGAAATAACTAGTTAACAGAATAAAATTATCGTTAGAAGTTAATATAGAAGTCAAAGAATAAGAAACAATTAGTAGCTATGAATTTAGGATAGAAAGAATTGATTTTTTTATGCTGAAAAGCGAGTCTGAAATATCAAATCTACCAGAAAGAGAGTTATAATCTTGACACAAACAGCGAAAAGGCTCATTTAACTGAAAATTGGTTCGGCACTGTTTTAAGACTAGAGGTTTAAAATGCCTTGAAGGACGAGACGGTACATTGAAGTTCACTTCACTTAGAAGAAATGGGCTGGATAGTGAACCATTTAGCAATTTAATCATAAAAATAATTCCAAGCATTTCCCTCCGACTAGAAAGTGTGTGCAGATTAATGAGTTTTAAACGACTCGTATAGGGCGGCAGATTGTACAAGGGATCCCAATGAAAATCTCTTAAGGCAAATAGTAAAAATTGTTTTTGAACTGATTCAAGGCGATCTACATGAACCTGGTAACGCGGGTTCCAAATTATAGAACCGTATTCAAGTATCGGTCTGACTAATGTAGTGAAGAGGGCTTTAGTTACATAAGGGTCGCTAAATTCTTTAGACCATCGTTTAACGAATGCTAGGACACCTCTAGCCTTATTGACTGTTGTGTTAATATGGCGGTTGAAACTGAGTTTATAGTCCATAGCAACCCCCAGGTCAACAAAATCATACACTTGCTCAAGACTATATTTTTTAATTGTATAGGAAGCCGGCTGAGAAATTCCACGCGAAAAACCCATGTGTTTACATTTTTTAAGGTTAAGTGGCATATAATTTAAATCGCACCAAGTAACAAGTGTATCTAGATCTGATTGTAGCTTATTTCTATCTTCAAAAGACGCGAATGACATGAAAAGCTTTACGTCGTCGGCATACATTAACATTTTTGAAGATTTTATTATTGTAGAAATATCATTTATAAACAACAAGAACAGAATCGGGCCAGGATGGCTTCCTTGAGGAACCCCCGAAGAGACATAAATGACATCGGATACTAAATTTTTAAACATTACTCTTTGTGTCCTGTCACTAAGGTAAGAAGAGATCCAGCGATTGAGACCCGGCTGAAAGCCCAACTGATCGAGTTTATGAATAAGTAATGAGTGACACACTTTGTCAAAAGCTTTGCTGAAATCCGTATGGATAACGTCGGTTTGCAGATTTTTTCTAAAGCCATTTGAGACATGACTGGTAAACTCAAGTAAATTCGTAACTGTGGACTTTCCCTTACTGAACCCGTGTTGGCAGTCAGCTATCAAAGTAGAGATCGGACCCGTAAGTTGATTTGTAACAATAGCTTCAAACAATTTTGGGATGGCAGAAAGCTTTGCGATGCCACGATAGTTCTCTATAGAAGACCTACTCCCGCTTTTATGCAGCGGTAGAAGAAACGATTCTTTCCACGCAGTTGGAAAAACACCACACTTTAGTGATAGATTGAACAAATTGGTAAGGGGTTGGTAAATATAGTTCGCACACTTTTTCAAGAAACATGTAGGAATCCTATCAGGACCATATTTAAAAGATTCTTTTCAGGTTTTAAGGTAAATTAGAACATCTTTGGCACATATAATTGGTGAATTAATTGAATTTGTCCCGTGTAGCTTATAGGGATAGTTTTGAAAGTTTGAATTGGTGACAACAGAATAGTTAGAAGTGAAAAATTGAGCAAAAAAATTTGCGATACATTGATTATCGCTAGATATAATGTCTTGATATTTCATGGCTGAGGGAAACTCTGATACTTTACGTTTAGAATTTACGAAACCATAAAATGACTTTGGATTGAGAATAATGTCTCTTTTGGTTTTAGAGATATAAGCTTTATAGCACTTTTTATTTAAATCTATGTACTTCTGACGTAGAATGGAATACAGTAGATAATGTTTATTTAATCCGGATTTCTTATATAAATTAAATGATCGCGTTTTCCTATTTTTAAGAGCCTTAAGCTCTTTAGTAAACCAAGCTTGCGTAGGATGATCATAAGTTACTTTACGTTTAGGAATAAACTTCTCAAATAGGCAGTAAATAGTTTGATTGAAATGTGAGACGTTTAGATCGATATCACAACCAAATTCAGGCCAAGTTAATTTAGACAGTTCTTCGCACTATATACCCCGATACTGCCCGTTTTTATAGGGTTGGACCATAGAGACTCCGCTATGGTATGCCGGGTTTTAGTCTGAATGATTAAGAGTTTTACCTATTACAATATGCACACCGAAGCTGAGTATCTCGCCTTTCTCTAGAAAGATCGCGTTCTACAGGTGGTACTAACGCAATTCACCGGTGAGAGTTAACAAACAAACTTATCGAGTCTGTGTGAAGTTGAACATAACTCTCCACCAGATTTCGGATGAAGAAATCGTATCTCTTATCGAACTTACAAGTATAGGAGATGTAATTGGATTACCGCTGGGCCTTTAGGGTTTATTTCCTCTCACACCAGGGAGCGGCCTACGAAGTTCAGGTTGCCACAACTCCGCTTATCATTCACACCTACTATGTAGTGTGCGCTTGTATAGACGGAGGTGTAGAGTCAGCATCCTAAAGACTTACCTTATCCTCATTAGTGAGAAATAAACTCAAAGTAACCCCGGTCTCTGGAACAAAAGCCAGCCTAGAAATAATCAGTCACAATACCTTGCTTTGCTAAGCTAGCACGCCCACCTCTGCATGTGTATTAAACATTGCTACTAAAAGGTATCAGGTGGCTGTGTGTCTTAACCAAATGAAAGTATACCAGCGGCTTCGGTTGCTCAAATCGAATTGAACTTGTGTCGTTCTTTTTTTTTTACTTCCATAATGGTTTTTTACAAAACGGTTCTTACTCGCTATTCTTAATCGCTACTTCTTATTCTTAGTACTGCCAAACTTAATCTAGTACTATTTACACATACTACTTTTGTGATGACACTAAGGGTGCGTTCACACATTATCGGTAAGAACACCATAAACTTAGCAATAATCTAACGCTTGGTGCAGACGTATTCCTAAACTACATTGAATTGATAGACCTGAAAATAACAAATTTTCAAATAAGTTTCCTTTGTTGTTTGTTTTTTCCCCCCTTTTTTAATTTCATCGTTTATGGCTAAGAGCCGTTATCATAATCCCCTGTTAGTACTAACTCATTGACAGAAATTCCTCCGTTATCTGTCAAATTTTGTGTCGCATAGCGCTATCGGAGGTTGCGAAAATGGCCTAAGTTGTTTAGATATGAACTAACCTCGTATGTATGTATGGAATGTACTATTTATAAATTAAAATTTTTGCACACTTATTCTTTTCAAAATTAATTTTATTATTATTAGTTTATTATAATTAATTCATTATACAATTTTATTTTGAAATCTTTATTTCAAAAAAGTGATTAATTGGCTGTAATTCAAAAAAATTGATTCAATGAATGTTATTCGAACGATGATTGCATTCTTTAACAAATTTTTTACACGGAAAATACCAACACTGATTTCGCCAACATTCTAAACATTCGACATTATTACTGATTTCGATTTTTTTGCTTTTAGAAAGCCGCCTCCTCCAATTTCGCCTACGTGTTCGCATTTCAAAATGACTTAAGTATCAAGGATGTGACTGCTCGTTATTGTCCAAATTGGACAACAACAGTACGCAAGTCACGAGTCGAACGCGCCTGGCTGGAGGCAGCCTTCACACCATACTATGGTCAACGTACACAACGCGATATACGCGAAGATCAAGAGCTACGTCGGATACACGAAGAAAAGCCCATGCCTACCGCAATTGGCGATTACAAAGATCATCCATTGTATGCGCTCGAACGGCATCTACTCAAATTCCAAGCTATATATCCACCAAATCCACCAACCTTGGGGTTTGTACGTGGCGAAGCGGTTTACGCACGCGAATGTGTGCACACGCTACACTCAAGAGACATTTGGTTAAAGCAAGCGCGTACCGTCAAACTTGGTGAACAACCATACAAAATTGTGAAAGCGCGTCCAAAATGGGATCGGGTGAGTGAGTCGAAACAAATATTTATATTTGTTGTTTAACGTTTTATTTCACTTTTACAGTTAACGCAAACCGTCATCAAGGATCAACCGCTTGAGATTTTCGGTTACTGGCAAACAGAGGACTATGAGCCGCCAACAGCGGAAAATGGCATTGTGCCCCGGAATGCTTACGGCAATGTGGAGCTGTTCAAGGAGTGCATGTTACCCAAGAAAACAGTACATTTACGTTGTATGTTGATGAATTGCTATTACATTTTGTATATATTTAATCATTGTTTCTCTTTAGTGACTGGTTTAAATCGCATATGCAAGAAATTGGGCATCGATTGTGCTCAGGCGGTGACTGGTTTTGATTTCCATCAAGGCGCTTGTCATCCACTTTACGATGGTTTTGTTGTCTGTGAAGAGTTTGGCGATCAAGTGACCGCAGCTTGGTATCAAGATCAGGAAGAACTAGAGAAAAAGGAACAAGACAAATATGAAGCGCGTGTCTATGGCAATTGGAAGAAGCTGATTAAAGGCTTGCTTATACGCGAGCGTCTCAAGAAGAAATATAATTTTTAAATGTTTGCATGAAATATGGAATTTTTTTAAGAATTAAGTGTAACAAATATTTTTGTGTAAGATTATTATTTTCTGTTTCCAAATCCTATGGATAATGTTTTTTTTTTTTTGCTTTGTGATTACTGTATGAAAATATGTACAAATGTATTTTTTCATAATAATTTACTTCATAAATGTTTTATAATATTTTTTATATATGATATATATTATATATAAAAAGTCGTCTTTGTCAGCAACATTGTCTGGTATCATTTAAAACATGTATGTTTAGAAATATTCGCGCTCTTTCAAATTCTACATGAGGCTTCAAAATTAATAATATACATAATTTTTTTTTATACAACTAACCAACCCTTTGTTTTATTTATACATTTAGTTTGGTATGACCAAACTGAAACATTATCTAACTAGTAGAAAACGAATTTGAGATTACTTTCAACATATTTTATAATCAAAAAGTCATATGAAAAGAATTATTCAATTTGATCCATGTCCCAATGTTTTGGACATGTTTTGTGAATACAATGAAATAATTTTGAAAAATAAATTTGAAATTTAAACTTAAACGGCATTGATATACTTTATTTAAAAAAAAAGGGAAAGGCTAACTGCATGAATAAAAGTAGTAAGACTGAAGTAAAAATCCAATGAGATTCCCGATTGTCAAAAGTATGAGGATGTTGGAATTTACCTTCTACTCGTCGAGACATTTCCAAACCTTGTTTTTTATGCACTTACCGATCGAACTGTGAATTGTAAGAGCTTTTCCTTTGTTTCATTCCTTTGACTCACTTTTCCCTGTTAAAAGATATTTACTCACAACTATATATGAATAAAACGATCGTATGAGAGAGTGGTTTGGAGACACCTCTCCAGCCATCCGCTCAGAGTTACTCATTCTAAATCAGTCATGCCTATTGCAAAGCAGTTGGGGATTTGAGTTTAAAAATGACAAAAAGCCCAAACTGCTACGTCCATCAAGGCTGCGACGTAGCATATGACCTAGCTTTCCTCGATCTAGAACCATATCAACTGCAGCTAAACTGTAAGGGACTAGCTCGTAGGGTATTGGAGTTAACCAAGTGGCACAACATCCGTATTACTTCGACCCAAAAGGAGCACTGTTATTGAAGATATGGGTCTTCGATTATCCTCTGTTCCACATTGTTATTCCACAAATATGAAAATAGACCCTATCGTACTTGAACGTACTATCCTGCGAACCTACGTTTAGCGAATCATCAGCACGGCCTTTGCACTAAATATCATAAACCCTGATAAATCGCGGCCTCAATGAAAAAAATCTCCCCAAAGGACGGCTCTTGCTAAAGGTTCGCTGATTGAAACTCATAGATTTGAGCTATCCGTCGGAAGCCAAGTAATGAACCATTGTGGCTTCAAATAAGAACTAGATAGTAAGTTTTGGAAATTCAAAATTCATCACTATTGTCAACTTTTTTTTTTTTTAGAAAACCGCTTCTTCCAATTTAGCCTACGTGTTCGCATTCCAAAATGACTGTAGCATTAAGGATGTCACTGCGCGCTACTGTCCCGATTGGGCTATAACTGTACGTAAGTCACGTGTAAGTCATGCTTGGTTGGATGCATGCTTTTCACCATACCATGGCAAACAAACACAGCGCGACATACGCGAAGATCAAGAGCTACGACGTATACACGAGGAGAAACCCATGCCCACCTCAATTGCGGCTTTCAAAGATCATCCATTTTATGCGCTTGAACGTCATCTACTTTTATTCCAAGCTATATATCCACCAAATCCACCAACCTTGGGTTTTGCACGCGGTGAACCGATTTACGCACGCGAATGTGTACACTTGCTGCACACACGTGATATTTGGATGAAGGAGGCCCGTATTGTTAAACTCGGCGAGGAGCCTTACAAAATTATAAGGCGTCCTAAATGGGATAAGGTGAGTGGTGAAACGCAGTATGTAATCAGCCGACATTATTTAATTTTTATTTTTTTTAATTTCTTTTTTAGTATACGCGAACTATTTTAAAAAACCAGCCGGTTGAGATATTCGGTTACTGGCAAACTGAGCAGTATGATCCACCAACAGCGGAAAATGGTATCGTGCCACGTAATGAGTACGGCAATGTGGAGCTATTCAAAGAGTGCATGCTGCCGAAGAAAACAGTGCATTTACGTTGTAAGTATTTCTTCAAATTGAATTTCTTCGATCAAACTTAATCGATCAGGCACCAAAAGATAGAATCGACAAAAGAAGAATTTAATTAATAATGAAAAGAGAAAGGGAAAAGGAAGGGGAAGAGCAGGATAATTGAGATGACCATCTTGATGGGGATGATGAAGAATGTTCACTGGTCACACCAAATCGTTCCCACGACAGTCGGGCATGTACCGGAAGGGTCTACCGGAGCGTACCGGTTGCATATCCGACAAAGGACTTTCACTTCCGACAACACTTCCTAAAACCTTCGGGGAGTGCTTTTGTCGCTAAAAACAACAATGGGGATGATGACCGTAGCTGGGCAATGAACGCAACAATAATACCGGAACCTTGACCTTGACCGCGTTGTTGTTGTTGTGGTAAAGACAAAAACACTTCCGAAGGTTTTGGGGAGTGTTGTCGAATTAACAGTCTTTGGCCGGATTTGAGCCCGGTACGCTCCGGTACTCCCTTGCGGTACTGCGCGACTGTCGTGGTAGCGATTTATGACCAGTGAAACCTTCTAGGTCATGTCACCCCTCCTTCCGTCGTTTGCTTAGCTGTGACCATGACTTTTACAGTGACAGGGACATTTAGTTTTACTACTTGCGTCTTCGAAATCTAACAAAGTCAAATTCAGTTTGGCTTTAAAATATACTTATATATATCGTAGATTTCTAACCGTATTCGATTTCTTTTTTGTTTAACGAACACACAAATAAAGGGACATTTAAACCAAGCTCGGGAATATCTAAAAAAAAACAAGAATAAAAAACTTATCAGTATCCATTTTTGGCAACATATTAGATTATCATTTTTATTATTTTTTTCATTTTAGTGCCTAACTTGAATCGCATCTGTAAAAAACTGGGTATCGACTGCGCGCAAGCGTTGACCGGTTTTGATTGTCACAGAGGCTTTTGTCATCCAATTTACGATGGATTTATTGTTTGCGAAGAGTTTGGCGATCAAGTGACCACCGCTTGGCATCAAGAGCAAGAAGAACAAGAGAAAAAAGAGCGAGACAAATATGAAGCGCGTGTATATGGCAATTGGAAGAAGCTGATTAAAGGCTTGCTAATACGCGAGCGTCTAAAGAAAAAATATAATTTTTAAATGTTTTGCATGAAATAGCTACCTTTTCGAAAGTGTTATAAGACCGTATTTGTATATTTTTCACTGCTAACTTTAGAAGAGAAATTGCAAATTAGTCTTATATCACTTAAAAAAAACAGTTGAAATATAACAATTCCTTAAGGCTTAAAGCCACAAAACCACTACCAGCCTACTGGCCTTTTAGCCGTTCTGGAATTTTACTTCGATCTTTAGCTGAAAAATTGGTGAAATTCCAAAACGCCTAAGAGCATACCCAAAGATTTCTGTTTTAAGTTTCAAATATGTTTTGTGTACTTTTGTTGCGATTATGTAATTATATGTACAAGTATTCTTTCTGACATTCGTTTTTGCCATAAATATCTACAAATATGTATTATACACTTTTTATTTTTTGAAAGTCCTTTTTATCAATGCTTTTCAGTAGCAATGTTGAAATCTAGAAATAAGCATGCAAAAAAGATATTTGCAGCTTTTGCCATTTAAACTCTATAACATGTTTTAGAAATGTACAAACCAAATGCTATTGCCGTTGCGACGGTCGTTCGATAAAAAGAAAAGAAGCTAGCTGATCTGACTTAAATTTTTTCAAATTTAATTTTATGAATTTCGTCAAATTAGTTTTCCTCTTTTCGAACAAAAATTAGAACACCTTAAGATGCTTTTACGGGTTACCCGAAAATTTTATTGCTTTAAATGTATTACAAATAAAATGCAAAGAACATTAAAATTTGTCTCGTTTTTGTTTTTTACATACCTAAATTAATTGTAGGTCAACAAGGTTCACACATGAGGCATACGATTTAGATTTCTTACTCAATGGGAGTGAAAGAGAGAAGGGAGATATAGAAAAATATTGGAAAAGTATGCGAGTGATTAAGAGAAATTAATAGCGAGTGTTCATTAAGGGATAGTAAAACAACATGAAGGAGGATAGACGGAGTAATAGAAAACCAAACGGACAAAACAGAAAACAACGTTAAATTCGAAGATATCCTAGTTCAAGTCCTGAGACTATATATGTATGTGAACGTACATAAATAGGTTTCCCAAATCAATACAACTAATTTTTGGTGTTTATGTTAAAGTAAATATTTATTTGTTTGCTTATTAAATACCATAGAGAATATGTGGTTGTTAAGTTAACCAATAGACTTGAGTCTCATTTATTACTTTTTTCTTGGGTGTAATTAAATAATTAAAATTTTTTTAGTTTTCTACGCTTTAATAAATATATTCAATTAAAGCGGATTTCAATATACATATGTATTTGTTATCGAAATATTTATACATATTTCGTAAATATTCTTTTATTTTATTTTTATCAATCGGTTTTATTTACTTTTCACATCAAAAATATTGAAATTTGCAAAAAACCTTAATCAACATACATGATAATTTTATGTCGTTTTTTTAATAATAATTTATGTAAATATGTACAATTTTTAAGTAGAAGCTTTGTATATATTTATGCGAATTTTTAACCTATGGAATGCAATAAACTTGTTGGAGTAACAATTATTAGTGCGAATAAATTTGTAGTGTTCTTAAGTACATACAATGTTCGGAATTAATTTGTGAATAGAGACAAAAAGTAATATTGGAATAGCAAAAATTGGCTGAAAACACATACGGAAGTTCGGTAACTCGTTTAGATAATGAATTCGCTTAAATTCAAGTTATTTGCGATTCATACGAAAGTACTATAAAAAACTCACATAAAGCGAGTTAAAGAATAGCCCCACAGACTGACGCATAGTGGGGTGGAGCAACTTGACCTAAAATCAAATATCTCACTAACGGATACACATTTTTAGGTTACCATATGTTATTGTTATTTTTTCGAACATACTCTGTATGAAATTGACCACTAAAAACTACCCTGCAGAAAGTTGGACCAGCTCAGAACTATCCCTAAACTAAACAGTTTGACGACACCCCCAGTTCTAGCTCAATACCCAAGCAATGCTTTCAACTGTCCACTTTTACATGTCGATATTATTAGCGGTGGTAATTGTGGTCAGTGCATTACTTTCAAACTCTTGCTTGGCTTTGGCTAGATCTCGATCTGTGCCATTTCGGAAAGTTTGGAGGTAGTTGTTGTGGATGAGTGATTATCGATATGCAATATTCCAAACTGTCTTTAAACTATCACTTTTGTAACGGGCACAAAAGGGAGACAATAGTACCTGGGATGCCTCACTCTAAGGCAATGCACTACCATGGTACACATACGGTTCTAAAACTTCTGAGGGGATTGGAACGGGAGTCCACGGCCCCTGCACCGATGAGTCCGTACCCTTGGGTGTATACCCGAGCATCTTCCAGGCTGAAGTGGTCGCCATAAGTCTGTGTGCAGAAATAAATCTGCACCGCGGCTACTAAGCCCACTGGTCATGAACCATTTCTGGCTATTGGCCCACACACCATTAGGGAACGGCTCAGGAAGGAAGAACTAGACTTGAGGGAGGAACATTGGCGACTGACGGATGGACTACGTCAGGCCAAAGCAATGTTGGGAGGCTACAATAGCAAGCGCTGTCTCTTTTGGAGACCGGTTCGCAATTGTACTGCGGGGTAAATACAAACTTAAAAGTTCGAACTCCAAAGATTGTTATTTCGACTTCGATTTTTTTTTTTTTGGAAGTAGAAACAAAAGAATTCTTATTTCGAAATCGAATACTTTCGATCGAGTTAAAGACGCAAACAACTAACTGGAAATATCAAAACACATTAATTGGAGTCAATCCTTCCCACAACAGCCGGTTCTATCGCACCGGAATGACCCGGGTTTTTTCACCCGGCCAAGGGCTGTTATTTCAGTGTAACCCTGTCCAATCTGGGGCAGGGCGAAGCACTGTTAACAACAACAACAACAACATTGGAGTCAATACCACTTACAATATCAATTTAAATACTTACAAATTCATAACTTTTGTGACTAAAAGTATACTAAATTTAGTTTCTAAAACTGGTGTGTTTAAGTTCAGTAAGCAAAAGCATTCCTTAATGTCTTATTTTCAGCGGCTTAATGCAAAATCTAAAACTAAACTTAAATTCCATGTATAGTAGAATGTTAAAGCGGTGTAAAAACAATGGAAAATTAAACATTAGAACAAATTCTTGTTTGATAAACTGGATTAGTTATTTAAGAAGTTCTTTGGTGTTTTCTCATAGCTGTTTCATATGTGATTTTTGTCGAAAAGTTTGTTGGACGTGGATACCCTAAAAATCGATTTCCCCTCACTATGACTTTGTCGTTGTACTGAGGGTGTTGTAATAACTCGAACTACCCCGTTGCTGTACTGCCGCATTATTCGTACTTGAGCTCCTGTTCAACACATCATCACTTGTTATCGATGGCGCAGCTGGAGTCATCGATGCCTGCACCGCCGTTGCATCCTCCGCTGCTTGCTGTAAACGTTGCTTATATGCATTTTGTTCTTTCAAATAATCAATGTACATACGACGCGCTTGATTTAGAACACGCGTTACATCGTGTTTACGCAGCATTTTGTCAAAATGCATTGCAATCTCGTTATAATCCATATTACTTTTCATAATTATTTGACGATGTTGCAGCAGCAGCGTTAAACAAAGAAACATAAGGAAAGGATTACCGCCCCCAAACTCAGTGGGCGGCGGTAAGACGGGCCGTGCTATGAGTAACACACTAGCGCCACCATCTATATCAACACCGCCACCCATGGTACGTTCACGTTCAGTCGCTGCTTCACTTCTCGCTGGAAATTTCACAAAAGCAATTTCATCAGCTGCATTTGTGGCTAGCTCGATGGGGGCAGCGTTGACCGTGCCGGTGGAAATTGGTACTAATACCTCTGGCAAACTACTACTACTAGGAAGAATGACTGCCTGCACGTCTGTTACACTGTCTAACAGCAGGTTTGTGGATGGAACAATAAAAGGATTACGTACGCTTTGCATTGTTGGCATAGTCGCCAATGCATCTGCGCCAAGTTGTTGCTGTGATTCATTTGAATTGTTATGAATCGCAGCATTGGTGGTCACCTCATCAACATCCGCCCATGCTGCGAGAGTGGTTCCATGCTGTAGTGGTTCTACGCTGCTCTTTATGCGACTATTGCGCTTACGCCGTCGCATTAATAACTCGCTGATGTCAGGGCATGCAACAATTTCGTTTTCTTCAAGATCTTGTACCAATTCCAAAGAATCTTTATCCAATTTCTCATACTCAAACTCAGAAGCACCGCTGGTGGTAGAAGCAGAGTTCTTGTTGTTGGGATTTCGTTCACCGAACACCTGTCGATCCAAATTGTCAGCCTCCAAACGCAATTCACGCGTTATTGCAGTTGTCATTGGATAATACTCTTGATCTTGACTATCATCGGGCGTTAAACTTGGTTCAGCTGGTAAATTGTTAGTTAGCCTACCTGCCTCTGTTGGCATTTTGCTTCCTACTATTACTGGACACTCTTCCTGCAAGGTTTCTACTGTTGATTCTGCATTAGCTTTGTGTTCTAGAAGTGGTGTGCGATCGGGTGTTTGTGCCGTGGATGAGGTTAACGACGCAAGTTCTAAATGTAAACTGTTATTACTTGCATTATTAGCTTGCTGTATGGCTGTTGCTGCAGTCGAGCCGCTCCAAGTCGTATCGGGCACGGATGATGAATCTGAGTCGTCTAGTGACGAGACGAATGCATTGCGTTTTAGTTGCACAAGTGGATGTGGTGTAGTAAGCACTGTTGTTGCCATTGTTGTGTGCGCTGTAGATGTTTGAATGTAAGCGTTTGTTGGTGAAGGTGATTTGGATTTTTCTTTGCTCCCTGTGCTCATGTTGTTGTGATTACTGGACAAGATTGGCGAAGTTGTAGAAAATGTATCAGCAATGCGATTTTTATTTATTGAGGCGAAATTAAGAAACTCATTGAAGTTTTTTACTAACTTTTGTTGAGATCTGTCTGTGTTACTGCCATTACTAGACACTTCGTCTAACGATAAGCCTGAGAGCAAAGTCAAATTTAGCTAAATTGGCTGGTTGATATCGAAATTTCTTTAAACTCACCTTTTCTACTTGTGGCAGCAATTTTTTCTTTGAGATCCTTAAAGTGTCCACCGCCGCCACTGCCTACACGTCGTACGCTCTCACCCACATTGGAAGCATTCGCTATTTGTTTGGCTATTATATTGCTAACAGTATTGTAATTTGATAAGATATTCTTATTTTGCAACTTTGCAATTCCTTTTGGTAATTGCGGAATTTTGCCAATATATCCGTTTTCGCCATAAACTTCACTAGCCTCATTGCCGTCGTCCGCAGAAACAGCAGAAGTAATTTCATTTGTAGGCGATTTGGGTGTTCCACTAACTTTCGTAATCACCTGACTATCATCAATAAAAGGATTAGTAGGATGAAATGTAAAATTGTTTAGCTCTTTCGATTCATTATTGGCACTACTAGCGGTGCTGATGAAAACATCATCATTTTCCACATCCTCAACACATTCAACGGCAGAATTTGCTTTGGACGCTAAATCATTTATTTCCGCTTGCTTAACATCTTCCATGCCCTCCATTAATTGCAGCATTTTAGATTCGTCTAGACTTTGATGCGCTTTCGATGAATGTCTTCGACGACTTGCCACTGCACGCGCCATATTATCATCAAGACTTTGATTAAGGCGTTTAGTTGCATCTAATCGCAAACTATTTATTACGCCAACACCACCGCTGGCACTCAGCGAGGAACTTAGTGAGTTCAATGAAGCTGAAGAACTTTGACGGCGTAACGCGCATACTTTTGTATAGGGATTTTCACGTGGCTTCACCAACAAATAGGAGGGACTCATAGGTGCCCCGTAAGAACTAGAACGTGAACTGGACGTAGTCGGTGCGGAGCTTTCCGTAATAGGCACAAACTCCTATAATGTGCAAATGTAAAAAATATTAAATAATAAAGCGCCTATAGGTACATATAAATCATTTGTTCCCACCTTTTCATACAAACTCAGTTCTTTGCAAATGCTTGTTTCATACCTCAACGAGCTCCACTGTACTTCCAACATACGTAATGCATCATCGAATGGAAATTCACGCTTCAATTCAAGCAATAGCCAACGATAACAAAATAGTAAATCATCAGCTTGCTGTAATTTCAAGTACTCCCAAAATTCAGGATCATAAAAGCTGAGCGCCTCTGTTAAGTGCGCAAACTTTTGCGTCATTGCAATACCATCCAACATAAAATTACCCTTCAAACGTGACATTATGCCACAAAAGCAAATATATGCTTGGGCTTCGTCGTTCATTGTCACCAGCAGTGGTGAAGCAATGTCTGACATGCCCTGACAATAACTAACCGAGGGATGATTGAGCGCATATGTCGTGAGTATATTGAAAAGTGATGCTATATTTTGATTGTCATCGCTGCCGGCATAAAAAGGATGCAAACGATCTGTGCGTAGTACATCTTTTTTCACCATACTCGTAACATATGACAATTCGCCAGCTATGCAGCCTAGAAAAAGAGGTAGGGTTTCGTTCATTTTTGGTTAACTATTCTAAATATATTAATATGTATAATTCAATGAGAAGTTAACAACGATGACCAACCAGTACATTCTGTACCCTTTTAACAACTAAACTGTTTTTGTTGTCACATTATATTTATTGTATATATATATCTGTGGCGTTTTATCATAACAACTTAAGTCGACTTAAGAAAATAGACCAATCAAAACTTTTTCTGTCGATTACAAATAACAAAACTGCTTCACAACTTAGCCAAGCCAGTTAGATTCAATCGTTTATAAACAAAATAATCATTCCCACAATATCCGGTTCTATCGCACCGGAATGACCCGGGTTTTTTCACCCGGCCAAGGGCTGTTATTTCAGTGTAACCCTGTCCAATCTGGGGCAGGGCGAAGCACTGTTAACAACAACAACAACAACATAAACAAAATAATATAAGACCGATAAAAGTCTTGCAAACTTACACGGTTTTCCTATTCAAAATCGCCAGAAAAAGTTTTGATTGGTCTAATTTCTTAAGTCGACTTTAGTTGTTATAATAAAACGCCCCAGATATATATATTTACACATAATAACTACACTTATTACAAACCTTGTTTTACTGCATTTTTCCACGTATCGCGCAACTTAATATATTGCTCCGATTTCCGCCTCATATATTCCATACGCTGATGTCCGTTCATACCATGTGGATAAACATTGAGTATATGCTTCCATACAACACGTCGCAAACTGGGATCAATGCCACCAAAAAATATAACCTTACGCAACTCATCGGTACGTTTTATTTGTCCCAGCGCATCGAGAAACACACGAAATTCATTGTCAGCCAGCGGTGGCCTTGGTGGCAATGATGACATTGTGTCTTCAGTCAAATTAAAAGCTTTCTGCATAATAGAGAATGTTTTCTCCATATGATTCATAATAAGGCCCGGCAACTTTGTTTGCATATTTTGCACATACTTTTGTGAAGCACCCAGTGATTGTTGCAATGGTGAGATAGCTTCACGCACACCTGAATTTGTTGAAAAGCTGGGTGAAAGTGCTTGAACGCTCGCACCACCATTACTGCTATAGTTGACCGCCGTCGGTGTTGCTGCAGCATCAATATCCCATTCTCTAACTTCCGTAAAGGGTTTTATGTCAATTTGTAGCATTAGACATGGTTCCGTTGCAGTTTGTATGGAAAGATTATGTATGCGCAGAAATGCAGCATCTAAATCCCAATCGGACAAGACAGCTAAATACATTTCATTGCCTGCTGGATCAAAAGCTTTATATTTAATTGAGAAATCCGATTTAATGTCAAAGGCTTTGGCCAACAGCGAGTAGAGCACTTCCAGTGACGTGATTTGTGGGTCGACACTAAATTTGCGCCACTCAGGTGGTACATTTAGCTCACATTTCTACATTTCGGTTTAATGTATGTTTTTATAACAAAAACAAGAATTAAAATATGTATTAATTGGAGAACAGTGAAAGTTGTAAAATTTTTATGGTTTCAAACATATTTACCTTGACTTTAACGCGTACAGCGCAGTGTGGGTAACTGGCCATATTTCTTTCTTTATATGGACCCGTTCCGTTCCAAATACTAATCTGTTTAACATTAATTACAACTAGCAATATATTTTATTTGTTGCAGTTAAATTGCACAATTTTTGTAAAAAAATGTCTTCATCCAACAAAAGTAACAAAAGATTGAATGATTGAACAGCTGAAAATGCTATTTGCCAAAAGTGTGGTGCAGTGTTTTCGTGTGTGTCAAATGTCAAATGCATTTTGGGAAATGTTCGGACAGGCATTTACCTCACCAGCTGATTGCCAGGAACAGTGCTGTTACTTTTAGTGTTATGATAGAAGAGAAAGGATGACATGCCATCAAAAATGGGGTTGTTTACGACCACCATTTAGTGTTAAAATTTAACTAAACAGGACGCGGTTTGGTTTCAGGGATGAGAATCCGCCTCTTAAGAACAAATATTTTTATTATTTTCAAAAATCAACATAGCTTTTGCTAGGCGTGGACAAGTTATGTGTGATGCATCAATTGCGGTGTGGTACCATGTTGCCAAAAATAGTTCAGCTCACAGATCTATCGGCTTGGTCAGGTAGCTTATAGTTTATAATCAAGGGACTCAACCTGTCCTTATCCACACCTATTGTTTGTAAAATAAATAAATAGACTGTTAACAATAGTGGTCTGCTACAGGTCAACCAATATCTGTTGTTGTTGTATTCTGTCCTGTTTCTCCAATCTAATTGTCAACCTCTACGGTTATTTGGTCGACGTGGACCTGGCACCAATGTCGCTGGCGTTGGGATTGATTACCTGAAAGTTCGAACTGGTGTTATCGATGCTGTTGCGATAGGTCCTAAAAACGATTCGAATGTCACATTTCTCGCTATCTTCGAACTACAGTTAGTCCATTCACTTCAGGTACTTTAAACCACGGATATACGAAAAAATTCCTATTAAGCTGAATTTTTGTTCGTTATTACGGAATTTGAATTAAGATGGTAAAAATCGACATTGCCATCGTACACTCAAAAAAAACCTATAAAGGCCAAGAAAATCAGATTTTCGCAAAATATCTAGCGACCTATTGCATCTATGGAAATATATACCTATATATATTTTTTTTGCTCTACAGTTAGTTTGTTACGAAATTTCCCATCGAAAATCGCTATATCCCTGTGCAAAATGGTTGTAAAATATAAATTTTGATAGAGCGAAAGAAAATTCTAACATTTATCGTGATGACCACCAGAATTTCCTCTAGCTCAAGGGGCTACGCCAAATTTTTACTCTTGATAATCAAATTATTTCAAATGAATTTTCCTTTTAATTTGGCACAGCAAAATGGGAATTAACTACACCATAAAACATTTCTTCACCTCCTTTTTCCTCTGAATAAAATGTTTCCGATCGGCACACAGCCTTTGCAGGTATTTTTTGTAAAGGCGATAGTTCTCGATCTAGAGTTGTTTTTCTCAGGGCGTAATAACAAAAAGTATACAAAACGGTTTATTTGTATTGAATTTTCTAAGGAGTCCGATATATTTTTTATGAAAAACTTGGACGTCTCTTGCTATGCAACTCACTTCAGTGTCTATGTTAAAAAATAATGTTAGAAGCCTACGTGGGTATTTTTCTATGAGTGATTCTAGGTTGGGCAATTTCCACTTTCCAAATATTTTGAGTCTAGAGAGTTCGGGACATATGCACATAATATCTTCCACAGTATGCTTTGCAATATGCGCTCTGCATTTCCTATAAATGATATCGGATACAAGTCCCATCTTTGCCAAAAGTCAGTTTCCCATAAGAATACCGAATAAAAGCTACAGTCTTTGAGGGATACAACGGGTTTTTGTAAGTTTCCAGTCTTACGATTTGGACATGCGTTTGGATATCTTACAGCCTTGCACCTCTTTCCCTGCGCTATTTGCTTGTTTAATCATGTGTAGATCTTTTTCGTTGTTTCCCCCCGTGGAATGGATACATCCATAATATTTCCCGCATCCAGTGTTCGCCCTTTATAACTTTCTTAGCCTTCACGATATTAATGCCGATTTTTCTCATCTTAATGCAAACGCCATAATAAAGATGTATACAAAAATCAGCTCACTAGAAATTATTCCGCAGATAAAACATTAATTGACTGGACTATTACCCAATGTGGTGAGATTCCTACAAAAATGATGAATGCAAAACCATGAGTATTTGTTTAGAGTTTACTCATTTTATTTTTATTATTTAAATAGAATAAACCTAAATTACTATTATTTTTTTCTAATTTATATGCATAAATAATTTACATTTATTTTATATTGATAAAACTGCTTAGGGCTGGTTTCTCAAGTAAACTTTAAAGTTTATCTGCCCGATAAAAACATTTTTTGTATAGAAAATTTTTGTTTACTAGGCAGATAAATTTTGAAGTTTACTTGAAAGCACTACTTCAAAAGGAAATCGTCTAAAATGTACAGAATTTCTATAATCTAATTAAACAACTTTTTTTCACTTAAATATACAATACAACATAAGTGACTACGTGTTACTCTTTCTGATGAGTGCCTAAACAAGTGTCTCTTACAACTAAAAGTTACAAAAAAAAACATACTGTATACATTCATATGTGTTTAACTGTTTTATATTTATTATTATTATAAATTATTTTTGTTGCCGAATACAATTAAGTAAATGTCACATATTTTTTTTTTACTTCGTTTTGTATATATGTATCCTTATCACAATTATTCATTGTCGACCTTGGTAGGTAATTGGCGATACCTCTGAAAAATCGACTGTAAATTGTCATTTTGTCGACTATCGGCTGTCAAATTAACAATGGCGCTCTAGTTCTTATAATGGATTATTTGATCGATGATAAGCGACAAGACTGCTTTAACAATCAACTCAATAGACATGTGGACAAGCTGAATTATCGACAATCGTGATAAGGGGCGATCGTTTTCACACAGTTGTTCTGATCTGGGGATTGAAATTCGTTCTCAGAATGTGGGCATAAAGTATGGTAAGTTGAGAGCCTGACTCATATAAATCAGCTAACCCAACCAAAATTAACATAATGATCATTAATTACGTCGTGTTTCGCTTCGATATATTTTTATAATCAATCGATATAATTTATCTATCGAATACCGATAATTTAATCACTGCGGGATATCTAATTTCTATCGAACTTCTTGCTAACGACGGAATTGATGATAATCTTCTGAGTTTTTGTGTTCCGCGTAACGAATGATTTTTGAGTTGATAAGTTCTTATTTGTCATTCAAAACGGGTTTACAACTCATAAGGAGTGTTCGCAATGAGCTCCACATGTGGTGACTTTGGGTAGTTAAAAGAAAAGAGACAAGTTTTCCATTTTATAAATTCTTTAAAGGAAGGTATATGTGGCACCCTTATAATAATAGACCTAGCGATAATCGAATTCTTTAATGCTGTAACCTTCGTGAAGATTAACTTTAATTTTGTCACGCCACTTAGTTTTAAGCTCTGGTCAAAGCAGACGCATATTTTGTAAAATATAAAGTTTTATTAAAAGTTTAAATTTATCTAACCAAAGTGGGAAGTATAATAATTTATTGACACCAAAGTTGGTACCGGTAAATCGGCCTATGCAAACGGTAAGATCTTGTGGCAAAACTTCCACATATATGTATGGTCATCAATGCTGGATGGGTTTAGAATTTGTTGGACAAGGATTTGATTGTTTTCCTTTATTTATTCGAAAGTTTCGTAAAAAGTGTGTTCTTTTAGCTGCCTGAAGTTTCTCGAAAGTGCATTTTTGTGTATGATTAATTATACGGAGAACACTTTTTATGAGTTTCTTAAAGTTAATTCTATCCAAAAATCATGTTTGCGTGAGACATATGTACATATTCGGCTAGAAAAAAAATTAAATTTAGTTTAATTCATGTTCTAAATAAATATCTATACAAATTTTCTAATTACATACATACATATTTTTATAAACATATATAAGTAGTTATAAAATGTATTTGCATATTTAACACAATATTTACATAAATAAAATTGCATTACCAGAGGTGAATAACATATTTTTATTTTTAATATATTACTTTTGACAGGTTTTCTGTATATGCAGGTTTTCTAAACATTTAAAAATGTTGTCAAATATTTATTCTCAGTCAACTGTAATAAACTGGACTGCATGGATACATTTTCCAGCAAAAATATGTTATCCCTTGAAATCAAAAATTGTGACTTGGTAATAGTTTTCAAAGTCAATTGTTAAAAATGTGCCAAATGAAAGCAAAGTACCATGGTGAGATGTTTTTTATTATGTTGAAATTATATTTATATGTTACATTCACCTCATATGTGTCAAAAGTTTTCATTTCAAGACACTGTCCTTTGGCATACGCCTTATGTACTAACTATATATATTTTTAATGGATGTTTTATAAGTTACAAGCTTTACCATTAGGCCATAATCTTGTCTAACTCTAACCTATATTTCAAACAATGATCGATTTCATATTTAATAATTCTTTGAGGTATGTTTTTTTATTTGAGCTACATGAATACCCCTTACGCACCGCATTTTATGATTAAAAACTACTTCTGTACACATGCACAGATGATTTGGATTTCCGTATCGATATAGTTTTACGATAATTTTCTTTTCAGAGATTTGTGTTTTGTTATTCGCGATATAAAATACCTGTCTAACCAACCTTTTGTGAAACTAAGCATACCACGGGTAATCAACTATGTTTCGGTTTGTCATAACCTATTGATTTCGTATTTATCTAAACGTTTCGTTTTTATGCCACGCACCTACTATCTTAATTCTTGGAGGCCATTAAGAATTCGAAGCAAATCTTGTTGAAGACAATTATTTCCGCCTTGTAATAACTGTCTCCGAAAACATGATGGAAACAATTAAATTCTCCAAAAGCAAAATCGAGGTAAACAGCCAAAATTTGCAATTTCCTAGATCGCTAACAAGTGAAAATAAAAATCGCAAATCGGTTTGCATCTGTGTTTTTTAAAGTGACTTATCTGAAATTACATGTTTTCAGCTGTAATATGGACATACCTTCAGTGCTTTTGTTTTCCGTTTTTGCCGCTTTACATTTTGCTGAGATATACATATGTAATTGTTTGTTTCATCATGGATTTTTTTTTCAATTTCTTTGTTTAATTATTTCATAACATGTTCTTTTTAGGTTATGGCACTTATAATCGATAATACTATATGTTATGATGCATGTGGAGTGTTTATCATTGGTTAAATATGAACAAGGCACTTATAATTTGCTTCCAAACAAACACAATTCAAGCAATATTTTTGAAGAAGGCATACTCGTATAATCGTATTCCAATAAGTTTATATCGATAGAGCATAGCATTAACCATCGACAATTTTCCAGCTCTAATGCACAAATAATGACAAATAGTGCCAGTGTGAAACCGACTATTCAAAATCAAAGTTTAACAATAAGTTCACACTGTAACGATTTGCCCACCGTAGACAAAGAACGGGCGAATAAATAAATTTTTAGCAGTTTTTGTAAGTTTGTGGAATACTTCAGCAGATATTATAAGAATAGAGCTACCCAGAAATATGTCCAATTAATCTGTACATGCGTATCTCAAATATTTTACCGCACCCTTTACTTTACCTTTCTTATGTAAGTGTTGTAATTCACCACACTCAATTATGTGGTTCCTTATTGTAGTCCACATACACTCGCACCACTTCACCTGAATATTTACGTTGCGATGGCATAAAATAGAAATCTGGCGTATCAGCGCCACCGCTCAAACGTGGATCTTCACGTGATCGTGACCTATCACCATAATGTCGTCCATCACGACCATGTGACGCTGGAGCATTTGTAGGTCGGTGGCCACGTCGCTCTTGCGTATAATAACCGGATGGTTGCATACTGGGGTGATGATGTTGCTGTTGCGCTTGTTGACGCGGTAACGAATATGCACGCTCGGCGTAGGAGCTACGCGTATATGGACCACCACGTTCCGTACTACGATCGCGTTCATAACGATCATAATGACCATTCTCATTAGCTGCTGCAGCAATATTGCTAGCACTACGCGGCGTACGACCATTGCTGCGATAGTCGTGTGTGCCATTTTCATAACGATTGCGATTGCGTGATTGATGACTGCCGCCACCACCACCACCACCAGCACCACTGCCACTATGCCCATTTGTACCTTCGTAATAAAGTTGTGATTTGCTGGTGGGCGAATGTGACATAGGTAGTGTGGTTTGTTGACTGCTTGAGTTGTTGGATGAACGACTGCGTGATTTTTCTTTGCCAGAGCTGGTGACAGTTGTAGAGGTTGTGATATTCTTCTCTTCAGTCTCACCATAGGGATCAAATGCGTAATTGGTGCTTGAGGTGAATTCTTTCCAAGGTGAATTGTGTATGAGCTTTTGCTGTAATATTGTTGAAAAGAAAGTTAATTAGTGTTTCTTTATTGGATAAGAGTGAGTGAAACCACTAAACCAGTCAGCATAACCGTTTTTTGTACATATAAAAATTGATGGTAAAAAAAACACTGGGCATCAAAGGGTTAAACACAAAATTCAAAATTGCTAAAATCATGGCATAGTAAAATAGGTAAAAGCACTGCAGCCATATTGGAAATCGCTTCTCTAAAAAGTCAAAACATCAAAGCACATGCTAAAATGTAAATGAACCGATTGCAAGCAAGTTTGACAGTTAAGAGACAATAAAAATAAAAAAATCTAATCAGCTGTTGAGATTAAATTACCTGTATATGTATGCCATGGCTAAAATAATAGATTTCCACAATGTTTAGGTACAAATTTGCACGTGTAAATAAGTAGGTATTTTTTTTTTAAAGTAACCAGTCATACACATTGATTGTTGCTATTTTGTAACATGCAATATAATTGGTTAATTTGAGCGATTAAGGCGATATGTTTGAAGCCGACGTCGAAGACCTGTATACAGTATTGGGCGATTTCACACGAACCATTAACATTTAGACCTCTTCTGTCTAGTTTACGTTCGTACTGTCTGAACTCCATTTCCGATTGGTTTACAAAAACTGCAATATGGACCAAGTTGCTTAGAAACTGCAAGTGGCTAATTTCAAAATTTTGATTGGATCTCCTTTTTAAAAAATTACCTACCCTACCAGAAACGCTGATTTTTTTAACTAACGCACTCACACTCTAAATTTCAGGGCTGATCATATACTGACCAAAATAGTGACAATTAGGGGTCGCCATTATCAGTGTGAGAGAGATATATAATGATCTATAAAATTCTATGTATGCGAGTATAGCTCATCCAATTGAATCATGTGATCAGTACTGACTGTCATTTGACTATCAAATGATCACCAGCAATGGTGCGTTTTCAAAATTCCCAGAAAATTTTTAACCGTCGCGAATTCTATGCGAAAACTCTAAAAATTTATTGAAGATAAATATTTAAAAATGAAGAAAAG
Source organism: Merzomyia westermanni (assembly GCA_949987695.1). NCBI lineage: Eukaryota > Metazoa > Arthropoda > Insecta > Diptera > Tephritidae > Merzomyia > Merzomyia westermanni. The sequence continues at coordinate 116,202,252 of OX465293.1, forward strand.
AGCATATCAAAGCTCCATTAAAAGAGAAAAAATACAAAAAGTTGGCAGAATGTGTGGGCGCACCAAAATAATTGATTCGGGAAAGTGTTGATGCAGTTGCACTTCCAGTCGCGGAAAGTGTTTCTGCAACCGAAAGTTTTGTTCCGCTGCCGATTGCGTCGAAAAGTGCATTTCCGCTCTGGGAGGACTTCGCTCCTGAAAGTGGTTCACGTTATGATGCAGTTGCATCTGAAAATGTGTTCCAGCCGATTGATCCATTATTTATTATTATTATATATATATATATTATTTATCTTCATTTAAATCAAAAAAGACAAGAAATGTTCAAGTAGTTATAAGATGTTAAGAAATACATTTTTCTGTATTTAAAAAAGCATTTTTACATTGGTCAGTTGTGACATTATTATGGTCATCACTGGTATAAACAGAAGTGCATAATTTTTGACAGTCAATGATAGTCTTATAGACAGCACTGATCCAATAATTCAAGTGGGAGTGAGCAGTACAGCTCTATGCTTAATTAAAAGGCGATTTTACTGTGTTAGAGTGAAATAAAAGCTCACACGTACACAGTTGTTTACATCAGTTTTGCGCAAGCCCTCTTGTGTTCGTGATGTAAAGTTTGTTTGGAGTGCTGACAATTAGACTGACAGTACTGACGATCAGATGTTATGTCAAATGACAGTCAGTGTTCTGGTAGGGTAGTGGCAAGGCGTTTTACGTAATTAGCTCCTTCAAAATAACCTCATAATAAATTTAATTTGTACTAAATATCAAAGTTAAATACAAGCAGGGACGGTAACGGTTAGGGGTTTTGTTATTATAGCAAAAGAAAACGTATTTTAACTACGCTGATTTTTTAACTAACACACACTTTGTTGACAGTGCTGATAATTTATTTGACAATGCTGATACTTGCATACTAGTATGTTTTTTTCTCCCACTTCCACAGAACCAAGTCACGAATTAGACAGCCCGAAGCTGTCTGGGCGTTAACAAAAGAACATACCGTACCTGACTATCAGATGTGACAAATAACTGTCAGTGTTTTTGTAGGGTTATTTATTTTTCAATAAAATACTTAATACATTTAAACACCTACTAAACTGGAAAAAATTGTTGCTGTTGTTTTTAGCGACAAAAACACTCGGAAGTGACAGTCCTTTGCCGGTTATGAACCCGGTACGCGCCGGTACTCCCTTGCGGTTCTGCCCGACTGTCGTGGTGGCGATTTGGTATGACTAGTGGAACCTCCTTCCTGAACATTCTCTGAACATTTTCACTTTACACATTTCCTTACACTGTAAAAGAACTGTAAAAAGTTACAATAATTATGTTCTGCAAACAATGGCATTTGATTAGTGATGAGAGATTTATCGATAATAGACATGCTTAATTAATCAGTTTAGTGATTTATCACAGCTATTGATCAATTAATAGATTTTAAATAAACAAGCGTTTGTCAAACTTTGAGAATGGTGACGCGAACATGTGAATTTTCTGATTAATAAGGTTGTGTTTATTCAGTTTTCAAAAAAATCAAATAAATTAGATAAACAAAATGTGATTAATCGGGGCATTAAACGTTTTGATTAATCGATAATAATTATTCTCTGATCAATTAAAAAATCAAGTCTATGTTAAGTTTCATTTTCGATTAATACATCATTTGATTTATGCTTGTAGAAAGTACAATCCACAATAATTTACAATCGCCGATTGCACTCAATTCGAGAAAGCAGCCAAGCACTATGATTGAAATCAATTCGGAAGGACAATCAGGCACTGTGATTGCAGTTAAAAAAAATGTATTAATTTGCTTAAATCGAATTCATGACCTTGGTAATTTTCATGCTGAACAGCACCTGTGAGCAATGATTGTACGAAAACCTTGATTGATCACATGAAAACTTGGTTGTTTATAAGGAAACGTGATTGTAAATTTTTATAATCAATACAAGTTAATAGTTAATAACTTTTTCCAGCAGCCAAAATGGAAGGTTTTTTTATAATTCCAATTAAATTAGATTGTAATTTTTTACCGTTTCTTTTTTACTGAATAGTGTTCGCCGACAAAAAACACTTGCAGGGAGAGAGCGCGTTTTGACATTTCATTGGGAAAACAGCTGATCGCGATTTAGTAAAACAGCAATAAAGGCTTCAAACTTTGAGTTATTAACTAATGAAAACAATAACAAAATAAAAACAAAACAACTGTTATATTTGGCCACTGCTTGAAATCCACAAACAAAATAGCAAAAAACAAATGCTGACTGGTTTATAGGTATTAGACATACACACACATACAAAGACAAGAAAAAGTGTGAGCGTTAGCAAAGTGGGAGATGAGGAGAGATAGGTGTTTATACATTTCAACTAGTATAAGAAGAGTAGAAGTTTTTATTAACACATTGTTGACCGGCAATTTTACGCAATTCAATGTGGAACTGAAACAATATAAATAACCTGCAATCAACTTTATTTATACATAATGAATTTATTTATTTATTATATATAATTCATTATATTTATTTATATATAATTATTTGAAGAATTCTTCGTTATTTCTGCCATGTTGCAATGTTTACAGAGCTAAAATTGTTATAAAAATCTGAATACCTAGAAAAAGAACTGTTTTTTATATTTAAAGAGACACGTCTAAATGTGATGAACAAAGCTTTTGCAGTATTCTATATGGCCCTGAGTTTCATAAATTCAATTTGCAAGTGTGAGTGCAATCACGAGTTAACTCGTGACCGGTCAACAATGTGTTAAGTATTAAAATTGGCAAAAGTTTTCATACAAAAATAGAGTGAAAGTGAAAGAGCAAAGATAGTCAAATGCAAGTTAGAATTGCGTGCTGTTAGTTAAAGTTACACTTTTTTTTATATGATTCTTGATTTTAATTACCAATGCAAATTTGTAAGTAGGGGACGTTGGGATAGTTATCTTTTGAATTGCGCTAGATATTTGTCAAATCCTTCAAAGTTTTGAATTTTTTTGGTGAGTTCTCTTAAAGAACAGTCGGTTAATGCACTAAGTTTCAAATAAATTTATTAATATTTGTTTCGTTTAGTTTTAGGTACGATGATTTCATTTAAAGATTTGTTCATTTTATTTTAAGTATCAATAAAGCTCAAAGTTCACTAGAGGGTTGATAGTAGCGTTGGTGTAGCCGTTGCTGGTATATGCGCCATTCATCGGGTATTACGTAAACAAGCTTTAAATTTAATCACACAATGGATTATGTTATTAGTCAATATGTAGATATGAAGTTTGGGTATTTGTATTTTAGTTTTTAAGGGTTTCTCTTCTTTTTTTTTAAGATGTATGAATGTACTTAAGTAAGGAAAGTGCATGTGAGGGAATTTATTAGGATGTTTGGTTGTGGGCATGTTTTCAAAACAGGCTTTCAAGTTTCGTGAGAAATTTTGAGTATACGGTAGTGGTCGCATTGTTGCCAACTCTTCGGACCTTTTTAAAGACTTTTTGAAGTTGACTTCTTACGCGGCGATGCAAAGTTTTGATTGAGAGTGAAATTTTAAGTTGTTTTGGAGTAGCAGGGTTCGCATCATTTCGAGATGGTTCTACGCCTTTATCCCGGGACTTTTCCGGAACACTTTCGGCATCATTTCCGGATCGTTTTCGGGACCATTTCGGGACTTTTTTGGTATAATTTCGGGACTCTTTCGGCATCATAATTGCAGCATTTATAGAATTGCCTCAGGGTCATTTTCCGAAAAAGTCCGCAAATGATTCCATCAAAATATCCCGAAATGATCTTAAAAAGTCCCAAAATGAACCTAATAAAAATCCCGAAATGGTCCCGATAAGATTCGAAAACCATCCCCACATTGTCGCGAAAAAGTCCCGAAATCAATCCAGAAATGATCTCGAAGTAAGAATTTAACTTCTACTAGCTGTGCTGTGCTACCCGAGGGCTTTGAGGATTTATTCCAAATTTAAAAAGATCTGCTAAAATAGAGCACAGAAACTGAAATAAATAAATTCATTTTTATAACAATTTATTGTTAAAGCTGGCTCTAGGTCTAGGTTGTTTTAGTTTTTGATAAAGGCCAAAATAAAAAAAATATTTTTAAAAGGCTACGGCACAAGTTTCGAAAAAAGGCTTACATAAGACCGGAATCGCCACATCTTTTCCGTAATCGGTAGAAAAAAAACATTGTTATAAAAAAAAAAAATTTTAGAAAACCGGGTTGAAAAACATCAGCCTGATACATATAATTGTTTCGTTTGTGTGCCTATTCAGGTATTTGGCTATATTATGTATGTATGTATGTATGTATGTAGATACACATATGCGCACATGTAATTTAAATAAAAATTTTCTAATTTTGTGCTGCCACATAAAACGTTATGCTTAACTGTATTTAAAAAAAATAAAAAGGGTTTCAAATAAAAATCCTAAAAAAATGATTACAAAATGAATGTCGCTCAACTTACTTTTTGTGTTTTATTTTTGCGGGAAGTCCTGCAAATCGTACAGATCGCTTGTACCAATGCAATAAATACCAAGGCAGCTATTAAGCCGAGCACAATGTACAAACGAAATTCGGAGAGCTCAAAGAACGAAAGTACTGTTTCGTTATCGTTGCTGCTTGTTTTATCTGGAACGTAAGAAATTCATAATTGTTTAATAAAATAACACAATCAGAAATGTATGAAAGTTGATTTCATGAAAACTAAGAAAAAGTTAAAATTAAAAAAAAAAAAAAATTATTTAAAAAGAGTTATGAAATATCGAACTGCACTCGAAAAAGTTTAAACTATCAATAAACAACCATTACATGCGAGAGATGCGTAGATGCTTCAAGTAACTCACTTTCTATATACATCGATTACTTTGTTTATATTGATATATATCGGCTTTACAAGTTTTCCCAAAACCCTGTCAGTTTTATCGATTATACTCTACTTTTATCGATTTTGATAAATTGATTTGTAAATCTTTTATGCATTTATATATTTTGCTATCAGGTTTGAAGTGATATTTTGGTTTGAATCAATATTTTTGGTTTATATAATCTTTATCGATTTAAAAAGTTCTTACAGATTTTGCTAGATGTCAATTTTCTTCGCTCACTTTTTAAGATTTTTATTAATCTAACCTGGTATTAAATATTCTATCGATTTTGATTAATTCTAATGCCTTCCTTTAATTTGTATCGTTTTACTGTTGAAAATAACTCGTCAGACATTTTCAGTGCATTATTTTTCTACTTTCTTGATCTTTCTTCAAATCTTCAAACTTTCAAAGCTGATCTTAGCTCTAAATTTTTGTTGTTGTGTTTGAAAACTTGTGAAGATGATACGGTGGCGGACATAAATGTACACAGTAATTTTCTGCGATTTTCACAAATTGTGCCTTAAAACAATAATAGAAGAACTGCAAATTTTTTTTAAAAATCAAAATTTAAAATTTTGTTCACAGAATTTTGAAATTTGTTTGGAATATTCAGTTTTATAGGCCATTAAATTTTAAGGTGTTATTTTAAGGTGCTAATCTTAAGCTCGTGACACATTTTGCAGATTTTTGGCAATTTTTTTTTCGGACGATCTAAGGTGGTTTTTTGCTATAAAAGAAATTGCGTTCATAAACCCAAGAAAAAAAATTGGCAAAAAAAAATGTGTCACGAACTTAAGATTAACACCTTATTATACTAAACTTTCTTGGCCTATAAAACTCCATACTCCAGAAAAGTCTAAAAATTCTGTGAAAAAAATTAAAAATTTTGTTAAAATTTTTTTTAATTTTGCGTGCATTTTTAAAACAAAATTTACAATTCTTGTATTATACCTTAACACATGTTTTCATATAGGATTTGTTAAAATAATTTTGTACAATTAATTATATTAATTATAATTTTTGTGAAAATTACGGAAAACAACTGTTTGTATATTTATATCGGCCACTGTATCTATTCTTATATTGCGTTGGTATTTATATTTTATTAACGAATATAATTCTCGTTGTTATCGATTTACAATGGATTTATTTGATTTTGTTTTGAAAGATAGTTTTACACTTTTTTATTTGTATAGTTTTAAATAGATTTGAGTTTTTTGTCCTTATTAAAAAAAATTATTCTAGCGACTTTAAAGGATTTTCTTGTTTTATAATTACGCCTCTACATTTGGCCTTTTGAAAAAGATATTTGCAGAAATTACAGATTTTTCTATGTTCTACTCGACTATTTGTGCTCACCCGCATTGAGCTTTAGCTGAATTTTATCCATTACTATGTTTTTTTTAAATATTAGTTATCGAAAAATTTTAAACTACTTCGTCCAATTTTTATCAATTTTTTATCGCGCATGTCGGTTGTTACTTGTATCGATTGTTATCGATATCAATTTTGAAATTAGTCATATTTCATCGATTCTGCTACGCATTGACTGGGCCATATAGATTTTATATATTTTATTTTGTTTTGTTGTTTTTCCGGCAGTGTGAATAATTGATGCATACGAAAATCGACACTGATGATGGCACAACGCCGAAACCGGTTTGTCGCAAAAACCAAATTTGACAAGGGATGACGGAAAATCGTTCCAATATACATTTTATATATGTTTATGAGATTTTAATTTGGAATTTATCGATTTTTTATTTGAAAAAATGTAACTTATGCTAGAAAAGCAGATATTCTCAACTATATAAACGCACAAAAAAACTGTTTAAAATAATTTCAAGACTGTGCTGAGGTTAATGAAAACGGCGAAAGGCTTATAAAAAATACTAAGCGAAATATGGTTCAGAATTAGTTTTACGCTGCCGTTTTTTATTCGTCATTTTAATGCTAAATAAACAAAAGAAGTAATTTTGGTTGTTATCTTGCAAGCCAGAAGTTCACATTGATTTTCAAAATAAATTCCAAGAAAACGTGTTATTTTATTTATATGTTGTAAGTGCTTACGAAAAAAAAATACTATTTCCCTTACAAAAAAATTACGTATACGCCCTTCACTTACATTCCAATGCTTCGAAATCCAAAAATTGCGGATCCACTGTGAGTGAGCCGACTTTGCCCGTAGCAATCTTGTCTTGCAATGCAGCCCTCACTATATCACCACTCTTAGCCGATTCGCTGTTATCCATGCCAACTGTATTTGTTGCCAAGCCATGTCCTTTCTCGTAATCGCTCTTATCGAACATGGCTTGCAATTTGGCCACCATTGTTGTGCCTTGTCTGTAGACGAAAACCAAATTTTATGTAAAAAAAGTAGCATTCGGAGTTACAATTTTATGTACACACTTTTCAAAGCCAACAATTTCCGTCTTATAATATCCAGGTATGTTATTTAGAACGCCATTAAAAGAATCTGAGATGGTCGCTGCCAAGTTGTTGAAATCTACTGAGCCCGGTTGTGGTGCCTCAAAGGATTCAGCTAAATTCATAAGTTTGACGCCGACCGCATAGACCAGTCTATTTGGCGCTGGTGTTGCTGCATTCAAAACACTCTCGAGCTCTGTAAGAAGAATGGAAATTCGTAATAACCTAACTAACAATTTACTAAATGCACTCGAATACCTTTGCCACACGATTTAATGCAGACGCGTGTTGCCGATACCACTGGCGTGCGTTCATGCTTGGCCATTTTTTTGTTGACAGCATGAAAGGCGCCACCCATCACAGGGAAGAACAAATACAGACAATGATCATCAGTAAATGATAAATCCTGCAAATGAAATAAAAAAAATTAAATATTTTGAAGAAAATGTACAAAAGTCAGTTGTCTCCCAAGCATGTCTTACCTGCTCATCATTGCTCACACGTTTGCGATCGAATTCTAAAATTGTTACGCCATATTCAATACGTCCCGTGGGTGTGCCAATAATATCTTGACGTACGTCCAATTTTGGTGCACCATAACCATTGATCCATGTATCCATTAGGAAGGGACGTCCATTACGATCGACCCAACCAATTATGGCATCAGTTTGTGACATTTTCTCATCATTGCTAAGTCCAATGCCAGTCCATGTTTTCGTATTTGATGTTTCAATATGCCAACGCATTACATCACCACGTCCAACCGTCTCCCAGTGTGCGTAATATTCGCAAGTGTGATTTTCAGGTGTGCAATCACTTGGATATTTCCAATGTCCCATGCAATCATTGTCCAACAAATTGGTGGACGTTTCTGCTACGCCTTCTTTAGCGGTGGTTTTTTCCTTTTCTGATATTAAGATAAACAATTACAATGTGCTACATTTTTGAAATATGCATATACGTAGATAATACATAGGCCGACCCTTTTTCCACCCAGAACGAAAGAACATTTTTTTTGGCGTGTACAGGGTTAATTTTTTTTATTTTTACAAAATTTAGTTTTTTTTTTTTTAATTTTTTTAATACACAAATATGTAGTTCGAGCCTTTGCAATCATTTAGTCGCACATTTTAACCCATTAACTGCCCAATGGTCGATTAGAACTTTTTTAGATGCTTCATAAGATATGTTATAGAGATATCTCTAGTTTTAAAATATTCTATAACACCACATATTTGGCAGAAAATTAAATTTTTGTTTTTGTAAAAAAAGCTGCATATTTATGGCAAACGTAAACATAAGCAACAATTAACCATTTTCAGGAAAGAGTATTTATTTTATTTTATTATGCACGTAACAATTTTTGTTTGTTAAAGGTCACGAAAGGGTTAAAATATGGAGCAGTTGTTTAACATATATAAAAAGCACACACGAGATTTTTACTTCAGTAAATTTTGGGAGTCGTAAAAGGGTTAAAAAGTACATTGATTATCTGTCATTACTGCGTTCTATCTCGTTCATGAATTGGTATTGTTTTTTGGGGTTATTCCTCGTTAAACTGTTACTGCTTGCTTTAAATTAGACACTTCACTAAACATAAGCATCTGGCTAGTGTTAACACTCTAGGGGTTTTGATGTAAATTTTACAGAGCCCTTCAAAAAATACAAACGCCAAAAAACCTTCCACGGGAGAGTTAATAGTTAAAATATTTCAAACACGGCTCACTCCTAAGACTTTTAAGACTATAAATGTTTTGAATTTTCTAAACGAGATATATATTTTAGGTCTGACACGCGCTCTAACCCTTTTACTCTACTAAAAAAGCCTATTTCATATACCGAAACGGAATAAAGCTGAACCAAAGTAAAAAAAGGAGGACGCACTTCTGAATTAATATTTGTATCTTTTTCGCTCTGAGGTTTTCAAGATATCTAAAAATCCGTCGCTATCCCACTTTCTCCAAAACTTACCAAAGAAATTTAGTTGTGTAACGCCACGTTGCATTCTATGTCCGTGATATTTAAGCTCATCGGGTTGATAGAAATCCTTCACAGATGCCGTCTCTGTTTCAATACCAGAAGCTGGAAAATGTACATATTTACCGGGCTCTTGACCTCTGGCCCATATCACATGCGTTAACGCGTCGTCCAAAGTGTGATCGGTGTGTTCTTTGGCAACGAGTTTCTTGCGGAATATGATCGTCGTCAAACCATTCTCCTCATAGCCAGTACCAAGCGACAAATCCGATTTTCCACCATAAAATTCATCTTTACGTGGTGTAGAACGATCGCGTGTGTAATAATCTCCAACGCGGCTAGCCATACCGCGCGCTGTCCCTATAACTATGTCTGTGCAATCCATGGGATTGAAATCGAATTTCGGTGTATACGGATTTAGTCTTAGTTTTTGTTCTATAAAGTCAGAAGAGAATAATGGAAGATGCGATTCAATTTGCGAAATTAATAAATTTCAGAGCAGTGCTGGTTAGGGTGCTGGGTGTGAGGTGCATGCGGGAGTGTTTGGTGGGAATATGTGTGATAGATATTATATATTTGTATACTTACCACTTTTCCTCGCATTTGGCTCGGGTGTCGGCATAGAAAAAGGTTTTGGATGGGCAGATGGAATTGGGTGCGGCTCTGGTTCCGGATGTGGTTCTGGGTGCGGTTCTGGATGGGGTTCCGGTTCCGGTTCTGGGTGCGGCTCGGGTTCTGGTTCTGGGTGGGGCTCGGGTTCTGGTTCTGGGTGTGGCTCAGGTTCTGGTTCCGGATGTGGCTCCGGTTCTGGTTCTGGATGTGGCTCTGGTTCTGGTTCTGGTTGTGGCTCGGGTTCGGGTTCTGGTTCTGGGTGTGGCTCTGGTTCTGGTTCTGGGTGTGGCTCGGATTCTGATTCTGGGTGTGGTTCGGGTTCTGGTTTCGGTTGTGGCTCCGGTTTTGGTCTTCGGTCACGCGGCCCCTTCCATTTTGGTCTTCCCTTGACATATTCAGTAGTCGTTTCTGTTGTTGTATTTGTATGTATTGTTTGTATTGTATAAAGTGGATGGTGTTATTGTTACAATTAAATAGAAGTAAGTGAGACGTATTAAAAGAAAAATAATAACTACTTCGTAATCAGATTTGAATATATTTATGTATACTTGTGTCATCAAGACTTCTAAGTAGTATGTAAATATTTTCTATATTGATAAAGTCTACACATACCTGGCGCTTGGCGACGTTTGCGTCCAGCCGAGGAACTCACACGATAGGAGACACCCGTCGAAACAGATGTGACGCCCTCCATATTGTCTTGCAGATCGTCATCATTATGCTTGGCAACGCGTTTAGATTTTGTTGCAACTGTGGAGCTTGGTTCCGGTGAGGGTTCAGGTGCTGGTTCTGGTTCTGGATGTGGCTCTGGCTCCGGTTTTGGATGTGGTTCTGGCTCTGGTTCCGGATGTGGCTCTGGTTCTGGTTCTGGATGTGGATCTGGCTCTGATTCAGGGTGTGGTTCTGGTGCCGGGTGTGGCTCCGGACTTGGCTCAGGCGCACCCACTGGCTCACTGCCTGCCAGTGTTGTATTCAAATCACCAATATCGCGTATAAGTGGGAAATTTTTACACTCAGCATTGAGTGAGTTTGGCCGCCAACCCAATCCTACCCACGTAGTGCTGTTCACCTTAAGCACTACCTCAATCTCCTTCTGCTCTTCCAACAAACGCCAGTACATTAGATAATCTGGTGATAATTGCTTCATCGAATAGACAGTCATATCTAGTTCGGTTGTGCGATAAGGTGATTTTTTGCTACATCCAATGCCATGCCAGCCAAAATTACAATAACACTGTTTACGCGGCATTGATGTGCTGGCCAGATCAATGCATTTGCCTTGGCTACCACAATCCTGATTGTTGGTACATTCATCTTTGTACTGACACTGTGGACCGTAGAAGTTCTTTTCACATTTACAGCGTGATGGAAAATATTTGCCATTGCCCGAGCATGTCTCACGGAAGTCTTTGCGATTTTTTATGTCTACATCGGCGCACGACCAAAAACGATAGCCTGCCGACCATTCATCCGCTTGACGCAAAAGACGTAATGTGCAATTTGGACATTCAAAATCTTGTGGTATGCTCACGTAATATGACTGTGCGCTAAGAGAAAAGAACATTGAATTTTTTTTTAAATAGGTGGCAACACTTTTTTGTAGTTTTATCCTAATTTAAAGTTAACTCGTGTTGTATTGCTAAGAATAAGGCCTCTCTTAGGCGGTTCTGCTAAATAGCTAATCTTGGCCCAATATACATAGATACAATATGCCGTCATCGACCTGTGAAAATGGTCAAGGTATGAAAACAAGCCGGTCTTGCAAAGTCTACCACATTGGTCAAGTAAAGAAGAAAGACAGTAAAAAAGCAAGGTCATGGTAACAAAACAATTAAAACGGGCCTCTAAAAGACGTGAGTATAACGAGCTTGAGTTGCTGATGGTAATCGTGTTTGAAAACACTGCATATGAAGGTATGTTTCAAGGACGGAGCCAATCGCTGTAGAAACAAGAATGGAGACACGATAACGTGATTAGACCTTAAAAGTGCTGCTTCAAGATGCACCAAACCCTGGAGCCGACCGATAATAGCAGAACCGAAATCCGTGATCTCTTACGGCCAGTTACACGAACCGGCTGATAATATTATTTCTCTTCAAAAATATCCCCATATCCTTGTGGGGTACGAATATGTAATTTTACAATTTGAATTGAGGAAATCGGCCCAGTCGATTGCCTGTTTCGTTGTTACGAAAATTTTGGGATTTAATTTTACTGTACGAGTATATACATAGTACAGAACTGTTAAATTTGATTAGTAATTAGTAATCAATTAGTTAGACGCACTTTTTAATTAGTAACAATTTCTAAAATTATTAATTGATTACAACTAGAAAATTCAAAAGATACTCAAAGAAAAAATAAAAAAATTAAATTCAAATTTTCAAAAAAAACTGTTTTCATTACTTTTGATTATTTAAGAATTTTTTTTTTTGATTTTTTTCAGTACTGAAAAATACAAAATTTTGTTAATTATTTTTAATTTTTTTTTTCTGATTATTTTTAATTTGTTTCAGTACTGCTGCAGAAGCGCATAAATATACACATCAACAATAAAAACAAAAATAAAAAATAATCAAAAAAAAGTTGTTTTGATTACTTTTAATTATTTTTGATTATTTAAATTTTTTTTTTTTTTGATTATTTCTGATTTTTTTCAGTACTGCTGTACAAGCACATAAATATACACATCAAAAATACTTAAAAAAATCAAAAGTAATCATTAGAACTTCTTTTGATTATTTTTAATTTTTTTAATAATCGTAAAAAATTATGATTTTTCCTGATTATTTTGTTAATTAACTGGAAAATAATCATTAAAAATTAAAAGTAATGGATTCTTAAGAAAATAATTAATCAAACTGGTAATTATTACGATTAGTAATCATTATTTAACAGGTCGTATATGGTATATAAATATTTATTAATAAAGAAATGGCTGTATAACTTACGTAACATCGGTACGCACAAATTCCGATTGATTAACATGCGGCGTTAGATCCAACACAGGACGGTCGAATGCGTCGAGTAAGTGCAGTCGGAAGCCGCCCTGTAATTAAAAAATATACAATAATGTACATGCATAAATAATTGTTGTTGCGCAAAAATGTATTGTCAACATAAGGTAGTTTTTAATTTTTCTTACATTCATACATACATGTACTTCCCTAAAATAATTGTTATGCAGCGCAGAAGTGCAAGCAAACTTCCAACTAAACAAAAAACATTCAACGTCACCTTTGTGATTGTCATAGCTGGGCATAGTGTACTTAACTGTTAGTGCAATGGCCGTCAGTGCCTCCGGTAATCTCTACACGCTACATATTATGTTATTATCATGAAATGGTAACCATCTGAGGTTTATACACTATAGATGTAAAAGAAAAAGCGAGACAGACCCAGTTATTGAAATGTTGATCTGTCTGTCTGTATGTTTGCGCGCGCATCACTGAAAAACTGCTAGATAAAATTTAAAGAAATTTTCAGCGGTGCATAGCTTGAAAGCCACCTTAAAGTTTAGAGTCTACTTTATAGCAGGGAAATACTTTGTTTCAACTGTATACAGTGGTGGCAATAAAATAATAAATATTTTTATAAACATAAAGGATTCGTAATAGTCCGATGTCTTTAAATCATAAATATTATATAAAAATACATATAAGAGCAACAGATAATATCAACTATTTAGTGTTGTTGTATATAGCGAATTTAGCGAATTGTGCCCTACTATGCTTATAACACACTTGCTTTTTAAATCATGGTCTAACTAACGTGCTAAGCCTAAATTAAGCAGCCCAGGCGTGCAAGCGTGTCGTGGTGATAAAGAATTGTTTTCAAGTTCTTTTTTACCCATTTACGCTTTTTTTTGTGCTTTTAAGTGTTCTGCGCACGGAAGAGCCACACTGTGAATTGGTTACTCAAGCGTCAACAGGCAAGTACCACACTAAAGTTCTAAGTAACGCTAATCTAAGTAGTTAAGGTGCTACTAGTAAGTGTAGGTACTTGGTGTAGAAAACTTTTTGACATTAAATCACAGTGAAAGCGGGATATAGTGAATTTTATTCATTCTTATAAAAGTTTTTTTTTTTATTTGATACCCCGAGCCATATGATTTGGTAAGGTGTTATACTTCCCTTCACCAAGTTTTAATTTCTATGATTTCGAATTAAAAACTGAACTCGAAAAAAGGTCCATTTTTGAAAGAATTTGAATTTGAATTTTTCTGGAAACTTTGCCTAAATCTATGTTGAGATTTGCTCAATAGAAGTTACTTAGACCATGTTCAGACTTGCTTGATTTATTGAAGAATTTATTAGATATAATCTTCCACGTAACCGAAAAGGTCTTATTCCAAAGCTATGTTGAAAGTTCCTTCATATTTCTTACTATCTAGGTTTCACTGTATTTATCATGCATCTTTTTATGCTTGTAATACAAAAAAAATCACTGAACGTAACAGCACCTCAAACAACACTTAGTTGATTGTGTTCTTGCGTTTTTCAAACAAACAATGCACGTCTATGAGAAGTTTGAGTACACAATACTTTTTAATTACATTATTAAAAGTATTACATAATTATTTTTATGTGAGTTTACGCGATAAATATGTACCGTGTGATGATTATACACTTAGAACAATTTTTTTTTTATGTTTTTAGTTCTTGTAATTACCTTGAAGGAAGCATGGGATTGAGTGTCTCTAAGTCATCACTGTAATCGACTCCTGTGGTCAATTACTGCATGATACTGTCAACAAGACATCTACTCTTGACTATCGTAATTTTCAGTTCAATTACAAAAAATTCAAAAAACAGAAAAAGGGCTTGTCGTAGCACAACAAATTTTTTCCCAGTGTACGCAATTTTTATAGCAAACAAAAGATGCATGTTTAGCCCATATATTTTCTTAATTAATGAATAGCGCTCGTATATTAAATAATAATGACTTTAATATTTGTAAATTTGCATGAATGTTTGTATGTTCTGTATATATTTACCTAAAAGTGGAAAACAGTAAAATTTAATGAATGAGAACCAAAAAAAAAAACCAAAGTCACCTGAACGTGAAAAATTGCCGTAATGCTTCCGTTAATTAGAAGATTATAGCAAAACAAAAAGTAAAAAAAAACTTAAAAAAAAATCCGATATTCTGCTATAAAAACATATAATAAAAGGCAAAAATTGAAAAAAAAACAAAGAGTACAAAGCTCTATCTTTACTGAGTAGAAGTCTAGGGAGTAATTAAGAGTTTTCGCCAGATGAATTCGTTTTATGTTAATCCGTTCTTGTAAAATCAGCCCACGCTGTTCTTCTATTGAGGTTCCTCGAGAAAATTGTCTACCTCGTTTTAATCCTATAGCGAGTATGAGCTTCGAGTATAGGGAGATGCTATTCTCACGTTCTATATAACACACCATTTTTGGCGATTTTCTAAGCAGCAGCCTAGTTAATTTGCAAATGAGACGTACCTACCAGAGGAACCCACGAACCCACAAGGTGAATTGTTCTAAGGTTTTATAGTGCAAAATAGTGTAAACCTAAGCAACTCTGGTAAATATCAGAATCTTGTCACGTATGTGCTTCAAGTGAAGGCTGGCATATACAAGGTGGCGCAAAAGTAATCCTCCTATCAGAAAATGCTATAAATTTTGGGATTGGCCCCTAAAGTCAGTTCTGTTTTGACATTTGTGTAGTAAACACATGCGAAATACACGTTAATAAACAATGTTACGCTACACTGCTCCAGAACGCGGAATATTGCTGACTATTTATTTGACCAATAATCGGTCGGGGCCAAACGGTTACTGTGAATGGTGAGCGCTACAGAGCAATGATCAACGAGTTCTTTTTGCCGCAACTTGATGAATTGGGATTGGAAACATGTGGTTCCAACAAGACGGTGCAACAGCACACACTGCACATGCCACAACCGATATGCTGAACATCGGAAGCTTACTTTTGCGCCACCTTGTATGTAGAAATATCTCAAAATGAAAAAAATCAGGATTTACATATATGCTCATATTAATTTTAGAAAATTTTCGTAGAACTTTTGAAAGATTATTTTTTTACGTACAGATTTATGGCGGTAATTATTTTCAAAAAATAAGATAGAACTAAGGGGGCTCCTCAGAAATCCGCCGGATAGTGATAGAATTAGTTTACTAAAGGTGCTCCTGCTTGTTAGAGGGAAAACTATATCAACCGTAGTCAAGCGGTGACGTCATAATGTCAAGGGAATTAATGTCAGTTTGAAATGCGAATTAATGTCAATGATATTAATTCTCTTTGCAAAAGCGAATTAATGTGAAATTACTTTGAGAACGAATGTCATTTTGAAATGCGAATTAATGTCATTGACATTATGACACGTCACCTAGTCAAGCTAATCAAGAGGCCCCCTGCCTTTTAGAAAATGTTTAGTATATAGTAACAGCAATGTGTAGATAAGTACTCACTTTCGTAATGCGAAAAAAAAAATATTATAATTATTGGAAACGCAATGAGAAAAATCAAAAAATACTAAGGCACTGATTGCACTGTCGATAAATATTTTCGCAAATAATCACATTGATGTCACTGACGATAAATAAATAAAGTAAACTTCACTCAAATTATATACTATACTTTACTTATATACCATCCAGGCTTATTGTTGTGCACTAAATTCTCGTTCGTTGAGTATATTTTGAGTTTGTTTGCTTTATTTATCCACATCATTATTTTGTTATTTAAGCGATTTAGTTATTTATTAACTGTTTGAGCCTCGCACTTTTCATTTTTCTCAAATACAATTTTTGTACTTTAGTTAGTCGTTATTGAATTTTAAGGTTGTTAAGTTGTGCCTTCAAATATATCTCTTAATTAGTTAAACATTTTTCATAACAAAAATGAACTTCTTTAACACTTTTACTAATGTCATCTTTTTGATTTTTGTCACGTTTGATTTGTATGTTGTAAAAGCTGAGAATGATGCTTCGGTTGTAAATGCAGCACAACCCATGACTTGTTTTAGTTGTGAGGGCGTTAGTTGTTTGCGTATCTCAAAATTGAATGCCACCACAGAGTGTACGCATTCATTGGATTATTGTGTGACAGTCTTCAAAGGATGTAAGTTGTGGAAATAAAGGATATAATAGAGTTGATATGTGCTGTATAAGTAGTGGATACAAGAGCGTATCATAAAAAAAGAATTTCCATAAAGGGGTACTACATTTCCTTTGGCACCCTGTAAAGCGATTTTTTTCCAAACCAAATGCAATGCATTCAAAAAACATTACTTTCCATGTGAGCCCAATGAAAAGTTTAACCTGTAATGCAATATATAATTCATATAAATCGGAGACCAAGGAGAGAAGTTACATGAAAACACTATTTTTACAGGGTGACAAAGAAATTGTGTGACCTATCTTTTAAATACCCATAAGGTGAGTGTTTAACTCGGGGTCAATACTTTCAACCGGGTTACAGCAACAGACAGCCGCGTTTAAGTGCCAAAATGATTCGACTTAAACGCGACCAAGGACTGTTATTTTAGTATAACTACGAGTATGTACTGTTAAATTAGCAACAACTATCGACAAATACCTGCTGCGGTCGGGCCTCAGCTTGTTGTTAATAAATATGAGGGCAAGGACTTTGACTCATGAAACACTCACAAATAGCTTCACATAACACGACCGCCAAGTCTCCAAACTACCAATAATTCAAAACTATATTTGACCGCTGTAGTCTACTAAGAAAGGCACACCGTTTGTTGGTTGCCACATAAAACGCCCCTCTTGGATGATATGCACTGTTTACAAAACCAAAAAAAATCTAGCTTAACATTTTAAGCTTGAGTTTTAAGTAATTAAACAAATAAACAATTTTGTAGCTTCATATACCACCACCAAAAACAATATATGTACATATTAGTGTTCGACCGAAGCCGATGCTGATCCCGATTTATCGGTCCGTTGGGCTATAATCGGCCCATACCGATGCCGAATCCTTATCAAAAACCACTTTCATGCATACAAATTAATTTATAGAGCATGGATACACGGCTGTAGATACCCCATCCTGTCTTCCTATTCTATCAGTGCTCGATGGTGTCTCCCTAAACTGCTTTATTATCGGATCAATCTATTTTTAGCTTATTATTTCTGAACGGGGTTTTTTCTAGCGACATGAATACTTGTCTTTGGATACCCCATCCCAGCCGATTGTATCACCTTTCGGTGGTGTTTCATAAACTGCGCCACTACCAATATAGTATAAGGAATTATTCTATGCAAAAACAATATTCAGCGTAGTCGAATAATACCACCGTTACAGCCCGATGCAGCCCGATTCTGGAATATAACTACTGACAATTGTCAAAGCTCGGTTGTCACTGCCCATTATAAACGATAGGTAAAGTTCTAATGAAGCTATAACAATTCTCATTCATCGCAAATCATGGAATGTCAGGCGAAAACGCACAAATAATCGGCTTTTGGACAAAAAATACTGATGCTGATGCTTTTGACCGATGATACCCATTAATTGTTCGGACTCTAGTAGACATAGCATTTGAAAAAAAAACGATAAAAACTCCAAGCAAGGCATGGTGGGTCAGTACTGTTAAACCGATTTATCATGAACGCAGCAGTGCGGTTAGAACCCCACTCCCGAGAAGATAGCTGTCGTCAAATTTTGTGAGAAAATCACAAATTTAATCAGAAGAATTGATCTGCTTTGAGAGTTTATATTAAGAGTTGGTATCGAATTCTCTCAATTTTCACTGCATGGCTTCAGTTGGTGCCAATTTTATATGATTCAAGCCAAGGCGAATCTATAGATGGCCAAATGTCAAAAGTAAAAAAGAATATAAAGGGACAACCTTGGTGAATGTTTACAAATCGTTTCCAATTTTCTTTTACTGACATTATGAGGTAAAAATGTACAGGAAGAACAAGCAATCGGCTGTTTCTATGCCATCACCAAGTACATGAATTCGCCTTGATTCAAGCTATTTCAAAGCAATTCTTATCTCTCTCTCTCTCTCTCTTCATAGTTACAGTTGTAGCTCGCGGCTGTTATATCGCATTACCATCAAATTTACGTGAAAAATGCGATTTCGACCCCCATCCAGAGTGCACGAAATGTGTTGGTAATCGCTGCAATGACAAAGGACGCGAAGATTTCAAATGTATTGAATGCAGCTCCAGTCATGTGAGTAAATGGTTAAATTTATAAATCAAAAAATTGCTTTTATTAAATTTTACTAATCTCTTTAGAACAATAAATGCGCTAAAGAAGCCGGCACCATTCCAAGCACCCAGTGCCCCATACCAACTGCCCAAAACTCCTATTGCTATGTACGACAAAGAGCCGATGGTACAACGAATCGTGGCTGCTTGGTACATCAACGTGAGCAGCGAGAGTGTCTCAATGATGAGCGTTGCTCGATGTGTGTGAGCGATTTTTCAGAAGCTTGTAATTCATACAAATTGGTTACTCAAATTACATCTGGTGTTGGCAGTTTAGCGCGAAATGATAAAGTAAATGGGGGTATCGGCTTTATTATTTTTATGTTTGTAGCGCTTTTGTGATGCCATCAATTAAGTAATTAAGCAATTCAGCTATTTTACGGTGTGATTGGGTGTGATAAAATTATTTTGTCAAAAAAACAATTAAGCACAATAAAATCTTTATGAAGTTTGGCAACTGGTTCCTTTAAAAAACTAATTTCCTTCTTTAATTGGAGTATCGGCTTAGGTTATATGGGCGAAAGATGGTGCTAGTTATATACACTAAAAGAGCAAAGAGAGTTCCGAAAAATCATCGATTCTGCTTTCTTCGATACATAATGTCAACTTCGTGAACGCAGTAATAAAGCTACTGCTCGAAAGACAAGTGAAATTATTCGCAAAAAAACAGCAACAAATCACTGGCTATAACCATAACAGAAGTCAAGGAACCTATGAAGAATAACAAAGGCCTGAACTTCATTTGCCGGAGGGTATTGCTTCGCTGATGATGTTGTTGATTTGTAACCGCAAAATAATCGTCGAAGTTTTGAAATATGGGTGTTACCTATGCTAGAATAAATCCAGTAGCACCTAGTGGTACAAGACCGACTACTTCGGGGCCTATGAAAGGGGCAAATGGGACCAACTAAAATCTGTGAAACCAGCGAAGCAAGTGGCGTTGTTTTCTTCGCAAATCTACTGCTATGCAATACCTGCAAGTCTTCCACGAAATGCAAAGCACCACCTACGCTATCAGTTAAATTGTAGGGTTAACCAAAACTCAGCTCTTGACATGCCAGCTCCTAGTAGCACTCGACCTGTAGAAACCTTTCCAACAAATACTCGCTTCTAGGGAATTCACGAAAGCGAAAGCTGTACCGGGAAGAAATAAAAAAGAAAGATTAAGTAATTTCTCCTCCTTTCTCGGTTCCTAGTGTTAGAAAGTTCGACTTCTTAATAAAGTTGTAACTCCTCGATCTCGTCAGCTTTTCATTGTAATGGAAAATTGTCAAATCACGGCCAACTTATTCACCAGCGAATTTGTATAGACTATAGAAAACCTAAGGGCTTTTTACGCTCAAAAGAATCAAAGTCCGCAGCCAACGATCTTATTCCATTTTATCTGTGTGGCGTTGGGCCAGCGGTTAGGCAGTTGAAAAATGCAGCAGGAGGCAGATAGAACTACAACTCTTACTGGACCAAAAGTACTTTAGTATCAAAAATATATTCAAAGCAGTGAAGGACATTTCGCACTCTCTACAGTAGATGCTGCCAAATTCGCCACCATAGGCTGCCATAAACTTTACACCTTACGCACGACAAACAACCGAAGACTGCTACTCGCAACTACAAAATTAGTCTTGTCGTTGTTGTTGTTGTTGTTGTTGTAATGACAAAAACATTCCCCGAAGGTGCTGTCGAACTGACAGTCCTTGGCAGGATATGCATCTGGTACGCTCCGGTACTCCCTTGTGGTACTGCCCGACGGTCGTGGTAGCGGTTTGTTATGACCAGTGAAACCTTCCAGGTCATGTCACCCCTCATTCCGTAAGGAAGGAGAGATGGGTAGTGAGAGGTGAGAGGCATTATATCCGTAGATCAACCATCGAGTTGCACGTCATTACCTTTGTGCATATTAGTCGCCGCTTACGACCGGTATGCCTACCTCGGGTATATCCTAAACCTCTAACCCGCAGGGTCTTGTCCTCGTATACCAGCTAGTGATAAATAGAACACAGTTACTTCTAAACATAGTATTTAAAATTTAAATAAAGCACTTAATTACGTGACGCTCTGACATGAAATAAACTTATCAACTTTTTTTGGCAGCTAATCTTTTCCGTGCTGATAAATGGCTTCCCAAGTAGTAAAAATTGTATTTATGACCTCCTAGTAAGTAAACGAAATTTTATCAGTATTTTTAGCATTCTAAGACAAATTGTTTTTTATTACAGTCAAAGAGTTTAATTTCATAACGCTTTCTAGATTTCAGATTAAAAAAGTTGTTCAATTTCTAGTAATTTCTAGTAAGCTATTACCTATAATCCCCATTTTATGAAATCTGTGGTCTGCTGCAATAAGCACTAAATTCAAGTTTGGCCAAATTAATAAATTTATTAGTAATTAAGTGGATAATCACCGAGCTCGGAATTTAGCAACTGTTTTTTTATTCGTCATTTTGACACTAATCTGACAAAAATATTTGAATTGATAAATATAAGGAAGAAGAAAAAATTATAGACGCTAATTGCTATATCGCAAGCGACAAGTTCACAATTGATTTTTGCAACCAAAAAAAAGTCGCTTAGTGCTTACGAAAAAAACTCGGCTATTGTAAATATTGAATTAACTTGCATAACCTCCTGGGCACATTTGTCCTATATATAGTATATTGAAAATAAAATTCTGAAGGCTTTATTTTAAAATATTTTTGTTGTGAATTGCATTGGCATCTTAGGTTAGGTGAAAAATGCAAACGTCAAATATTAATTACTGTTATTTTAGCAATGACGTCGTCAAAAAACATGCTAATAGTGTCAGCGCAGAGGTGGGTTGTATTAATTCGTTAATCTTTATTTAATTATAAAAAAAAATTACAAACATGTAAGAAACCCCTGCTTCAATGTGCGCTTTAACAATATTTCACCCTGAGAAAAAATCCCACTTTTATAGTCCCTTGAATCCATAGAGGTAAGTGGCATAGCGAGTTATGTTGAGTAATAAAATGAGAGATGCTAGAGATAGTTGCTGGGGCAGGCAAAAGCTTAGGGAATGGGAAACCCGTTGAAACAGGGAAACGGAGAGGCGAAGAAGGAAGCTGAAAGATATATGCCTATATGTGATAAAGTACCTATAAGCCAAGACTGATAACAGCAAACCTAGCGCAAGCACAATATTTACAAAATTTCAATTTTCTGCTCTTGACATCCAAAGTGCAGTAGATAACAACAAGAAAATAAGCATTAATTGAAAAATACAATAACAATAACATTGATAAAAATAATAGTTTATGGTTTAAGTAAATTAAATAGATTTAAATTAAGTGCAATACTTAAAAAATTCATTTACAACAAAAAAATATGGAAAAATTCCAAAGAAGAAGTGCTTCAGTCTGTTTAGTGAGCCGGCTAAAAAATCTATAAAAGGCACTCAATAATTGCAAATTCAATTTAAATGCAGTTTTTATTATAAACACAATAAAATGTGTCGTTTGCAACAATTCGCTGTTACAACAGTTTTGGCAGCTGTGCTGCTAATCGACTGCAGTCAAGCCACGTATCAAACAAGGATCTGCCATGTCTGTGAAGGCATTAATTGTCAGAGAACATCGCTGATGGTAGAACAAAAATGTGCAAATGCTTTAGATTATTGTGTAACAATATTTGATAAATGTAAGTGGGACTAGTAATTACAAAATAAGCGAATAATATCATATGAAAATAGTGAGAAATTATTGAAAAAAAAAATTATTTAAAAAATTTCATTTGGCAGAAAATGTTGCGTACTAAAAACTTAATAATGCAGAAGGTTTTGAGTATTTAAAAAAATATTCGGGTTTTAAAAGTACTTTGCGAGCAAATTATTATTATTATTTTAAGTGCTGTTAGTGTAAATAAAAATTACATAAAA
Organism: Merzomyia westermanni; assembly: GCA_949987695.1. Taxonomy (NCBI): domain Eukaryota; kingdom Metazoa; phylum Arthropoda; class Insecta; order Diptera; family Tephritidae; genus Merzomyia; species Merzomyia westermanni. Next base: position 116,225,261 of record OX465293.1, read on the forward strand.
AATTTAGTGCTTGTATGAAAAAATAATTAAACCCAATTTTAAATATTCAAATTTAAAATTTTTAAATATAAGAATATACTCTTGGAGAACAACCTTTCAACTTGCAATTAAATTAAATTTTCAAAAATTTACTACTATTTTTGAATAAATATAAGTTTTGTTATTGGTTTCAAATATTTATAATCTTGCTAATAAAAAAATAGATTGAAAAAAAATTTATCTTCCTAAAAGTTTGTTTTTGAGAAATAATGAAAGATTTTGTGCAATAAAATTATATTTAAAACAATTACAAATCAAAGCATTTATAATCTGATAAATATTAAAAAAAGATTAGACATAACCAATTTAAAATACCTAAAGTAAATGAGTTTTCGAGCACTCAGTTTTGGAAAACTTTTGCTTTTAAAATTTTTAATACCTTTTTTTTAATATTCAATTAAAAGAGTCTTAAATAGTTAAAAATGAAATATAAAAAAAATACAGAAAAAGAATCTGGCAATGGTTCATAATTTTTTTTTTTAAATTATTAACAACCTTTTTCCTTTTAATTCTTATAATTATTTACAAATTTATTTTTTTAAGTTTTAAAATTTCTAAACGTTACATAAAAAAAATTTACTTTTTCAAGTTTCTGTTATCAAAATAAATCCAATTAGTTTTATTCGCAGAAAATGTTTTTGCCTCAAAATTTAAGAAAGAAATTATTTTTGTACAAAGTATCAAATTTTGATAAAAAAAATTATTTTTCTAATTTAATACTTTTTTAATTTTACAAAATATTTTGTAAGCGATATTTTTATAACTTATGGAAAATTAAACATAAACAATTATCTTCCTTTTTAATACTATTGCTGTTTCCGACAGGGTAGAAGTATGCATTTGTCTGGAACGATTTTCGTCATCCCTTGTCAATTTTGGTTTGGAGACAAACCGGTTTCGGCGTTGTGCCATCTTCATTAAACAATTATTTAAAAGAAAATTAATTTGAGTTTTGAAAAAAAAATTTACTTTTAAGGGATTTGATTTTAGACTTAAAACATGTTTCCGAAAACTAAAATTTTTAGATTTTAAATTTTTAGCGGCTTCGCTGGCTAGGCCACGTGGTGCGAATGAGCGAAGATGCTCCAGCCCAGAAGGTACTCTTATCAGCATCCGCCGGTGGAAGCAGAGGAAGAGGGAGACCACCACTCCAATGGAAGGACCAAGTGGAGACCGATTTGCGATCCCGCGGTGTTTCCAATTGGCGCCAGTTGGCGCAACGAAGACTGGAGAGCTATGTTGGACGATCAAAATCGCCCAGGCGGTTAGATGACCAGTTAAAGAAGAAAGAAGAAATTTTTAGGAAAATATAAAATTTTACAAAAATGTTCACTCCTATTAAAAAAAAATATTTAAACTTTTTCAAAAAACCTAATAACTCCCCATAGCAATAACTGCTCAAGGCTTTTTTGAAATAGAAGTATGAGACAGCGCTGCCTTCAACCGAATTCTGGGTTAGGCCATTTTTTGAATACATTTCTGGTTATAATATTAAGAAAGAATATTTACTTCCATTTCAGCTCGAGTTGTGCAAAAAGGTTGTTCACTTGAAGTGCCCATTGAATTACGGCGCCGCTGTGATGCTAACTCTGTTGAATGTCACAAATGCAACACGGATCACTGCAATAACTTAGGTCAGCGAAATCATCTTTGCTTGCAGTGCGAATCTACAGAGGTATCAATAGAAATATGAGCAATAATAAATATGTATATCCGATTTTTAACAATAAACCTTTCGAATACTCAATACCGATGCAAATTTCTTTTCTTTAGGATGCGAACTGTGCCGATAACCCAAACGCCGTGGAACCAACGCGTTGCGAATCACCAACTGCACCCAATTCATATTGCTTTGTGAAATATGAAATGGGCTCAACTGTACGTGGCTGTGCGACAAATGTCATTGATCAAATGCAGTGCTATTCCAGCGAAAATTGTATGCTTTGTCTATCGACCGATTTTAAAACTTGTAACAATGTTGACTTTTTGCCCGCGACACCGCCTAAGATGACCTTTAGTAAGACATAGGCATGTATAAGGCTTAAGTCTAAACTACTTGAGTACGCTTGAGTTGAGCTGAAAACATGTATTTAGTTTAAAAATTAATGATTTAAAATATTTAATAAATAAACATAGCTATGAAGGTATTTGAATAAAATTTAAATGTTTAAAATGCCAAAACAAAAAATTTATAAATTTTAAGTGGTAAATTTTCTTGAATTTCTTGATGTTGTAATAAAAGAAAAGGTGTGGGGCCTAAGATTCCTTCAAAAAGTTTCACTGTGTTCCTGGTGTGGGTACCTGGTAAGAAAGGTTGGTTTGTTGTTGTTGTTGTAATGAACTTCGACTTTATTAGTAGCCGTCACGATTTTCTAACCAAAGTCCTAGTAAACTTTTCACTTCAATTGGTTAAGACAATATTGAGATTTCCTGAGCGGCCAAGGAGCTATTATTTCTGATGTAGTTAGGACACATAAAATATTTAGGCGGTAGTTGGCGCTGTTGTTGTAGAACTACTTTGATCTGCTTGGTCAGCTATTCGTCCCCTCATGGATGCGGAATAAACTAAATTTTACTGAAATAGCAGCCCTTGGTCAGGTAAAAACCAATGACTATACGAAGACTTGATTGTCATCGGAACAAGGTAGGCTGTCATATAGACCCATATTCCAAATCGACATGAACCATATCTTTACATGCTCGACGGAGCAGATTTTCTAACACCAACTTCACTCTGGTCCAACCTTATTGAAACTTCCAGTTTCCTGGAACTTCTTTTAGAAGATACAGGTGATAATGCTGGGTAAGGAGAGTGATGCCTACACAGAGCGAAGCATCGCTACAACAACAACCGATAGTTTGGCCACTAAGTTGAAGCTGGGATTGGTAAGTGCTCCCATGATGGAAAACAAATCTTATCAAAATTTGGAAAAGATCTGTGAAACTTAGCACAAGATTACACCGACTATTATGTTCTTCGAAACGGGTATTAGAAGCAAATTCACCAAACATTCAACCAGCGCATACAAAACCGAACTATTAGTATGGACTCTGTTGCAATCTCTGCTGGGTCTTCCCTAGCGATGACTTTAAATTGCCTACCATAGATGGCATGTTTCCGAGGATGCAAATGTGTGTTGAAGACTAAGTTCTTAAGGTTTGATACAAATCATAAGCCTTTACTTACCTCAGATATACTGAGGAGAACCCCAGAAGTTCATGCTGAAAATAATCCTCGCTGAAAGTAGAAAACTGAATATAGCCAACTCGCCAACCATTTTAAGAGAATGGTCAATTGTGTAAATCAGAACATCACAGGCAAGATACCAAAGGGCAAAGGAATTCACAGGGGTGTTCTTTCTGAGTTTTGGGAATTCGACAACGGTAGTTTTTAATCTAAGACAAACACCTATGGCTATAAGCAATAACCGCTTAAGTTAAATGAAAAAAGCTAAGGCCCATAACAAACTATGTTGTTGACATTAGGATAAAGAGCTGGGGTTTTTGACACATTTCTTGAGAGAGATTGCCCTCAAAGTGACGTACTATCTGTTGTCGTTGTTTTTGTAACATTAAATTACCCTGCTTCAACTTAGTTAAATGAAATTCACTATGCCTGAAAGAAATCCATAGAGATATCAGGAAACTCTCTTGGAGCTCCATAAATTACATTGGCAAGGAGAGACGGAGGAGGATATGAACCCTTGTTGGGTTGTTTATAGGTCATAGCCCATGTAAAGACCATACAGTCAACACAGGCATCAACGAGAAACTGATGTGCAGATTCTGGATTGCGATGGCTGGGATTATTTTTAACACCTGCTCGGCTTTCGTTGGAGTAAAATAGAAATTTCTTGGGATAGATGTAAGGAGCGCGGTTTGCATTTATTTATCTCGCGTAAACTTCTCAGACTTAGCACGGAATCAAATTAGTTTGTGGAACAGAATTCTCCTCCCTACTCCTGAACTTCTTACTCAAACCTTTGATTACTTGAAAAATTATATGCCAAAGTACTCGGAAAAATCCGTTTCCGGTCCTTTCACAATTCTACTACCTTCCCGGGCATAACAGGTATTGAAAATGTCGGATTCGAAAATTTTCACCAGAGAGAGCGGGAGAGAGAACTATGCGAGAGAAAACGTTCAATATGTGTGATTGTCTAGTTGCACATATTGCATAGGGGCAATATTTTGGGAATATTAAATTATTTTATTTGTATTTTATTATTTATATTATATTATTAGTTTAGAGAGGAAAAGGGGGTGTGCGGAGCACATGTTTAGTATAGGGAGCCCTTTTCTAGTATTTATTTAATTATTATTTTATTTATTTAAATTATTTGTTCTATGTAGAACGGGGGGTGCGGGGCACCTGTTACACCTTGTATTTATTAATTAGGGGCGAGCACTGTTGGCTCTGAGGGATTGGCTTCCTCATTCTCGTTGTGAAAAACCCCGCTTTGGGATTACAAAACATAAACTATATCTTTGGGATATTTCATAAGCTGCTTACGAAATACAAGAGAGTGCAGCGCAAATAAAATATACGAAATAAATCGTTATAGCTTATGTCGCTTAAACATTCTCGCCCCCCTAGACGGCTTAGTCGTCTAGTGATATTCATAAGTCGCCGGTTCGAATCCGGCTCGAAGGACCATGTCTAAGCTTTATGGAGGGCGAGTAGTTTTTTTAAGTTAATTTTTGTATATTATTTTATTATTTGTTCAGAGAGTGGAACGGGGGATGCGGAGCACATGTTGCATAGGGGACAACCTTTGAGTAATATTATTTGTTTTTATTATAATTATTTGTTCTATATAGAACGGGGAGTGCGAGGCACCTTTACACCTTGTATGTATTAATTGGGGGCGAGCACTGTTGGCTTTGAGGCATTGCGCGGGATTGGCTTCCTTATGTTCATTGTGAAAAACAAAAACTGGTACCTTTTTAAAATCAAAGTATTGCTCTCAATCAGACCAAATACGGGGGTTTACAACTGGCTTACTCATGTGATTCACAAATCACGCGGAAGTCCGTTATATTTGTTCACCTACTTATTTCATACTACAATAGGTATTTTAGAAGATAAAGATTTCCCTAGTAAATTCATTCGACACACTTGCTCTGAGAAGCTAAGGGCACTTCACAGCAATCTCTAAGTACTAATGGTGGAATGTAAACACTTCAGACAAACAAATCAAAATATCTGTATTAAATATTTTGCAAATATTCCACGATTCCACTGTTCAACTACATAATAATTCCAACTGTAGATAAGCCCATATGAGGAAACTTCAAAATGGTTTTTGTATTGTCAGAAAATATATACAATTTTTTTTCTATTTGAAATTCGGAATTTTTTGAGTATACCCAAAAATGTCATTTTAGTGGACTATCAATTCCCATGTCGTTATCTCTAGAGGCAGAATAATTCCAGCTCTGGATAAGAGATACATACCTAAATAAGGAAACTTCAAAATCTTTTTGCATTCTCAGCATATATTTTGTTGTTATTGCTATTTGAAAATAAGTCAAAACAGGGTTAAACTTATATTTTTTCAAAAATATGCTCTATATTTCCAATGGAAACATTTTCATTTTTAATCTCAACTTTGTTCTACGTTCTTTATGCTGTAACGTTTTCAGGAACATTTTAGAGCTCTAGTAATTTCCAGAATGCACTTTTAATAGGTCCTTAAAAAAGGGTCCTGTTAGAGCTATATGCTGTGGAACATACCACAAAAGTATTCACTGTAGAATCTGTGAATCCTAAAAACATATTTCTCTATCGATCGAGTTTTAGCAATTACTCCACTTATTCTTAAAAGATTCTGGCAAAAAATCAAAATTTCAAATAAGCATAGCACAATGACATACTCTGAAAATACGAAAGCGTTTTGAAGCTATGCTATATGGGTCGGTGTCTTTCATTCCGACCCTAAGGGCAAGGTAACTAAAACTCATGGTACGAATAAAGTTACATTTTGAGGATCATCCAAAATATTGAAAATTTACAAAAGTCCCAGCAAAGAACATATCCTCTTCTAAGAATACAAAAAATGGTTGAGTCGTTCATTCTGAAATTTATAGAAACAATAAATATAATTTTCAAATATCACAAGCAAAAAAAATAAAAAATTTCCTCAGAACACCAAAATAAAGGAAAGCCTGAGATATATAACTTTGGGTCTTTCAATCTAAGTTGGAGCTATTTCGCTCCCAGAGACAATGACCTAGCAATTGTTGCACAGTGTTATTTGAAACTAACTAACATTACAATGTAATATATTCGTACACGAATTTTGTTATCAACAACACATAAAATTATCTATAAATACAGGTTGTAATGCAATTTATAAGATTGTTTCGTTGATAAGGCAATGCAAGTAAAATGTACGCTGATACTAAAAGGACAACGCGGCTGGCGAGACAAGCAGCACTGATATTGATACTTCTAAGCCTGTTGGTTGGTGGTAGTGATGCCGTCGCCAAGTGTCACAAATGTGATGGTATAAATTGTCTACGCACAAGTTATGCAGGCAAAGAGAGTTGTGAAGATAAGTTGGATAGCTGTGTAACGATCTTTGAAGGATGTAAGTTTGTGTTGTGGGGAGACAGTTCATGTTAAGAAAGAGTGTTTCTCCAACTGATGTAGAGATTTTTTGTGCGCCAAAATTGTGAAAGAGGGGATTAATGCCTATTACATAAGTTTGTAGGCGTGGTTAGGATGACCAATAAAATAATTAAAATGTTACGGTTTTTGAATTAAAGACATTTAATTCTCTTTCATTTTAAAATGTAACTAGTTGAAACATTGATATAGTTTTAAATTATAAAAGTTATAAAAAAAGTATCAAATGCATCAATGATTTGTATAGTTCGTTGCGAACGTACTCTCTTTCGGTTATCTTTGTTTTCTTCTGTTGCCTCACCGCAGGGTGTTTCGTAAACCATCAAATAAAAACTAAGCATAGGGTGACTCATTGCTATTGTTATGACTCATCTCATGAGGACTACTCATATGGACTATCCGTTACAATTTCTTTACCCTTTTTCTTATAATATTTTTTGTGCAATTTTTTTAATATTTAAAAAATATATTAAATAAATCACAGTTTTACTTAAAGTTTTGAAACTAAAGAAAGTTGCTATCAATTAAAAAAAATATCTAAAACTTAATTTATTCTCCAATTCACAGCTACTGTTTTAGCACAGGGTTGCTACGGACAAATCGCTGTAGAATTACGTAGCAAATGTGACCCACCGATGACCGACTGGAATAATGACGAGCTAGCTGAGGACGACGAAGCGCCGAAATTTATCAACAGCGAATGTTATCAGTGCAGTGAAGACATGTGCAATAATGTGAGCGGTGATGATTTTGAGTGCATTCAATGCGATTCGGATTTTGTAAGTGCGATTATATATTACGGAGACTTGAAATTTTTTGTTTGTTTTGAAGCATGGGTATTAAAGACATATGCAACGACCCAAAGCCACTTTGCTTCGACTGCTTATCAGCTATGCATTTCTGGAATGCTGGTGCAGATCTGCGCTGGAAAATGAGCTTGTCAATCATGCCATGCTGCAAGTGCATTGACCTTAAGACCACATGGAAGATTGAAAATAGTTAATGGATTTATTTAGAGATAGCTGAGGGGGTTGTTGTTGTTCTTCTTGTAAGCGCTCCTTAACCCTCGGACTGTGTTACGAATATAGACAGTCCTTTGCCGTAATGAATATAGTTCGATTTGGTGCTGACATTAATGGAACCACATATGAGGTTTTGTAAAAATACAGGATATTAGCTGCTTCTTGGCAACTGGACCGATTCCGAATGAATTTTTGCTGAAAAGCTTCTTCTTGGCAGAAATATGCTCGGATGGTTGCCGACCACTGCCGAGGGGTTTTAAAAACATTTTGTTACCTGTCCTAGCACTTGAATCTTGGACCGCACATTACTACCACGCCACGGTGGCCGTCCTGCTTAAGTTACAGCATTTTTTCCATGGCTCCGCTTAAAATGCTTTACCGGATCTCTACTCAATGTTAGAATTCTGCGACAATCAAGAGACCAGAAAGAGCTAAATTTTTGGTAGGTTCTGGTTTCGGTGGTGCCGGCATAAGTTCCAGAGGTGGCAGAAGTGTTGCAACTGGAAGTGGTGATTCAGGCACAAGACTTACCTACTGCTGCAGACGAACGCGTACTCCCGAAAGAGATGCTGAACACTCTGCCCAACTTATATCTGGATATTGTAGCTCCAGTTACTCTTCCTTATCGAGACTAAGCCGAAACATTCCGAGTGTTTGCCCATGATACCAACCATTTGTTCACCTGCTCGCCGGAGCAGACTCTTCTAACATCAATTAGGCGATTCTTTTTCGAGTGGTGGCGATCTATATAAGACTAAATTTGTTTTTTTCTGATTTTCAGGATGTTAACTGTGCGAGAAACATTCAAAATTCGCAACTTAAAAAATGTCCCATTGCAAGATCTTTAAATTCTTACTGCTTTGCCAAGATGGAGGGTTCACGTGTCATACGAGGATGCGCTACAAATTTGATACAACAAAACGAATGTTTGAATGATAACGGTTGTGAGCTGTGCTCACCACTGGATATAAGTGGCTGCAATCGGGAGCTTAAGGCTTCTGCTGGCACTGGCTCAGGGTCTGGAAGTGGGGGCTCAGAAGGTTCTGCTGGTGGCGGCAACACAGGAGGTGGTGGTAGCACTGGAGGTGGTGGAAGCACTGGTGGTGGTGGTAGCACTGGAGGTGGTGGAAGCACTGGTGGTGGTGGTAGCACAGGAGGTGGTGGCTCAGGAGGTTCCGGAGGTGGTGGCAGCACTGGTAGTGGTGGTAGCACTGAAGGTGGTGGTAGCACAGGAGGGGGTGCCTCAGGAGGTTCCGGAGATGGTGGCAGCACTGGTGGTGGTGGTAGCACAGGAGGTTCCGGAGGTGGTGGCAGCACTGGAGAATCAGGTGGTTCTGGCGAAGGAGGTGGCAATAACACTGCTGGCAGTACAAACATTTTCTCAAACTATAAACTATTGAAAACTTTCGCCGTTATTTTAGTATTCTTTATCTTAAGTTAAGCAAGAATGTAGAAGAGTTGCCAACAAATTGTATTTCTTCTGAATTAAAAAAAAAAAGAAAAATTAGATAAAAACAACAAAAAGAACATAGAAAAAAGAAATGTATGATTCGATGCTTATTTTAAGGGGGTTGGCTATACAAATTTTTCAAGACACGGTTTAATACTTTGGGATCACAGGTCAGTAGGTGAGCGGACTTTTTCAATAATAGGTCCAAGTTGGATGGGAGGACTGTTGGCTGTTTCAACTGCCCGACCACTGAAGTGGATATTAGCGCCAATAAGGATGCAGCCATGGGCCTCTATTCAGGGTTCAACATTGTTCCAGATACCAAAGTGGCAATAAAAGCTTTAGCTCAACAGCAATGATATCGAGGGTGCACACAATACATATCTATCCTTCTTCTTGCCTTGATTTATTTCAAGACATAAACGAACTATATTCAGAAACATAACAGATGGTAAGTGGCTCGTAGGCCGAAGAGGCACGTACTAACTTGCTTTTTATCTGTACACAGTAGGGGCTCGCTAGAGTTTTTACAAAGTGTCGAGGTTCTTAAAACCGAATCTGATGTTCAGCGCACAGATTAACTCTGCTTTCACTAAGACTGGGATATTGAACGGCAGTCATCTCGTGTTAACTGGCGGCAATTAGCACAAAATAAGGCCAAGTTTACCTCTACCCGTTTGTTCTATATCATTCGAGGCCCCAGCCTTTCTTTGCCTTTAAACTCCGGTTGGTAATATTTGCGTAAAGCTTGTATCGTGAGGACCATATATCTTCTGTGTAACTTTTGTTTCGAATACTCCAAGCGTCAATCTATTTTCAACACTGTACATTATTACGAGCAGTACATCAGGAAAAAAAAACTAATAGACCGGGATCTTCGTTTTTCAGATTCACTTTTGAACTTTTCAGCTAACATCATTTATGCGCTAACACTAGCGACACGACTGCCAAGGCGCATGTGCACGGATTTTTTTTTTTGTTTTTTGTTGACAGTAAATACTTCGCCTTGTTCTCGTTCACGGCAAGGCCCACAATCTTTGCTTCCTGAGCCCAGCAAGAGTAGGAACCTATTCTGTAGACTATACAATTCAAACTTTATCTTATCTTATTTTTATTTAACTTTTCCTACATTAATTTTTACGTTTTTGACAAATTTTTAGAGTAGAAAATCATACCAATAAAAGCTTGATTACTCTGGAACGATACATGTGACGAAAGTTTTCATTCAGAACTTTCTTGGGGAATTTAATTTCTTACAAGTAATGTATACAGGTTAAAAACCAAAAGAATTCGATCAGTCCTTAACAATCCTAAGCTAGCGTTGAAAGACCGCTAAAACTTAACAGAATGCTTTTATTTGTCAACACTTATCGACATATAAAAAAATACCAAAAATAAGTTTTTCTTAAATTTAAAATTTCCTTCTAAAATCATGTGTGAACTTGTCGATTGCTAGAGTGCAGCTTAAATTATGAGCGCTTATCTCTTTTTCTGCTTGCTTATTTTTTTGTTTTCAACTGACACATTTTTTTTTTGGCAAGCAGACAAAGTTTTATCTAGCATCGAAATGACGAATAAAAAACGGCCAATAATTATTAAGAACTGAAACTCTTAAGAAAAATGTGTATCTTGTGAAATTGTTATCGATTTGATTTTGAATGAAATTGAATCGTATACTATCATAATTGGAGTGAATGGCAGTTGATACTTTTCATTCGTTATCTGCAATTTTACAAATATTTAATTCTATTTTATTCTATTTTTTTTTAAATTAGATTTTATTTGCAATTTCCTCAACACTAACATTATGCGCCGGACGCACTTGAAAATGGAATTTTTTGTTCTAACTCAACTCACTTAGTCAACCAAATCAACAAAACATTCCATTTCATAACTCATCCAATAGCGTGGAGGGGCTCATTTGAGTTTAGCACTTGGCTGATATCTTTTTTGATAGTTGACTGATTCATTGACTGATATCTACGAATGATAATTTTATTACATTTTGTTTACGAGTGTTTATTGTTTATTTCCAATCATGATACATAGATAATTGCTGTATTCCGAAAGCTAATAAGCGTAGTAAGTTATCTCCCATGTAGCACTTCATTTCAAGTTTACTGGTGTTTTTATTTTATTTTATTAGGAGACCTGTCTATGGAACCTAAATTGTAGCGTCGACATTGTGTTGGCAGTCAGCTTATTGTCTGCTAACAAAATAGAATTTTCTTGAACGCGAAAGCCAAAGAGAACATCTACAATATCAATCGCCATCTGAACAGAGTACAACGGAAAGGTTGCAGGGAGCCTGCTTAATAGATCTAGGATAACATATATTGACCCATGTAAAACTACACCTGCTAGTGGGTTATAGGAACGCATGTGTAAGAGAAGCATATACCACTTAAATAAATACTTAACCACTGAGTGGTACTATCTTTGTAGTTCTTTTCTTATTCTTCCACTAACTTTTCTTTTTATATCTCTTCAAAAATTCTACTGTTCAAATTTGGCCGCCGTGGTGTGAAGGTAGTGTTGCCGGCCTACCACACCGAAGGTCCATGGTTCGAGCCCTGGTACAGGTAACATCAAAAGTAATTTGAAAAAAGTTTTTCAAAACGGGGTCGCCCCTCGGCAGTGGTTTGGCAAACTCTCCGAGTGTATTTCTGCCATGACAGGCTTCTCAGCAAAAATTTGTCTCCTTTGTAGATGCCGTTCGGAGTCGGCAAAAAACTGTAGGTCCCACCAACTTGTAGGGAAAAATTCAAATCGGCACACCACAAATTGGAAGAGAAGCTTGGCGCAAAAAATCTCTTAGGAGGTTTATGATGATATACCTGTTGTATATCGCGCCATAGAGAGAGAGGTTTAAGAATTTTAGACGTCAATAAAGAAAATTTGGTTTGACATATTCTAGATGTTTTCGTTGTTGCAGATAGATGTAAGATAATGTAAAATAATACAAAAACGTCAAAGCAATGCAAGCGATATTTTCTGCTTTCTTGTGTAATTCAAAACATATTTCCAACATAGAGGAGCGAACAGGTTTTTGCGTCAAAATACAAAAAGAATTGTTTTAATTAAGAAAAAAGCAGAGTATCACTTAGTACATATCTAATTTATTAGGTAAATACAACGATAATAATATTATATATAAATACACAAGCGGAAAAAGTCTAGCCCATTTTTACGGCCAAACTATAAATCTATGGTATAAACAAAAATATGTATATTGAAAGGAAAACATATTAAATACAGTTTTAAAAAACCATTTTAGAAAGGAGGGCATGAAGAGTGAGTTGCTTTTTGCTTTGCTAGATACATCGAGTCAGCAATAACAAATTTTAGTAGAGCTAAACTTCATTGATGTTACAAACAGTGCATTCAAAAAAGCTGGAAAGTCGATTTTTCGACCAAAACAAGTCCCAAAACCCAAAAATAAAATTTTTTTTCAAAAAACCGTTATCGCCAACGTGTTTAGCGCATAATTTTAAGTGGGGCAGGCAATATGAGACAAATTCGTTTTCATCGAAAACATTTTTGCATACATGCTGAAAAAACCCTTAAAAAAATGGCGAAAGGTGAATTTTTTGACCAAAACACTCCCCAAAGCCCAAAAAATATTTTTTTTTTGTCAAAAAACTGTTATCGCCAACGTTTTTAGCGGACAATTTTGGGTCGGACAGGGTATACATGAAAATTTTAAAATCAAATGAAATTTTTTTTAGTAGGTCAAACCTTAAAAATCAAAGTCGAAAAAAGTCAAAAAAAAGAAATTTCGCAGGCTCGAAAATTATTTTTTTGGGTATGCGGCGTCGTTACCATTTTGGATTTTTTTTTTTTTTTGGTATACAGGTAGTGTGTCAATTTAGCCAGATCTGGCTTTTTTTAAATAAATTTAGCGGAAGAAAATTACATATGTATTCAAGATTTGACGGTTTTCTGGCATGTTTTCCTTAACCACAACTTAGACATATTAAAAAAGCCATTTCATATTGAATTTTAAAGAAGTTTATCATCATAACGGGTAAAATTTAATCTACATCTGTTTAGGGTACGAGGTTGGGCTTACCTTAAGTCCTATATTATTCACAAAAAAGTAAATTTATTAAAAAAAATTATAAAACTATGTACGTATTTGAGTGTTGGTAAATTTGAATCAGGGTTCAAAATGCTTAATCAATATTAGCAAAAGCAACGAAAATGTGCTGATGCGTGCTTTTAAATTTGTCTTGCGTCAAAAGCAGCATGTTGGCTTTTGCTTCTGCTTAAAAAAAAATTAGCAGCATAGCAGAATCTTTTGCTTTTTCTTGAAAACAACGAGCAGTAGCATGAAAAATGCTGAGAAGCAACCGATCGATTGCTGATACTTGCTTATTGAAAATTAAAAAAGCAGAAACAGCCATGATACAAATATTGAGAAATTGAACTGAAATATTATATTTTTTAGAAATTCTTACTTCAAAAAAATATAAACAAGCGTACTAACACTATGTGAATCGCGCACAATATTTTGGTCACACTAATTTTTTTATTAAAGATTAAGATGGGCACTGCTCCTCAACCACCTCGTATTATTAAGCAGCACCCCCACAGGGGTATGTCCTATCCACGCTTCTGTTAAACTTTTACATTTCGAGGCTCCCCTACCACCAAAGGGTATCTCGATCGTCTCTTATGGCGATGACTGTATGATTTTGGCTACTGTCCCGTCAGTTGATGAGCTTTTCTCTAGAATTAACGCATACTTGCCATCCTTGTCCGGTTTCTTTGCCCGACTTTTCGTGGTGCCGATATGGTATGACCAGTGTAACGTTCTAGGTCATGTCATCTTTCTTTCCGCAAGGAAGGTAAAGATGGGTAATGAGAGATGAGAGGCATCATATCTGTAGATCAACCATCGAGTTGTACATCATTACCATTGTGCATATTAGTCGCCTCTTACGACCGTTATGCCTACCTCAGGCATATTATAAGCCCCTAACCCGCAGGGGCATACAACTATTGTATACTATGGAAACAACAGTAAGCTTTCCTGCTCCTGTCATATTTAAAACAACAGCTCAGTAGTAAGTTAAAAAACAATTGAACAATTGAATATAGATATTAATTTAGTAAGAGTGAATTCAATAAAATGTCCGAAAATAATGTTGTTTGGAAACATTTTGATAATAATAAAGACGGGGCAATTGCTATTTGCAAAGTATGTAGTTTCAAGCAAATTACACCATAAGTAAAAAAAATGTGGAATAAGCCGTCCCCTGGTCCATCTCCCTATGTCCTTTTCCTGGTTCTAAGCTTCCTACCCACCAGTTTTCTGCCAAATCGGTTCAGCCGTATTTGAGTTATAAATAGTATACCTAGCACGACTTTCTTTTAAATATATATATAGACTAGACGGCCCGGCATACTTTGTCCTGTCCAGAAATTTACCTGAATGAGTCCCACTTCTCCCTCCCATCTTTTTTCTTGACGGCTTACAGATTGGTATCCTTTAACTCCCTACAAAATGTTCAATGCCCTTCCAGAAATACTTCCAGAGATATAGAGTACGGAAGATCTGGTTTGGATGGGGGGTGCCACGCCCACATCAGACAGTCGTCCGGATTGTGAATCTAAACCATCCTCGAGCCCACTTGAGTATACAAAATAATTTCACCAACATCGGTCAAGGCTTTAGGAGGACTTTGATGACAACGGATTTGTGCACAGAAGATTTTTATACAAGGTGGCGCAAAAGTAATCCTCCTATCAGAAAATGCCATAAATTTTGCGATTGGCCCCTAAAGTCAGTTCTGTTTTGACATTTGTGTAGTAAACACATGCGAAATACACGTTAATAAACAATGTTACGCTACACTGCTCCAGAACGCGGAATATTGCTGACTATTTATTTGACCAATAATCGGTCGGGGCCAAACGGTTATTGTGAATGGTGAGCGCTACAGAGCAATGATCAACGAGTTCTTTTCGCCGCAACTTGATGAATTGGGATTGGAAAACATGTGGTTCCAACAAGACGGTGCAACAGCACACACTGCACGTGCCACAACCGATATGCTGAACATCGGAAGCTTACTTTTGCGCCACCTTGTATATTAAGATGTCTGCATATCGCTCTGCTGCTTGCATCAGCCTCTTTATATGGACATGTTTGAGTCACCCCTAATTATTGCTTTACAGCTGCTAAACAGTTAGCTTTTCACTTTTTTCAGCAGTAGCAATCTTCATTGCTTTTGCTTATACTTTTGAAAATTTCAATAAACAAGCAATAGCAAACTCATAGGCTGCCAAGCATTGAACATTTGCTTAACAGCAATCAATCGTTTCCTTATCAGAATTTTTCATGCTACTGCTGGGCTGCTCGTTTTTTTCAAGCTTCAGCAAACGAAAAATCATGTGTTTTAAAAATGTTTAAGCAATTTTGAACCCTGATTTAAATAATTTTTGAAAGAACTCGGATTTTTTCACTCCAAGATAGAGATCACAAATAGAAAAAAAGCTTAGAATTTAATTGAAAATTTACTAAAATAAAAAAAAGTAAAGATAAGAAGTATTCATATATTTAAAAAAAAAATCACTTTATTAAAAAAATAAACTCAGTTGCCCGGAACCTATTCTCGAACCTTGGAACGCACGCGTCCCACCCGAGACGCTTACCACCTGCACTACTGCTATATTTGTACAACGCAACAGTCAAATACTGTACTTAAGCACTATGGCTTTATGCAAAAAACTTTAATTGATTATTATTATTATTATAAATAAGTTTTACTAAAAAGAACTCTTAAGTAATTTAAATGGTATGTAAACAAGTAAGGATGTCTAAGTTCGGGTGGAACGGAACATTAAATACCCAGCTATGTAAAAGTGGTCGTGGTAAATGGGTAAATTGTTGTGGAGTTATGACCTATAGAGGTTTTACACTTTTTCTACTACCATGTGGGCAATCTTATAAATAAGAATGAATGTGTGTCTGGGAGTCTGGCGTCCAAAGTACATTAACCGATCTTTATGAAATTTTCACGGTAGGTTCCTGGGTTCACTGGTTACAGTATAGGCTATATAAAATTTTGTAAAAGTGGGCGGTGCCACGCCCACATGCTATATGAAATTTAAATCTTGTATAGGCGTCCAAGGTACTAAACCGATCTTTATAAAATTTTAATTCACAGGTTACAGCATAGGCTATATATAATGTTGAAAAGCGTAGATAGTATACCTCGTATTTTTTTCGTAATTGTATTTAACACGGTTCTGAAGTTAATAATAGCTGGAATTTGACATTTTGTTCATTTATATGTGGGCGGTGCCACGCCTATTTCCCAAAATTTAAAAAAGATCACTAATAAGATCATCATCATTGTAACTACGAAATTCTAGCATTCTATCTGCATCAGTGAAGGAGATATGGCATGTTCCGGTTTCCTACCTCTCTTTTAGAAAACTTTGGTCTAAAAGTGGGCGTCGTCGTCCTACAATTTTGCTTATTTTCCGTGGGCGTACTCTACATATCTATAGTATATCTCGTATCCAGTTTCGTAATTGTATCTTACACCGTTCTGAAGTTATTAACAGTCGAATTTGAAATTTGCTTGACTTATAAGTGGGCGGTGCCAAGCCCACTTTCCAAAATTTGTATCATTCAATGAGATATGGGCAGTTTAGTATTTCTACCTATTTTTCAGATAACTTTTATGAAAAAGTAGGCGTGGTCGAAAATCGATTTCACTTATTTTCTATGGGTGTATGTACCACAACCATAGCGGTTCTGTAGTTATCAACAGTCGAAGTTTCCAAAATTTGTTCACTCATATGTGGGCGGTAGCACGCCTATTTTCCAAAAATTTGGTCAAATTGTCAATAGGACAACCAACTTAATAAATCTACCAAGTTTTATTATTGTAGCTGCTTTCATTACTGCATCATTTTAAGAACTTTGATATATGGAACTCCCCATTATTTTGTACCGTTACAAACCACCGTTATATGACCAAAACTATAATACCCTGTGTACTAGTACACGCTGGTTATAAAAACGGAAGGAAACGATACTAAAGGAAAAGGGCTGGTACCGCAACGTGCTCACGGAAAGTATAGGGAAGGAACGGAAAGTAAGGGAAGGGGATAGAACTAACAACAAAACATAAAAAAAATAAATTAAATAAAAAACTTAGGAATAAAATTTAAAAAAAATTAAGAAAAATTTAACTAAAAAAAATAGTTAAATTAAAAAAATTAAATTTAAATAAATATAATAAAAATAAAAATATAATTAAATTAAATAAATAAAAAACAAAATTTAGTAAAAAAATTTTACTAAATAATATGAAATTAAATACTATAAAATAAAAAAGTTAAATAAGATAAAAAATAATAAAATAAAATAAAATAAAATGAAATCGAAAAAAAAAAAATAAAATAATAACAAAATAAAATAAAATAAAGTATATATGCTATTGGTTTTTACGGTCTATCTCTTTTGTAAGTTTTACTAGCTCAAGACCTGTTAATAACTACATATTACTCAATTATTATTTTTAATTTTCAAAGGAAAAATTTAAAGCAACAAATATATATAGGCTATAGTTATGCCGGTTTTGTTATTACTGTAAAATGGGTATTTTTACCAAGTTTTATTTGAATGTTATTATGAATAGAAAATGTGGAAAAATTAGAAAAAAAACACCGTAGCTATTCGGATTGATATATTTTAGCATTTAGTAACTACGATTTAGAGTTCTTCTTCTTTCGTTTCTTCTAACTGCAAACACCACGAGATCGCAAATCGGCCTCCTTCCATCGCAGCCTCATTCTTCCTCTGCTTCTACGAGTTTGTATTTCTGTTCTCAGAGAAAATTATTTTTCTTCTTACAGAGAGAAGCTTTTAGAATTTGCCAAGGTAAATTGTTTCAAATTCCATTCAAAAACTGTATACCTTCATCAAGAATAATGGAAAATCAATTCAATATTATTCTAATTGAAATTATGCATGTTAATACCTACGTCCGAGCAACTTAGTCATTTTCTTCGAATCTAATCTCACTACATCGGTATCAATGCTGATACAATACTATCGTTAAGTATTTCAATAAAACTTCTTATTTAGATTATATTCTGCACGGAAATAGTAAAAATTTAATCAATGTATGCATAAATTCACAGGTACAATGGTATGTTAGACCGTTTCAGAAAAAACATTTTTTTCTGCTTTCTATGGACGCTTTGGACAGATTTTGTTATGCATAAGCACTTAGCAACATCTGAATAAAGAATCATGAAATGTTTCCTAAAATTTAAGATTTCTAGCTTCTTCTGCCTTCTGCTTGTTTAGTTTTTTGACAGGCAAAAGCAAAGTTCAGAACAAAATACTGCCACGACTTATGAGAAATCGAAATATTCTATTGAGCTCATATTTTAACGGTCTATAAGGAAAACAAAAATGTAAAACGGTATATCCCAGTTAACTGATTCCAAATTGCGTAAAATCTACATTGATGTAGAGCGCTAAAAGTGTTCATCTTCCTAATGTGCAAAATCATTAATCATTCATTTAAGAGGTTAAGTATGATGGATTAAGTACGATGGATTTAGGAAGTAATAAAAAATGTCCCCGGGGTCAACGAAATCACTCCCACGGGTGTCAAGCTGGTGCCACAAGATGATTGTACCGGAGCGTACCGGATTCATATCTGCCCTCCAGTCAGCTGCCAAACTGGTTAGTAGACATTCTAGTTCATTAACTTGAATTTCGTGAGTTTATTCATGCCAGGTTGAGCGACTGCAACGTTTCCGCTATCATAAGTAGCACATCCCTCTAAAATTGTCGATAGACGAGCGAAAAAGAAAATAATTCAGTATTCGCGCTGCAATCATTCAGTTAACAACGTCGTCCTACATTTTAATTTTCTATTAAACTAATATTTTGAGTTTTTAAATATTCATTTAATTAAACTTAATATAAAACTTTCTTGTAAATAATAGTTCTGATAGTAAAATCACAATCCTTTTGAGAACTTCGTGGTTTAAATAGTACATTTGGGTTGCAGATCATGTACGTACGTGCATGTCAGCAAAATTACACTTATTTTTGCCACATCGCTATGCAATAACGGCGCAGCAGCGAAGCAACAACGAATAAGAAATGTTCAAATGAAACCACATAGAAAAGTGAGAACGAAACGATAATTTGCCAAATCAATTGTCTAAGTAAATAACATTTCTTTTTAGAATAATCTAAGTAACCTTTTTCTAATAAAAAAAAGTTGTCACAAAATTCACAAAATAAATATTGAATTGTTGCTATTTTTCAGGGTTGATTTATTGTGATTGTGGAATACAGTTTTCATAAAGAAAATAACAATGAATCTCCAACAGAATCGTTTAAAAGCTGCAATAACGAAATTGGCGAGCAGAGGCACATACAATAACAAGGTGGTTAAAATAGCACATTTTAAAAAATTTTGTTACTAAGAACTTGCACATTATGTACTAGAAGTTCATAAGCGAGTTATCTGCATGGTTATTTGCAAAGAACTCCGAAACTTTACATTTTTACCATAAAAAGCTACTCTTTCTTTGAATTTCCTTTATAAAGTAGTTTGTAATGTAATTATGCAATTTTCGTTTATTTTTCAACCAAAAATTAACCAACTTAGTATGAAGTGGTACAGTAGCTGGTATGATACTGATGCATAGACTGACTAGTATGACAGCTGGTACGATTCTAGTGTATGTACTGACTAGTATATAAACTGAGCCTGATGTATATACAGACTAGGATTTTGAATGATATGATTTTGATGTATATAATGCCTAGTATGTCAACTGGTATATTTCTGATGCAGAGACTGACCAGTATGTCAATTGGTATACTGCTGATGCAGATTCGTGCTGTGTTAAAAATAACAGTTGCTAATGTGGAAAAATTGCAGAACTCGAACTAGTTGAGCCGGTTTGGCAAACTAGTATTTGACTAGTATAAAACAAATAGAATTGACTGCATGGTGGCAAAGGATTGTCATCACCAAGCAGAGCCAAGTGCTGCCTCTACAACAACAACACTTCCGTTTTTAAACTCGAAAAGGTAGGGAAGGTTTAACTAAATTTGTCTGTTGCACAGTACCAAGCATTTTTTATACAGCCACCGGCATTTCATGGCTCAATTGTGCACTATTTTGGCAGAAAAATAGAAAATGATGGGCTACTCACCATCTGCTCGAACACGGTTTGGAAATAATTTTTGGAATACATGCCTCAACTCTCATGCAAAATATAGTTGGACGAGCTTATCTTTCCAGATTTGAGCTTAAGTATACTCTGCTCAATCAATAAGAAAACTGACTGCCCTCGCCGACAAGCGAAAAGTTTCACACCTATCAAGTCTAATATAGGCCAGATTTTCATAAAACGTATCAACCTGGATATGCAATGATAAGAGAATCGACACGACTGTAATCTACAATTACTGAATTTGATTGACCAGACCTCGAACAAGATTAAGAAGGACCTCTATGAACCCTTCCAAACGTGCCTTCAAACGAGGTGGCTGCTTTTCGCGGGAATTTTTTAAGCTGATGACATCAGAAGAACTAAACCTGATAAGCACAATGTTTCAGAAGTTCGTGCAATTTCATCATATTCAGATAATTTTGCTTAAAGAAGAAGTAAAGACGGCTATGGCTCATATATGAATTATGGCCAACTGTACGCTAAAGGGCTTAATGACGGATCAATATCTTTAGATATTAATAGCACAATTTTTTGTAGGGATTTCGGTTGCTTTTGGCAGAGAATATCTATGCTATGTGAAGTATAACCAGTTCCTTGTATAACATGCAAGTATAACTGGGCCATAACAAAGAATCTGTTCTATGAGGCTGTCCTTCGTAGCGTAAGTGACGCTGGACTTGCTCCGAGACATTTGTGTGCTTACCCGTGGCCCCATTCATTTGCAGTTTATTGCAAAAACAACATTGCCATAGATAATCTACATACCAATCATTATCATTAGTGTATATTTAATATAATCTATTATTTGGAATTTACCATTGCTAATTGATAAGTATAACCACACACATACAGACATACAAATACAAACACATATGTGATAAAGGATCGTAAATAAATATTTTATATGATGTTGTTAAGAAAATGTCAAACGATTATAAAGTAATAACAACAAAAACCACAAACAAAAAACTAAAATGATTCGAACAATTGATATCAGACAATAATTTGGCGGAACGATGCAAGTCTATAAAAGCTCTTACCATTAGATAACCAAAATAGTTAGCCGAAAATTTTCGGACGTGTCTAAACGTGCGTGTACGTCGGTGAAATGGGCAAAATGTTGCCCCGGAAAATGAATTTGAGTTGCCTACTGTTAGGATTAGTGTATTGTTGTTGCATGACAAGTGAACTTGGTAGGATATTTATGTATATATATAAGTATATATGGAAACACATTTATATACAAAAATAAATACAGATTTAATGAAAATTAAATGAATTTCGAAGTGTTGCAGTGCGTTTAAGAGTTGTGTGGCATTCAAAACAGTTTGAAACGAAATCCATTAAGGAAACTCGAAATTATCATGTTTTGGGCAGAAATTACAAAAAAAAATACAAATATTTCTTGTGTAAATAAATAAAATAAAGTTATAACTCGATATTCGTCCGGAAATTCCAGCAAAACTTTCTTTTACTTCGCTAAGAACAAAAAACATATTCGATAAATTGGCAATTTTTTTTACAATTTTATTTTAATGTTTTATGAGGTCTTTTTCATTCGTATGCACTTAGCGACTCATGAATAAAATGACAAAATGAAATTTTTTATTAAGATTTGAAATTTACTTTGAAAATTAAATGTGAATATGGCGCTTGCAAAATAGCAACCAACAATTTTTTCTGTTTAAACTTTTTTTGTGGTTTCAAAAATATTATTTATTTTCTACCAGCGAAGTGACAAATAAAAAATGGCCTATTGTAAATTGTAAAAATAACAATTTAAAAGAAACAAATGGGCCTTAACTCGAAAAATTAATTGAATAAATTTTAATTTAACTGTGTAAAAGAGAATTTAAGAAAAAACTAAAAAAAACCGCTAACTTTTATGGGGAACATGACATAATGCCAAGTGGCATAATCGCATTAAAAAAAAATTGTGAATATGACGTAGCAGGCGGAGTGTCATAATCCCAATTTTTTTTCCTTGTGGCACTGTGAGGGAGTGTTATAATCCCGATTGGAGTTATGACACTCTTGAGCTTAAAAATCATTTATCAGGTTTCTACCCCAACTAAAAGGGGGTTCTGTGCAGAAAAACTATGGATCGCGAAGCCGGTGTTGGATCCGGTTAGTAAGGGTTATGTCTCTTGACGTGTGATTATGGCTCACTTGCACTTGGGATTGTGGCACTCTCCTTCCAGTGTCATAATTCCAATTTTTTACTTGAAATTATGCCACTTTCTGACAGTTTCAAGGCTATGACTTACAAGAAGCTATTTAAAAATCGATCGCAAGATTCTTAAATTTTTAAGATACTTGACCCGTGCGCCACCTATCGAAGAATTTTCTAAATAAGGTCTCTGAAGTTGTTACAAACTCTTGAAAATAGCAACTGTGTGTGTCCACGGTTTAAACATCAAAGAAACAACCCAAGCATGTTATTGAGTTCAGTGATTATTGCTCTTGAAGAATGCTTTTACAGGGAGTTCCATTCTACCTCGGCAGTGAGATTTTGCAAGCGCTCCACATTTTTGTGGCATAATTTCGAAATAGTAATGGCGTCGTTTGCCTGGGAACTTGAATTAACTCCAACAACAATGTCAGCCTAGAAAGCCGAAGAATCACTCTAGGCAATTGAGAACGAAAATAACACCCTATAAGTCACTTATCGTAGCGCCCCTTCCGCATGGTGTAGAAGCATAGACAGAATCTGATGAGTCGGACTTGCGCCTTCCAGTAATAGCAGAGGAAGAGGGCAACCACCACTCTTATGAGACTGATTGCGATCCCGTGGAGTGCTATCCTGCGCAGTCGAAATCGTTTAAACGGTTAAGCGTGATTTAAAAAAGAAGATATTGTGGCATATGTCCAGCAATCGTCCAATGCTAAGTCAATACCATAGTTAATCTTCATATATTCCTACTATTCATACTTGCAATGGCTGAATATTGTCTTTTATTTCATAAAGATCACAAACTTCTACAGATATTGCATTACTGTAACCTCTTCATTTGAGCAGTTAAACCATTGCCTGTGGATGTTGATGATTAAATTCTAGAACAGATATTCTGGTAATAGGTAAATACCATATAGTATTTTGGGTATTGAAATCTATGTCTTCGTATTAAGTGACTAGATTTCACTTTATAACGGAAACCTTGTCGGCTTTAATAGCCTTAGATTCATCTCGCAAACTTTGCCCCACTCTCGCTCTATGGCGCGATATACAACAGGTATATCATCATAAACCTCCTAAGAGATTTTTGCGCCAAGCTTCTCTTCCAATTTGTGGTGTGCCGATTTGAATTTTCCCTACAAATTGGTGGGACCTACAGTTTTTTGCCGACTCCGAACGGCATCTACAAAGGAGACGAATTTTTGCTGAGAAGCCTGTCATGGCAGAAATACACTCGGAGAGTTTGCCAAACCACTGCCGAGGGACGACCCCGTTTTGAAAAACTTTTTTTTTTCAAATCACTTTTGATGTTACCTGTACCAGGGCTCGAACCATGGACCTTCGGTGTGGTAGGCCGGCAACACTACCTTCACACCACGGCGGCCGCCAAACTTTGACCCACTGCCCTGCATAAAGTTAGTCCTCACAGTCACACTAAATCGTCTGACACCCATCAATGCGAAAATTTGGTTCAATCATGTAAAGTTGAGAAAATGTGTTTAAATCATGGACCGACAGCAACAATAGAGCTTCAGGAACCAAGAATGTTTTGACCCAACTATTTTGCAACCCTAAAAGAATTTTGCAGAAGCAGATAGTTCACTATCAGAAACACATGGTGAGCGGAGTGTCAAAGAAACCAAATGTGTTAGCTGTGATCTCGTACCAGTCAGAGACAGTCAGAAATAGTCAGAAGGTAGTGGAAATCACTTCTGTACTCTGTTCTGTGACTACTAAGAGCACAAAACTGTGAGCAAAATATGGTTCTCTCTCAGTTGTAAAAAGTATTTTTCTGACTATCTCTGGTTAATCTGTTAAACGATTAGCTCTTGGGTAGCAAATTTTCTAAATTCCGTCTTTCATGCGTTTAAAGTGTCCGGCGAGCAATCTTCTTAAAGTTGATTAATTGGTTTTCATTTTTATTGAGTTTTTAATGTATTTGACCAGAAATCAATCCCGTAATTTTGAGTAGAGTTAGGCATTTTCGTTCAGTTTAAAGATCAAACAAACTGGTTCTTTTTTCAAAAGTGAACTAGGTCGTTTACTTCGTTTATTTCGTTTAGTCCTTCAGCGTTTCAATACTAAGTTTTCGTTTCAATCAGTTTGTATATCCTTGAGAACAGGAAACATGGTTTGAAACTCGGGTAGGAGTTAACCGTTCTGTAAGTAAAATTTATTGTGGTAATAAGAGCCAATGGCGACTAACTTAAGCTGTTTTTCCAAACCAATATTGAGTTGGGTTGACACAGCAACATTCTAGTTCTCCTTTGGGTGTTATTGCTCACAGCCACAGGAGCATTTGAACTACATAATTATGTTAGCGTAATACACAAAGATGGCGAAATATTGCCAATCACTCAACGAGGTTGAAAACATTTCAACGATGTACTTATTCGTTCACTGAACTGAGTCGTTCAACTGAACTAGTTCGTTCGCGAACTATACAACTCTACTTTTGAGAGGTACTCTGTCGCTCTCAACGAATTTTTATTTTTTGACTGTTTTACTGGTTTTAGTCAGAAAAGTACGGGATTGGACGTATTAAATATGGTTGTTAATGTGTAATCTTTAAAAAAGGTTTACTGTTTCAAAGCAGACCTGAAAAAATATAATCTGATTGTAAAAGTTATAAGTTTAGAAGGTTTCCAAAGAAAAGTTATTGGCTTCGATAAGCTCACAAGCATTATCGTTTATATGAATACACTACAATTTATTGAAGCCATAAAACCGTTCGCATTTAGAGAGATATGCGATACTGCACAGCGGGTACCATAAACCGGGACAGGGTGGAGGGTAGGGTCAATGTCCCGCCCTAGAAACAAAAAATTGTTAGTTAAAGTCAACTACATTAAAATAGCTTTAGATTGGAATTCCAATTATGATAGTCAAGTTACAAAGTCCTCGGTTAACAGTCTGGTAAAACTCGATTAACAATATTTTATTTGCTGAGAATCAGTATCATTCCTTCCCTCATCCCGTTCTAGTCACAGCTGACGCCAATTGTAAGCGCGAAGGAAGCAAGTCATCCTCCACCTGTGGGTACGTTCCAGTTGCCCGGCTGCCGAAATCACGTGTCAGTTGGAACTTCCGCTGGCTTTTTATGCACTCTAATGTTTTTTGCATGAAGCTAATTCAGCTCATCGTTAAATTTCTGTCAATACACACCATTGACATCACACGAGAGGATGTCTTTACTAAACCTAAAAATGGACGGCAGAAACTCTGTTATTGGTTTATTGAACTCTGGGAAATCGCATTTGAGACTCTTCTTGGCTTAGTGAGGAGCAACTCGTAGACTGCTTTCCCTCACGTTAGGTGATACTGTTGGCTCCAACTTTGTCCCTGCAACTCTGTCGCACTTGACGCCAATGACTGCTTTCGGTTACCAGTGCCAGTTATATTATAAAATAATCTAGATCTTACGTCATAGGCGGGATCTAAAATTATTTTCTTCAAAAGTGAAAGGCTGAAACTATTGATTAAGGCTGATCAAATTATGCTCTTAATTTTCGCTACCAGAGTACGACTATTTGAAATGGAATACAGCAATTTTTAAGAATAAAAAAAGTACACGAGGGCAGTACACTTTGGGGTTGATTTGAGTTCATTTAGGGTTCAGTTTGGAATTATTTAGTGGTAATACTAGGAAACACTTCCTTATTATTTTGGGATAACTTAAGAAATACTACCTTAATTATTTTCGGTCAATTTAAGGGTTATATTAGGACTAATTCGGGAACATTATGGTATCACAAAACCTACATTTTCGGTTCTATTATCGAATTTTTCGGAACTACTGCAGACTGATAATTTTGAAATGTTCCCAAAAAAAATGTCAAGATAATACTAAAACTTTACTAAAATGATAACAAAAATCAACCGAAGCTATGAGTATTCCTGTCAAATTGCTGAAATGGTTCCGATATATTTTAGAAAAAATGGCTAAAAAACAAAAATGTCCCTGCCCTGAAATATGTCTGGAATAATGCCTAAATGATCCCTGACAATAATTCCAAACTCTATTGCTAACGAAAACAATTTCGTGTATACTTGCAAACTGCTAGTACTTTAATTAAAAGTTTATACTCGTTCTTATATTACGTTACTCTCTAATCGAACCCCAGGCATGCCCATGATGGCTTATCATTTTACCACCCAGAAATTAAATTATCTCCCCACTTAACCACACTTCATCGCCTTGAGAGAATGTCAAATTTTACTACAATAAAATCCCCACCCAAATTCTTTATTTCAGTTGCTGCTGTTGACCTTGAATGCTATCATTGCGATGGTGAGGATTGTGAGGATCCAGTAGTGAGAGCATGCAATGCTGCAACAGAAAGTGATCAATGTTACGTACGTTTGGACAAGAACGATGATATCATTGGCATGGGATGTGTCTCAGCGTTGGGCGATCAAACCGCTATTACAAATCTAATCAAAAATAAAGAATTATACGTTTGTTCAATGACGAATTGTAACGGTTTTGAAAATTTGCCAGATGCAAGTGAATGCACGAAATGCGATTCATTGACAGATGAGAAGTGTGCCACTCAACCGAGGTTGGCCGGTACAAAGTCTCGTTGCGGCGTTGTGCCGTATACGCAATGTTATGAGCGAGTTACTGTCACAAATGGCACGACCGAGCGTGGTTGCGTGTTCGATTTGTCGAATGATGACTTTTACAATTGTGTGAGCGGTCAAGATAAAAATTGCAAATTATGTGGGGTGAATGGCTGCAATACAGAGGTGAGTGAAGAGATGAAAAATAAAATAGTAATTGATGTCAATTGCTTACGAAAGTTCAATTTTTATTCAAGAACTACGAGCATTTTGTAGTTTCCAAAAGTTAGGAAAGATTTGCCCAACTCTTCAAGTTCAAATATTTTAATTTTTATTATCATTTTATCTAATTATATATTATTTTATTTTACTTTATTCTATTGTATTTTATTCTATTTTATTTTAATATATATTATTTTATTACATTTTTTTAATTTTATTTAACTACATTTTATTTTATTTCATCTGTAAATAGTTTTTTTATATTCTTTTATTTTATTTTAATCTATTTTTTTATTTTATTAATTGTTTTTTTTCAGAATGAAATAAAAAAAGTAATTATTTCATTCTATTTTATTTTATTTTTTTAAATTTAATTTTTTTGTATTTCATTTTATTTTATTATATTATATTTTGTTTTATTTTATTTTATTTTATTTTATTTTATTTTATTTAATTTTATTTTATTTCATTTTATTTTATTTTACTTTATTTTATTTTATTTCATTCTATTTTATTTTATTTTTCTAAATTTAATTTTATTGTATTATATTTGATTTTATCATCTAATTTTATTTCATCTAAACATAATTTTTTTAATATCATTAAAATTTTGTTTTTTAGAATGAAATAAAAAAGTAATTATTTTATTCTATTTTATTTTATTTTTTTTTAATTTAAATTAATTTTTTTGGTTTTTAATTCTATTTTATTTAATTTTATTTTCTTAAATTTAATTTTATTGTATTTTATTTTATATTATTCTATTTTATTTTATTTAATTTTTTTTTATAAAACTTCCTCTATTATTATATTTCTTTTCAGATCTTTCCCGCTGATCGTGCCCAGTGCCACCGCTGTGACTCCGACTCAGATAGCAGTTGCAGTAGTTCGCCGTCCGCGCTCACCGTTTGTCCGATCTACATTGAAAATGATGCGTGTGTGTCTCAATATAAAGCGGGAGTGACGCAACGTGGATGCGCAAGTGAACTACGTTGCAATACAACCGAAAGAAATTGTCAGATTTGTACATCTAACGGCTGTAATATAGCCGATATGAAAGTGCGTTCCGAAGATTTCTATGGCATATTCCAGGATCTCCCGCTGAACTGTAATACCTGCGCAGGCGACGAATGTCAAGCGGGTCTTCAAAATCTACGCAAATGTCAGGGAAATATATATCAGGATTGTTTGTCCGTATTCGATGCGGATGGTGCATTGATGGCACGCGGTTGTGAGGATTCACTAGCTACCGAATATTTAACACATTGCGATACGCATACATCTCTATGTTTCAATTGTAAATCGAATGGTTGTAACAATCTCTCTCGAGTGCCACAAACGGTAGATTGTTTGTACTGCGATACCGCAACGAATCCAGGTTGCCTTACCAACACGCTGCCTTTTAGTAAAACACGCACCTGTGTTGAAGGTTGTGTAAGCAAATTATATGAAAATAAATCGAAACCGAATGTATTCGAATTGGCGCGTACATGTTTGGAAGATTTGGAACTGGATGATCGTGAGCTATGTACTGAGGTGAATGGCTGTGTAAAATGCACAGCGGAGGAGTGTAACACGGACATATTACCAGCCGATGGACGTTTATCGTGTTTGCATTGTGATGGCGTTGATTGTGATGATCCAGTTTCTAAATTGTGTGACTCTTATTGGCCAGCTGATCAGTGTTATATATATTTTGATGCAATAACGGATAGCGCCATTGATATGGGCTGTAAGAGCAGTCTACCTACGGATGCCATTTTGAGTGATGCGCTACATTATTTTGTGTGTGATGGTGATGATTGTAATAGCTACGCGAATTTACCGGAACCGAACTGGTGTTATGTTTGTGATTCGGTTGATGATTTTAATTGTATCAATCGTCCTAACACATTAAAAACTACAAGCTGTCAAACAAGTCCCCATACTGATTGTTATAAGCGTATTACAGACGGTAAGAAAATATTCAATAATCAAAAATTCAAATACGACTGAAGATTATTTATCTCATTCCATAAGATACTTGTAAGATAGGTAGCATCTCAAAATCAACTCTCAGAGCCACACAAAATTTTCTTAGCTGCAATATGACTGTGTAAATATAATGCCCCATGATGTACTCGCAACATAAGTTGTCTAAACAAGCCAACAACTTGTGCTTATTCAGAATTTTGACTATACCGCAAAAATCTGGACTTAGGGGCCAAAGACCCCATTTCCATAGGCACATGTTCACTCATAATTTTGTTTCTATTTACCCTACGAACAAGTTTTCATGTCATTGAAAAAAAGCATTCGACAAGAATTAAGTTCGGTTTCCTTCTAAACACTTTGTTATATATCTATGGGACGATTCGAAGGCTCACTATGGGTGCTACCAAAAAGCAACTTACTCAACAGGGCAATGGTTTCTTATATGGTCCCTAGTCTAGATGAGAATGTATGAGAAAACAATATTTGATCACATGCAATAGAAAGATGATGTGATACCAAGGAAGTAACTATTGGGTGGGACCAGAATAAGTTTTCCAACGGAAGCAAAGCTGAGGCTTCCACTTGACAAAACACTCATGACGATAGCTCATGACAGGTCATACGATAAAAGGGATAGGGAGAATCCATATATTGACTTCGATTCTTAGGTTTGCTGTACGATCAAAATTAGATGATAGAATCTATGTACCGAATTTCAAGAAATCTATAGAAATCTTAAGAAACTTCACTGTCTCTCAGGCAGAAATCAATGCTAAAGAAGCTTGAGGTTTAGAATGCCTTCGAAGTCGTTCATCCTCCATGCGGTTCTACATTAGGTCAGCCGCAAAGGCAGCTTCAACAGAAACTAGCCAGTCATCATATGATAAGAGACTTATGGAGGGGCAAGCACTTCACTGTGTGACGTTGTTTCTGATTAAAGATTATGCTAATTATCTTGAGTAGACAGTTGACAAATAAAATCATGAAGCCTTTATGTTTGCAAAGTAAACTTTATTTGGTTATAACAGATTTTTCTAGATAATAGCTGAACTTGTGCACTTGTTCACTCCCCCATGCAATTGATTGTGAATTTGAGAATATATGTAATTGGGAAATCTTCGCAATTAAATTGACGTCAATGAAATTTTAAGTTTTATTTTAATTTAAAACCAGATGTCAAAATTATTCACGTCATGAAGATGCCATAATGACATGGCTGATATCATTCATTTCGAATGAAACCAGATACTACATATTTTGTTTTGCAGGGCGTACATTGGGTATGTTCTTATCCCATCGGTCTATACCATATCAAAAGTTAAATAGTACTGGAGTGTATACTGCAGCCTATAAATATTTTGTGAATTCCCTCATTATTGACCTGTAGTTGTTCTTGTAACGACAAAAACACTCCCCGAAGGTTTTGGGAAGTGCTGTCGAACTGACAGTCCTTGGCAGGATATGAATCCGGTAGGCTCCGGTACTCCCTTGCGGTACTGCCCGACTGTCGTGATAGCGATTTGGTATGACCAGTGGAACCTTCTACCGGTATGCCTACCTCGGGCATATTCTAAACCCCTAAGAACGACGCAGGGGCCCTGGAAGCTTGTACGCTATATTTGGGACAGACGCCAGCATAGTGCCATCGAGATAGATAGCCTTAGGCTCAACAGAAGAAGTTCTACATCAATATTAAAAACCTGGAGTAATCGGTATTCTAGATGTTGCCACAAGCTTCACGATCGGTGGTAGTAAAGTTATGTACCCGTTCAATTCATATAGCTTTGGATCGGTAGCCAGTCAAAGCAGTCAATTAGGTCTGTACTCCCGGTAGAGATACATGGCGTGCTGCTACAACTTCCCATAACTTTAGTGGCGACATCGTCCTTATTCGTTATAAATGTCCAATCGTCTGAGGCTGAGGCAGCAGTAGGTGTCGGTACTTGTCCTATAAAGGAAGTCAGGGAGCCGTACTTTATTACATTGCTCCAGAAAAGACCACTTTACGACTAAGACATGAGGACTCTAGATTTATGTTGTAATGTAAGGAAAGTAGAAGATTACTAGTTAGCGGTGAAAGGGTTTATGTCAGTAGATTAACCAATGACAAGCACTACCCTAAGGTTTAGGGAGGCGGTAACTATGTGCTCAATTAGACAGAGTGATTCGTTTGTTTGTGTGGACAGCTATTTTGCCGGATATGGATCCAATCCAGTCCGGTATTAACACCTCGTGGTACTAGCCCGACTGCCGTTGGAGTGATTTGTTTGGCAAGTCGACGACTGGTAGATTCTAACACCCTAACTCGCTGGGTTAGGGCCTACTTATTTTGGAGTTTAGTCGCTTACAGTCTTACAATCGGAATTCATCCGGCGGACTGGGAGGCTTAGAATAAACTCGGTTAAGCTTTTCAAAAGAAACAGGTTTGGCGGTGTGTCTACGGTAGTCGGAAAAGTAACAAAAACTGCTAGTGCCCGCATTACTTTGCCCAAACCTTCTAGGAGTGTTTCGCGTTACTACAACAACATTGACATAACTTGCCGCGGTATCTCTATTCTAAGCCACTTAACCAGATAATTATAAATATAAATCTATTTTGGTAAATGGAGAAATTCACCTAACTCACCAGTTCACCTAACTCACCACTTCACAATGTTGCCAACGCAAAATAACATTTTTTTTTTAATAATACAAATTGTTCCTCTTCCTCATAGGTGGTCATACGGAACGTGGCTGTATCAGCACGCTTAACAACACCGAATTCCTCAACTGCAATCGAGGTATACCTGGTCAATTTTGTTCGATTTGTACTGAAAATTATTGTAATGACTTAACCTATCCGTATGATCGTCAAAGTTGTTACCGTTGCAATTCAGCGGATGATCCGAGCTGTGAGATGCAGCCCCTTAACACATCCAATTGTCCGTTATTTGATGAAGATGATTATTGTGTTAGCAAATGGATAGATGGCATCGTTTATCGCGGTTGTGCCACAGAGCTCCAATGTGAACTAAATTCTACGTATAAAACTTGCATCACCTGTCAAGACTACGATTGTAATGAGGATGTGCTAGAAGGTGAATATCCAATCGGTTATCCCGGTCTTTTCCAAGATTTGCCACTCAATTGCTATGAGTGTAACGGTGCCGAGGCATGCGCCAACACTTTGGGTAAACTACGAAAATGTGATCAAAATATTTATCAAACATGCGCAACGATATTTGATCGAAATAATGGTTCGATAATTGGTCGTGGCTGTAGCGATGGGTTTTCCGAAACATGCAACAATAGCAATAATAAATGTTACAATTGCAAATCGAATGGTTGTAATGTAGCCACCGACGAAACAAAATATATCACCTGCATTTCTTGTGATGGACGCATAAATGGTGATTGTATCGATAATGTTGACGCAGTGCGTAGTAATCGTAAGTGTTACGAAAGTTGTGTCACCACTTTATATAATCGCCCGACTGATGCATCCTCGGTATGTGAAGTACTACGCACATGCTTGGATGATTTGGATTTGGATGAGCGCGAAGCATGCGTTGCAGGTAATGATGAGAATTGTAAAGCTTGCTCGGAGGATAAATGCAATACAGCTGCGGTTGGTGCGCATCACTCGTGCTATCAGTGTGTGGGCGATGAATGTCTAGTGCCAGTGGTGAGAAGTTGCCATGCTGTGACTGAAGCGGATCAATGTTTTGTGCGTTACGATGAACGCCGTTCGATTGTTGAATTGGGTTGTAAGAGTAATTACGATGCGGACGAGGTGAAAGAGCTTGTCATGGCGAAGTTGATGTGGCTCTGCGATGGTGAGAATTGTAATACGATCGATGCAATGCCTGTGGCACAAACATGTAGCATATGCAGTTCGTTAACGGATAAGGATTGTGCAGTGTCGCCAAGCACGGTGCTTGCGACCACATCATGCGCCAGACTGCCCTACACACAATGCTACTCAAGGCTGTTGGATAGTGAGTAGATGATGTTTGAAGTTTGGTGGTTGCTGATTTCTTGTTTTCTTTTTCTCTCTCCCCAGATGGTCATACGGAGCGTGGTTGTTTGTCCAGCATTGAAGGTGAAGACTTCTACGATTGCTTGACCGGCACCAACTCTACAAAATGTTTGACATGCAATGGCAGCAAATGTAATGCACAGGTAGGTTCCGAAACTTCTTTGTCTTCTTCTTGTTTAATGGGCGCTTAACAGCCTCGTCTATTTTGGACGAGCTCATTATTAAATCTGATACAATATTCACCGTCCGTTTGGCGCTTACGTGAAAAACTTTGCATACTTCAAGGCTTTGGTTGGTATAATCGGTGCTCTTAATATCAGTCTTCGTGTAATGGCCCCAGGGTTAGCAATTTGTACAGGTAGGAAAGACTACTGCCTGCCAGTGACTGCCACTGCTGCTCAATACTATCATTCCTTTGAGGGAGGAATAGCGCTAGGAACACATTTGGCCCGGTGGCGTGGCGATCGAAGTAAGAAGTGAATATTGGAGTAACTTTTCTGTCAGTAGCTTGATCTTAGCAATAAGCTCCCACTGCCTGATAACTGTATGCACGGCGCGATATACAACAGGTATATCATCATAAACCTCCTTAGAGATTTTATCGCTGAGCTTCTCTTCAAATTTGTGGTGTGCTGCTTGGATTTTTTTCGTACACATTTTTGGGACCTACAGTTTTTTGCCCACTCCGACGGCATCGCAAGGCAGATGCATTTTTGCTGAGAAGCCTTCCAAGGCAAAAGTAGAATCGGAGAGTTTGACAAACCACTGCCGAGCGGCAATCCCGTTTTGAAAAAACTTTTTTCAGACCACTTTTAATTTTAGCTGTCCCGGTACTCGAAAGTACAAAAGTAAAGCATCACAGCGTAGCTTGTTGTTGGTCAAATGAGCCTCTCCTGTCATATTAAATTTCTTCTAAATCAAATTTGCCAGCTCTCTGCAAGCAAAATACAGCCTCGAATAATACCAACAACAATAACGAACAGTTTGTGACTGAAAAAAGGCTGCTGGGAGCTACTTCGCTTCTTCGTTCCTTAATCCATCAGCTATTCTTCCTACACTGCTGTCTACAGCCTATCATATTACAGCCACTACTGCTTTACTCACACGTTCCCTTCTGTGCTTTCTTCTAAACTTCTTCCTACTTCACAACATTCACATCTTTATTCTTTCCGCAGGTGTTCCCAGCCGATCGACGCAGTTGTCATCAATGTGATACTTTAAACGATTTCCTGTGTGAGAGCACACCCGACAATAGCGCTATTTGTTTGCTATACCATCCCGAGGAATCTTGTATCGTTAAGTTAATTGATGGCGAGACGTACCGTGGTTGTAGCTCAAGCCTAACATGCGAAGGCTTGGATAGGCACAGTTGCCGTGAATGTGCTGGCAAAGACAATTGTAACATCGCCGATTTGTCTAGTTTAAATATCGGTGATCCAGGTAAATGGCAAGGTCTACCATTGAATTGCTTTGATTGTGAAGATGACGAATGCGCCAACTCGAATGGAAAACTACGCAAATGCCAATTAAATAATTTACAAAACTGTCAAACTGTATTCGGCGCTAATGAACTGGTTGTGAGACGTGGTTGTAGTGATGAGGTCGAATCCGATTACGAGAATTACTGCGATGAGAATCCGGGCAAATGTTTGCTTTGTAAATCGAATGGTTGTAATAATGCTACACGATTGGAACAATATATCGATTGTTATGCCTGTGATACAGAGAAGAATCCTAATTGTGGTGTGAACTTTGAACCCGCGGTTCCATTTGCTAAAACACGCAAATGTCAAGGATATTGCGCTGTAGCATTATATCCACGTAGCAGCGCCCCAAATCCCGCCTATGAACTGGCACGTACATGTTTGGATGATTTGGATCTTGATGATCGTGAGGCGTGTTTGGCGGGTGAGCATAAGTTTTGTGCGGCATGCGATGGAGATCTGTGCAACATTGAGACGATACCTGAGAATAGACATAAGTGCTATCGTTGTTTGGATGAAGATTGTGCTGAATATGAAGTGAAAGAGTGTAGCGCATATAAGGAGAATGATCAATGTTATATGAGCTTCGATGATGAAAACTCCATAGTGGGCATGGGTTGCCGTAGCGAGTTTGAGGAAGATGTCATCGAGCAATTAATTCAACAAAAGAAATTTAAATTGTGCGAAGGTGAAGCATGCAATGGGCCAGAGACGATAGCGATGGCCACAATATGTACGGTTTGTGATTCGAAAACGGACCCTTATTGCGCTACCAATCCAAATCTGGTGACGGAGGTGGACCGTTGCATATCGCTGCCTTATACCGATTGTTATACGCGCGTAAAAGAAGGTACGTGTAAAGAAATGATGTTGAAATGATGAGGGGACATTAATGAGACAATAGCAAAGCGATACACAAACCTTACTGGAATGCACGCGAAAACACAATAGTTGACAAAAAAGTGGAAAAAAGATAACAAACGACCATGAAACGATAACAACGTGATATCCAAACAATGACGCAGCGATAGTAAAGCGAAAATGTTACTGTAACGAAAAAATAACACGAACGAAACAATGGGAAAGCGATAATTAAACGATGACGTAGTGGGAACATTAATATAATTGAACGATGTCGAAACGATAAAAGTAAAGTAATAATAACGAAGCAATGTCAAAATGATAGCGAAACGATAACAACATTAGATTCAACTATGGCGAAACGAAAACGTTAAATTGACAAGCGAAAACGTTACAATCAAGACAAAATAGCGATTACGCAGTATTGACAAAACGATAAGAAACGTTAGTGAATCTATAACAACGCGATAACATGACGATAATATAGTGATGGACGAGTGATAGTGAAACGAAAACCTTACGTGGGTAAACGTAAGCGTTACGGCAACAATAAAATAACAATTCGGGTGGAACCGAACATTATATACCTAGTAGCGAACTATTATGGCGTACCAATTTACGCAAAACTATTTTACTACTTTTCAGTTCGTATTATAAAGCCAGATGATTGTTTTGAATAAAAATACTTCTGTTATGAGTTTTGAGGGGTAAATTAATTTAAAAAAAATATAAATCATGATCCAATAATACAGGTCGTGTTATTAGACCAGCTGATTTTTACTTTTTTCGCGAATTTTAACGGTACACTCATTTTTTAGTGCGATTTTGACATTAAACTCACAAATTACAAAAATAAAATCCATGCAAAGTTTATGTATGGATGTATGTGTGTCGGCCGCCGTGGTGTGGAGGTAGTGTTGCCGGCCTACCACACCGAAGGTCCATGGTTCGAGCCCTGGTACAGGTAACATCAAAAGTGATTTGAAAAAAGTTTTTCAAAACGGGGTCGCCCCTCGGCAGTGGTTTGCCAAACTCTCCGAGTGTATTTCTGCCATGACAGGCTTCTCAGCAAAAATTCGTCTCCTTTGTAGAGGCCGTTCGGAGTCGGCAAAAAACTGTAGGTCCCACCAATTTGTAGGGAAAATTCAAATCGGCACACCACAAATTGGAAGAGAAGCTTGGCGCAAAAATCTCTTAGGAGGTTTATGATGATATACCTGTTGTATATCGCGCCATAAAGAGAGAGTATGTGTGTCGCAATGCTTCCACCTTACTAACCCCGCCATGATATAAATGTATGGCGCGATATACAACAGATATACAACATCATGAACCTCCTAAGAGATTTTTGCGCCGAACTTCCCTTCCATTTAGTGGTGTGGCGTTTTGAGTTTTTTTCTACAAATTGGCTGGACCTACAGATTTTTGTAGACTTTGAACGGCATCTACAAAGGAGATGCATTTTTGCTGAGAAGCCTTCCATGGCAGAAAGTTACTCGGAGAGTTTGCCGAACCACTGCCGAGGGGCGATCCCGTTTTGAAAAACTTTTTTAAACCTCTTTTGATGTTACCTGTCCCAGGAATTGAACCTTGGACCTTCGGTGTGGTAGGCCGGCAGCACTACCGCCACACCACGGCGGCCGCCATTAATTTATTTGTATATATTTAAATAGCTTCCCTATCAAGAACTGCTAACCACATTTTTTCAAAATACCAATACATGTACATTTTATGTTTGAAAAATTTGCGTTCAAATTGACAGACGGGCAGACAGCTAAATCGACTCAGCTCATCGTCCTTATTATTTCAGTTCTATTTTTGATGGGCCCATCTTTTTTTCTTTTCATACTTAGAAACATTTCATGTTCATTAAAGGTATGAAAATCAAAAAAGGTATATAACTTCTCTATTTCAGTGGGGTATTAACAACTTACCCGGATATTAGCTTGTGTGTTATCCGATTTGCTTATTTTTGGCAGGAGTATACTACATAATATTGAAAAGCAGCTGACCAATTTTGATCAAATTTTTTTTTCAATATCTTTCGATATCTTGAACGGTTTTTGATTTATGATTAATATTATTTCTAAATTTGACTTAATCAAAAGTGGGCGGTGCCACGCCCATCATCAAAAGTTTTTTGAAATTTTTATTTTCTACCTTAAAGTTAATGTACACACCAAATTGTATCCTTATAAGTGTGTTATGTACTAAATAATCACTTCTTTTGTATTTTATTCTATATACAAAAAATGGGCGTGGCTATCATCCGATTTCGCCCAATTTAAATAGAACTCGGAGATGAGTGCCAAGGAACTTGCGCATCAAATTTCATTAAGATACCTCAAAATTTACTCAGGACGGACGGACATGGCTTCAATTTCTTTTTTCCTCCAGAACATTTTGATATATATTTATAAGTCAATATCTATCTCCATCTACCACCGTTAGGCGACTAAAGTTAATATACCTTGTGTGCGTAGCACTACTAGGTATAATAGTGAAGCAATGGCAAAACGATAACGAAGCATGAATTTAGTTTCACGATGACTCAACGATGGCGAAACGAAATCAGTAAGATTAAGAAAATACAAAGAAAAAGCAATAGCAAATAGATAACAAACTGGTAGCCAAAAGAAAACGAAAAGAACTTAACGATTAATAATCTATAACGATGAAACGACCCTAAAATTAACGTAATGAAAAAGAAACTAAGCCCTTATATCCCCACTAGGAACAGTAGTCATCAAGAAGCACAAATAGACTGCGGGTAAACTAAGACTAGTTCTACTTAGCTTGAGGCTTGCGCTAAGACGTGGACGTAAAAGTAAACGAAAGTGAAAACGAAGACAAAAACTTAGGGGGTTTGGAGGAGAGTTTATGCTCAAGCTTATAAGTACAAATCTAGTTCCAATGGACAACGGTGCCCACTTGAGAAATTTGTAACAGAAGGACGAAATGGGATTAGCTTCGAGTTTGTCTTCTCAAATCGCTATCTAATGTTGTTTTGCTGTCTCCACCCGCATAAATTTCCGGTACAAAAATTCCACTCCCGTAGCGTTTCCCAAAAGCTGTGGAGAATGTTCTTCTAGCTACAAAGACGAATACGAACCAAAGACGAATAAGAACACGAGATATGCCTGTCCTACGAGGCGGGGCTATAATTTGAGGACAGAAAAAAAGTCGTTGCCGCGGTAGTCGTGCTAGTATAAGAAAATGTTAGTGCGGATGCGTAACGTATACTTGCCGACAAAGGACTGCACATAACCGTATGACTCCGTTAAAATTTCGGGCAGCGTTTCTGCGGTTATAAAAAGAACCAACACTAATACATCGACGAAGACGAGTACATAATTTGTACGGAATCTTGGTATGCTAATTCGAATTCTTTTTCTACCCCCAGATGGCCACACCGCGCGAGGTTGTCTCTCCACCTTGGCATCAGACACTTTCTATGACTGTGTAATGGGCAACGATTCGCTCTGCCAGACGTGCTCATCTGATAAATGTAATTCGCTTGACGTCTTCCCTACCAACCGCTGGAAATGCCAACAGTGCAACTCCGAAGACAACGAACTCTGCGCCAACGCACCAAATAGCAATACAGTTTGCCCGATTTACAAGGAACAGGATAGCTGTGTAACAAATTACAATGACGGTGTCACAACACGAGGTTGCGCATCGAGCTCCCCATGTGACGCTTCAAGTGACAACTGGAACTGCCGTACTTGCGACACATCTGGTTGTAATACTATTAATTTGGAACGTATACTAAGTCAAGGACGTCCCGGTAGATGGCAAGACGTACCCATCACATGTGGCACATGTGAGGGTGAGCAAAATTGTGCTGGTATTGGTAGCTATCGTGTGTGTACAGGCAGTATATATCAAAGTTGTATGACCCTCTTCAATGCGGCTGGCGCGGTTATACAGCGTGGTTGTAGCGATGCGGTCGATGGGGCAAACTACGATTTCTGTGAGCAGAATCCTGACAATTGTCTTCGTTGCAATTCGAATGGTTGTAATAATGCTACGCGCCTGACGGACTACATTGATTGTTTGTATTGTGATGAGACCGAGAAGGCGGGTAGTTGTGTGGACCAGCCCGGTGATGTGCTGAAGATGCGTAAATGTAATAAATATTGTATGACAGCATTGTACCCCAAATATGATGAACCTAATCCGGCTTATGGGCTAACACGTTCCTGCTTCGATGATATGGACTTGGATGAACGGGTAGCTTGTGCGGCTGGCAATATGGAGTTTTGCCAAGTTTGTGATAGCGAAATATGTAATAAACAGCTGATACCCGACGTGAGACTTAGCTGTATGACATGCGTGAATGGTGATTGTCAAGAGCCAGAACCCACAACATGTGCCACCTATCGACCCGATGATCAATGTTACATACAATTCGATGAAGCGGGTAGCGTTTATGGCATGGGTTGCCGTAGTGAGTTTAGTAATTCTGACGCCGATTATGCGCTATCACAAAAACGTCTCTTCTACTGTCGTGGCGATAATTGTAATACCTACGATTCAATACCGGAAACGCAAACTTGCTACATTTGTAGTTCACGCACAGACATTAAGTGTGCTATAAGTCCGGCGGATGTTAATTCATTTACTCAATGTGCGCGCGCACCATACACTGAATGTTATACGCGCGTTTTACCAAGTGGCCACACCGAACGTGGTTGCCTTTCGAGTTTGTATGATGATGAGTTTGTTAGCTGTTTGAATGGCACTTCGACTACATGTGGAACGTGTAGGGGTTCTTGGTGTAATCAGGAAATATATCCTGAACAACGTCTATCCTGTCACATTTGCGATTCAGCCACAGATCCGAGCTGTACCTCGAAACCGAACAACGTGCAACTTTGTCCGCTATTTGACGCAAATGACAGCTGTGTTACGGCATACATCGATGATGTGACTTATCGTGGTTGTAGCTCGAGCATTAAATGTGATGCCACACAATCGAAAACGTGTGCGCAATGTGTGGTTGAAGCTTGTAATACTGTCAATTTGGAGCGTAAGCAAGATAATAATTACGGCAAATGGCAAGATTTGCCTTTAACTTGTCTGTCGTGTAGCGGTAACGCCTGCGCTAGCGCAAACATTGAGTCGCTAACATGCGACTATAATAACGAACAAGATTGTATGACAGTGTTCGATAACCAACAAGTTGTACGACGCGGTTGTAGCGATATTGTTGAATCTGAATTTGTTGAGCACTGCGAAAAAGATTGGAGCTATTGTCCGAATTGTAAATCCAATAACTGTAATAATGCTACCTCGCTCACACAATACAACAACTGCATTTACTGTGATACGCATAAGGATCAATCATGTGTTTGGGAACCAACAAGTTCAAAGCATAAAACGCGTTCATGTCAAGGTGATTGTATGACTGTGCTTTATCCTTCGGATGGCAGTGATGATCCAGTTTATGAACTTATGCGCACATGCCTGGACGATAAAGAGGCCAAGGATCAATTGACATGTACCAATGGCAAAGATGGTAAGTGCGAGAGTTGTACAGGAAACAAATGCAACACTGCGCTAATACCAGCTGATCGTCAGAGTTGCTATCAATGTTTGAACGATGATTGTGAAGATCCGCAATTGAAAACATGTCCTCTCTACAAGTCGGATGATCAATGTTTCACTATGCTCGATACTGTTAATACCGTTATTGAAATGGGTTGTCTCAGCTCGTTCCATAATCAAATGTTGGAGACAATTATTGGTACGAAACGTATTCGTGTTTGTGACGGTATGGGTTGCAATGCGCTCGATTCCTTGCCGATAGCACACAGTTGCGATGTTTGTAATTCAAATGAGGATTATACTTGTGCCACAAATGCGGTAGAAACGGGCTCCTTTAGCACTTGCAGTCAGTATCCTTACACTGATTGCTACACGAAGCTGAACAAAACTGGTGAGTACGAAACGAAGTAAGCCAGAGAAAGTATAATGATCAGGATTACTTTGTTTTTCGCAGATGGTTCCACTCTACGTGGTTGTTTGGCCGACCTACCCACATCCGAATTTGTCGACTGCGTTTTAGGCAATGATAACAACTGCAGCACTTGCATTGGAGACGGTTGTAATCGTGAGGTATGCATGGAGCCTGGTTTGGTAGAAAGAAAATATTTAATTGAGGTTAAGGTCGTAAGGCCCCGGGGGCTTAACTCGGTGCACAGGCTTAGCGAAACCAATAACAACTTGAAAGAATGGTGGTCCTTGGTCTAAATGAGGTTTTGTGTTCACCTGCCAAAAAGAGCTCATGCGGTAGGGGTGCGAGTGGAGCAAAATAGCTTATGTGGCTAGAAACGGTAGAACTAATGGTAGGCACTGTCAGAATAGAATGAAATTCCTTGGAAAACTATTTTTCATGAGCCTCTCGGAACTCAGTTATATGGACGCGAGAAGACTGCTCAAGCCGTAACCAGTTTCCTCGTTTATTCGTCAGTTTTACAATATTTTCCATTGGTTAATTACCAGTTGTAGTAACGAAATGGCTCGTCTGTGCTGGTGCAGTCACTTTATGAATATATTTCATCAAACTTACAGGGGTTCCTTCTATTTTACTAAATTGAGTTACCTTCAAATGACTGTGCCACAGGCCGCAACTTAGGAAACAAAGGGACCTTTTGTAAATTATTGAGGCGAACTCTTTACTGTGACCGATCCCAAAGGTCGCACCTTCCTTTTTTCTAAACATTTGATACCTGCGAAACTCTTTTAGGAACAGTTCACTTAGAATAACTAACCGCATTTACTAAACGATGGACAGTGGCATAGTGAAGATCAAATATTTCCCTGCCCATCATAGATCTGCGACTGTCTTAGTAACTGCATGAGCTGATAGGAATCCTGGCTGCGTGAGCGGTTATTACACACTTCCAAGTTCACTACATTGTCAGTCTGCGCAGGATGACTCTCACATACGTGCAACTCGAGCTGTGCTCAAAGTCCGCGTCAAGAGTAATAAATTCGAGTTTGTCCGAGCTAACTTTAGGTCTGATCTTCTGATCAACTAACATCATATTCATTCACCCTGCGCCCACATCTGTCATAAGTATGAACCAGTCGATGTATTGTATTGTCCGCTAGCTCCATGCTAATCAGTTTCTACTCGTAGGTTTGTAAAGCCCGTAGTGATGACTTTCGGGAGAACGTTATCGAAGACATCTTCTATGTCTAAGAATAGCAACAGTGCATATTCTTTGAAGCTAAGTGACATATTAAAGGCAGATACCAAAGAGTTCAAAGCAATTTAAATTTATTTTTCCCTACTTTGAACTTGTGAAAGAAGCGAAAGATAGTCTCTGATATTGTCCCTTGAAGCAGATGGGTCTTAACTCTATTCGTTTGATCAAGCCTTAAGTAACTGACAAATATTATTTTTGGCATAGCTTTATTAACCCCGAGGCAAACAACAAGAGTGCTCAAGTTTCTCCACCCGTTTTTTCCATCTCAGTCGAGGTACCCCAAACCTCTGCTCCCGTATGGAACCCTTCTTTGAAATCTGAAACCTCTGTCTTTCGATTCTTTTTACTTGAGTAGAAAACTAATCATTTCTTAACTTCCAACAGATCTTCCCCGCCGATCGTCAACAGTGCTACACTTGCTCCAGCGAAGATGATGCTGACTGCACAACCAATCCCTCACGTTTATTACCATGTCCTTACGTCACGGATGCAGAAAAATGTCGCACAGCATATGGCGCCAATATAACGGTACGTGGTTGCAGCTCTGAAGTATTCTGTGACATTAACGACAAAAGCACATGTCGCGATTGCTTCGGTACAGCCTGTAATAGCATCGATCTATCACAACTTGACGAAGATGATGATTATCACGGTGTATGGCAAGATCTACCGCTACGCTGTCACACTTGCGAGGGTGAACACTGTTTGTACACGCTGGGTCCCGCCTACAATTGCAGCGGCAATATCGCTCAAGATTGTGCTACCGTATTCACCACAGATGGTGAAATAAAACGACGTGGCTGCGCCGATGATGTTGAAGACTACGAACAACGGTATTGTCGTGAAAATCCACATCTATGCTTCAAATGTAAATCGAATGAGTGCAACGATGCATGGAATATTATCGGTTATGTCCAATGTATTTATTGTACCTCCGAAGAGGGTGGAGCATGTGCCATCGATCCCGAGCATGGTGTATTTGCCAAACGTCAATGCAAGGGAGAATGTATGGTCGCAATGAAGGGCACACAGATTATACGCTCCTGTTTGGATGATAAGGAGGCGAATCAACGTTATAAATGTCGCGGCAACGAAGTTGACGGTCAATGC
The DNA here is from genome assembly GCA_949987695.1 of Merzomyia westermanni. Lineage (NCBI taxonomy): Eukaryota > Metazoa > Arthropoda > Insecta > Diptera > Tephritidae > Merzomyia > Merzomyia westermanni. The sequence continues at coordinate 116,269,263 of OX465293.1, forward strand.
GCCAGCTGTAATACCGATGATTGTAATGATTTTGCCTACCCGAAGGATCGTCTGAAATGTCATGTTTGTAACGATACATCATGCGGTACGACTGTTTCGCATTATTGTTCGCCTTATGTACCGAACGATTATTGTTTTGCCAAATATGAAAATGGCAATGTTGAAGTGATGGGTTGCGCTAGCTCGCAGAATAGCAACGATTTAGCAGAGTGGGCAGCACAGCGGAAACTTTATGCCTGCCGTGGTGACGATTGTAATGATCCGCAAGAATTGCCTAAAACCGGTGGTAGATGTTTGTCGTGCAATTCGGCGAATGATGTCGCATGCGCGCAAAATCCATTCACCTATGTGGTGACCGAGTCGTGTCCACCGTTACAAAATGAATGTGTCACCTATTTGGATGCAGGTTTGTTACAAAATTTTAAATTATATTTTCTGTTTCCATGCAACATTTTATACTCAAAAAATAACTTTCTTATGCTCGAACCTTGGTTTCATATTAGATGGGAATCATGTTTCGAAATTCACCCATTTTTTTGGGTGTAGATTTTTACAGAATTGGCAACTCTTTCCAAAAACTCGGTATAAAACAACTATCTAATATTTTAGCAGCTTTTCCTATGCACTGCAATAACAGTTTGCGACAGGTGGCAACTCCCCCTTTTGTAAATATTTTCGTAATAAAATTTTGTTTATATGTTTCCGCTAAACTCATTTGCTGCCATATTTAGTTGGAGCATTTTAAAAACGTTTTTGAAAACGTTTTCCAAATAAAACTTTTTAGCATCTTCTGGGATTAACAGTGCTGCTTGTATCTTTGCTAAAAGCAATTTCAGACAACATTTCAGTTTTTCCTCTCTCTCTCTCTTTATGGCGCGATATACAACAGGTATATCATCATAAACCTCCTAAGAGATTTTTGCGCCAAGCTTCTCTTCCAATTTGTGGTGTGCCGATTTGAATTTTCCCTACAAATTGGTGGGACCTACAGTTTTTTGCCGACTCCGAACGGCATCTACAAAGGAGACGAATTTTTGCTGAGAAGCCTGTCATGGCAGAAATACACTCGGAGAGTTTGCCAAACCACTGCCGAGGGGCGACCCCGTTTTGGAAAACTTTTTTCAAATCACTATTGATGTTACCTGTACCAGGGCTCGAACCATGGACCTTCGGTGTGGTAGGCCGGCAACACTACCTTCACACCACGGCGTTTCCTAGCCTACTTAATAATCATAATCGTTTTGAGCAAGTGGCAACACCTCTTAAACATTTTCTGAAAGAAAGATTTTTCAAGATTTAAAGATTGAAAATATTTGACCCATTTGATTAATCTTTTGTTGTTTTTGAATTAAAAGTTATTTAGCGCCTAAAACAGTTGGCAGCTCTAATAGATACTTTTGAAATTTAGAGCTCTCAATATTTATATTTTTGCATAAATTTTGGAAACGTATTTGAAAATGTTCACTTCTTTAAACCTTGGTATTGTCAGATATTTTTCGCAACGTGTGGCAACTCTGATAACACAAGTAGAGCTTTCTTGAAGGTCTTTCAATTTGCTATGCCAAGGTGTTTCACTTGATCTGCATACTTTATTGAATTTATTTTTTTTAGAATATGGAAAATTGTTTAATTAAGTTTTGTTTACAAGTGAGTAGACGGCAAAAGAACTTAAAAAATTGTCTCTTAAAAAAATAAATGTATTTAACTTTTTGAACACCTGGCAACTCTGTAAAAGTATTTTTAAATCCATGCCTCGCTCAGCCCTCCTCATATTGTGCCATGTACTTTTCTTAATTAGTAGCAGCTCTACTTTTCTTTAATCTGTGTAGTTTTTTCTTTCTTGTTTATGTAGTTTAGCGATGCAAATGGCAATACTCTTCGAGATTTTTTTCGAGGCTATCTTTTCGACGATTTAAATTGTTGGGAGCGCCCACAAAAAAAAATTCGTAACTTAATATTTAACGCTTTTCCAAATAGAAAATGTTTCCTTTTTTATTTATTAAAACATAATAGGTGGCAGCTTGAATCGATTTTTTTTAAATAGGTGGCAACTCTGCAAAACATTTTTTTACAAACTTAAATTTTTGAGCCAAATATTTTCTTAATGAAGATTTGTTCAAGTTTTTATCATCCGACTCATTTTTGCTCTTGTATGTATTCAAATTTATTAAGAACTTTTGAAAATGTGGTAACTCTTTGTGAAAAATATTTTCGAATTTTTCTTCTTTAAATTTAATTTTTTTTTATTCCTATAGCGGGTCATACACTCCGTGGCTGTTTGAGCAAACTATCGGATGATGAGCAGAAATCATGTGATGCATCTGGAAAATGCGCCATCTGCACGGGCGATAATTGTAATAATGAGGTAAGTTGAATTCTTAAAACAAAAGTAAAGATTTTTCTTTATAAAAAAACCAGCACCGAATAAGTTTTATGTAGTACCAAACGAACAGAATATTTAAACCCAAAATACGAGTGCACGGAAAGAAAGAACTAGTGCACTTTTGACTAAAGACCGAGCTCGGTGGTTTACCAATTAAACGAAATTTCCTAACTCTATGTATATTCTGTTGAAATCAAACTAAACCACTACTTTTCAGACGATTATTTCGCAAGCATTATGCATGATTCTCTACTTCTCGCTTCTCTTTCGTTTTTTCAGGTCTTCCCCAGCAATCGCCTCTCGTGTCACGTTTGTAATTCTGGCAGTGATGCAAGTTGCGCTGCGAGCCCCAATCACCTACAAATTTGTCCAATTTACACGAGCAACGATCGTTGTGTTACCAAACGTACGGAGCGCATTGAACGTGGCTGTCATTCGGAGCTGACTTGCGAAAGCAACGATGAGAGTTTGTGTCAAATATGTGATGGCGATGGCTGTAATATAGCTGAATTGACTGGTGCTGCACTAATAACAACGGCGAGTCTATTGACTACCTTAATTTTGGCTATGTTTGTTGTCTTAGGACATAAATTTAATTAGGAGCTTTTGAATACTTGAATGAGGCAAAATCAGTAATATTAACACAACTGATAGTAAATGTAATTTTAATTAATGTTAAGGTAAATTCAAATTTTAAATTATTAATTAGTTGAAAGAAAGCAGAAGAAAAACGTTGAGCGTTTTTGGAAAGCTTTAACGCTAAATTTTAATTCTTAGTGTCATACAAATTGATATGACTGATAACGTATCTATAAGTCAGTTATAGACTTACGTGTTTATTAGCTGTAAGCCCGTATGGGTCAGAAACAGTCAGAAATGGTCAGAATCAGTCAAAAGTTACAGAAAATTACTCCCGTACTCAGTTATCCGACTACTGAGAGCACAAAAATGAGAGTAAATATAATTCTCTCTGTCAGAAGTTGCTCGTTTTAGTCAGCAGAATTTTTGCTGACTATCTCTGACAAATCTGTCAAAGAATCAGCTGTTGTATATTTGATATGAAACTAAAAACGAAATTTATAAAATTTGAACTTAAAGTTGCCCTGCCAACTGAAATTGATTGCTCATTTTTATTGTATTTAAAACTGATAGTCAAACAATTTAATGGATTTGACGAAGGTACATTTTATACTAGAAATTAATCCCATACTTTGGGTTACTCTCTAGCTCTCAGCGAATTTTCAGCTTTTGACAGTTTCACTAGTTTTAGGCAGCAAAGTACGGGATTGAACTTCCTACTGGAAAGATATAAAATTATTATGTGAAACAGGAAAAAGTGTGCTGTAAATAAATATAAATTTTAACATTTATGTATATTTATGTTTATACAAATAAATATACATAGCTAGGTAATAAATAATTAAAGCTAAAAAATAAAAATGAAAAAACTAACGAAAAAGTTTTTTTTTCACCTTGGGGGGCATTGAACCGCAAATTTTTTCTTATGCGATTAGTTTGTCTGGATACGGAATAAGTCGCAAACGAGCATGCGACTTATGCCAGTTTTGATCTCTGCTAATGGCTTGAACTTTTCCCTTTCATTTAAGAATGTCCTATGCCGAGACTGATTGCAGCTGTTTTATACCCGAACGGCTGCTGTAGGACAAATCCGATTAGACAAGTTTACTTTCTACCCCTAAATGTATAGTACAGAAATTCAAATGGACTTATCACAACTAACCCCGTAATTGACTAGTTGGAATAAATTATAGCTCGCTCTAGACGAATGGTATTAATCGCGGACTACTCTCTTTAGAGATTAGTCATACAAATTTCTGCAGGATATATTCTTATATTAACTCCTACCCTTTTGCCGATCATTGGTTTACAGTTCACTGCTTTCACCATTGCTGTGGACGGTCTACTAAAGTTAACGGCACATGCAGATCATAATTTGACGCAAACTTCTATCTACCCTGAGCTTGCTGATAAACCGGTCATCTAAGGTCACACCTATCTGGGCTGATCACAAGTCAAATACGAAACCACTTTATGCGACTTCTCCAAATCGCGTAATCAATGAAGTTCCACTGGGAAGTGATTGGCAAAACATACGAAAGCAATTTTTTTGTTTTTAGAAAAGCAAGATCTAAAAATACTCGTAAGTTAAGTCCGATAAGATTGTTATTATTATAATGTTCGTTGTTTATTCATATCTCATCAATAGATTAATAACTGTTAAGAGGTTTTTTACTCATATCAACTTTGTAGTTATATATAACATTAATTTTTATTTTCAAAATAAGCGCCATGACGACAATAAATAGAAGTATTTACCTTATGTGGATACGCTAAATGCCATGTGACATTGAACTTTGAGCCGGACAGTATGGAAGTACGTATTGTGCCTGAAAAGTTATGTAAAAAGTTATGAATATTGAAAATACTGAATTAAGTACGGATAAGAGAGAATAAATATAAATGTTATAATTCACTAGACACACCCTGATTGGACCTGTTCCAATTTTATTATATGTATAAAAATATAATATATATATAAATATTTCCAGCCAACTTTTATTGCCACCACTGTGTACAGCCGGACTTAAATATGTTCTTGCTGTAAAATGGATCCTAAACTTTAGGTTGAACTGCCAAATGCTGCCGTATAGAGCTGCTCCTGGTATAATCAATTCTTAGGTAAACCAAAGCGAGGTTTTTTACTCCAGAAAAATATATTTACAAATTTATTTTTTTAAAGTATTTATGGCTATAATTAGCTCAAGGCCAAAAATAATAATTTTTTTTATTATTTATTAAAGTTTTTATTTAAACAGTAAAGGAAATTTTTACAGACAACAGTCAAAGCTTCTGTTATAGATACACTTCGGAAGATGATAGAATTCTTCAACAAAGAAATTTTGGATTGTTCTTCTACGCAATAGGTATTCTGGGGTCTTTCTCATCCAATCTCTTGTTTCTATTATTATATTAACCACCCTATTGCGGCGATATCTGTTGGAAACTATAATCTTAAAAGTAAATATGAAAATTTGATGTATCGGGTTACTCGATGCAAGGCGAGCTTACTTTTTTTTTGGCGGGGGGGGTTTGCTCAACATATGATAGTTGTGAAGAATTGGCTAACGACATAGTCGATAATGCCAGATCAAATGAAAAAAGTAGCTTATGTGAGATATGTATATTAGCAAAATTATAATAAGCCACATGGCTGGGAGCTAAATGCAAGCATCAATTTACCGATCCGTTATTAGATATGTTCCTTTATCTTCACAGTTCCGTTATTTTCACCTATTTTCAATATTCCGTTTTTTTTCTTGCTTGTTTTTTTTTGTTTTTACATTAATGGTAATTGTTCCTATTCTTGTGGTTGCTCTGTGGGGAGAAGGCGTGTAAGAGCTGACCAAGTCCGTTTCTGAGGTCCAACCAACACCAAGTCTATTTATAAAAATTGGTTGGACCATAAGTCAACCTTCCACGTCCTTTTCCGCCAACACCACAACCGGAACTGGCCGGCGAGTTTACTTAATAAGAACATATGAGCTGCTTCTGTCAAAATATAAAATGTCTATTCAATTTGACAGGAGAAGCTGCCAAAACAAGAAGTTTTTCGCCATGACTCGGTCCATGTATTTCTATATAATTGGACTCCCTTAATCAAAATCATTCTACAGAATTTGACTAACGGGTTCGGTCCTAACCTCAAAAACTTAATACAAATCACTTGCGGTTTCGGTTTGTCGCTAAGGCCGAACCTTGACTCCTTATTCAATGCGGATAACGGATTCAGATTCAGCAGTAAACTCCCTTTAGTAATCTGTATTTATCTTTTTTCTATATTGTCTTTTGAATATACTTTTTTCATGTTTTTTTCTATTTTGTTTATTCAAATTCGGAATGTTCTTGTTGTTGTTGTTTGTAACATTAAACATTTTCTTAGTTGCATTCGCTTACACAAAATATACTACCAGTGTTCGAACTTTACTATTGTAGGAGTAAACTACTACTACCCTAAGAATTAAAACTCAGTGAAAAAATCCGTGTTTACTACGAAACATATCTATTGCTACCTGACCTCATTCAATTGAGTTTTGTGATTATTCTGTCTTTTCTACATAATAAAATTAATATTTTTATGAATAATCCAAATATGATTAATCAGTATCTATAATTATGAATTTTTGATGAATGAAACAATGAAATGAAATTTTAGATTAATGAATCAATTGCACTTCCCTGCCAAAATTATTTATATAATTAGTCCTTAACAATTTGGTTGCCAGTGTATTACCGTTGATCACGACAAAAAGCTACCCCCAGATGCCAATGTATAATCGGTATTCACGCTTGGACCGCAAAAACTCAGACTTTCAAAATAAATCACAGCATAAATATATACACAAACGAATGCCGAGCACGATTGGGGAAAAAACTGTTATAACTAAGAGCGTAGTAAGTACTTTTTTCCTTGGCAGCTGAGGTATTTTTTGTAGTGATCACCCGGCAGCGTGATACGCTGGCAGCCAAAGAGTTAAGCTGTCAACGCGTGGCCATCAAAGAAATGGCGGCACTCGTTTTTCGTTCAAGTGAAATTTAATAGCCTATCCAATGTTGTCGCTGCTTTAAAATTCATTGAACTCTGTAGAGCTCATACAGTTCATCTTAAGCCACAAGTTCCATAAATCTTTTGAAAAAATTTCCTCTCGAATACTACTTGGAACCTCTAGTCAGATATTGCTGCAGCCTCTATATATCATATATATTTTCGAAGACCTTACTTCTGCATTGCCTACTAAGTTCGAAGTAGTATTATTTTGCAAGAGGAATTTTCGTTGCATTTCTAGGCTGAAATTGTTGTGGGAAGATATTCCTGCCCATACTGACGTGGTTGCCGAGGTGCAAGTGCAGAAGAATATGCACTGTCTGAAGGTATTTCTATTAGTTTCCAAAGCTTCAGAGAAGTTCTTTCCAATTCTGACTGAGCTGGTTGTTGTTGTTGTTGTAAGAGTACTACGCCTTGCTTGGAATTCGAACTTGATGGACCAAACAGCGTTGTACTGATACTGACAGTCCTTTGCCAGATGTGAATGCTTGTGGTACTAGGCTGACTTCTTGGCACGATTTAGTTGACCAGGGTCGATGTATTTTGTTGTTGTTGATTTTAGCAACAAAACACTCCCCGAAGGTTCTGGCGAATGTTGTCGGAAAAACAGTCCTTTGTCGGATATGGACCCGATACGCTCCAGTACTACCCTGCGGTACTGCCCGACTGTCGTGGTAGCAATTTGGTATGACCAATGGAACTTTCTAGGTCATGTCACCCCTCCATCCGTAAGGAAGAAGAAGATGGGTAAAATTCAGATTTAGTGTCATAAAGACTGCACCTTTCCATGCTAGCTTTGAGATCAACGAAGTGGTGATGTGTAGCAAGTATTTTTGTACAGGGGTTTTCCCAGCTTATGCGATTGTTGGAGATCTGATTAATGCGCTTTAACAACTCTACGCTGCAGTCCTTGATTATCTCCCATGGGACTATTGCTATTCCTGCTGCCTATTAGTTGAGTGACAGAACATTAGGTCCATAAACTCCAATGATGAAATCGTTTTCATCATTTTCTCTTAGTGGTTGCTCTGTTTAAGAGGGCAGAAAGGCGTTGCTTTAGACGTCGGGCACCAGGGCGCCAATGTCTTTCTTACAAGAGTTCATCCCGGACTATAAATACTCTGCCATTCGCCATTTAATTTAAAAAAAAATTCGGTTGCTTTTTCTATTGTCCGATATTTTCTGTAGGCCTTATAAATGATCTCATCGAGCTTTTTACTAAGAAGGATGCCTCAACTTACAAGGCGAGGTCTCGTCCTGAAGAAGGAATTATGATTTTTACTACTCTCCACTGCGACTCATTTAATACCATTTTGCTGATAGTTAGTTCTAACGCTGAAAGCGACATACGCAGTCTGGAGTAAACTCAAGTAGAGGCAAACAACCAACAGCCCAAGCACCTTATGCACTCAAGCAAACAAGCAACGGCTGTTTTACCATTTTTCATGTTTGATTAATCAAGCGTGTCAAGCAGCGCGCTCAAAAGCCGATCGTCCGACCGTCCGTCTATATTGAAATCACCCAGGCTGAGTGCTGCTTTCAGCCAGTTTTTACATTTCAGTTGGCCGTTAGTTGATTCAAATGACGATTGTAGCTCTACGAGAATATCTTTTACATCAACCAACGCCCCTTACACGCTCTCGCAGTGAAAAATATTAGATAAGGAATAATGATGTATGTGTGTGTGTTCGTATGTATGCAAGATGTTTTTGTAAAGTGTAATTTAAGTTTAACTGGACCGTTTAACCGCAGCTGGTCTAGTATGTAGTTCTCCATAGCTTATGAAAATTATTACTCGCTTACCAATTCAATTTATTGTAGTGATGACTGGTGTGGCTAAAGAATTTTATGTAATATGAGTTTATATGTTTATGTCAGGGATGGATAGAACCGGAAACCCAGATACGCAGACCTGTAAAACGGTTTATGGATATTTGGAAAGTGTTAGGCAATGGCAGTGATTAGCCAGCTGGTCCTTGCCGTTGCCACGATGTTAGACAGAGTCGCCTATTCTCATTCAGATTCTCAACTTGAGGTGCTAATTTCTTTAGCGGCTCACATTTAATTCCTGAGATCTTACCTACATAACAGCATGCAGTTTCAGACCTGAGTGCTAGCCTTATAACTGGATTATCCACTAAGGAGAAGTGGGGTGGAGATATTACCTGGGCTCAACTTGTTTGCTGAAAGATACTAGCTGGAGTGTTTGACAGAAGTAAGCCGAAAATGTAGCCTACTTGATAACTGTAGCACACTATATGAGGACGCTGACAACATCTCATGAATAGGCTCGAGAGAAAAGTTCTACGACGAAGATTAAATGATGAGCTTTACGCAGATGTCGACATGGTCCATTGAATAAAAACTCATCGGATGTGGGCTTGGAGACAGATAAGCGAGCATTGGGTTGATACTTAAGGAAATGCTGAGGTTCAATAAGTCTCATCTCTCTGCTGATGGGAGTGTTGATATGGCACCGCGCTATGGGGGTTAATGAGGTTTCGCCGCTGCGAAACTTATGGAAAACGTATTGACGAAGCAGGGAACCCGGTTAGTGCAGTCCTATTACAGGAAGCCTTTAGCGGAAATTAAACCAACTTTGTCCTTCTCTCTCGCGAACTCTTTTTCGAAAACTAGCACCAGCCATATACCAGCTCTGGGGCGTTACTGTTAATAACAACAACAACAAGCATTTAAAAAAGATTTATTTGAGGACTTTCGAATCGCATTTGCTTTCGCTTCGCGTTACATAGCAACCCCCCTCATTTGGTATTGAACTCAACAGCATTGGTTATTTAAAAGCTCAAGCCCGCCCATCACTAGTAAATATATAAACTTAAAATTACACTTGTTGGTGTCGGTGTGTGTGTGTTCGATATAGATCTTTTTGTGTCAGAAATTTGCTGTAAAACATGCATTTTAGGCCATTTAGACATTTTTACGGCCTTTTCAAGGTTCGCAAAGAATTCAGAGAAAATATTCATTGAGCAAAATGGTGGGCGTCATTGCAGTAGGGCAACCCTAACTATAACAACAACAACTTTTGTAACAGAAGCAAAAGCAATAAAATCATAGAAGCCCCTATTGAGAGAGACACCTACCTACTGCTTTATGAGTAGCTGGCAACAGCCTCAAAGTTCTGACCTAAAAGACTTTTTAGCGGATTTTGTTGCAATTTAGGTCATTCCGCGAGGACACCGGGTTATCTTTCCCAGTGAAAGATACTGGATCTGGAAAGATCTGGAACACAAATTTTTGTTAATTTCAAAAAAATTTTAAAAAATTTTTTAGTTTGTTTGTTTTTGGTGCTTTAACTTTTTAAATTTAAAAACGCTAACAAATTCAAAAATTAATATTTTTCAAAAACGCTTTTAATAATAGTTTTAAATGTTAAATAAAATTTAATTTTCTTTACAATATCTTTTTTTAATTTTCCAAAGTTAATTACTGTATAAAACAATTCTTCTTCTTCTTTTTAAAACTAAAAAAATTCTAAAAACAACATAAAATCAAATTTTCCAAAACTGTTTGAATTTTTTTTGAATTGGTTTAATATTGGCAATTTTTGTAAATTTGGGAAAAAATTTTAAATTTTTTGCATAATTGAGTTGTTTTGGATATATATTAAAAAAAAATTGTATCAACGGATAAAATGATGTTTTGTTTTGATGGTAAGGAAAAATTCTGCTTCAGCAAATCATTTGCCAGTACTTAGCCTTGAAATACTTTCTAATCGAAGTTCAAGTGCAGGCACAAAAGACAACAATATCTTTAGAAAATTTTTTTTTTAAATGGTATCGCCTCTTACCTGCGGCCATTAGCCATCCAAATAAAAATCGGCCAGTGCAAATTTTTTTAATAAAGTTCAAACTTTTTGGTTTTCTCGTTTTTTACTTCATTTTCTTTTTACATTTAAAAAACGCTAAAAAAATAGAAAGAAGTTCATTTTCCAAACCGTTTTTCAATGTTTTTTTTTTTTGTCAGACTCTTTTTTGGAATACTGAAAATTTCAAAAATATTTCAAAACTTTGTTCACTTATTCTAATTTAGGATCCCGAAATCTATAAAAAATATAAGTTTCTAGCTAAAATAAAAAAATCACTATGGGTTTTTGAAATTAAAATAATGTTTGACTTTTTCAAGAAAACAAAAGTTAAAAGAATTGTATTTTCCAAAAAAAAATGTTTTCCAATTTAAAGCAAAATAAGATTTTTTTTTTGAACATCTTTATATACAAAATCTGAAAAAAAAAATTCTCTTGAATTGCTTCTCATATTGCCAGTTATTTTCACTTTAAAACAATTTTTTTTTAGATTTATTACTGCTACGGCTATATTTGCATTTGTTTTCTTTCTGAAGGCACGTAGGCTAGGTGAGTCTGTTACTGAGGCTACCCAGACATGTTAATTCGACAATGGGGGTCTTCTAGAGTCTAAAAGATAAAAGCGTTGATAGCCGCTGTGTAGTGCAGGTTGCAGTTAAACCCAAGCACATTCTTAAACCAAAGGCGTCTTTCACACGAGAACAGCAGTTGGTGCAGTGCAGAAAATTCGTTCGATCAGCGCAAAATCCTTGAAAACTGCATGCAACATACAATTTTAATTTTTCTTTAGAAAAACATATTCAAGATAGCATGCAAGCAAATACACACAAATCGATATACATACATACATACATATCCAGTACGTTAACCACCAATACTTTCCTCTTGCAACATGCGAAAATAATCGCAAATCTGGTCGCTAATAGCTGACCTTGTAAAGAATGACAAATGCAATTAAAGAAATTATAGCAATCAACATGAATATTCGTGCAACAATACAAACAAAAGAAACATAAGCCAAGCCAAAAAACTGTAATAATAAGCGCATTTGAGCCACAATTTATTTTCAAGCCTCAGGTGTTACCATTCGCCACACCACAAACCGATCAATTGTTTGGTGCAAACGAATATGAAAACAACAACAACAAAACACAATGAATGCTGTCTTTTATAGATCAAATGCAAATAGACGGGTGAAAATTAGATCTGTATGCCAATCGAAAGCTAAACTAAAGAGAATGTTTGCTTCCGAGCAATTCTCAATGAGTTGGCTCGAAATGTTTTGAGCTAGAAAAAGTTTTTGCTAAGAAAATGTGAAGAACGGCATTGACAATAAAATGCTTAATCGGGTTACTTACGTATGTACGTATTTATATACACGACTTTAACTTTGTGTTAGAGTGTCTCTTAGGCGGTTTTGAAAGTAATACAAGTGTTTTAGAACAGCTGGAAATCGTTTAAAAACTATTTTCTTTATGAACCTTCTATTAACGACTCTCGTAAGGGAACACAAACTACAATGTTTTTGTTTTCGGCTCTCTACAGACTTAAACTATATGGCAACCCATTTCAGTACTATATAATTGGAGGATTAAACATACTTTCAGCTTCAAATTTTATCCAATTTATAAAAGTGATTTCGAGTTATCTGTACATATAATAAAATTGTAACCGGTCGATGTCTGTACATTGCAGATATTTAAGAAAAATCGATAGGAGGGATCGTTATTGAGCCAGTAGAAGCCAAATCAACCATTTTTACAATTTTTGTCTGTCTGTCTGTCTGTTTGGTCGCGCATCACTCAAAAACTGCTAAATGAAATTGAATGGAACTTTTACCGTTATATTACTAGACGTTTTATTTAAAATTTAAGATACCATATGTTCCGATATCTCGGAGATATCGGCCAATATGTGAACCAAGGTGACCCAAAATGTGTTTAGTACACTATGGGTATTAAACGAAAGAAGATAATAAGTGCTTCAATAAGCGATGTAATTAAGTTCCATATCTTATCTGTTGTCCATTATAAGTTCTAAGATGCAGCGAAGCGGGAACGGGTTTGCTAGTTATAAAATATAACAATTCACTGAGCGAGAATACGAGGTGTGTTCAAAAAGTATCGCGAATTTTGTGTTTTTTCAAAAATTATTTATTTATTCATGAATATCTATTTTATCCCCTTCAAAGTAATCCCCATGAGATATTATACACTTGTGCCAACGGCTTTTCCAATCTTCGAAGCACTTCAAAAAATCATTTTTTTGTATCTTGTTCAGCTCCTCCTTCGATGCCGTCTTTATCTCGTCAAGAGAAGCGTAACGTCGTCCTTTCATGGGCCTCTTCAGTTTAGGGAACAAGAAAAAGTCACAGGGGGCCAGATCTGGGGAATACGGTGGCTGCGGCATCATTAGTGTGTTGTTTTTGGCCAAAAAGTCGCGCACAAGCAACGATGCGTGAGCAGGGGCGTTTCGTGGTGCAAAAGCCAATTTTTGTTCTTCCACAAATCCGGGCGTTGCTGGCGGATTTCTTCGCGCAAATTGCGCATAACTTGCAGGTAATATTCCTTATTGACCGTTCTTCCCTGTGGCAAGAACTCATGATGCACCACGCCCCTGCAATCGAAGAAAACTGTCAGCAAAACTTTCACATTCGACCGAACTTGGCGCGCTTTTTTCGGTCTTGGTTCGTGCGGCAGCTTCCATTGAGATGATTGAGCTTTGGTTTCCACGTCATAACCATAAACCCACGATTCGTCACCAGTTATGACCCTCTGGAGCAAATTTGGGTCGTCGCGGACAGAGTTTAACATCTCATTAGCAATGTTCATGCGATGCTGTTTTTGGTCACAATTGAGCAATTTTGGTAAAAAAATAGGTAAAAATCGAAGACGATCCAAAACACGTGCAAGCAAAGCAGCTGTCAACAATTAACTGAACATTCAAAATGGCCGAGCTTGTCGGCATAAGTGAGAGACATGAGTACCAACATAACGCCACAAAAAATTCGAAATTCGAATATACGTAACCAGCGAAAATTCAAAATTCGCGATACTTTTTGAACACACCTCGTATATCGACCGACATATCGGAATTTTATTAGTTAGCCACCCTACGCAATAATATACTGAGACAATTCATTCAAAATGCAAAAGGCCCCCTTACCATCTCCACCACGTTACCATAGAAACCTCATTTACAACTGAAAACGCATTATTATCCCAACCACGTTTCAATAGGAACCCCGCTTATAATCGAATCCACGTTACCATCTGAACCCCGTTTCCATGACAACCTCTTTACCTTGAAAACCTTCTTTCTTTGGGGTCCCTGTGTAGGTAATTCCCATGAATAACATGAGCTCCACATATCACCGTCCTCAGACAGTCCTCAGGATGAATGGATAAATCGATTGCGTCATGGCCGTACGTAGATACGAATGCTCGTGCGTATGCCACCACTCTTACATAAAGGTTTACTTGAAAATACTTACAACAGTTGGTATTGATTTCGGTTCCACCCAAACTTAGACTTTCTTACTTTAGTAATATCTTTTGGGGTGAAGTTCACGAATTAAAAAATAATGGTTTGTTAGCCACTTTACTGGCCATTCTTCAGCAGAAAAATATAAAGTTAAAAAAAATTCTTCATAAAAATAATAAAATACGAAATGAAAATCTGAGTTAATACAGGTTTATTCATCTTAGGTATGTTGTTGTAGCGTCATCGCACCTGCGCAACATGTTTTGGCCGTTGAAGGCTACATGCCGCAAGCCGCTAGAAACGCTGACTGCTGCTTATCATCACACACGTGCGCAATAGTCAGACTAATAATGATGTTAATGATAATTATTACATTACTCATTGCATATGCTGACATCACAACTAATGATGCTGCACATATGTAGTGTTGTTGTTGTTGGCAGTATTTATGCTGTTTTTGTTGTTATTGTCTCTGCTGCAATGGTCTTATTAGCACTTTGACGTTTCGACTTCACTCTCGCCTTCAACAAGTCGCTTGAGGTTTTGACATACATACATACCTTCATACATTCGTGGGCATGGCTACCGTTTGTGCATTGTTGTTGTGCGTCGTTTAAACATGTGGCAGATGTATTTCCTTTTGTGGCAATAAGTACTGAAGATATGTACGAGCATGCATGTAAGTGTATAGGTCACCTTTAACTTTGTGTGTGTGCGTAATATGCACCAAGGCGACATATATGACTAATATGTTGAATGGAAAGTGGCACTCCTTTCGATTTTTCTTTGAATATGCTGCGATTTTATGTTGTTGCACTTCTCTTTGCTTCATTTTGTTATATGTTTTTACCACAAATAGCGTTGCATACTTCACTTAGCAGCTGCAACATACGCTGTGGGTTAAGCGAGCATCTTAATACAAATATACAAACACGCATATTAGACCGAGCCAAAAAAAAATTTTTTTTTTGTAATTACTTTGATGTTATTTTTCATAATGCCAAATATAGGTTAGGTTGAAGTGGCTGGCACAAGGACACACTTAACCCATTATTAGAAGGCCCGTTGTGATACCACCGTTAAATCTCCTCTTCGAACCAATTTGAAGACTTGATGAAGGCTATCAAGTCCTTGATATCGAACTCCGCAATTTGGCCAAGGCTGTCCAGGAAGGGAACTCCCAGGCAACACCGTCTGGCACCGCTAAGTGCGGGTCAGTTGTAGATGAGGTGTTCTACAGTTTCTTCTTTTCGTCGCCTTTGCAGCTCCTACAGCAACGACGATAAGGGCACCTAGCCTCTCCGCGTGCCTCCCAATAAGGCAAAGCCCAGTTAGTATTCCTATTAACTTGGAAATATCATACCTTCCTAGGGTGTAGATTTGTCGAGATCTCTTGGGATCCCTTTTCGGCCAGGTTTGCTTACATATCCGACACCCAGGGGTTTGTTGCCATCTTTCGTTGGCTTGTCCATAGGTATAATCGTTTAGCAGTAGCCTGCATGTGGCAAAGGGTTTACCCAAGCGTTCTTTGCCAGGAAGAACCTGCTTGGTAGTGCCCTGCCAAAAAAATAAATATTTTAACATTAATTTCTAGAGGTCTATTACTGTCAGTTTAGATTTTGTAGGACCGGTGTAAAAATGCCATCCTATTGAACCAAACCAATTTAGCTACATATAATTTAGCCTTACATCGTTCCTCTTCAAAGCCCTGGAGGGAAAACTGGATGCGTAAATTAGAAATAATTTGCTAGCACAAAACCTCTCGAATGCTCAACTCGCAAACTCTAAAGACAAGTCCGTGGATACAGCTCTTAATGCTTTCACCACGGAGATAGAAAAAAGAATTGCCTACAAGGTCTGCACTCTTGGTATCTTTCTCGACAGAGAAGGAGCGTTAAAGAACTTCCATCCACAAGCCGTAATCAAGCCCTTCTTCGAATGGGGTTGGATTCTCTGCTGTTAGATAACTTCTGGCAAGGAGAACTATGCAATGTAGAGAGGCCTCAATAGTGAGATACGCATCCAGGGGCACACCACAAGAAGCCGTCCTATTCCCAATATTGTGAACATTAACAGTAAACACCCACTTCTGAAGCTGGAAAAGACCGGCTGCCAAGTAATTTCCTATGCCGATGATATTGCTCCTACGGTGACAGCTAAGCATCTTCAAACTCTAGGCGAATTACTCCAGACCGCACTGAACCTTGTTGAGGACTGGTCACTGAAAAGCGGCACCAAGGTCAATTCCGCCAAAATTAGGATGGTTATTTTCGCCAGAAGATACAAGGTACCAGTCTTTAAATCACCACTCCTAAATGGAGTGAGACTCAAGCTTTGTCCAGACGTCAAGTACCTCAGCGTCATCTTGGATAGTAAACTCAGCTGGAATACGAATAGTGCAGAAAGGCGATTCCTGTCCTCTATTCCTCTAAAGGAGCCGCGGATACATTTTGGCTGTACACCACGATAGAAAGACACATCCTCTTCTAGGGTATTGCAGTGTAATGGACTGCGCTCGAACCAAGCAACAACATAAGCAAGATGAGTAGAGTACAAAGGTCAGCGGCAATGCTTATAAAGGGAACACTTCCATCAAGGCCCACAAAATCTTTGAAGGTTCTGTTCAACCCACTTCCGGGTTGAGCTGTACGGAAAACTCCACAAAAACCTACTGCGTAGTGCGGCTGAACAGCGGTAAGCGCTGGAGCGACACCAGAATCCGACACGCGAGCATTCTGGTGACTATACACAGAAATTTATGTAAAAACATGTAATCAGAAAACCATACTAATGTTTAATGGCCCACCTGGCGAAAATTTTTAGTTAGAAACCTTTTATGTGGAATTCCACTTTCTACAAAACTATATGAAGCCAAAAGGAAAAGTGAGATCAGTCCTACAAAGCCCACACTAGCAATAATGGACCTCTACAACTTATTTTTCGTCATTCTGAAAAATCATACATAATTTAAAAAAAAAAATTATTTTTTTTAATTTGACCAGTCTAATACATACAATACTTGTACATATATGCTCAACATATGAGCTCAATTAGCAGCTCAGATGGGTCGCGGCCGCGTTACCACCATTTCAACCGACATAACTTCGCACATATGAGCATACACACACATAAATTTTGTAAGTACCCTGCAGAGAACAAATTTTTGTTTCAAAACCAGATTTTATGTGCCCAATAAGAACAAAAAAAATATTCTTCTTACAATACCCTTTAACGAAACTACTTTAAAGGTATCTTATTTTGAGTAGAACAGTTGGAACTATATAAAATAAAAAAAAAAACAACAACTATTTAATTGAAATATAAACCAAACCGAGGAGCACCAATTGGATTGTGCCAAAAATTTTAACTACAAACAAAAATCCAGCATAGGTCGTGATCAATACCTTCAGATGGCGGTGTTGCTTAATATTGAATAGAAATAGAATTTTAGCTGACGCAAAACCAGCGCTCTGATAGCTTAGTGGTTAACAGATCGTGTCAAAAATTTCGCTGATGAAAAAGCCTAGCAGCTGCCGAAATGCATCTATAAGAAAAGCTATAGCGGTTGTCTCTAAATTTTTAGTAAATAATTATTGAAAATGAAAATTAAAAAAAAAACAAACAATAATAATTTGCATCAAATTCATTTTCCTTCAGCTCAGTAATAGTCTTGAATAAATAAAATTAAATTCGCCATTTGATTGTATGTAGAACGAACTAGTCGCGCACTAGATATTTTCCCTAGTGGGTATGTTAACACGTAACGGCCACTTGTCAGTGTGTCATTCGGTCATTACGTAATATCAAACAGAGCGTGTGCGCCTGATCTGCTTTTCTTTGCTTTGGTATAAATTAATTTTTTCCAGCTATTTATGTATAGAAAAGAATGTCTGTATGTGTGCGATGGTTTGTTTATTGCACTCAGCTGAGCATAATTTACAGAGTATTTTCATTTTATTTGCATATATCAAAACCATTAGATTGAATAGAGAAGTCGATAAACCTATGTCCGTCCGTCTGTTTATACGATAACTTGAGCAAGAAGAAAACTACTTGTCATTCATCGGTTGATACTAAAAGAGTTGCACCATGTTGGACAAATTTTTGACTGGGCATGGTACCACCCACTTTGAAGCTCGCAGCTCCTATTTCTCTCTGCTATTATCTAAGCTGATTATTCCTTAAGTACTGTTCATTGTGAATTAATAAAGCTCACAGCTGTGTATATAATGTTCGGTTACACCCGAACTTAAGACTCGATTACTTGTTTTTGTGTATTTTTATATTGCGGTTTGTTTGCAATATTTTCAAAATTTATGCGAATATTTTTACATTAATTATGTGGCCACTTAGTTTGCGCAGACGCACCTGTGTTAGACTACGTTACTATGTTTGTATATTTGTATGTTAACTATTTCATATTATTTATGCAGTCATGCATTTTTGCGTTATGGAATTTTTTGTTAGTTTATTAAGAAATAATTTTTTTAAATATATTCCATAGGAAAAATATATTTTTGGCACACAAACATAAGTACAGACATATATTGTCTTTTTTTTACTACAAACACACTTGAAAAACCGGTGGCTGCAGTGTTTTGGTGAGTGTTCCGGCCTACCATGCCGAAGGTTCCAGTTTCAAGTCAAAGAAACGGTAGAATCAAAATGGTATAGAAAAAGTTGTTCCAAAAAAGCTGCTCGCCGTATTTTTTTGCCAAAACCTACTCAGCAAAGCTTTACCTGCATTCGAAGATGTCTGTCAGAGTCGGCGAAAAAAATGTTGAGCCCGCAGCACATCGCAAATTGGAAGAGTCTGACATTCAACCACAAAACTTTATTTTGTTTTATTTTCTTTGTTTGGTGTTCCGTTCCTTTTCCTTTCTATCCGTTCCTTTCTTTCATCTTCCTTCCTTTTCTTTTCTTTTCCGCTTTTTTCCTCTCTTTTTTCTTTTATTTTCTTTCCTTGCTTTAATTTTCATCTCCAGCTGAAACTGGAATTAGAGCTTTATAGAACTGAAACTCGAATCTCAACTTAATATAGAACGGAAACTGACTCTGAAAGAACCGGAACTGGAACTAAGCAGAACCGAAACCAGAAGCGATACTTTAACTGTAATTAGAAAGGAGGCCAAAACAATTGTGTGCTGAAAGCAAAACGGAAACCTAAACCGGAACTACAACGTATTACAACCGAAACTAGCACTTGAATTAGAAGCGAGGCCAGAAAAATCCAATGGAAATGAAATTGGAACTAGAGACTTGTAGAACTGAAACTAAATTATTAACTCAATACAGAACTGAAATTGACTCTAGAATTACAATCCTGGCCTAAAGAAATCAGTCATGGAACCACAACCGAAACGTGAAATCCGAAGGGAACCGAAACTAGAACTAAGTATAAACCGAAACTGATATTGGACCGAGACCGAAACAATCCAGTGCGGGAGCCAAAGCCGAAACGAAAGCTTAAACTGAAAAACAAGAACTAATAAGAACCAAAAATGGAACTATAATTATAACTGAAACCAAAACAATTCTGGTTCTGGAAGCGGAACAGAAACTGAATCCGTAAGAACTAGAACCAGAACTGAAACCCAAGTTGGATATGGAATCGAAGAAGAACTCGAACCGAGACCGTAATGAAAACAAAAAAACAAACCTTAAACAGGCCAAATGATCGCAAAACTTAAAAAACTTGCAACTGACTCCAAAACGGACTTTTTGCGTTAAGAGTTTTGCACTGTTCCAAGAGACTAAATTTAAACTACGCAAGATGTTGAACCTTTTTAGACGGGCAGCAGTGTACAAGCCACACGTTTATTTGGGTCAAAAACAACATTACCAACAACAAGTTAGTGTGTGGTTTTGTGTTTTTTGCCGGTGGTCCGCTGACCCGCATTTTCTGCCACTGCCATGCAATGAAATAATGAGCCACTTTTCCTTTCGATGCGAGAACGCAAAAATTAACCATTTTAATTGCGATTTTCCGTTAATTATTTAATTCAATTTAATTAGAAATAAAATTTATTAATTTATCAAATTTGGACTAAATGCAATTGCGTGTTTTGATATGAAATTTGGTTTAGCAATTTATCTAGTGAAGGCAAAGAAAATTGAAACTCCAAGCAATCGCTTCTAATGAATGACCTTGAATTTTGTATAGCTATATGGAGTTTTGTAGTAAATTTTAAATAATAATATAAGAAATAGTTAAATGTTGTCTTTTTCAATAAAAATGTATAGCTAGTACCGTTACTCGTATTAAAAAACACGAAAAAACCAGCGTAGTCTACACTTAGCTGTCATTTGTAACGTACATTGAAGCTTGGTTTTTTAGTTCCTTAAGTTAAAATTTATTATTTTGTTCAAGTTAAAGTATTTCTATGTATCACAATCCACAATTAATAGCTGCATATTTAATGTCAAACTCTTGTCATTGGTAATCACTTGTGGTGAACATTTGCAATCGGAGCAATGCATTGACATCGACAGCATATTTGATTTCATTTCATTTTGCCGGATAGTCAATTTAACAGCAAATAATGCGTGATTAAAAGTGTTATCGACATTTTTTTTATTTCTGTTGTTGTTATATTTTTTTTATTTTTGTTTATATTATTCATGAGTTTTGATTGTTTTATTATTTTTTATATCTCCTGCATGCCATTCTTTGTTTACAGCAAATGCTCAATGTTTTAAAGCAATAGCAACGAGATCTAATGAAAATTGGCGGCCATATAAATGAATAACAGAGCTCCAAAATAACTCTTAGCCAAATAAATAGATTTCGTTATTACCAACTACAGGATTTCATAGTGTTAAAAGTTTAAATATAAATTTATTTATAAAGTTCACTTTTTTTAAAACGGGACAGCCCTCTTCACTGTTCGGCAATACTCCCAGTGTATTTCTGCCATGGAAAAGCTTTTTAGAAAATATACATCTGCACACACCATAAATTGGAAGAGAAGCTTGAGCTTTTTTTGTGTATTCACTACCTCAGAAACTAGTTAATTAATTTGGATAAAACAATGGACTACATTCTAAGAATTTCTATCTAGCTTTTACTACACAGAATGCATTTATGGGGCTACCAGTCATCTGATTTTTTTGTAATGAAATGAGAATTGTCAATATCATTATCTAAAGAAAGGTTGCCACGTAACTCCATTACATTTATTTATACGCTATTATCTCGCAAAACAAATTGACTCATATGGGTAAACTTTTGACTATACATAAGCAATATGCTACATTGCAAGCGCTCCTACTTAAGTGTTGCCACTAGGAAGTTTTTACAGGGTTGCCACCTACTTTACAATTTTAAAAATTAAGTGGGATATGCCAATATGGGTATTTATAACACAAAAGGTACTTTACATCGTATTTCAACAAAAATATTTCTAGAGCGGGCTGCCATCTAATCCCATTAAATTTATTTTTTGGCATAACTGCCGTTAGATAACGTCTTGACACGTGTTCCCCCTTAGAAGGTTTTTAACAAGTTGCCAGCTCTTTTAAATTGAAAAAAAAAATCTTGTGAAATATGACAATGTGGGTATCAAAATATGTGATATTTCGAAAGAATTAATTAATACGCTCGATAGGTAAGTAGAACTACATATAAAACCACCAGAACTGCAATGAACAAAATTATATGGCAACCTCGAAATATGTAGCGCAAAGCTCTGTGGCCCAGGTACTTATTATTACAAAAGAGTTTTCGTCTTAGGTTTTGTTCATTCTTTCCAGAATTAATAGATTTTAGGTTGTGGGCCCCAAACAATGAACACAAATATATTAACGTTTCCATTTATTTAGACAGCTGCTTGTTACAAGACATAGACTCGCTCGAAACTGCACCTCTGAGCCGAATATACCGGAGTTGCATCAAAGCGACTACCTGTCTTCCTGCTCTGACCATAGATACCACACGTTTTGGCTACCTCATTTTGCAGAGTGCATGAAGCAAGACGGCAATATAATGTTTTCATGTTTTAAATTAACTCTTGACGTGTGTGCAGGCGGCCGCCGTGGTGTGGAGGTAGTGTTGCCGGCCTACCACACCGAAGGTCCATGGTTCGAGCCCTGGTACAGGTAACATCAAAAGTGATTTGAAAAAAGTTTTTCAAAAACGGGGTCGCCCCTCGGCAGTGGTTTGGCAAACTCTCCGAGTGTATTTCTGCCATGACAGGCTTCTCAGCAAAAATTCGTCTCCTTTGTAGATGCCGTTCGGAGTCGGCAAAAAACTGTAGGTCCCACCAATTTGTAGGGAAAATTCAAATCGGCACACCACAAATTGGAAGAGAAGCTTGGCGCAAAAATCTCTTAGGAGGTTTATGATGATATACCTGTTGTATATCGCGCCATAAAGAGAGAAAGAGTGTGTGCAGGATGGGGAAAAAATAAAAATTGCAAATTTGTCTTTCAATTAACCAATCCGATTTATTATGGTCGTAGTCATTTCAAATCCAGGCTCTGAACAGAAAAAACTATCATACGGACCTAGCTAAAATTCATTTGCAGCTATAAACAATAAACTTAAGTGCTTTATTGCATATTAATTCGTTAAAGTGATAAACCATGTAATATTTGCATTAGGGTGTGCTATTTTTAATCTATATATTTAGTTTTTCGTCCATTTAATAATATGCTTTTCCATATATTTAGCTTACATGGGAAAATTTGTATCAAATTTGAGTTTCAAGTTCATCCCAAAACGCTGGCAACGATTTTAACCATGGCAGAAATACCTTTGGAGAGTTCGCCAAACCACTGCCGAGGGGCGACTCCATTTTGAAAAAACTTTTTCAAACCACTTTTGATGTTACCTTTCCGAGGCCTCGAATCTTGGATCTTCTGTGTGGTAGGTCAGCAACACTACCGCCACACCACAGCGGCCGAAAAAAAAAATGATCGCTTGGAAATCAAGCACCCTAATGTACATGAACGGCACGACGTGACGCTTTGCCTTGTTTAATCCTCGTTCACTGTCGCTAATTCATTGCAAGTGTCAATGTTGTTCGATAATATTAAAGGCGAATTGTTTACTACTTGTACTAGCGCGCGGCGATAGACAGACCAAAAGTGGCAATTGGTAAAGTTGCACGTCGCTGACTTCCGCAAAGGTTTTCATAAGAATTCTCGATGAAAACAGCACTTCTCGTACGATTTGTATAAATGCAAATTTGCAATTTATATGGACACGGAGTTTTAATGGAGGACACAACCACATAGGAATGTGAGTGAATGTAACTAATAAGTCGGAATTATTGGTTGAATTATGCAGCCAAGAGGATTTTCTTCTATCTCGGTGAGTATTCTAATAATAAGTACCTGCGTTGTTGTTGCTTTTAACAACAAAACAATTGTCACAGCTTAAGTGGAGTGTTACTTATGTGGGCAGTCCTTTTCGGGACATGGACCGGATACGCTCCGTTACTATAATCTGCTGGTACTAGACCGATTGCCGTGGCAGCGATCTGTTTAACTCCGTCGAATCTCCGGGACGTGGATGTTAGACAACTTTCACCACAGGTATAACTTGTATTGGGTATACACTAAGCTCACTAGTCCGCTGGGGATTAGCGCGTGGAAACCCGAGCTAAACTCATAATACAATATATAAAATTTTTAGAAATTAAACCAATTAGCGATAGGTGGCAACTCCGTCACACCTTAGTGAAAATTGCAGTCAATTTGAAACACCAAGGTAGGACAAGTAATCCTCCACCGGGTTTTTCAGGTTCGTGGATGGTCTGCCCTCATCTCTGAAACGCCGCTGCTAAAATCAGATGTGAAATGGAACTACAGCGGAGCAATAATCAGTACACCTTCAGATCTGGTAAGTGTACTATCCTCACGATTTGCCAAATCCTAAAGAAGACATGAAGAAGAAAACTCGAGCACCATTAAATACTGCCTTTTCTGGCCTGACAGGCTTAATATAGCTGAGTTCCGAGAAGCTCTCCAAAAAGGGGGTTGCTTAAAAATTGCATGCTGCTTTGTAAGCACTGTACATTCGCACAGCAGGTGCTGTGACACGAGGCATTGTGTTGCACACGCATCCGTGGCACATCCAACCAATCTCCCTGCTATCCACATTGAGAATGTTTGAAGATCGTAGTTCGTTGGAAAGGCTTCTAGAAACCCGAAAGCACAACAAATGCTTCCACCTATTACTACCCTTGCTAAGAAAGTTCTGGGGAATGCGAGCTGATAAGTCATAGAATGGCGCGCACTCCCTTCGCTTCTCAAATGTCAAGAGAATGACTTTACCAAACGTAATCTTTCCAGAGCCCCAACTTCCGAAGCTTATATGCAATCCCTGACAACGTTTCCCTGATAAGGAAAAGGAAAAGAAAAAGTAGCGGGATGGCGAACAATATTTTTGAAAACCTGTCTGTCTGTCGGTATGTTTGTATGCGCATCAAACAAAACCTGTTGCTTCCAACTGGATGCAATTTCTACCAATATATTTCTAGATTTGCAACTAAAAATTCTGGTTTCTTTCTGCCGCTAGGGAATATTTTTTATTCACTGCACGCAGTGGTGGCAAATAAATTATTTGGGTGTGTGGCCCCTGGTCATCTTGCAAATACATATACAAATATTTTTTATGAGCATAAGCGTAAAAAAATTCAAAATAAATAACTAAGAAATAACCGGTATTTAAGGCACAAAATGACAAAGCAAAACGTTAACAACAACAACACTGCCATATAAAAGATAATTCATACATCTTAATAAGTAGCTAGCCATAAAAGATTTTGAGAGTGATAGTTAACCATTTTTATAACAAAGTTGTGTCTTTAAACAAAAGCAAAAACAACAATTACACAAAGCTCAATGAATGTGTGTAGATAAAATTACACTAAATAACCTAATATTAAGTGCGGCTACAAGTTCATCTCAAACCTGACCTACTAAACCACAACATCATTAACTACTTTCATACAAACCAACAGGCTTACTTTGTTACTTTCAAATTGTTTTGTTTTCTTTTTATTATTTTGTTGTATACACTTACAGATCACAGATTCAATGTTCAGTATTGCTCAGCTTATGCCTGTCCACTCGTCCAAACTTCATCCACACATTTAACCTGTCCCAGTGCACTATTTATTTACACATTTACATAAGTCAAGTCGAAATTGTATTAATAACTATAACTGAAGCAGAGACAATGCAAAAACTGTGGGCATGAAAGAATGTCAAATCAAAGTAAATTTAAAAAAAAAAATTTATAAAAGCAAAACAAAAACTGGTGTCAGATGAAGGAGGAAACCTTAATAAAAGTATAAAATTAATTTGTTATTTTTTTTTGTTTTGATTATGTTGCTGTTGTAAATAGCGTAGACTCTTATTACAAACACAAGCCAACAGTCAAATTTTTTAAAGTTTTAAATAATATGTATGTAACTGTTTATAATTTATTACTCGCTTTATTGGAATTCGCTTTTGCATTACTTAACATTAAATAAGCTTTAAATAAAAACTCGAGTGCTAAGTGAAATGAAACTACGCCAAAAGTAGATGCCGATTGGTAATGCTTGATTTTTTCTTTTTTCATTATCAATCCAAATTTTATTTTAGTGGAACTAAACTAACACTAAACTTTATTTCTAATGTATTTTCACCTCCATGGAAACTTATATTTGCATTAAGTGGCGACTTGCCAGTAAGGAAATACATTTTTTTAATGGCACTGCATCTCTATTACCACTCACTCAGATTTATATTTACTGGAGTTTTGTCTGTATTAGCATTAACGGAAACTGACACAAATTTGCATTCAAGTGAATTTAAGTGGCAAACAGATTTCGAAGAATCAAACATAGAACACTAACATGCAAGCAGTAAAAATAGTTTTTTTCCAATGATTTGAATGGTTCGAAGTCTTAAATCTATTTGAATGGTGATGTGTGTCGGTTTAAATTAATACTAAAGCAGACAAAATTCCACTTAATGAAAATCTGATTGGTAATGGAGATAATGCTGCATTAAAAATAAATTTTGGTGCTCATGTAATTGAAACTTTACTCACAATTATCTTTGAATGATATTGTAATAAATGTTAGTGCTAATGAAAGTGGCCCTCCACTCAAAATAAAATAGAAACTAAGTTCGAATCAAAAATCAAATTTTAGTGGTAATGGAAAAGGAATTTCATTATCAGTCAACCTTGAATGACTAGTGAATTCTTTTCTGCATTCGTATTTTATTGCAGCCTGCCCACCTCTGTCTTCTGTTACAAATAGATATATAAAAAATTTTTATTATAAAAACCTCGATTGCCTTTTGTTCACTTTAAAAATTGATATTCTTAACAGCGCAATATTGGAATATTATTGCAAATGTCAATTGAGGCGATCAGAAGCAAATAGGTGTATTGAGAAAAACACGTACAAAGTATAAGCTCTGTAGAAAACTTGCTTCCAAATACGTTGCTAAGTACTTTTTCTTTGGGCTGTTAGATGTCCCTACTAGAAAATAATAATAAATGAGAGCTAGAGTGAAGTAAAAAGTTGTTTATTTTCCGAAGTAAAAAGTTGTTTATTTTCCAAAGACCTAAATGGCCTACGGATATTCAGTAAGTAGATTTTGAAACTTTATCATTAAAGCAGTCAAACCTAATAACCTTCATACCTCGGAATCTTTAAAATAGATCTGATAGTGGCGCTTACTTCTCACCGCTTTTTCAGCTTTCGTAATGCCTCCACAAAGTAGTAATGCAGCCTTCATGTCGACCAATAAGACAGTATTCCATTTAGAAAATATAGGAAATAAATACTTCCACAATGTCTCCAATTTCTTTTTTAATATATATTTTCCTAACTTTCCTATAATCTGACGCAAGGTTCAATCCTTAACTTGCTAACTATAAATTAGTTCTTTAGATAGCAGTGTTCATAAGGAAGGTGGTTTCAAGTTTGCTCTCAAAGTGCTTCTGATCCTGTGCACAGATAAGTAAACCAGTCGAAAGTCTAATAATAAAGAATGTTTATACCAAATTCTTGTAAAGACAACGTAATTAAACGAGGGCCAGAAATTTTAGAAATATATGGAACTCCGGGGGTGATTCCCCCCTGGCCTGGAGTTCTATAAGGGGTCCGTATTTATCAAGAAATTGAGTGAATAGATAAATTAGAATGCTTTTGATAGTCGATTAATTCAAACATTTATTTGAAAATTGTGATTACCGATAAAGCGCCTTCTTGCGTGCTTTAGCAAGGATCCAATATTTCCATCGATCATGCTCATCGCAGGGCAGGATTTCAGAACTAGCTACACTATGCCTAGAGGCAGAGTTAGCCAAGAAGTTAGATTTCGAAAAGCTCACTTTTAACTTCCAAATAATTGAAGAATGGAGGATTTTAAACTGCCTGTTCAAAAACTTAATCATGATAGTCAACAGACTTCGGAAAAACTGTTTTTAAATTAATCAGATCGATAAATGAATGTTTGACCAAGATGTTTCTGTCTTCTTATTAACTGTCAAATCCTGCCTGACGCTAATTCGAAACCAAAAGAGAACTTAAATAATACCCCACTTGCGTCTTGCACCGGCTGGTGGTCTACCTTTTCCTCTGTTATTCCCGGGAAGCTCCTCAATTACTCCATTTAAAAGCACAGACCAGCCTTCCCTCTATTACCTAAGAAGTCTCACACTATTAAATTAAATTAAATTAAATTAATTTTCCACCAGTAGTTGCGCTACCCCAATTTCATGTTTCCCAAATGCAACACCAATTCAAAATTTTGATATTCATTCAAGCAACAAACAGTTAATGCAATAAAAATTTTGCAAGATAAGAGAAAACCGACTCATGATATCAATTCGTTATGCGTTACTGAAGATGCAAAAAAAAACGTAATGAACGTAGTCAATATTGTTGTTGTTGTTGATACACAGCATTCTCTTTACAACACACACATACAGACAAGTGCAATGCACTCATGCAAAGCGAGCAAGTAAAATATTGGCAAACTGCAGTGCAGCATGCTGCAGAAGTTGAAGTACATGTTGATGTGTGTGTGTTACGCAAGCACACGTGCACCTGTATTCCCATGCTCAATGCTGTAATGCCAGTTTTCCCAAATTATTTCCTTGAAAGTATGAAATTTTGATATTTTTTATATACCAAGTTGTGCTTAACATGCAAGTATTTATTATAGTTTAGTACACATAAGACATAAACGGTTTGAAAGAGATATATAACTTCCCTCATACTAATTATCGGCATCAGAAAAGCAATTGACTGAGCCATGTTCGTTCACACTATAGCTTTTGCAACAATTAATAGGCGCTTTTTACTCGCAAGCAATTAGCAACATGTAAATAAAACAGCAGAACAATCTAGCAATGAAAAAACGAATAACAAAAAAGTCATGAGTACCCAGTTCTCGTGGAGTTTGATGTGTAAACATATGTATCCTGTACATAAAATTTATTAAAAAAGACCTCGCCCAGTGGACGAATTTCAAGCACAAACTTTATTTTATTTTAGTTATTAGCTAGTCCTTTCTTAGCCTTCTTTCCCTTCTCTTCTCTGCTGTACCTTTACTTTAATATATTTTTATTTTATATGCCATTCTCTTCTTTCACCAGTCTCCTTTGCTTTCCTTTCCTTTCCTTCCTTTCGTATGATTTCCTTTGCCTTCCTTTCCATTCCTTTCTTCTCCTTTCCTTTCCTTTTATTTCCCTTCCTCCTCTTTACTTTCCTTTTCCTTGCTTTCCCTTCATACAATTTCTTTCCAGTTTAATTTAATTAAAAACTATTTTATTTTGTTTTTACTATTTTATTTTATTTTATTTTATTTTTATTTATTTTATATTAGTTAATTTTTTTTGCATTTCACTTCATAAGTATAACAACAAAGATTACACAAACAAAACAAAATAAATACCGTCTTGAGTATACTGAGCTAAAATAAATTTAACATAATTAAACACTTATTTTGTTTTTGTAAACACTGCGTATATTTTTGATAAACGCAATTCCGTTCGTCTTTTTACCGATTGATAGCATTCGTCGTGTTTAGTCACGATTACCGAATAATAACAATGAGCAAAGCAGTTGCATACACACTCACCCACACAACCAGAGCGTCACATGCATAAGCAGTCAAAAAAGATATCTTGTATATTTTATACACGCATACTAAGCCTAATTTTAAAGTATTTATTTCCGGTAAAATTGATATAAAAATTTAAGTTACAGAACTGGAAATACATTAGTGAAAGTCGCATTCAATTGCATGCAGCGGTTTTGAAGTCATGTGAGTACAAATATATAGACCGACAGACAAAAATTCTAAAAATCTCTAAGGTAAGCATTTTTCTTAATATCTTTAAAGTACAGTCTGTTACAACTTAATTAGATTTATCTTGAGATTTAAAGTAAATAGATCGACTGCCACAATAATGAACAACTAGGTATATAATGTCTTAGTCATACTAAGACTTCCTTACTTGTTTTCACATACTAATTCTTCAAGGCAACTTTTTCGTTCCTTTTTACTTATTACTAACTTTTTACTTTATCCACTGACACAATATTTTTCCATAATTCTACCATAAGCTGTGAAATTTGTTAATTTTCTTTCTTTTCTTTTTGTAACCATTTTTGTTGTTGCATTTTTTCGATTTTGTAATCGCTAGGAGAAGAGGCGGCTAAAGCAAGTGAAAGTTTTTCACCTGCCACTAACAGTAACCAATAACTAGTTATTACTTGGCCTTTTAAGTTGGTTAGCTTGGCTTTGCTTTTTTTTTTCTTTTGTTTGCTTTGGTCATTTGGTTATTGAGTTGCCTGATTGTTTAACTTGTTTGATGAGATGGGCTGATCACTTTGCCAGACTGTTCGTTGAGCTACTGCTTGCAACTTGTTTTGCCTGTGGGGCGTAAGCATGTTAAATTCAATTGGAAATTGCGTAAATGCCAAGAAAAAGAAAAAAAAAATTTTTGCAAAAAGAAAAAAAAAGAAAAATTCAAACTATAGGTTAAACGTGCAAAATTCAGGAAAAGCGGTACGATACCATGCTAAACACACGCCCATACGCAAGTAGTCGTGACGCAGGGGCGTCCTCGCATAAATATTTGTAGATATCGCTAAATATTATCTCGGAGTGTAGCTCGTAATTGTTGCGTATACGCAATGGGCAGCTTCATCAGTTAATTGCTGCGGTTGATTGCTCGTTACGACAAAAGTAAATAAGGAAATATCAACTTAACAAAAGTTGAAACATGATTTTTTGGCCACTTTCACGTTGCGTACTTAACTTTTGTTGAACAGCAGGAGAATGCATTTGGGAAACGAGTTTACAAACGGCATTTTGTGGCTTGAAGGGCTTTTCATGGAGCAATATGAAGCTTTTGCTTCAGTCTCAGCTTGCGACAAGGCTTATTGAATTCTCCGAGCAACATTTCGCTGTCAGTGGTTAAACTAATTATGACCAGCAGAAGAAAAGCAAGGTATCCCAAAACCATCGCTTTTTTGGTAAGGGAAATACTGTAAAATTAAAGTTTCTGACGTAAAATATTTTCGGCGAGTGGAATTCTTCTAACCATAATGGAATTGCGGTCTCTAGCAATAAAAAAAAGTTTTAAATACATATTGGCTGATTTTTTTTTCGTAAGCACTTGCGAATCTGAGTAAAATAAGAAAATTTATTTTGTTTGATAAAATTTTAAATCTCCTTCGAAAATCAAATGTGAACTTGCGCTTGCGAGATAGCAACCAAAATTATAAGCGCTTATAATTTTTTCTGCTTGCTTATTTACAAATATCAATATAGTTTTTAAACAAAATTTTATCTAGCCCAGTCTAGTATTCATATCTATTTAGGAATGCAAATATTTGAAACTCTATTAATATTTTAATTTAAACACACAATCACAGTCACATACAAAAATGAAGATAAACGTTGGAGCGGGGAAAATTACAAACAAAAAGTTACGGTCAAAGAGCAATAAACCGATATTAAGATAAATTTATTAAAACAAACACACAAAGGTCGCCGTCGCAGGCGTAATAAATTGAAATTTAAATATAAAAATCTAAATTTACTTAATTGGTCACACAGCTATGACTAAGGCTGGAACTGGAGGCGTTTTAGTTATGTTTTGTTGTATTTGCCTTTTATCTTTGAAGTGATTTCTTTTATTAAACGCCGCCTGGTGCTCAAATGCTAAAGTTCAATAAGTCGAAGACTTGTCTACAAAAAACAACAAAAATAATATTTCTATGAATAAATTATTGTTCTGGTCACTTTAGCACTTTTTCGTGTATGATATAGAAACCAAAAATGTATGTAAATTAAAGGTGAATTATTTTCAACACAAAATGCACTTGCGCATGGGGTACCTAGGCAATAAGCAGAGAGTGCATTTAGTGACAAGTCGGTGACAAAGCTTTATTTTCCATTTCATATTAATAGCATTTTCTTCAAAAGAAAATATAACTAAATATTTTTGTTTAAAATTTTGAAATGTGATGTAAAGAATTGCTTTTATTTTATTTAATATGTACCGAATTAATAAGAGACTGTAAGTACTTAAAAACATTAATACGAAACAAAAAAAGAAAATTTATTGAAATATAAATTTTTTTTAAATTTTTATCAAAAACTCAATAATATTCTGAAAGATCCCGTCTCAATTGATTTTAAATTCTTGAAAATCAAAAATTGAAAAAAAAAATTACATTTGTTACTTTTTTGAACAATGTTTTTATAAAATTTTTAAGAAACTTACAACAAATATAAAGAAAAATTTATAGAATAATTATTTTTTTTTATAACTTTAAGTGATGCTTTACTTTAATAGCATGAAAAATTTAGCAAAACATTAAAATCAAGTTTTTACATTTTAAAAATTTTGCAGACCTTATATAAACATTTCAAAAATTTAATTTTTTTTTTTTTCATTTTGCAAAATACAAATTTTTTTGAATTCATCAAATTTTTTAACTTTCACGAAAACTTAAAAAAATCCCCGCACAAATTTGAAATTGGAAAAAAAAATTTTATTTTTTGCGACCTAATGTGGAAATAACAAAAATGTTTTTAATTTTTGTTTAAGGTTTTTTATGGTTTTTTTGAAAACCAGGCCAAAGCTTTAATTAGCAGAAAATAATTATAATAAATGTTTCTAAGCTTAGATGAAAACTTAAAAAGTTCTTTCATTGGTCTCAAAAGTTGTAAATTTTAAAAACAAATTTTTTAATTTTAAAAATTTTGCAGACCTTATACAGAACTAAGACAAAAATTGAGAAATTTTGGATCCATAAAACTTCGTATTGATAATTTTTTTTACATACGTATAGCTTTTCTGGAAAAATATGAAAAAATTTTAATTTCGCAAAAAAATTTGTTTTTTAACTCCTAAAATTTTTTAAACTTTAAATAAGATCTTAAAAGTAGTGAATTGTAAAAACAATTTTTTCGATTTGGAAAATTTTATCGACGTGTAGCAGAAATTTTAAATTTTTTTTAAAGTACTATCCACAAAATTTCATATTGCTAATTTTTATTTATTTTTTGCTCTTCGAAAAACCAGCAAAAAGTTTTAACTTTGCAAAAAAAAATTGTTTTGAAATCCTTAAGCTTTTTAACTTTAAAGAAAACTTGAAAAGTTTCTTTGATTAGTCTCAAAAGTTGTAAATTAGAAAAACACTTTTTCAACTTGGAAAAGTTTGCATACCTAACATAAAAATGACGAAATGAAACAATTTTTTTAATGTTTTTTTTTTTTTGGCTTTTCAGAAAAGGGCCAAAAATAAAAATTTTGCAAACACAACAATTTTTAATTATTGAGTGTTTAACTTTAAATAAAAACTTGAAAAGTTTCTAGTGAAGTTGTAAATTAGAAAAACAAGTTTTTCAAACTTGAAAATTTTGTAGACCTAAAAATATTAATTTTTTTCAAATTATGATCTATAAAATTTCGTTTTGATAATTTTATTTATCTAGTTTTTTAAAAATTATCTATAAAAACGCAAAACAGTTTTAATTGTGTAGCAATATCGAACTCAAGCTGAAAGTTTTTCCGTTTCAGTTTTTAATGAAAATTTTTTTTTGACTTTTTCTTTATTTCAAAAAAATTTCTACAGAGCTGGGCATTTCTTAGATATGTTTTGCGTATTTCTTATATCGAATTTCTTTATTTCTTTTTTGCTGCGAATGGACTTTACAGAATATATGACGACTTTCTAATAAAGAAACAATATTCATAAAAACCATTTTAAATAGTGAGAATACTTATTTGATATAAAATAATAGCTGAAATCTGTAAAATGACCAATTTAATCCAAAATGCACTGCAAAATGAGTTCAAAGATATAATAAAAAAGCTAGACAAGTAAAAAAAAAATAAATTAAAAGATGACTGCCTCAAAACTGGGCCAACTATAATCAACCGTCTCATTTAATAACATTCGAGTGGGAGAAAAATCTGGGCAAAACGGCGATGCATGAATATGTGCAAATATAAATAAATATATGCGATGTACATACAAATAAGCCATACAACATTCCAGATATAAATAGCAAGACTTTCGCAGATTTTTGCATTGAGAATAATTCATGTGTACATACGCACACACAAACACAAATTTATTTAAGTACTTCGCTTGTACAGCGAAACCAGTAATATTTCCCACGAAAGTCGAACAAAACATAAATCGCATGCAATAAAAAAAAAGTTACATGATATAAAAAAACCACAAAAAAAATCTTTTACAAAATGCACAGCAACAAAAAAATTGTTTAGCTGGTCACTTGCTGGTTCTTTGTATGGAGATTAAATGTCCAACGCATTCTTATATATATAGTCGATTGAACTGATTTGTGCAATAGCCACATTGTTCTTAGGCATTATCCTGGTTTATATAAAATCGATTACAGAACTTATGAGGTTGGTTTAGTGAGATACAAGCTCCTTTGAAATGTAGCAGTCGTATTTGCATACATTCGTTCTTAAGTAGATATGGTAGTGTCGGTATGTAATATATCATATAATATACAAATGTATATTAAAACAAGTAAGGAAGTCTAAGATCGGGTGGAACCGAACATTATATACCTAATAGTGATCTATTATGGCATACCAATTTACGCAGATCTATTTTAATACTTTTCAGTTCGTATTATAAATCCAGCTGATCGTTTTCAATAAAAACACTTCTGTTATGAGTTTTGAGGGGTAAATTAATTTAAAAAAATATAAATTTATCACGCAATATACAACAGATATATAATGACAAACCTCCTAAGAGATTTTTGCGCCGAGCTGCCCTTACAATTTGGGGTGTGCCGTTTTAAATTTTTTCCTACAAATTGGCGGGACCTACAGATTTTTGCCGACTTCGAACGGTATCTACAAAGGAAAGGAATTTTTGCTGAGAAGCCTTCCATGGCAGAAAGTTACTCGGATAGTTTGCCGAACCACTGCCGAGGGGCGATCCGGTTTTGAAAAACTTTTTTAAACCTCTTCTGATGTTACCTGTCCCAGGAATCGAACCTTGGACCTTCGGTGTGGTAGGCCGGCAGCACTACCGCCACACCACGGCGGCCGCCATTAATTTATTTGTATATATTTAAATAGCTTCCCTACCAACAACTGCTAACCACATTTTTTCAAAATACCAATACATGTACATTTTATGTTTGACAAATTTGCGTTCAAATTGACAGACGGGCAGACAGCTAAATCGACTCAGCTCATCGTCCTTATTATTTCAGTTTACTTTTTGATGGGCCCATCTCTTCTTCTTTTTATACTTAGAAACATTTCATGTTCAGTAAAGGTATGAAAATCAAAAAAGGTATATAACTTCCCTATTGCAGTGGGGTATTAATAACTTGCCCGGATATTTGACTTGTGTGTTATCCGATTTGCCTAACTTTTGGCAGGAGTATACAACATACTATTGAGAAGCAGCTGACCAATTTTGATTGAAATATCTAGTTGAAACTACAAGCAATCGCCTTTGTAAATAGCAGAATTTTTATGCTGAAAAGTGAGCGGCGCCACGCCTACTTTCCAAAAATCCACAAAGTTTTTTTTGCGGTCGAGTTTTGCTTATTGATATAGCTTGCATGGTTATAAAAATATCGCGTTTTACATTTTACAAACAAATTTTTTAGAACTATGTTAAAAAACTGGGCGTGGCCGTTGACCGATTTCGCCCGTTTTTACAACGAACATTTACCTTTATATATTCAACATTTTCGCCAAATATCGTTTCGATTAATCAATTTTTGCCGGAGTTATGGCATAAAAATTTTTGTGGAATAATCCACTATAAAAAAGGGGGGCCACGCCCATTTTCAAAAATTCATATTTTTCGACTTTTGTTTGTTCAAGGATACTTTGAAAGTGAAATATAAATGATATCAAGCTTTTGTAAGCAAAGTTATTGCCTATTAAATATATCTATGATCCTTTTTAAAAATCTTTCTTATAAAAGTTCACGTGAACCTTAACCGATTTCAACCATTTCTTCATCAGTTAGGATGAAAACAGAGATTCTGCCTGCAGAGAAAACAGGCTTAACGCGTGGCTGCTTTTGTTGTAGCAGTACCTCGCCCTGTCTAAGCAGCAAATCCATTGCCGAGAATTGTATCAATCAAAATACCTAAACTTAATAATTTTTTTTTATTATTTACGAGCTCAAGTACTAATCTGAATTGCCATGACTGTCCAAAAATGGCATTGGCAAACGAAAAAGGTATATGTATTACATAGCATTTTATTTTCTATTATTTGAAGCACAGTCCCCAGGGGTTAAGGTACATATTAGCGTAAATGGATTACGAAAACACAAAACGGTAGTTTTCGAGAAAAATCAAAAGAAGGCGTTAAACAAACAAATTATAATAAACGGTTATAATGGCAAGTAAATTCAAAAATATGAAAATATACATATAACACACATATTTACATAGTATGTATGACCATATAAATGTATGTAAATATTTTTCCCTCTTACAGTGACTTAGAGAAAATGTGCAGCGATAAAAATAAAAAACAAAGATAATTACCATTGAAAAAATATTTCCAAGTTTTATAAAGTAAAGAATAAAATTAAAATGAAGAAGATTGTGGAATACTAAGTCCCGCGCTTATGCGAGGCTTAGACACGCACCCAAAAAAGGACTCACTACTATACAAGCGGAAACAAAATATTACCTTGGTGTAAAATATATCCTAGACGTTCTAGCTACTAAGCGATGAACATTTCTTTCAACCGATGTACGATGATGCGCGAACAAACATACAGACAGACAGACCAAAATTCCAAAAACCGTTGGTTTGGCATAGCTTTTCTCATAATGCATTTTTTGTTTTTACAATTTTATTATAAGTAAAGTACTTCCTTCTAAGCACACAAGCTTTAGAGGTTCGTCCAAAAGACATGTTACGTAAACTCCAGACTTAATGCAGTGCTTCCCTTCAAGAGATTAAAATTAAGACGAGTGGGTCAAGTTGATTTGCAACACACCGAGATCCTCGTGCTGTATGAGATGCCATGTAAGCCAGGTTCATAAAGAATTTGATGTCTCTCACAATGGCATCTAATAGGGATAGTAGGCGAACACTGGCTTGTGGGAATACGTGGTGAGCTCAAGTCCCAGTAAATGCTCTCTGTCGCAGATGTAGAAACGAGTAGACTCGGCCAAGAATCACTACATTAACCCATCTAAGACTCACTACATGAATATCTGCTTGCCAAGGGTGAAATAACACAATATATAATCTTACATAACATAGCATTAAGCATACCACGATTTTAAATAACATACACTCTCATAGCATTCAAAAACCATAAAGCAACATAGCATAGCATAACATAACATAATATAACTCAACATAACATATAATAACATAACATAAAATAACGTAACATACCAAAACATAGCATAACTTAACATAATATAACATAACATAATATAACAACATAATATAACATAGTATAGCATAACCTAACATAATATAATAAAGCATAACATAACATAACATAATTTCATAATTTTCGATTTCATTACAATTTCACTTGAATAATTTTTTTAATTACTGTTTTACAAATACGAAAGAGGGAAAAGGTGTGTAATGCCCAATATTTGAACGTGCTTCAAGAAAAAAAAAGAAAGCTAAATAACTCCTGCAAAAATTCCAAAACAATGTGGAAACATGCCATGGCAAACAACACTGACCAATACGAGGCAACGATATTTTCGCTTCATTTTTTATGGATTACCATAAATACAAACATACTACATGCATAGAAACACATATGGCTATTGGATAATTGAAACTCACCTCTTGGCATGCCACACGGTCCCTTCGTACGAGAATTATCCAAAAAATCCAAATCATATTTGCGCGCAGGTGGATAAGTGAGCGCTACATGCGCCTCGCCCAACTGCAGTATGGTGCAAACAAACAAACAAACAAATAATGTCGCTGCGCTTAAAAATATTGCTGAAACTTTTGTTTGCAATAACTTTACTGTTGGCAGTTGTGTTGGTTTTGTAGTGCTGTTCATAGTGTCCATGGACTTATGGCGCTGCCGATGGAGATTATTATTATGCGACGCATACATTTTCGCTGATGATACTGTTTAACAGTGTTGTTCTTGGTGTTTTTGTAGTAATTTTTTTTTCCTTATATTATTTTTAGTTAAAAAAATTTGTTATTTTTTTTTTTTTTACTTTTTAAATTATTTCTTTCCGTTTTTCGTTTTTACTTCACTCACTTCAATATTTTCTCCGATCACCTTTTACATGTTTCTACAAAAAAAAAAATTTTTTGAAAAACAATTTTTATGAATGTAGCCAACACGTAGCCACCTGATGAACTCGTAATTGAGCAATAGTTTTTATTTATTGATTTTTGTTGTTGTTATTTAACACTTTACTTCAGCGTATTTTGCATGGATACAACTTCACTTGCGTTAGCATTTTTATGTCACCTTCACGTGATCAACACATGATATGTCGCGTGATCATTTTATTTACGTCAAAAAAATCATTTCCTTATATATCCACTAAAATAAAATAATTTATTTTACGTCCCACTTTTGTTGTGACATCCCTTTGTAGGGTTTTTGCTTTGTAGGTGAATTAATAGATTTTGTGTTTAAAATATTGAGCACTGATTTAAAGATTTATTTTTAATTTGTAGCGCTTAATGCGCTGACGGGTAATATCTTCGGTTTAATTTATGGGGTTTGTACAAGTTTTGGACCATCAGGAGATTCTGTCTGTAAAGAGAAGCAAAAAAATACAATTGAAAGATTAGATTACACAATATGATTACAAAAATATGTAAAAATTAACAGACCATAAAACCAACAACAAAAATAAATCTTTACCGGAACACGCGGTTATGTACAATAACTATCTTCTAAAAATAGAAAGAAGAATGTACAAAAACAAAGTCCAGCATACATGATTTACATATATGGTGTGGAGGTAGTGTTGCCGGCCTACCACACCGAAGGTCCATGGTTCGAGCCCTGGTACAGGTAACATCAAAAGTGATTTGAAAAAAGTTTTTCAAAACGGGGTCGCCCCTCGGCAGTGGCTTGGCAAACTCTCCGAGTGTATTTCTGCCATGACAGGCTTCTCAGCAAAAATTCGTCTCCTTTGTAGATGCCGTTCGGAGTCGGCAAAAAACTGTAGGTCCCACCAATTTGTAGGGAAAATTCAAATCGGCACACCACAAATTGGAAGAGAAGCTTGGCGCAAAAATCTCTTAGGAGGTTTATGATGATATACCTGTTGTATATCGCGCCATAAAAGAAAAGAAAAGAATGTCTAAAATATTGTGTATACCGTTGGCAAGATAACAAACAACAATTAGAGGAAAAATTGAATTAAGGAGATTGCAAAACTACACGCAGCATAGCCTATGGGTTAGGCAGCTGCGCTTGCAATCAGAGTGGGTGGGTTCGATTCTCCACAAGATCCTCTGATATACCAAAACTATACGAATTAGTCTGACGGGAAATCGTGGCTGTTTTCGAAATAGTACTATAACTATAGCCTGTATATGTTTGTTGTTTCAATTTTTCTTCTAATCATAAATAATAATAATCAACTGGTCTCGAGTTAGTTAAACTTACAAAAATATGTAAAAACAAGTAAGGAAAGGGCTGTCTTCGACTGTGCCGAAGACTTTATATCTTTCATGAATGCGCACCACGGTTTGAAGTGTCCGGTCCTTACTCACATTTAGTAAAAACTCTGCAAAACTGATCATTTAAAGGTACATAGCCCAAAACCCCATTTATCGCAACAATCGATTGTATGAGAGCTATATGTTATGTTTGTCCGATCTGGGTGATTTTCACTACACACATAATATATCTAAAAAGTACTAAACCTGCAAAATTTTACGTTCCTAGCTTTTTAATTGCACAATTAAAAGTCCAAACCCCATTTATCGAAACTATCAATTGTATGGGAGCTTTGCTTTGTATATTACTCCCATCTTGCTGATTCAGACAAATGATTAATCCTATGCAAAATGGGGGCCCCATACCAAATTTAGAAGATATCTCAAAAACTGAGGGACTAGTTTGCGTATAAACAGACAGACGGACAGACGGATAGACGTACAGACGGGCATGGCTAAATCGACTCAGCTCATCGCCCTGATCATTTTGGTATAATTATTGGTGGGTCTATCTCATACTTACAAACATCGGACCAAAGTTATAATACCATTTCATGTTCATGAAAGGTTTAATGAACAGACCATAAACCCAACAACAAAAACATAATTAATTTTAATTTATCATAAAAATGTAAATTCGTTTTGGTGAAAACATGCCACAAAATCCACCAGCATCTCGGAAGAAGAGAAGAGAGAAATCCATGAGCTTGTGAGGTATCAGACCAGAGTAATAAATTATATGATGCAGCCGAGGTACGACAAAAACAATACACTTCGGACGGTTTTCTGAAGTTAAATTTTGAATTGCCTCCTTCTCTTCCCTTGCTATTCCCATTCCTTTGCCTCTTATTTTTAACACGTATCGACACACTTCTTACTACTTCCTCTTCCTATACTTCAAACCCTTTCTCTGCTTTTGACTTTCTTTTTTCCTCCCGATCTTTTTCTATCACGCCTCTACTCCTTCACACAAATAAATAGCTATGTATTTAAAGGAAATTCCAATTTTTCCTTTTAGGAGGCTTGGCACCGCTCATTTTTCTAAAATAGTTGAATCTGAACCATATAGATTTGGATTTACGACAAATTGAATTTTAGTAATTAAAAGGGGAGAGGCGCCTTCCTCTTTCCCAAAAATTATGTACAACCTGTGCCGTACAAATATTGGTTAAGAAATCGAGCCAATCACCTTAATATGCCTATATATATGTATGAGTGTTCACTTTATGCTAACCAGCTAAAACAAACATAAATTCACTTTTACATATTTACATATTGATATGCGTGCGATCCCTTTTAATTGTTATCAAAATTTAAATGAGCAAAATTCATGAATTCCAGTTTAATGTATTTACATAAAGTTTTGAAAAGCTTCTTAAGGAGCGTGTGAAACTAAGCGATTATTTTTTTTAATTTTAATGTTTGTTTAATTTTTGATGAAAAATCAATACACCCAAGGGCATCTAACACGTATGTAGGTATTCCAGTTTTTTTGAAATTAAATTTAATTGATTAGTGTATCGAATGGAAAACAAAGTAAACCAAAACAATTTTATTATCATTTGAAGTGAATCGAAAAGAAACAGAAAATATTTATCACAAATGAATTTAAGCATGAAAGATACTTACATTCATTTAAAACTAAAGCATTTCGAGAATTAACAAAACACACTAATGAAATATGTAGCACACATGTAACGGTATATTAAACGTAAAAGAAATAAAATAAAATTTCAAATCCGCACAATCTGTCTTTGGGTGAGGAAAGCACTTATTTTAAACGCTGTCACCACCACCTTCACAGCCACTACCGCATTTAACTGTCAACAATTCTGTAGTACAAATTATCAAAAAACATATATATTTAAAAAAATAAAATGTGACACTACTGAAATAATATATTAGCAATGGCAGCGGTTTAGCTCTGCTTGAATACTTCCTACATTTTGTTGTTTGTTTATTGCCACTGAAGGCTTTTGGTGATTGTTCAATACTAAGTGGGCGTAAGAAATAAGCACAAATAATGTTAGACCATGGTGTATTTAGTTATCAGTTTGTGTCCACTTTTAGTGAATAAGCTATATATTTCTTGTTATTAGACTGACATTATAACTTGACACCAAGTTTCTTTTAACTTAATCAAGCTGCGGGTGGTCGTAAATATAAATGCTTGAATATAGCTTTCGAGGGAAACAGCTTAAGAATCACATAAACCCACATTAACATTATCCGTACCAGTGCCACAATCCATAAATACCAGACAATGTTTACAGGCAGATACACTGAACACAATCTCTTAACTTCCAAGTTATGGCATTTTCAAGCAAATTATTTCCGAGAGAAAATTCACAGCAGGAAAAGGAGATGAAAACCGGGCATGAGCCAAAAAAATACTGAGAATTCGGCTTGGAACAGGCGCTATGAATGTTGTTTATGGACACTTAGTCAGGGATTTCGCGAGGGAAAAAGGCAGTTAGGTAGCTTTGAAGTATTTTGCTATGGAATCCATGTAGGGAGTTTACATAAAATTGAAGAAGTTCAGAAAATATTCGGAAAAATCGATCTACATATGCTTCATTAGCTGGATGGCCTTCCATCATCCGATAAAAGACGTGAATTACTTCGCCTCCAGGCTTTATGTGAAAAAAGAACCAATATCTCTTTCATGTTGGCCCGCTCGTATAACGTAGTTAATGGTAATATCGGTTGCTGCGAACCGTAAAATCTATTCTTTTACCATATCCGCCCACGTGTTTTGCATCATGATATGTCATTTATTAAGGTAACTCATAGAACCACTAATGCAATGAACGAACCAGTAGTCAGAGCAATACAACTAGCTAATCGATATAGTAGCGCTCTTAATTTTAATATATATTTAAACTTGAATTATTTTCTCTTTTTAATGAGTTAGTCTGTAAAAAAGCTTGTACTTTTTAGATCAAATAACATAACATAAAATGAAATGATATAAAATATAATCAAATAAAATAAAATTAAAAAAAATTCAAATAAATAAAATAAAATAAAATTAAATTAAATTACATTAAACAAAATAAAATAAAATAAAATAAAGTAAAATAAAAAAAATAAAATAAAATAAAATTAAAAAATGATATAAAATAAAATAATCAAATCAAACCAAATATAAAATAAAACAAAATAAAAAAATATAATTAAATTTAACTTAAAAAATAAATAAAATAAAATAAAATAAAATGAAGTAAATTAAAACAAAAAAATAAAATAAAATAAAATTTAAAAAAATTAAATAAAATTAAAAAATTATATAAAATAAAATAATAAAATATAAAATAAAACAAAATAAAAAAATGTAATTAAATTAAATTAAATTTAAAAAAGAAAATAAAATAAAATGAAGTAAAAAAATAAAATAAAATAAAAAAAATTAAATAAAATAAAATAAAATAAGATAAAATAAAATAAAATAAAATAAACAAAATAAAATAAAATAAAATTAAAAAATGATATAAAATAAAATAATCAAATCAAACCAAATATAAAATAAAACAAAATAAAAAAATAAAATTAAATTAAATTTAAAAAATAAATAAACTAAAATAAAATGAAGTAAAATAAAATTTAAAAAAATAAAATAAAATTTAAAAAAATAAAATTGAATTAAAAAATTATATAAAATAAAATAATCAAATAAAATCAAATATAAAATAAAACAAAATAAAAAATTAAATTGAATTAAATTAAATTTAAAAAAGAAAATAAAATAAAATGAAGTAAAGTAAAATAAAATAAAATAAAAAAAAATATAATAAAATAAAATAAAATAAAATAAAATAAATTAAAATAAAATAAAATAAAATAAAATAAATTAAAATAAAATAAAATAAAATAAAATAAAATAAAATAAAATAAAAGAAATGAAAATAAAATAAAATAGAGTAAAAAATTAAATAAAATAAAATAACGTAAAGTAAAGTAAAATAAAATAAAATAAAATAAAATTTAATAAAATAAAATAAACAAATACAGTAAAATAAAATAAAACAAAATAAAATAAATAAGGACAGTGCATTTCTCTAATAAATATTTATCCATCTATCTAACAGCAACACACTGGAAAAAGGGCACACATTAACTACAGAATCATATTTCGCCTACTGTTTATCAAAAGTTTTCATAATTGTTCGGAAACGCAAGAAAGAGATTTTGCTGTGCTACTTTTTACAACGGGTAAATAAAGAGTACAAACATACCCAGCAAACGCGGTTTCAAACGTTAGAGAAATATTTCAGTTTTACGTTAGAGTTCTGATGTAGTTCTTTAATGCATCTCTAATCGAAAATCAGGTTAGAGAGTTTGACTAGAAGTCGATTAGAAAAACACTAGAAAAAAGTTCACATAAGAAGAACTTTATATTTGATTGAATATATTGAAATTTGATTAGATAGCTAACCTTTTTCTCGATATCCAGAACTAAGTCCCCTTTTTGTAGAGAATGGTATTATTCTCAACAGTTTCTCACTCCATTCTTCAACTATCCACCTCAGAGAAATACACTAGAATTCGAGTCGTTTTCTAATCGCCCTCTAACCTTAATATTGGGTACAGACAGACAGATATAAATTCTAAAACCCCTCACTTTGACTTTTTTTACTTTATTGAAGCCCCGTCTTGTCTGCGTCTTCCAGAAATGTGTTTTAAATAATACTAGAGCAGGAAAATAAGAGAATGTTGCACATTCGAAGAAGTACATATGTATAACGTCTTGTATTACTACGCATTACTACAAATTAGAAGCAATGATTATTGTTAAAAAAGTTTAATTCAAAATATCTAGTTGCATTCGCCTAACTGCAATTAAAAAATGAATGCTAGCGAATTCCATTGGCTTGCCCATAACAGCCAATTAACAAATTCAGTTGAAAAGCCCAATTGTTGCATGAAACTTAACACCTTTTAAAGACATTTAACGTAATTAACAATTAGCACGCAACAACAAAACCAAATTTTCAAACCACAAATAAAGTCACTTACAAGCACATCCAACGAAAATAAGCGCGGCTGTACTACAGATTAGGGGCAAGAGATAAGACAAAGGGAGCGGAAAATTTTGAGTAAAAATTGGAGAAAAAGAGTTAGACAGCAAAAGTAGAGAAACAAACGAAACTAGCAAAAGTAAGACTGACAAAACAAAAACAACTGGTCAGCAATTTACTTCAAATTAGAACGAAGCAAAATAGCTTCGC
Source organism: Merzomyia westermanni (assembly GCA_949987695.1). NCBI lineage: Eukaryota > Metazoa > Arthropoda > Insecta > Diptera > Tephritidae > Merzomyia > Merzomyia westermanni. The sequence goes on from OX465293.1 coordinate 116,313,987, forward strand.
AACGTATTTAAGCTTTAATCAATACAATTGGAGCAATAAATTACATAGGAATGCGAAACACAACAAATATGCAATACATGAGATATGTATATATATATATCAACACAAAACAATGGATGAATAAGAAATGTTCATGTATACCCAATTGGAAACATCAAGGGACGCACAGACATTGGCCAGCTACTTTGTTGGTATACCTTTCATCAAGCTGAAATCTTACAATAATTGTAGCCCTATGTTTATAAGTAAGAAAAGAAGAAGATATGGATTCATAAATTAGTATACTGAAATTATCAGAATAAGCTGAGTAGATATAGATAGATATGCGATAGATATAGTTATGCGTCCGTCCGTGTTAACGCAAACATCTCATCAAAACACAGCATCTCATTTTTAGACATATATGTTTAAAACATGTATATAATATATAAGTCATTTGTCGTAACCAACAAGTTCAGACTAAAATAAAAAAGTGCGCAATTACAATCGCTTGTATTGAAGAATGAGTTTTGGGCTCTAACTCCTCGAATTAAATAGCTTTAAATGACAAATTCAGCACAGTTTCTAACCCGGCCACACTTCGCTCCGTCTCAGTACTTATAATAGACAGAGTCCAATTTTGATCATTATATCTCCAAAACCAGTTGGGATATCGAACTTAATCACACCGCTTATTGGAGCACTCACTAGCATCTTTCGTTTGATACTCATATTGTTCTTATACATTTTGGTTCACCCTAGTCCACATATTGGTGGATAACTCCGACACCAGTCGAGTTATCGAATAAAGTAATATCCTAAATTTTAAGTTAAACGTCGAGTAATGCAATGATGATAGCTCCTTTTAATTCAACTCAACAGTTTTTGAATAATGCAAGCCCAAACATACAGACAGACATACAAAACTTCTAAAAACGGTTGATTTGGATTATATTGGCTTAATAATTCTCTCCTATCACATTTTCTTAAATATCTTTATGTGTAGAGATAAGGTTCTGAAAGTTAAAATCGTAATTTTTAAAAGTTATAAAGCATTCGTTACAGCGAAGACAGTGCTCTCTTTCAGCGAGGACGTCCATCTGACTCTGTTTCCCGATCAAGTGTTATTAGAGACAGTTTATAGGCCAAATCGTATTGGTCTATTCGCAAAACATGACCTAGCTTGGGAAGGAAATTTGGTGGATAAGGGTCTATAATGGTCAAATTTACGGTGAGAACCATAAATCCTTCGGAGAACTTTTCTCTGGAGTACTGACAACACGTTAATCTGAAGTTTGTTATGTTTGCTATCGCCAGGTATTTTCCCCAATCGAAAAGTTTTTTACTTTACCATAAGTTTTGATGTAATGCTCAACGCTGACAAAATCTTTTACTTTGACAAAGAAAAGTGTTAAATTACTCCACTGTCTGGCGATGGTAATTTGCTTCGTAAAACGGAAATTGAACACAATCAAAAAAGTACTCGTGTTTAGTGCCTGATCAAATTGCTACTTAATTAGGTTTTTTTATCTTTTCTTATCTATAGTTTTATTTAATAGTAAATACGATTCAATTTCAGTTTGATTAATAAAAAGTTGTTGATGCCTAAATTATCATGGTGGGTAATGTGCTGGTCTACCAAAGCGAAGGTTCCAAGTTCGGGTGCCTAAGCCAGGTTACATCAAAATTTGCTTCAGAATAAGTTTTGAAACCTGCTGGGTCTTAGCTGTTCAGACAAATCTCTGAGTATATTTCTGCAAAGTTTTTACCTCAGCAAAAATGTAATGTCTTAACACCTATCCTTCAAAGTCGTCGTAAGAACTATAAGTTCCGGCACTAGCTAGAAGAAAATGACAGGAAAAGCAAGGCCCTAAACTACACGAAGTTGTAGCGCGCCAAAATTATTATTATATTTATGTTGTTATTTTTATGTATATACGTATAAGTATATATATATATTATAAATTATATAAATTATATATATATACAGACTTACAACTCTACTACATATCTATATTTGTCCAACCACTATTCGTTGTGAGTTCAATCAGTTCGTTAGACTGCGACAGTGAACGTTGAATTAATTAAAAATTTATTTAGAGAAAAAAGCAACCAAATAAAATGAAAATATTATCAGGTTTACAACAACAAAGTACTACAAATTATTTACAGAGCATTTGAAGCGAAGAATGTTGTTCAACCGGTTTCAAGTGGCAGTGGTCAACAAAATGCGTTGAATGAAATACAGTAATATACTCGTACATACATAAATATTTATTTAATACCGACACTAACATCGAAATGTTTAAGTTTGTAAGCTTTCGCACACAAAAAATCATACTTTGTTGTTTTAAAAATATAAAAATATATACGAAAAACATGACATTTTTCGCACTTCCAGGCTAAAGTTAGTTAAAGCCATACATAAGTTTTTTTTATATTTTTTTTTAGACAAAATATTGTTTAAACTTTTTTTAAATTTTATTAGCACCTGCTAATCGTGAGTAGAGCACGAGTCAAAGCAGCGCTTAAACTTATGTAATTTATTAGAAGCTATTGTATATGTTAGAAAAACCTGTGCAGCTGTGCCTCTGATCTCACATCCATATCTCTACACATAATAAAATTGTAACCGGTCGCGGGCTGTACATTGCAGATATTCAAGAAAAATTTAAAGGAGAGATGATTATTAAGCCAATAGAAGCCAAATCAACAGTTTTTAGAATTTTTGTCTGTCTGGCTGTATGTTTGTACGCGCATCACTCAAAAACAACTGAATGGAACTTTCACTGTTGCATTACTAGACATCTAACTTAAAATGTAAGGTATCTATTATATCGACCGATTTAACGGTTTTAATATTATTGACCAATATGTGGACCAGAATGACCCAAAATGTGTTAGTACAATATAAGTCTCAAACGAAAGTTGCTAATGGGTGCTGCAAAATGCGGTGTGATTAAGTTCTATATCTCAACTGGTTTCGGGGATACATATATTGTATGAAATCGCAGTAAATCTATTAAAAGTTCTGCGATGTAGCGAAGCGTGACTAGAAACCCCCTAGTTCTATAATATTTTTGAATGAAATTAAATGTGTTATTTCAGGCCTTCAAATCTTGGTAGGATTTCCAGCAAAAGAATGAGAGTAGTAGCATGTGCTGATGGCTTAGTGATACTAATCACAGTTAAGTTCCCCCTAAGTAACTGGTCTTGTTTACTAGCGAAACTAAAATTCCTTCTTTCAATCTGACGAGGCTGCCCTCTTCTGAAGCGAAATATCTTATTATAATTCTCGGAAGAAAACTAAATATTGTGGGGAGTGCTGAGGAGAGATCAAAATAGTCTTTGGCAGCATATTATACCTGCAAGAGGGACTTCGGTAAGAACTGAGGACTGTTGTCCTGTATAATCCATAGTATGTCCGTTGTATAAGCCAGTCATCCAACTGATGCTAATTCATGGCGTTCTAGTCAAGTGAAAGATGAAATACGAAGGTGCCCCTCAGGAAGGCATAAGCCACACGAGTTATATCATGTCAGTTAAGTAATTGGTAGAGAAGTTAGGGTATATATGGATAGCTTAAGAATTTAAAACAGAACAGTGGATGAGCTTTACTGGCAGGATCTGTGTGTCAAGCACCCATGTAGACTCAACGATTCATGCAGTGCCTTCCAAGGGCGGATTGCAGCGGGATTGTAGAGTACCATCAAGTTGCTTAAAGACATTAAAATCCAACGTGATAAAATCCGATATGGTCTGAAAGTGCCGAACTTGGTCAGAGGCTCAGCAATATTGAAGGCAGGAAAATCACAAATGAGAATTTTTAAAAGTGTAGTGCCGCTCCTTTATTATTATTATCAAAACTTATAGTTAAAGTAAGAGATATTACAAAATAGGATCCACAAATGCTAAAGACGTGCAACTTGATGGCTTATCTACGGATATGATGGCTCTGGCATCTCGTTAAACATTTTCAGAATTTTCCACTTGACCACAAAATGCTTTCATCGCAGCGTACCGAATTCATATCTTGTAAAGGACTATCAACATCGAAAAAAAACATTCCTTATGGTTAACTACCGAAATTTGATAAAGCTACAAATATCATTAATATAAGTCCTACTGACAGTTAGATTTGACCAATGTAATTTACGATTCACGAGTTCCTACATGCTGGCTTCTTTGCTACCATCTGAGCAAAGGTTTGTATATACAACAACAAAAAATGCCACAAACAGCCTGACAATGATACAGTTTTGAATATCTCTTCAATATGCCAAGTGACCACCAAAACACAAATGGCCGTGAAGGTTAGCGCTACCGCATTGTCAACACTTTTCAGTTAAAACTCTACGCCTATTCACTTCTCCTTCTATATATATGTATATAGACTACTATATGCAAGATATATATACATTTGCTTAGGCGTGAAACTGTAATATGTTGAGTCAGCGCATCAAATGATTACCAGACAGTGGACGGCTCATATGACTGCTGCTCTCAACAGCCAAACAACAAAGCAAAGGCCAGTGATTGTATGTAAGTTGCCAGCATTGTTGCCGTTATTCTTGAGTGTTAAATTCGTATTAGCAGTAAGGTCATTACAGTTACATTACAGCAAGCGCAGCGCTGCTGGAGTTGCATAAATATTGTTGTTGCAATAGCGTAAGCGTCAGTGGTGCCAGATTATTGACATTGATCCAAATGCAAAACGAAGTGAGACTAAAAACATAACAACAAATAAAACTGAAAAAAGTTAATTAAAGAAGAGAAGACAAAAACAAGAATATAACCATTATTTATTATGGGTGTGTGTTTATTAGACTGCGAAAAAAAATCAGCGACTTACGAATAAAAAAACTTTATAATTTTTTTTTTTTAATTTGGAATTCAAATGTGAACTTGTCGCTTGCAAGCTAGCAACCAAAATGGTCAGCGCTTATAATTTTTTAAGCTAGCTTTTTGGTTTTTTAATAAAAATTCTTTTTTAGGCAAGTAAAAGAAATTTTCTCTAGCATCGAAATGGCGAAAACACATACAAATGAAATCACTCCTAAAACATCTTATCAAGTAATGAAAGACCTCAAAAGTTAATTTTATCCAGGTTTTATGCGTCATTCTGATGCTAGAAAAATTTTTTTTGCCAAGCCAGTTAATTTGAAAGCAACAATAAATAAGCTAGCAGACAAATTATAAGCGCTCGTTCAGTTTTCATTACTATCTTTGCAAGCGACAAGTGTGAATACATTTTGTTACTGTATAAACTTCTGCAGTGCTTTTTTCGCCATTTTTAAAAATATCAATAACATTTGAAAAAATAAAATAAATTTGGACCAGTCTAATGTGTATGCCATTGCATTTGTAAGCGCATTTTTTAAGAATACAAAAATACAGGCTTATTAAAAGCTCTATGTAAAGCTTAGAAATCTAAGCTGCTTTTCAATGGCGCGGCAAAGTCAATTGATTTCATGCAAATCAAAATATTTTCTAGCTGTTTATTATTTGTTATTGTTGTTATTGCTTGTTTGTTTGTTTATTTGTCGTTGTCTGAGTTGTATTAATATATGTTTGTTTGTAACTTGTTTGCTTTAGATGTTTTTATTATTTTATTTCACAAAGTCTCCATTTCGCTTGTTTGTATTTATTAATTTGCTTTAGAGCAAGGTCAGTAAGCCGCTTATGAGGCTGACGCGAGCGTGGAAATCCATTATGATGTGTTGAATGTGCGCTGACGTGCGTGAAATGGCGTAAAGGCTTTTATCGCACATCCATAGCATAGTTAATAAGACAGCGATAACTCTACTGCTAGTTAGTATATATTTTTTAGTATTTTTATCAAGTCATTTAGTAGCGGTTTTGGAGGCGGCAACGGAAATCGGCATAAGATGCTGATTGACAAGGTAAGTTGTTTTTATTGTTAGTGTTTACATGCAGGTTACGTTTATAATTTTTTGAATTATTTATATATTTGCAAATCCTTAAGTTATACCAATCTTTTAATTTTGTTATAAGTCCTTGTGTGAAAAATAATAGGAAAGCCTTAAGCAACGAACTTGATAGATAAGTAAATACATCCACATTGTTGAAAGGACTTTATCAGTACCCGTTCGGTTACTATTAGCGTAGAATAAAACAAAAAGTCTATCAAAGGCAGCGGAAACTATTGTACTATATTTACTTTAATTTATCTAGTTAAAGTAATGATTTACAGTTTGACGCAACCAATATTCAGCAGATCCATCTTCTACAGCTTAGAAATAAAGGCCACTGTTGTTGTGCCTGCATTGACCATGTCGTAGGAATTGCTTCTCGTTTTCTATTTCCTTCCATTCGACGGAACAAATGTCCATGAACAATATCTTAACAGGTAGTGCCGCATATGATGCAGCTGTAACTCGATTTGCCATCCATTTTTTTTACAGCCAAAACTTGAATTTGGCTCATTTGGCGTTGAGTTTGGCATGAGCAAAAAAAAATTAAAACAATTTTACTTGCATTTTATAGTGTACAGAGTGGCAATGCTCGCCAAAGTGGCCAAGAACACCTTTAACTGGCTTACAGACATACCAGTGTCCCCATAACCATATACAGTATGTTGGAATAAAATGAATTCCGGACATTTTCTCCATTCAGTGATGGCGAAAAGATTGCAGCACGATTAGGATTGTTCATTTGTTTAGGTTTCTGAGAATGCGTGCTAGAGTAACCGTAATTTCATTGCTTCAGAAACCTCGACTCCGGCATCGATATCATGCTTTTATCGTTTATGATAACTCTTATCGTAACTTGACAAAATGGGACTTGGGATTATTAAAGTCATTATCGTCTTATAGTCGCAATCATGAGTGTGTGTTAACCGATAATGATTACTATAACAGTGGTGTCATATTTTTTAAAACTACTATTACTGTAATCGTTTCTTAAATACCTATGATCACCATTACAATAACAATTACAGTTGAAACAACAATCAACTAGTTTCGATGGACTATGTTTCAGTTTGTTTAAGCGACATAAGCTATAACGATTTACTTCGTCTATTTTATTTGCGCTGCACTCTCTTTTAATTCGCAAGCAGCTTATAAAATATCCCAAATATATAGTTTATGTTTTGTAATCCCAAGGCGGGGTTTTTCAGAACGAAAATGAGGAAGCCAATCCCATGCAATGCCTCAGAGCCAACAGTGCTCGCCCCCAATTAATAAATACAAGGTGTTACAGGTGCACTGCACCCCGTTCTATATAGAACAAATAATTTAATAAATAAAATAATAAATAAACATAGAAAAGGGCTCCCTATACTAAACATGTGCACCGCACACCCCCTTTTCCTCTCTAAACCAATAATATAATATAAATAATAAAATTAAATTAAAAAAAATAACTCAAAAAAACTACTCGCCCTCCATAAAGCTTAGACACAGTTGACTGTTGTTGTTGTTGTTGTTGTAGTAACGACAAAAACACTCCCCGAAGGTTTTGGGGAGTGTTGTCGAATTAACAGTCCTTGGCCGGATTTGAACCCGGTACGCTCCAGTACTCCCTTGCGGTACTGCCCGTGGTAGCGATTTATGACCAGTGAAACCTTCTAGATCATGTCACCCCTCCTTCCGTAAGGAAGGATAATATGGGTAATGTGAGGTGAGAGGCATCATATCCGTAGATCAACCATCAAGTTGCACGTCATTACCTTTATGTATATTATTCGCCTCTTACGACCGGTATGCCTACCTCGGGCATATTCTAAACCCCTAACGCGCAGTTGACTCGTATTGATTGTATCCAGCTCTTTTCGATTTTTCTAAACCCTTTCAGGTTTAACCATTATCAGACATGTCCACCAATTTATCGGGGTCAGTAGGTTTTTATTTTTTCCCATTTTGAAGTTTTTTCGATTTTACTTATGTGTATTATAGATTTTTATGAATATTTTCTTTTTTTTTCAAAGCTTTATAGATAACAATTTTTATTGGATTATATTGACATATGGCTCTTTCCATATCAAATCATCACATAGTTGGCATCGACACTCTCTTTGAATAAAACTTGGTGCAAAATTCCCTTTTGTCATAAAAAAAATTCTACCAGAGTAAGAAATACATTTTTTTTTTTTAAATTAAAAATTTCACTTTTTTCCATTTTTCTAAAATTTATTTGTTCAATATTTCAAAACTATTGAAGTTAAAAAAATAAATTTTGGCACTTTCAAAGGGGTACTTAGAAATATAAAAAAAAAAATATTTTGAAGAAAAATGTTAAAATTTCTAGTTTTAGAAAATTTTCTATTTTTTAAAATTCGGCATTAAAGTTTGAACTCAAAGTTTTTGTGTTATACTTCTGATATATCTCAAGATACTCTGAAATTGTCAAAAGGGTGTTTTTTTTATTTTTTATTCCAACGAAATTTTTTTTTTAAGTTTTTAACTTTTTCGTTAAACACAAAATTGCTCAACTTTGGCACTAAAAAATTGTTTAGGTAGTGGAATGCAAAAAAATTGCCTTTATTTAATTGAAAAAATTGTAATTCAAAAAATTCAAAAAAATATAATAACAGATATTTATCGACGGTTATCAATACATAATATTCATCAATTAGATATGCGATATTTATCGATATTATATATTTGGTATAAAAATGCTGTATAGTTAATTATCGAAATTTAAGTAACAATTTTAAGAAACAATCACTATAAATTCAGAGTCTAAGGGTTCACTACTTTCTTGCTATAATCTTTAAAAGAAATCTCCAAAATATGCCCATACAGTTTTTACTTTTAATACTTTGAGTAAGACTTATAAAACATAATCCTTATACTGTATACAATCTTGTGAGCCCCACTGTATTAAGAAACTAAGCATTTAACACCAAACAACGTTATGTTGTTCCAACTGCACTTTTGGTTCCCTTTGTCTTTGGAGTTTTGTTTTTGCATATATTTTTGTATTGTTGGTTTGTTTACATTGTGTTGCAACTGTTGCCATAAAATGTGAATGAATGCACGAATGGTTTTTGGGCAAAAAAAAAATATACAAAATAAGTGAAAAAATAGCAACAACATAAAATATTTCTGCAAATGAACAAGTGTGTACAATTTACTGTTGTTATTAGTAAAATACAAACGGGTCACTGGGCACTTTGAATTTAAATTTAATGCATTAAGGATTGCAGCAATTAATCAGAGTTTACTGGTAATTTAAGTTCTTTTAAACAATATTCCGTGCCTGGTAAAAGTTTCTTTGTATTGGCATTCAAATTTATTCTAATGCAATTTCATTTGCATTGTCAACATTTTATTTTTTTATAATAATTTTATTTGCATTAGAAGCGCAGTCAATGTTTATGCAGCTTTTTTTAAATTACATTGGATTATTACAGTTAATTGTTGATGCAATTACATTTGAATTGTCATGACAACCAATTCTAAGTTCAGTATCCATTACATTACCCTTACAATTAAATTTTAATTCAACTTCGTTTGAATTAGAATTACAGTTTATTCTTACTGCCATTTTGTTTCAATTACCACTACAATTAATATTAATGTAATTCCTTTGTATTAGCATCACTATTAATTTTTATTGAGATTTTGATTTCATTACCATTTCAATTAATTTTTAATGCAATTTCGTTTACATTAGAATCGCAGCTTATAACTAGCATTTCTTTTCAATTACCACAACAATTAAAATTTTGTGTAATTCTTTTGTATTAGCATTACAATTAATTTTTAATTAAATATCTTTTCCATTACCATTACAAATAATTTTTAATTCAATTATTTCATTAGCAGTACAACAAATTGTTAATAAAATTTCCTTTGCAATAGTATGCATTAAATTCTTAATTTTTAACTTCGCTTGCATTATCGTAGTATTTAATTGGTAATGCAATTGCCTTTGCATTATCATTACAATTTAGTTTAAGTCCACTTTGAATTTAACTGCAATATGCTCATCTATGCTGTACACATTTCTTGTTTTTATTGCAATAATACTGTTGCATTGACTATTCTTGTTGTTGCTGGTTGCTCTTGCCGTTGGAGTTGCAGTAGTGTGTCAGCTGTTAGCCAAAAACACCTAAGAAGGTTGAATATTTGCTACGTTTTAGCTTGCAGCTCCTGCGTTTAAGGTATTGAATCAGCTGAGTGGTTGTTGTTATTTTTTTACAAATAGTGTTTTCAGCTTGTTTGTTTGTTTTGCTGCTATGTTTTACCATGCATTAAGTAGTAGTACCGTACGATTACCCAATGCACAGCCGCTTTGCCATTTCGTTGATCAAAAATGCAAACAATCAGCAAAAAAGCAAAAACAAAAGTACAAAAAATGTTAGTAAAACAAAAATAAACATAAAAAATAGAATGAAGAAAACGAATAAAAAATTAATGGTAAAGTAGTCAGTCATGTGTAATTGCATTCAATTGTTGTGTTGGGCAAAAATATTGAAATAATAGTAACGGTAAATATTTCGATACATTAACCCACTTAGGCACACAGTCTCTTATTTGCTTAATTTTGAAATGCTTATAGCTATTTGATTTTTTCAATTGCCAATATGTTTACGAAATTGTAATAAATTCCATGTCCAACGTCTGGAAATGGCTGCTATAAGTTGTCTATCTTGTTTTTTTCTGCGCCAGTGAAGGATGATAATTAGAAATATTTGCTTATGCTTATGGTCTGAAGACGCACTATCCAATGAGCTCATTAGCTATGTTGAATTATCTATGTCGGCGTATTCAAATAACTAAACGTAGAATTCAATGTTCTCAATAGCTCCGAGAATACGTTTTCCTCTGGCAGATCGGCTTCATAGTTCATTCTACAGCTGCGTTGCTTGCATAGAGGTAGGAGTAAATATTGGAACCCCCCATTACATTGTTGATGACTGGGTGGATTTTTTATGCTGCAGTATTGTATCTCAACAAAAGCAATCAATCTCTCCCTATTGAGACTGAGTCCTTCAGCTGTGGGACCTACCTTAGGAACCAATCACGATTTTTAAGCCTGGGTTGGAGCAGTGCGGTGTGCCCCTTCTAAGTTATTTAGGATTGAATACCTGACGCTGTCTCTTTTCTACCGCAAACTCGACACCACAAGACCACTACTTATTCATTGTTATTTTCTTCGCCACCCCATTTTCTGTCAGTGTTTTACCACTAAGGAGGACATCAGCCATCCGAGTAGTGCTATTCGTTAAGTTAATTCGGATTTATTACCTTATATTTCTCCAGGAATGCTTCTGGAAAGGAAATGGAAAAGGAAACTAAAAAGAAAACTGAAGAGAAAAAAGGAAAGCAACAGAGCAGAGAAAAAGAAAGAAAATTAAATAGAAAGAGAATAGAAAAGGATAGAAAAAGAGAAAGCAACAAAAGAAAATAATGTGAGAGCGGAAAAGTTATGATGATAACGGTGGTATTGATTTCAGTCACGTTTGCTATAGTAACTGTAAGAGTGACCGGAATAGTGATCATGAAAGGAACCATATCATTGGTCGGGGGCATGACTGTGACTTTAACCATGTCCGTGACTGCGGAAGTGAATTGCAGCATGACACGATCGAAGAGAGTGCAAGCGTTAGTGATCGTGACAGTGACATTGAATGGTTGAGTGAAAAGGAATCGCACCATGTCAGGTGACCCTGACAGTGACAGTTACCGTGACCATAAGATTGACAGTGACTATGAATAGTAACAGAAATAGTGCCCTTAAATTTTAGCGACAGTGATTCTGACCGTTTCAGTGACTGTTTCAAAGTGATTGTGATAGTGACAATGGCCGTAATTTTGACTGTCACCGTGGGAGAAAATATAAAAAAATTAAATGTGCCAGATGTACATACGCATCGCCGCAAAAATAAAGTTTAAGTGGCTGATTATGCAAGTCACCGTAACAATTTGCCTCCCAGTCACTCGTATTCACCTCACCCCGTATGTAAAACCAAACGATTTCACATAGCACCTTCCGCTTACGAACTGCTAATAAAGGGAGTGGACGCTTTTATATAATAAGAATTTTTCTCTAAACGATATGAAGTGACTTGTTGCGTCGCTTCGCATGGTATGAGGGAATTTCTTCAAATATGTGTACAACATTAAAAGGTGAATGCACTCAATTAATGCCTCAACATCGGAAACTTTGAATTGTAAAACAAAAATGTATTTAAAAATGGGGATAAATTTATGAATTTGCTGTTGTTGTTGTTGTTGTTAACAGTGCTTCGCCCTGCCCAATGCGCTCGATCACTCTAAATTGTCATCAGGCTCTTCTAACGGGAGTCCGAGAAAACGCGCAGTTTCCACAGGGTTGGACCAGAGTTATGAATTTGCTCTTCAGATTTAATCAATTAATGGCTTTAAGCAACAAAAATCTATTTGAATTTTGCAGAGTTACAACACTCACAGTATAACAAAAACAAAAAATTTAATTGAAATTTAAATTAAAAAGCGAAAAGCAGCAATGCCACTCATTGGCCACAACAACAATACCTAAAAATAATTACAGCTAAAGCACAACGAAGCAAATTTTCAATCTCAAATTGCAACAGCGCGAAATCGGAGGCAAAGGAAGAACAAAACTTCCGCCCAATAACAGACGCATTTGCATTGTAAGATTTGTACGTACTAGGGCGAGGGAAAATAAAATTTTAAAAACTATTAAAAGTTTATAATAGAGTAGGGTTTTGTTTAGAAAATTAAATGTAAGTCAAAAAAACATTTGTTTATGTGAGAAATTCTTAGGTTTTCAGTCGCAGAGGCACTTAATCGTTGATACTGTTATGTGGCCAAAGAAGAGACAGAAAATATGTCGGCTCTAGTGGTAGAAAAAATTATAATTTTCAGAACAAAATTTGCTTTCAAAAGCTTTCGCTGCTAAAATCTGCACGTTTCACAGCCACACAAATATTTTTTTTGACCACCCTAATTCAACAAGAGCAATAATGAATTACTTAGCTTTGCATTTTGTAGATCTATTTGTATGCTTGCAGCCATGTGGCACACCATTACGTCACAATGGCACTAACAACAAGAGCAACAACCACACCAACACGGCAACAAAATGTTTGCAATTTTTATGAATGAACAAATCACCTTCATTTTTGTTTGTGCTTTTCTCATGCTCAACGACAGCCAAGCTCCCATTTGTGTGCTACTTCGCATAAATTTTTTAGTTTTCTTAACTTTTGCGCCTAATTTCGTTTAAATGTGATATTATGTAGGTGAAAAATGTAAAATAGGTTCAAAATTTTATTTTCAATTTTCACAGAAAAAATAACCAAAAACTCGACTGTTTTTTTAGAAACAGTTTCGTACTGGAAAATTTACTGACATCAATTGGTAACACCTAGAGATCCCAATTCATGATAGTTTCCATGCTTGGTCCCAGCTATCGCATTTCTTGTAGGACGATTGTAGTATCCGCCTTTACTCTCAGTAGGCAATCCAACAGCCAAGCAGGGTACCCTTACTACTAAGCCCCCTAGCATTCCAAGTGCGTATCCTCAAATAATACTCCGTAATATTGAAATAGTCATCGTTAGGAGTCAATATCAGAGTATTTGATGTGCTTTTCACTTAATATGAGCTTTTATATGGCAGTTGACATTGAGCAAATATGCTGAATCTTTGTAAAAATCAGCTCGATTAAGTTCCAAATATCATATGATATCAAGTGATGCGACCATAAGGCTTTTTGAGACTTGACTTGACCTTGAAAAAATCAAAAAAAAATGATTGTAGGCAATACTGTTACATCGACTTTTATCACATTACGCCCACATGATAACAGCTTATATCCAATAATATGCACGTCACATAAAATAAAGGTGCGCTTAAAGAAATGAAGGGGCTGATTATGTAAGTGGTAGTTAATTTCACTCTACTTTCAAATAAATATACATAGCGACTCTCATTTGCTGACTGTTACTCCGAAGAAGTAAATCTGTACTTCGCGTTGCGTTTTATATAATAAGCACGGAAGTCTATTTTGTCATATTCCCCCTATTTAGCGAATTTCTTTAATAGCATGTAGGAAATATCAATAGCAATTAAGAAACAAAAATCAAAGCTTTAAAAACCCATTCTTTCATTATTTTAGATTCGATTTGAAGTCTTTAATTATTTAGTTTTAATTATGCATATTATTTGTTTTGATATTTTAATGTGCATAAATTGCCCCAATATTTTAAATTACAATATTTTAGCTTCAAAATTTGTCTATTTTTTTTAACTTGTGATTTGAGTTATTATTTATTTTCGCTAATTAGTGACTAAAGAGATTAATTAGTTACTGAATTCATATTTCACAACAACTAAACACTTCTACACTTTTGCCATAGTTTTATCAAAATTCATCAAAAAAGTGAGGAGCATAGCAAAATTTTAATTATTTAACTCGTTTGGCCTGTTTCGTATTTTAAGTGCATTTTTGTTTAAAGTTTTTTTTTTTTTTTTTGATTTTTCGCTGTTTGAAAAACATTCAAATTCAGCACCAATGCTATTGATGATACAATCAATCAATTAACCTTGAAATTTTTTATTTACATGCATGCCTCATCCTCTGTGTTTACGTTTTCATATCTAGCAATAATTTCTGTGAATGACTTATACATATAAATGTGTGCATTTGTGTATGCTACAAAAATTTTGAACCCAAATACAAAATAAAAATGTAAAAAACAAAGAGATAGTTCGTTTTTCAATCGTTTGCTGCATTGGGCTTATCTTCCGCTTAACCGTCAAAGTATTCCCCAAAATTTGTAAATATATAATCATATGTCTGCTGCAATAAAAACTGAAATATTTCTTACAAATTCCTTCTTTTGTACAAACATCAATGTCAATTGCTTTTGAACTCTTTTGTTACTAACCGAAGGCATTAGTAGAATATCAACAAAAGACTTAAGCAACGAACTCGCAGTTATGTATATTTTCACAAGATTTTGCACCCTTTTCAAACCAGCTTAATTTCGTGAGTGTTAAGTAAAATGACGGACGTTTGAAATGACTTATTGACAGATTGATTGCGTTTGTTTTTTTTTTCTGTCTCACTTGCTCTACGCCCTCTCTAACTTTTTTGTTTCGACGCTAATGGCTGAAGTAAAATATTCAAAGCTATTTGTGAGGAATGCAAATACATTATAAAATGTTAAAGTTGAATAAAAACACATAAATAAAGTAAATAAGACGGCAATACAAGTATTCATGTTACTTGGTTTTTGTGATTTAATGGCACATACACAGTTGTTTTTATATAAAAGTTGAATGTTTGTGTATATTTTTTTCAAAAAATTTAAATTTAAATTACTCAGTGTATGACTTAATCATACCGTATATTATTGAAAGAAAAACTGTTGTTGAAGTATGCTATAAATATTTGATGATTTATGACACTGTAATAATATATCTTTTAACATATATATTTTAATTTAGAGAACAAATCGGTTTTACAGCTCCATTCTTAAGTTGAATGAGCACATTATTTTTTTTATTGTTAATAATTTAAAATAGTAAATAAGTTCAAGATCACATCATATGACATCAAAAACAATTTAAAAGATATCATATCAAAATCATGCGATACCAAATGAGTAATGTTTTTAACAATATTTGTACAACTCCTTGCTTTGTGAAAGCTGTAACTTCTGACTCTTGCGAAATTAAGTGATATTTAACAAAGTCTAAGTGACGTGAATCAATGATATCATGCCGAAAATATCAAATACAATGCAATATATTACGTTATTATCATATGATATGACATCGAACCAGTTACGGCCACATCAGTTCCAGTCGACCGAGAGCAAATATGCTAAAAACTTGCAAATTCAGCTCTATAATATTGCAATATCGAAATAAAATTATATCTGAGCACAGTAATTTACAACCTATATATGCCAACTTATTAGGCTAACGCAGTCATATCACATCTTTTGTTTACATTAAATTTGTTACAATAAGTTTATAACGCATGACGCTATTGTTATTGCTCTTGTTGTTGTAGCAGTACATCTAACAGACACAGATTTACTAAAATAACAGAACATTTTGGTGAACCAGTCTTATATAATAAGTATATCACATTATCATTATCATGGCATCACTCGACATAATATAACGCATGATATCGGGTGATGCTACCACAAGGTTTTTTGCGCCTTGACTTGAACTTAAGTATATTCTGTAGAAGAAATTAAGGAAAACGTTATACGTTGATACTGTTGGATCGATTGATTTCAACTCACGACCTCATCATCTATCAATGTAATACAGACGATTACAATGTTTTATATTTAAAAATGTGATTTTTTTATTGAGTTGTTTAAAGTCACACTTGATTTTTATTTATGTGATGTTTTTGATGTGCTATTTTTATTAAAAACTTATTATTTTCTATTTTTTATATAACTATTTTGATACCATTTATGAGGTTGGTAACTATGGTTTCTATAAAAACACAAGCTCTGTGATAATTATGATGTCATATTTTGATATGTATGTTTTAATAAATATTTTTGGTGTGATGCCTGCTGTGAATAACGATTATAATTTTTGTATCTTTTATGTGTAATTTTATAACTGAAATTTTAATTTTCCTTTGAAGTGATAGATTTTATGAAACATCTCAGATGTCATATCTTTCATCAGATCTATTAAATATGATATTTTTATATAAAATTTATAATTATATGGGGCCGGCCGGGTTTCCCTTGCAACGACTAAATAAAATGAATTCCAACCAACTTTCCAGTCATGTTCACTTCATATAGAATATTAAATAAAACATTTATATAATTACATTAATGCCAATTGTATTATGCCATATAAGATAAATAATTAAATTAATAAAGAAAGAATTGAAAACAAGTTATTTCCATGCAAATCTATATCTACGAAGAAATCACAGCGCACATCTCTGATGAGTTCTACAAGCACAAAAGCCAAATAACAAAAAAAAACTTTAAAAAATCTAGCAACTAAAGATGCACTTCAAGGCCAACGAGAGCGCATTCATTCTTATAATAATAGCTTTTAGCACAAAATGTGAAAACAAAACTTAAAAACCAGTAAGTAACAAATGCAGCGCAGTGCTACCGCAGCGCTTTAAACCCAGAAAAGATGTTATTATTGCTATTGTCATTATTACTCAACTTTAATAAATGGCAATGCCAATCTAGTCACATCATCATATTTGCTAAGCAGCTGAGATAACTTAGCAATCATCTTCAACAATATAATACAACTACCACAAAGTTGGTTACTCAGGCAATAAATTGCGTTAAGTTTAAGAATGTGCGGTATACAAAACATAAGCAACATGCTGGAGGGTGTTTAACTTCAGCCAAAGCTATTTACAGTTAAATTAAATTATTATTCTTCTTAATATTTTTTTAATAATAAAATGAAGCTAAAATGTGTAACTAAATATGTACTCAAGCTAGGAATCGAAGAGGAAAGAAGGCAGTAGTGAAGAATTTGAACTCCTAAGTTATTTCTAAGTGACAAGAGTTGTTGCAAACTCTACATCGGTTTCTTGTTTGCTGGAAGTACTAAATTGGAGTAATCTGGCAATAGATCGAGTTAGAGCTAACTTTCCCGTAAGCTGCAGACTTGAAGCTTGAAGTCAATGAAAAATTCGACTTAAATGAAAGCCAATTCGATATGTATTGGAATAAGCATATATAATCAAAAGACTTAAGACACGAACTTGCGTCTATTTAAGCGTTGAATGCTAGACTGAATTTGATGTTTTTGATTGATAATATTGTTCGCATAGCTTTAAGAAAACTCGACCACGTGTCCAAAGCATATAGAACAAATTAATTGCAAACTAGCCTTCTTTTATTTCCGAAAATTTTAAAATTTGTCATGAGATTCAAATACCAAAACCACTTGCTTCTACAACAATGTCACTTGTAGACTCTCTTAATATAATTAAGCTGATCTTTACTTTTTATGTGAATACAAATTTTTTAAAAAATGTTCGAAATGTGCACTAATTTCTGACTTACTATACTGTCAAAAGAAATTTAAACTTTCTGTTTTAGAAATTAGTTTAAAACGATAAATATAAATAAATTCAAACTTAAAATCATTTAAAATTCAAATGTATAGCAATAAAAGAAATATTCGTAATAAAATGTTATTCATACGAAAGACTTAAGACACGAACTTGTTGCCGTTTAAGCGGCATAGCTGCTTGGCTGGGTTTGGCCTTTTTCGAACAAGCAGGCGCTTGTATCTGTTTATTTTGCTTTTTATTGTCATACATATACTTGTAATTGCTATGTATGCGTAAATGTTTCTTTTTTTATTGGATTCTTTTATTTAATTTCCTTTTTTGTTTCTACGCATACCTCTTGGAAATGTTTTCTTCTAATGAAGTCGGTGTTAAGTGTAATTTATTCAAGCTTATGCTCACAGTAGATGAACAAATTATACGCACTTTTTCAAAATATATATGAATATTTCAATAAATTCACTTGACCCAAAAATGGTAAAAAAAATCAATATGTATCAATTAAAACAAAAAATTCAAAAACCAGTATATCGCGTAGAAGCGGAATAAATTAATATGTTTAAGTGAGCCTATCACGAGCGACATGCCGACATACTTACTCGTAGCGCTTGTCCACAGCACGTATCGATATCAACTTAATAATTTTGGCGCATATTACGTTTAAACATTTTTTGTCTCTAAATGCTTGCTCATGCTTAACTCACACGATTAGTTACTTAGCACGAGCAAGCATTAGGCGTTGGGCTGTACAAACACATACACAAAATCGGTTGTAAAATTTTTCTTCATAAATATTTTTCTCCTCATTTTTTGCCTAACGCCAAAGTGTTCAACACATGTATGTACGTATGCAGACACAAATGAAAATATAGTTATGTGTGCGTAAATTATGCTGTAATGCAGCGGTGCAATAATGAAAATAGAAATTTAAAAAGAAAAAACCAGCTGTCGGCAAAGAAAAATCTTAAAAGGTATAATTCAGCTTTCACTTAAAGCGTAAACGCTACAGCGAGACAGTTAAGTAGCCAAAGCAGCGCGTTCAATACATTGTATTCAGCGCTTACAAATTATAAATATGTGCTCGTAAGAGCAAATAAAAAAAAACGACTGCAACGAATTTATGCACATTGGTGTGCCTCGCCAAAAAAAATTTTCAATGAAATTTTAATTTTTGATAGAATTTTTATATGTTTTTAAATTAAAATTAAACAAAAATTTATTTTATTTTTGATGTATCAAAACCACTAAATTTTGTACTTTCAAGCGTTCTGTAACTCATAGCAAAACTATTGAGCATATGAGATTTGTATTTACAAAAATTCGAAAAATATTGAAATTTGAAAATTTGTTTATTTTGTGTTGAAATATTTTCTAAATTTTTTTTAAGGATTAAATAAAAAGTTTGAGCATATAAAATTTAAATTTCATAAAAGCTCGAAAAGTGATTAAGCTTTGGAATTGCTTTTTTTGTTTTGAAATATTTTTTACAATTTTTTTTTAAGTCTTAAAAAAGGTTTCAGTTTATAAAATTTTAATTTTCATAAAGACTATAATTCCAACGTTTTATAAAAAATACAAAAAAAAAACCAGACGTTTATAAATTTCTTGAAATTCTTAGGAGTTTTCGGAAATTCTAGACTAAAAACATTTCAAAAACTTAAAATTTGAGTAACAAGGTTAAAAATATTACAGAGAGGCATATTTAAACGGATGTGAAACAATTTTTTCTAAATTTACTAAGAAACTCTTAAAAAATTAAAAAAAAAAGTTAATAAAAAATTTTTAAAAATTAAGAAAAAATTTTTTATTAAAAAAACTGTAAATTTAATTTAAAAAAAATCATAACGAATTTTTATGAATTTTTTTTTTATAAATAAGCTAGAAACCATTTCAAAAATGTGATAAAAATCTTCAGGAATTTAAAACAAATATTTCAAAAATTAACTGCAAAAATATAATTAATATATACTCGTATATATAAATAAATTCATTTTTCAATTCTTCAAAATGTTTTCTAAACTTTTGTTTTAAGAACCTAATAAATATTTGTATCATAAAATGATCTATAAAAAAACATTTTCGAAAAGCTGTGTACAATGTGTATATCTTAAACTTTTTTTCTAAATGACTTAGAAAAATGTATTTTAAATTGTGTGGGAAATTATACAAATTGTTTCTTTAAATATAAAAAACGCGTCTACTTATGTATTGAAATTAGTTCGAAACTCCTCTCGTGAAAAAGCCGTGCGTATCACTCAAGCGAAAGACTTAGGAAACGAACTTCTGGTTTACAAAGCCATCGAAACTAAAGATTTAAAAAACGAACCACACACTGGCAACACTTTTTAGACAACAAATTAACGACAGGAACTTGATTCTAAAGCCTTTTGACCACGAAACTGATTAAAACAATACTTTTTTAGTTCCAATGTCAAAATTAAGCAATTTTCCCCTCATATGGATGGTAAAGCAGTCTAATATACACATGTAAAAAAATAATGTACATTGTACATGTTTAACGAAAAAATTAAATACTTTAAACTGGAGACAAGGAAAAAACATTTTTCAGTGCTTCGTAAAAAAATAAATAAAAAAGAGTTCGTAAAGAAGTCAAAAAAAGTTTCGCACGCGCGCATTCCACCAGGCTAAATATTTACTATTTAACACATTTAGCATTATTTGTGGTGTGCCCGACTTTTACGTGCATTTTCAATTTTTTGTTGTTGTCTATTTGATTATTTTATTTGTCTACATTTCAACTTTTGGTGTTAATCGTCATTTTCGTAATTGAATTGGTAAGCAAGCTCAACGTCACAAAAGGCATAAGTGAAAATTGTGGTTATTAGTGAATGAAAGCGACAAGATGCAGGTTTGTTTGCGCATGCTTACGTTTGCTATTGGTTTCAGTTGTCATTTTTTATTTTCATTAACTCACTTTTAACACTTTGTAATGGATAGCAACAACACGTTGATTTGCACTTGGATCCGTTTTGGAAGTACACAAATAGCTATACAAAAGCTGTGCACCAAAAAACAGTACCACTTTGTTATCAAGTTTTAACAGTTATTAACATATAAAAAAGAGAGATTTAAATTTTTAAAAACCAACAAACGGAAACTATTTTAGAAGTTTTTATAGTTAAAAAGTTTTAAAAGTTAAGGTTAAACTTAGAAAAAGGAAAAGCCACTTTTGTTTATATATTCGCCCATACTGGGACAATATGTCCCAGACAACTTCAAACTTGTGTATAACTTTTATTGTTCATCCAATTACGCATTGAAATAGTCCCAATTAAAGAGCAAAATTTTCTTTTTTAAGTAGTAAATTGATCCTAAACTATAGAAATAAATATCCTGCTAATCGAATGTTTTGCAAGGACAAGTTGCAAACTTTGATCAGTCATGCGTTGTATTGTAATGTGAAACGTCCAACTAGTAGCATTTTTTTCCGGGAAATTCCGCTAAAACTTCGAGTGTGGCTAGAGATTATTGATTCAAAATTCTTAAGAAATCGAGTAAATTTGGCAGATCAGAAGGCTGCTATATAAGACATAAACCTCAAATCACAAAAATGGTGGAAAAAGTTATTTTTAAAATTTTTATGATAGCTATGGTTTAACGCTTGGATAATATTCACACAAAGTCGCCGTCGTAAAATTCCCCTCAATCAATGTGGTGGAAGACCCACAAGGCAATCACCAACGGAACGTCTAAATATAGTCGATCTCCCTATTGAACAGCCTTATCGACGTTCACAAATTAATTAAATTTGTAAAAGAAAAATCAATAAAATGTGAATCCTTTAGATTTTATTCCTTTAGCATTATTGGGACGTCCCACCCACCTAAAAACATTATTGGGATCATATATCCCAGGATAATAGTAAGGATCTCGTACTTTTCAGCATTTTCTGGTTTCGAAAACAAAACTCAGGGGTGAAAGGTTTAAAATGCCTTTATTGAGAGCAAATACTTTTTAATTGAAAGACTTAAGAAGCAAACTTGAAGTACCATTCATACGAAAGACTGAAAAAACGAACTTTGTTCTGCCAATCACCATTCATTCGAAAGATTTGGGAAGCGAACTTAATTCTAAAAGCCATTCGGTATTATTTTCAATTCTACTCATGCATCTTAAATGCTGTTTTGTCATACATTTCAGCGCTCTAATTTAATGCACACAGTCGTACATCGGTATGACTTATACTATTTGTGTATAGCATATTAATATGTTTAAGCGTATTGGTTTTCATATTTCACATTTTTAAATCAAACATGTTTACGATTTGGCTAGTCCATATGGGCCAATAGTCAAATAAGCAAACCAAATGAATTGTTAATTAATTTTTTTTATTTTATTTTTAACACTTGAGTGCGTGAGTAAATAGAAGCTCCTAAAGTATGCTCATAAAGTTTAATTTGCCAATATTTGCATAGCTTAGTGCATTAAAATTGCTGCGAACGCTTTTGATTGTATGTTTGGCAACAAAATTTTTGTTATACACAAGCACTTTTACTTTGTTATAAGCTCATTTATCGGATTTAAGTGCCGCAAAGATTTATTTTGTAAACATTTTCTGTTTACTAATAATAAATACATTCACACAAGAAAATAACAATCGAATAAAAGCCTTAGGAAACAAACTTGATGCCCGGAAACGTTATTCTTGGAACAACAATTTATAAGAAAGATTAAAGAAACGAACTTCACTCTAAAATACTGGAATTCGATAAACACACATATTTATATTTTATTGAAATAAACTAAAATAGAATTTTACAGGTTGATTTTTTTCTGATATATTATTAAATACACAAAAATATTTTTCCATATTTACTATAAAAATTCTTGTATACTTCCACTATTTTTAAACTTTGCCATCTCCTAAGTAAACTCAAACAGCAAATGACATCATATATTTACTGTCACAACCAAAATGTTTTGCAAAGCAAACCAAAAATAATTCAACAAAAGCATCCAAAATCAAAGATAAATCAATAGATATCAAAGCAAACAAAAATTCCTACACAAATATCAAAGTCTTGACGTAAACAATGAATCCAGTGATGCCAGACTATTTTGGTTGCACTCAGCTGTTGCACCCCAGCCTAGTTTTAGCGTTGCAAAAAATAAAATAAAAATATTTGTGTACGTAAAAAAAATGCTTATATACTCGTACATACGTATAAAAAACAGATGGAGCGCTTATAAATGCATGCTTTAAAAAAGCAGACATTCCGGAAATGGGCACATACCTAAAAAAATTATTTCCAAAAACTATTGAGAATAATTCCCTCTGGCAGCATTGAATAAACCCACTTTAGTGTTCTTAGCTTCTTCAAAATAAAAAAACTGCAAAAACAAGAATCGTAAGCTAGCTAAGCAGCATGTCGCTTATTTTTTGCGCATCTTGTAATTTTTATTTTCTTTTTTTGATTCTTCAATTCTTTGTGTTCAATGAACAATAAGTGCTTATGTATATGTTCGGCTGTGTGAGTGCGTTTATCTGTGTTCTTTAGCAAACTGACTCACAACCTATATTCGTACTCTGTCGGATTGGGTAACAACATCTTTTTCTCAAGAAATTCTCTTGCAGATCTTTCAAATGAATTTTATTTTAATTTAAGCTGGAGTGTCACCCCTTTGGATTACTAAAACATTGATGTATAGAGTTTTATAAGTACATCTGTATATGTATGCATATAAGTATAAAGTTACTTATACGTTTCAGATCTCGCGTCTACACTTAAGAATGTGTCCCATTCATTCATATCTGTTCATGCTCATCAGCCCATCACAAAAACAGAAAATCAGCGGGAAGTCAAAAATTATACCCAAACAGTCATCAATTCACAACGATGAGTTGGTTCTTTGCGATTTCATTATGCCACATTAAAGAGGTTAAAACTATTCATCTTAGCTTAGCTTACCTCTGCTGAATATGTCTGCTTGCTTACGTAAATATTTAGTTATTGATAAAGATCTGTGTATATGTGATGAGTAAACTTGTACATTGCTTGTGTGTGTATGTATGTATTTGAAATTCCAAATGTTCGACAATAATTCATTGGCATTTTTTTCTCCTTCACTTTAATTCTTAAGAAATGCGTGTTTGTTATTGGTGCCCACACGCAAAAACAAATATGCAAAATTTCAATTCAAGATATACGTGTCAGCATTTAAGAACTACATGTATCAAATGTTCAAAGATCTTTATATTCAGAAAGTACAAAATTATAAGCGTTCGCAAGAAAGACTTAAGGAACGAACTTGAAAGTATGTTCCTACGAAAGACTCTGGAAACGAACTTAATTCTTGAAACACCATTCCAACCAAATCTTACAGAAACGAACTTTATTTTAAACGCGTTTAAACTGTAAGACTGCTTGAAAATATAAATTTGCTGATGGTAAAATTTTTGAATTTTTTCCATATGTGGAGTGTAAGACCGGTTAATGTATACACTTCCAACCCCTACGCCACCTAAATACGGCATGCTCCGTTATTAGCACCTTCACTTCAGAGTCACTTCGACAGTCAGTAAAGTCGCAGCTCCTTCCAAATACTCCTTCTGTGTCACGAAAGTCGCTATAAAGCTTGCAAGTTGCTCGATCTCCTACCAAGTTTTGCAATGTACTATTGTTCGTCGGCGCACTTAAAGCAGTTGCGAGTTAGACTTCTACCACAGAATTCGCTTTTGGCAGTAATTCCTCCATTGTTATATGAAATCATCAATAAAAAAAAAAGATGGGCTAGTCCGTAATAAATCACAATTTGAGTGCCAGAAATATTCTAGCACAAATCATACCTTATTTGCAAACGCTAGCTAAGGTACAACAAGCAATTAAATATTCCATAAGCCACAACCCCTGCTTATAAAACACCAAGTTGTAAAACTAAAAACTTCATAGACATTCCACAACTACACTTTTGCCACTGATTATTGACATTCTTGAGCTCGCCGTATAAATCGCCATCCTACTGCTTCACTGCGATGCTAGAGGCAATAACAAATTAGCAAATATTTTCAACTAAAATCGTAAGCAGCACCACTAAGCCAAAAGCGCAAATGACGCTTGTTATATATGTAAATATTGATCTGCATTAGGGTAAGCACTACTATTCTTTCCTTTGCCGGCTATGAACTTGGCATAACTTGTCGAACCTTTCAGGTCATCCCATCTCCTATCGCTTTCTTCCGTATAGCAGTTAAGGTCGAAGGGATTTGGCTTATAACAGCACTCGCCTTGCTTAACAACTCCTTGCATTCCTAGTAAATCTTGTATTCGTTTGAAGTTCACAAATATATGTCTGCATACAAATAAGGCACACCCAAACCTACGTAGATGAATCTACACACACATAAATATTATGTAGACGCTCACCTTCAAAATGTTATAGACAAACGCTCAAGACTATTCATGGTTTCACTTTTTTCACCACAAAAATTCTAAACTCGCCAACGCTCCTCCTTCAAGCAACACACAAACATAGAATTTGTGTTGGCGGCCGCTTAAATTCCGCTCAACCGAATTGTTGTTGGGCTTCATTAGATATGCAACACATGGCAAGGATGAGGAATTATTTGAAGTAGCTAGAATTTTCCAGTTGAAGTGGTGGAGTGCACTTTAGATATTTGAAAGCAGGGATCAGATATGCGAAGGCATACTATCTTCAGATTTTGCAGTGGGCTGGTTGTAAAATTTTTTGATTTGCTGAAGAAGTATTCTAAAGAGATAAAGAGATCTTAAAAATATCTAAAATGTCTGAAGTAATCCACTCTTCACAACTGTGCGATCGGCAAGGTTAAAGCTTCGTGAAACAATATGTATGACAGTTTTTAGTCGACCTCCTTTAAGGAAGGAAGTGGATAGGCTGTAATGACTCAGTCACCCTTATGCCTGGTATGCTCGGGTTCTTACTAGAAACAGTAAGACGTTCTGTCTTCTTGCGAATACAAAAACTGGCGTCACACCAAAGGTTTAATACGAAAGATTGGTCTACGTATAACCCTGACTCGACGACGTTGTGGTTGATAGCAGACAAAGCTTTTAGCGTTCTTGATATGCGCCCTAATAATAATAAGACCAACGGTTTAGGCATCATTCCTGCCCAACTGACACGAGGGAACCACTCGCATGAGTTTGAAATGCCTTGAAGCTCGAGAGGTAATATTAGAGTAAGCTTCGTTCAAAAGAAATGGGATTGAAATTGAACAGTTGAAGTGTTGAGACATAAATATTCACAAGTTTCAACCGAGTAGTATAGTGTGAAAGGCTATACAAATAATCAAATTGTACATTTCTCAGGGCAAAGAGATAACTAGGTTTCAGGAGAATCGACCCTTATTATGTTATCGGTCTAGCTGAAGTAGTAAAAGGAGTCTTAGTAGCAAAAGGGTCACTAAACTCTTTTGAACATCCTCTTCACAAACAGGTTGAGGAAATCGTAAAGGAAAAACGCTTGGTTCCTCATGGTGCTGATGTAGTTGCTTGTCACAAACCCCACAAATTCTACTGAAGATGAAGTTCCATTTACTTCACCACTAATATTTCATTTTTTAGTGGAACTTCATCTGCACTATCACTCATTATTTTACATTAGTGAAGCTAACCATTCATTACAGTTCAACTTTGATTTTCAATGGAGTTTCACTTTGATGTATATTGGAACGATTTTTCGTCATTGTCAGTTAATGCTTGTCAGGAGTTTCACTTTATTAGCAATCAAATTTATTTATAATTGAACTTACTCTCCATTAACACTCATGGATATTTAAATGAAGAGCACACACATTTCCAATTAAATTATTTTTAATGGGAGCATAGTTTCACTAAAATAAAACTTTGACTGATAACGAATAAAAACATTATAACACTGCATTTAATTTTAGTGGAATTTAATTGCATTCAGCACTAAAATCTCTATTTAATCGATATTTACGAATAGTGTAAACTGTACATCTGTGCACCACGCTTTTCTTCTCACTAAATTGGTCATCAACACAATAACAATTTTGTAACACAGTTTCTTAGATTTCAATCAAAGGAATTTTTTGAAATCTGAAATAACCTTGAGGTGACAAACACAGCTGCCAAGTGCGCATGGTAAATTGAAAAAAAATAAAAATACTATTCAGCTGCAGCTGCGATTGAAAGATCAAATAAATAAAAATATTTTGTAATTACTTACAACAATTACTAATAACAACAAACAACTTTAAAAAAAAAATATATATCTAAATGCGTTGGTGACTACATACCCACACACAGCCATCAAACAGATACTTCAAATACGTGGTAGAACAATAAAGCTGATGATAGCACCCGCATTCAGTTGGCTAATATTAGCAACATCAACAGTAAAAAAAAGTTTAAGAATCGCCGCAATCCGTCAACCATCTTCATCACGACTTGCATTATAATTTTCATTATAAAATTTCATATTTTTTTGCGCTCATATTGCCTGTTTTGAAAAAATGTATATGCGCGTGTGTGTGTGTGTGACTGTGTGCATTGTAATGAACATTTATGTTTATTAAAGAAAACGCCACATACGAGTATAGCGTTCGCAATTAACGCGCATGCCAAGCCAGTTACAACAGTCCGTCCGTCATGCAGCTAGTCACCGCGAGTATATGAATGCACTATGGGCTAGGGCGATTGATTTGTTGACTGAAAGTCAGTTTAAAGAATGGATAAAAGTAAATAAAGCTACTAGGCTTCACTTTCTGCCTAAAGCGGTACTTGACGATAGTAACTTTACTACATAAATTCCAGGTAGGCAAGAAAAGAAAAGTATATTCAGGGGGCATGCTTCTTAGCGGAGTAAAAGTTTATGCTGCTATATTAAAATGGTATAAAAGACCGCGATGTGGAATCTTGTCTAAGCACTCGTGAATACAATTTCTTTCTGACTACCTTCTTATCATACCCCTACAGCTATTTTTGCAGAAGCCACGACGCTACCAACCAGTTTACGAGAGAAAGGTCCTGTGAATGTCCATGTACCGAAGAGTCTTTAATGATAATTTTCATACAATTGAAAGTTATCCCGACCGAGATAGCGACTCAGGAAGCCGTAGCACTTAGCAGTCGAAGAGTTTTTTGTCGCTACTCAAACATACAAGCAAGATTTAATGCGGAGGTTTTTGCGCTGTAATAGACATCGGCATAACTCATGAAGCTAAAACTAAAACAAGCTGCCCCATCGGCTCAGGGGCGTAGAATATACAAGCGGTAGATAGGAGGCAACTAAAATCCACGATCAGCAGGTTCAACGCATTCCCACGGTAGACTGGTGCCGAAATAATAATGGACATGGCGGATAAACAGGGCGAGGTATCATTACTACAACAACAACAAGGTTCAATTAGTCAAACAAATCATTCCCGGAACATACCGGATTCATTCTTGCAGAAGACTGCTCATATCTGTAACACTCCAAATACACTCGGGAACTGCAGCTTCCTTGGCTAAGCCATGTCATGTGAATAAAAGAGGTTCTTCGGCCCTCTTATATATATTAAAACCGACACCCAACGGTGGAAGCACAGCAAAAGGGAGACCACCCCTCCCATGAAAGGACCACGCGGAGAACATTTTGGGATCTATTGGCGTTGACAATTTTTGCCAGTTAGTCAAAGAAAGAAAGCATTTTTCAACCAAACAAACTTAATCTTATCTGGGTATCACTAGGTACTGTTGTTGCAGTTTTAATGGGCGAAATACTTTCCTAAGGACAACAGCATCAACAAAGGCAAGAGCTGCAGAGAAATGCACTATAGAGTATATTCTCTGTGAGGTGCTCGGAGTGGTGTGGCGGTAGTGTTGCTGGCCCACTTATATAATAGAGCTTAGATTGTGGAAATATAACTAATATTTGATAAAATTTTGTTCAAATGTGTCAAAGCGTTTTCGATATGTCTAAGCTTTATGGAGGGCGAGTAGTTTTTTTTTAAGTTAATTTATTATATGTTTTTTTTTTTTTATTTGTTCAGAGAGTAGAACGGGGGGTGCGGAGCACATGTTGCATAGGGGGCAACCTTTGAGTAATATTTATTTAATTATTTAAATTATTTGTTCTATATAGAACGGGGTGCGGCGCACCTGTTACACTTTGTATGTATTAATTGGGGGCGAGCACTGTTGGCTTTGAGGCGTTGCGCGGGATTGGCTTCCTCATTTTCGTTGTGAAAAACCTCGTTTTGGGATTGCAAAGCATAAACTATATCTTTGGAATATTTCATAAGCTGGTTGCGAATTGCATGCAATGCAAATGAAATAAAGGACTACAGCTTATGTCGCCTAAACACTATATAATAGCGGATATGCCAAAAAAAATATAATGGAATTAGGTGGCAACCCTAGGTATTAACCCTACCTAGAAGTATTTTTGTTGAGCTGCGACGTAAAATTGCTTTCTTTCGATACCCATGTTGGCATCTCATTTCATTGTGAAAAAATCAGATATTTGGCAACGTCTTAGAATATAGTACCCTATCTAAATACCAAATTACATCCAAAACTGTTAAGCGGTTTTCGCGATAGATATGATAGGATGATGGATATACAAATAAACAAGCATAGTTCGTTTAAAGTTTTAAGATTTATTTGGTTAACTTTTAAACGCCACGAAATCAGGTCTGATGGCCCATAGTGCAATGCAATAGAAAGGCGAGCGCGTTCTTTGTAATTAAATTGCATGCCTAGTTGCAAAAGCGCATTATAGGCAAACACATACGCACACATCTTTTTAATTATGTAAATATAGTTTCATTATTGATGATTGCTTACAACAATAACAAGCGCATCCGTTCCTATGAATACAAATTGCGTTGTATGTACATAAGTAGCTGTCCATGTGTGAGTGTTTGCGTAATTGAGTGACTGCATTTATGAAAAACACCTACGCCATCCTCAATAATATTCAAATACGAAAATCGCAACAACAACTTTAATTAAAACAGTGTGTGCCAATTGTCGGCATATCCAGTAGATATTTTATCAACAACGCCGACCCGTCAATTCCGTATCCATATCTCACATTAATTTGGCGTTGCCCGGTTCATAGCACGTCTTGCGGAGCTTATGGCGTGCCCCTGTAAAAAACGTTGGAGCATCAGAGTACTCCAACACTTATCCTCATTCATATAAAAAAGGTGGTCCAATTTACATAGCGATGTCCGGTGATTGGATCACCTAATCCTATTCGGAGTACCATTTACTTTGCTTCTGAATAGTCTATAGAGCACCTACGTTGGAGTACTTTGAAAATGCTGCCAAAAGATTACTCTATAGAGTACTCTAGACAAAAGCGAGAATGGGAGTATGTGTTCTTCTGAGGACCACCTACTCCCGCTCTCGCTTTGCTGTTGAATACTCTATAGAGTAATCCCATGGGAGTATTTTGAGAGTACTCTCACGTAGGTGGTCTATAGAGTATTCAAAAGCAAAGAAACGGAGTACTCCGAGATGGATTAGGTGATCCAATCACCGGACATTGCCATGTAAATTGGACCACCTTTTTTATATGAATGAGGATATGTGTTGGAGTACTCTGATACTCCTATAGGAGTATTCTATGGAGTATGAAACGGAGTATTTCCGTTTTTTGCAGGGGCCTTTGTGCCAACGCCACACACACACACGCACAGTCTTGAACTTGATGACATGCTGGTATGCAATTAAATATTAATAACTCACTAAGCAGTGAGTTTCGCTGTCAATCATGAAGTAAAACAGCCAAGTTACAAGTCATCCACAGTCACTTAGACATTCCAGTGGCAAATAAATTGGCAAAGAATCGCTCAACAACTATTAACTAAAGTTGATGGTTTCATCACTCCGAGGCTACAAAGACCAATTGTGATACCTGTGCATTGCAGATTTCCATATTTTTTTCGATTTATATAGCAGCAAAAAGTTGCCTATCCTAGTTCTGTTTGCACTATTGTGTACCTCTGGTTAATCCTATCAAACGGTTAGATCTGGGGAAAAAAAATTGTAAAAAGATATGTCTGGTACCTAGACCTTGTCCCTTCCGCCGTATCTTTCGAACATAGGAATATACGTATTCATAGATTTATTTGCTTTATTGTGCATTGTGCACGGGCTCGAAAAGTTTTTTTTTTCAAATCCCATCTCCTCATCCTGATGTGTTGAATCATCCGACCAACAAACGCTTGCTAAAACCTACTACTTGAATATCTTCTAATTTTGACTTAGCCTTTTAGCGTCTGTTATTCCTAACGATAAACTCGGACTTAGATAAAAAAGTTTAGACCGAGCTCGTCTAATTTATGTGCTGCTTTTTATGCTAACTTCGAACGATGCGAGAATATTGACTATTGCCATGAGGTGGACACGGAATGAGGCAAAGGGGGGTATGGGACTACCTATAAACTGCGATGCGGTAATAACATATCGTTCACAAGACAATCCGTTTACTAATACCCGATCGATCTCCGGAAAAGAACTATAACTCTCGCAATACTTCCAAAACAATGCCAACTGCTCCGCATACCTACTTCGAATG
The DNA here is from genome assembly GCA_949987695.1 of Merzomyia westermanni. Lineage (NCBI taxonomy): Eukaryota > Metazoa > Arthropoda > Insecta > Diptera > Tephritidae > Merzomyia > Merzomyia westermanni. Next base: position 116,345,520 of record OX465293.1, read on the forward strand.
GACAATAAGAAGATTAACTAACCTGTACCAGATATGCATTTGGATTAACCAAGTTGGGAGTCAAGCGCTTTACTCACGAATCTACAGAGTTCGCTCGCTTTTAGGGCAATTTCTCAGTAGCTTTCCGGCGAGCCCGAGATAATTTCGATAAATTAAAAAAAAAAATAGATAAATGTTGTGATCGATTTTTAGCTAACTTACCGTTGAGATAGAGACCTAAAACATTCTTTAGAAACCGATGATACTGCAATACAATAAAAAAATGCCACAAGGTGGCGCACTGATCAAGATATTTATGAAATTCGTGCGAAACGAAAAATCGTCAAGGTTCAAGTCACTTCCCCGATGTCGATGCGATATAGAGTGGATAAAATTCTGCTGGCTTATGATCTAAGGGAGATATTTAGATAATTCGTTGTATAGAGTTTTGAGTAACTTCATGTCAAGCTATAACCTGAAGCACGGGTTAGGTTATGTTGTATGGGGATAACCCAAACTTCCACTGGGAGACAATAAATTTCGAATGCTCTCAAAGCGTGCCGGATCGACTCCATATGCTCCTCATCCTGCCAACTTCTGCATAGGGAACTTGTTGGTATACGCCATCGTTAAAGCATCGATGCACAATGTCCTGTGATGACACCTGTGAGTACTCACACTGCAGATTTGTTTAGTTTAAGAGAGACCTTGAGGCTTCAAGATCACCACAGATAGTCCATAGAAAATTCGTTGCCTTGAAAGTATGCTTTTCGATTCCCTTTAGATTCCCCAATAGTGGATGCACAGCGTTTTTCACCTCGAGCATTACTATTTCGGAACCATTCCAGGCCATTTCTTCACCGATTTCATTAGTTTCGATACTGCTGTGCTCGGGGAGCCAACTGAGATTCAATATTTTAGAATATCATAGAGATTGACCCTGCGGGTTAGGGGTTTAGAATATACCCGAGGTAGATATACCGGTCGGACTAATATGCACTAAGGTAATGACGTGCAACTCGAAGGTTGATCTACGGATATGATGCCTCTCACCTCGCATTACCCATCTCTCCTTCCTTACGGACAAGACCTAGAAGGTTCCACTGGTCATACCAAATCGCTACCACGTCAGTCGGGCAGTACCGCAAGGGAGTACCGGAGCGTACCGGATTCATATCCGGGCAAGGACTGTCAGTTCGGCAGCAATCCCCAAAACCTTCGGGGTGTTTTTGTCGTTACAACAACAACAACAACAACAACATCCAACTGAGACGATCCCGAGCCTCTAATGATGGTTGCTAATGCCTTTAGCGCAGCAATCCAGCTGCCGTTTCTATGGTATAGATTTCTGCTTGGAAGACACTGCATAACTCGATATAGCTGCCTATCTTGTAGATCCTACGAGTGAAGTCCAACCCCCGTTTCGCCTGAACTCCAAACATTAGTAAGCTTATATATTCGCTTCAGTAAATCAACATGTTGCAGGTGGCGCTGGAGCCGGATACGTCTGCAGAAGATAAATCAGACCTAGATAACCTGCTGATTTTTGGTATATAAAGGAAATCTTATAAGATTTTTTGCATCATATTTTTTAATTTTCAAAACAGCTTAGTTTACAACAATAATGAATATTAAAATTCCGCAAAATTTAACTCACCTTATGCCAAGAAGTTTCCTCTTTGCAATGAGCAAGCTATCTTTATTTGAGTCTTAAACGTTTTTTATTTATGAATAACTTTCTTTCACATACACTTAGAATTCGCAATTTTAGTTTCCAAACAAAAGAAAAATTTGTTTCTCTTCAAAGACGCATTTCGATTGAACACAGCTGTTTTGGCTCAAAAATATGTTCAGCGTAAACAGAACCACAACACAACACATTTTTTGAAATTTGTTATGTTATTTTTTTATTAACTAAAAGTGCATTTATAAATTCAATTTCAAGTGTTATTTTTGGTTTAACCTTTTAAAACATGTTTAAACTCATAAATCAAAAAAAAAAAACCACATCATCGTGGTGAGTGTGAAGCGGCTCTCGACGCGCGTTGCTGCTACAGTTGCACAGTGGGCTGCAATGAGGACAAAGTAACACTTATTAAGGCTTGCAGAACGGTCTTCGTATATGTTTTTACAAGTTTTTCACCATACATTCTTGCTTTTTTTTTTTTTTTGAATTATTGAGTGTTTTCCTTACGATAGTCAAAAGCACTATTAGAAGTTTTCTAACAACTAAATTTTTTTTTCCAGCTTTTTGAAGATTTTTGTGGCTTGGGATATGGACCAAACTTGTGAGAGCTTATAATTTTTTCTGCTTGATTATGGTTTGTTTAGGCGAACAGAAAAATTGTATCTAGCAACAAAATGACAAATAAAAAACACGGCTAATATTTCAATTTTACCCACAGTAGAAGGCAAAAATTTGTCATTCGATTTCTCACAACATTCTGCCGATAGCAACGCACTGTGAACTGTCCAGTTAAAAAAATAGTTGCCAAAAGCGTAACTTTAAATATATAAACAAAAAAGAAACAAAAAAATCGTTAGCTCACTACTTAACGTCGCCAACGTGGATAACAACTGCGCTTCGCTATCGCACTTAAACTCTACATTCCAATAAAAAAGAGACGGCACTTACTAGCACTCACAACACACCTGAACGTTCTACGTGTGTGTGTATGTTTATAAAAATGTATGTATGTTTACCCATGCAGTGGGGTAACACTTAAAAATAATTTCTCGGCAGTTTCTTGCTTGTTGTTGCGCACAGCGTACTTCACTCGCGAACGTCTCAGATATGACTGCTGTTGGCCGTATTGAAAAAACCGGAACAAACTTATTCGTAGGATCTTAAGCAAAGCTCAGAGTGAGTGGCAATAAGTCAGAGCGTTATTTTTTGTTAATACAATAACTTGGCAATACAAAAACAGTCCATAAAAACAAAGAGAACAAGAGATTGAATTAAGCGAAGCTTTTACTTAAACTTCAACTCTGTTCTCGACTTGAATAAATCTACGCAAATAGCGCAGTACAAGTGACGTGCGGTTGCGAGTGCGGGAAGCGTATATACGAACCGGTACTGACCATAAAGTTTTACAAATTATTTTTTGTAATAAATTTGGATATTTTTTCTCTCCTTTAAGCCTTCTACTATCTTCTCTTTTTACCTCTCTCACACTTTCTCATTCTCCTTGGTCTCCTCCCTATCTATTTCTCACCACAATTCTCTCAACATTATCAATCCTCTGTATATACTTCTCTTTTTTCTGTCCCTGTATCTTCGTAAGTGGAGACCGATTTGCGATTCCGCAGGGGCTCCAATTGGCGCCAGTTGTGAAACGGCCCCTAACGTGCATTCTCTGCCCTTCAACTAGTTGTAACTCTTACCAATTTGACCGTTTGAGGTATTGCTACGAGCTGAACTGTTACTCAACAGAAAGACCTTTAATGAGATTTCCTGAAGAATAATATTAAATTGTCGTGATATAAAAGCATTTCTTGGCCTACATGCCCTTTGACGAAAATGAGGAGGAGGAAAACACTACGCAGTTATGGTGGATTCTTTTGTTGTGTACGCTACTGACTTAATGCTTATAGACCTCTAGCTGTTTTTAGCCTGTAAACTACAACAGAAGGAAAAGGGTCTTACTTCGTCTTGACGTGCTAAGGTAATACATTACTGTTAAGTGTCCCAAAAAATATACGTTTCGGCAACTGAGCCTAGTTGCTCCAAATTCATTAAAACAATACGTTTGGAAATCGTACATACTGTAAGAACGCAGATAATGTCGAGTCAGTAGTCACCTACCTGTAGGCATAAAACATGAAACCCAACGAAAAACGAAATGGGCGAACGAAAAACGAAATGGGCGAACGAAGAAGCGATGGAAACTTATTTTAGAAAAGCAGCAATTTCTGATAATTCATCTATTTGTTTTTTTTTTTAGAAAAAATATGTACTATATATATATCAACAAGACAACTTTTTTTGCAACCAAAATAATACAAGAACAGTAAAATATTTAATGCTGTTCTACAGCTTATTTTCACACAGGGCATAAACTCTCGGATCAACAAGTCGACGAATCACGAATCCTTGTTTGATTGCATTTGGTTGATAACTTTCTTTTGTCCTTCACATCTTAAAATGTAGCTACCATCCATTAGATTAACATATACACGTTTTCCACGGTGCCACATACTCCACTGACGCTTTTTGTAATGTCTTAGACGTCTTATTGTGAGACCACCAAAGTAATCTGTTTTAAAGATATAAATGGAAATAATACTTATAACACAACGCGGAGCTGGAGTGGCATCTATACCTAAAAAAAATTTCTTTAAAGAACGATAAAGATTTGTCGCTTATAAACCTTACTGAACTGGAAACTCGACCGAATTAGGGAAATGGAAATGATTCGAAATTAAAACTTATGATTTAAACGTACAAAAATGTTAGTCAAGATTTAAGCTACCGTATATGATTTTTATAGATGGTGTCAATTGAAACAGCCTTGGGCGCCAAGTCACCCTCACCCTGTATCCTGCAACCCAGTGAGAGTCCTCATTGTCAAAGTCGGGTGCTATTGTTGATATAATAGTAATTAGCAATTATAATGGAGACGTCTGCGTAGGACTTAGGTAACTTCTTTTGGTGGACATGGGAATTTACTGCCTGCTCAGTCCAAACTACCACTTGTGAGCTAGAGCCAGTCTTAGTTGGATTTCTTGTCCGGCCGTTTTTGAAACACAATGAATTTTGAAACACTTGTCTGTCTGTTAGAGCAGTATGCCCCAGTTTATATGGATTTTGAAACACAATAAATTTCCCAACTCTTAGATACACCAATGTGTGGTTACACATTCATAACAGAGTGATTCCTTTGATGATTGAATCTTCCACGGTATAAATTTTCGTGCCACATTGTTATTAGACCTTACGACGAGTCCGGCTAGAAAATAAACAAATGAAAAACAAAAAGGTTTATGAATTAAGACAATAAACTTTAAAAATAATTCAGATAGGAAAACTTGCAATCAATAGTCGAGGAACTGCAACACCGTTTGACTTACACGCTCTAAATATCAAACACTCAACACTTTAACTATTTTTATTTTTATTAGTTTATAAAAATGTATTTAAATTTAACATTGTATGTATTAATAAGTAGGTATGCATGGATCAAACGCATGAGTTGGTTTCATGAAATTTGTACCTTGTTCATGTTTTTGGTGGAAACTATTTTTTAAGCTTAGTATTCAGGTCCAAGAAAAATTAAATATCACATGTAAGAAAGGCTAAGGAAAATTCGCTTGTCAAGTACGCTATCTTTTTTAATTCGTTTTGATGTGATACAAAAGATGTCAAATCGAATAGTTTGGCAAGCGCGAATGACATACTATTTTCTTCCTAGACTTGAATACTAAGCATTAAATGTAATAAGAAATGATGCTTAAGAACTACAAATCTTAACTTTAATTTTAAGAATAAATTTAAAACAAAATTATAATAGACAAACAAATGAGATTTAAAATCAATAAAAGTACAATTTAAATACCATTTCATAACTTAATCAAACTATAATTAAAGTCCCAGTTCGGCTTTACTGGGAATATAAAATACGCAGAATAATTAATTGGAAAAGCAACAGCCAAGCGAAAGATCGTCTTATCTAAGCTGCCGGTTCGAAAACGCTATACCCCAACAAACGCTTGAAAAAAGCCTTATGTTGTTGGCGTTGTCTTAGTCATCTCTTATCGACCGATTTGTTTCAGCACCCTTTCAATTCTGATATTGCATTTTTCTAACAAACTTTGAGTTAAGTTGTAGGATTTCCGTAGAGATACAAGTTGTAGAATACCAGCTTTGGTGAGATATACGTTTTCGCACCGTTATCCCGGATATGGTGATCGTCAAGTCAGCTCTCACTTTTCACTTTATATCTTGCTTTTTCAAAAGAGATTACAAATTAAATTAAATCATGTAAGTTAACAATAATAATATGAATGATAGATGTTTTAAAATTAGCACATGTTCACGTTTTTTTCAATGTAGGCTTCATCTACCTACGAAAAGCGCAGGGATTCAATCGAAAATCACTGTGCTTAATTGAAGTACTTGCGACATGCAGAGTTGTTGGGGATTCGGTCGAGCTGACGCCTAAAGATGGAAGAATACGATATCGTTCAGAGTGGTTATTTCGAGAGCTGAGTAGAAGATCACACTACATAGATATACTCGTATGTATGTATACATATATGAAAAAGGTGGCTGTTCGATCACGCCATATTTCAGCAAACGGTTTAAGAATGCTTAATTTCGGAAAAAAGTTTCTAAGCGCACCCTTTTCAATGCTTTCTTACACACCATCCTAACGCAAACTTGGTTTCAAAAGCACAATAGATCAGCTGAAAAATATCTAATTTACGTTGAAACAAATTGCGGTGTTCATTTATCGTACATTCTACAATACAATCCGAAACGCCAACTCAAAATAGTGCGATCTTCCACTCATGCGTCGATACATTATTAATTTTTCCGAGATTCAAATAAAATAGAAAGCTAAAGATACGAATTTAATTGAAAATCCACAGCATAAATACCTCTATCGGAAGGTGTCGGACTGTTTGGTGGAGATGGCGAGTCAAGCGATATTATACCCGCGTCCGCATCTGAAAATTTAATTATTACATATATAATTATATTCACTAGGTTGGTATTTGTTTGAAATAAGTTTAAATTAGCCTCTGCTTACAAAATAAAGCTAACTTATATCTTAGAAAATAATAAAGGCTTCATTACCAATATTTTGTTGACACTTTAGGTTAAATAAAATAATTTCTGTACATTGGTACATCCATTATATATATTTATCGTGTAACAAACTATGTGTCCAATGAACTCAGAAACTATTGAATCGTTTTGAATCCACTTAAAAGATAGGATAATGTGTATTGCAATATATTAAAATTGGTTCACAAAACATTCCTTTTCGCAATTTGCACACAAATAGGTTATGCAACGACACACTAAAAGGAACGCCGGAAATGTTACAAATTTATAAGCGCAGTTGTTTTTATATGAAAGAAAATGCGCAGATCGGCCGGAAAAAAAAATTGCCAAAAATCAGGTAATTATTTTAGCGGCTAAAGATTAGTAACTTAGGTTAGATTAGTATCTTACTATACTGAAATTGAATGAGCTACAAAACTGCATACTTGAAAAAAAAAACTAAAAAAAACATAAAATTTTGACAAAAATTTGTCATATTGTTCTGAATTTTCCATAAAGTATCAAAGCGATAACTGAAGCCAATGGGAAACACCAAGGGAGGCCTAAACATCCTCAACTGCCATTGGGCTTTAATTCTGTGAATCTTCAGAACAATACTTCAAAATTCGAGCCATACATCAAGACAGGCATGATGAACAATTTATAGCGCACAACCATAGATTGAACTTAACTTCGCAATTGTCTGCTCAGGCCAAAGCAGCATTTGCTGACAAGAGCGACTCTCTTGAATTTCTTGGCTGACATTGCCTTGTCTAAAGTCAATCCGGCAGAGCTGTTATTATTGCCCAACGTCATTTGGTATAGCCGTATAAGCTTTGCAGGGAAATAAAATTTAAAGATGGAAGCATATAGGCTCTGAAATCGATCGAGAGGGACGAAGCTTTATTTGTATTAAGAGGAAAGCAATCCACGAGGGTTTAAGGCAATGTTACATTGATTATATTATATGGAAAGTATTTTTCGGGGCATGGATCAGACACCTGTACTGACTTCTGCTGGTATTGGCCCTACTGTCACGAGTTTTGCAGTGAAATTACAGTCAATAGGGCTGCATGTGTTTAAAAATACTAACTAGTAATACTACTTACAAACTATAATTGAAAAGATATGGGCAGGTTGCATTAAAATTTTAATTGAAAAAGTCTATTTCGATTGCCTCTAACAATTGATTTTCGAACTTTACTACACCTTTTCAAGTGCAAAATGTGAAACTGTAACTTCAAAATGCGAAAAGTAAGTTCAAAATGAGAAAACGTTAATCAAAGTGATAATATGTAATATAGAAATGAGATAATATAAATTCAAAATGAGATGTTTAGAAAATTTAACGCTATTAAAAGTCAATGTAACCAACACAGTTTTAAGCCTCCGTCGTGCATATCTTTAAGTTCGAGTGCATCAGTATGAAAAGTGGTTGTGTGCTGTACGGCCCCTGCACAATCCCCTCCTGCTATAGTCCTCTTAGCATTGTCTATTGCTGTTTCCAAATATTGTATTCGCTGCTCACAAATTCCGGGAGGATGCACATCGGGCACGCGCAGACTCAATTTCACCTCCGTTTTTATTTTCGACCAAATGGTTTTAATAGGATTTAGCATCGGAGAATATGGGCCTAGGCGCAAAACTGCTGCTTCTCCTGCGGAATGTTCTGCAACTTTCGCCTCAATAGAGGAATGACAAGGGGCGTTATCGCATACCACAATCAGGTCTCTCAAATTGTTTCACAAGTTTTGCCAGCGTTCAATCAGCTTCCTTACGAATTCGCCACACGCCTACCTTGTATAGGAGCCCCTTCTACGCTCCATCAGCAGAACACCGAACGTAGTTATTCCTCCAATCAAGTGCACGTTTGGACCTCGTGCAGCAGGTAAAATTTGAACGGCTCTATGGCCAATCCTTGATCTACCTCGGGACATCCTACAGAAGAGGTTGAAATTTGTTTCATCAATCCATGTTATCTGTTTTCCCTCTCTAACTGCTTGATTAAGCTCCCGGACATAACCTGCTCGTTTTATTTTATTTTCTAAAGTGTTTATACTAGCCGCAATTGAGTGTACTTTTTTTAAGCTAAACATTCGGCCCTCGAGATGGTTACCAATTGCTGTGGTTGATATTGTTATATTAAATTCACGAAGCACTCTCTCACTCATTTGTTTTAGAGTTAAAGAACAATCCGTCTCTAACCATGATACAATAGCTTCTACGTGAATGTCCGAGAGCTTCTTGTTTCTTATGCCACCTCTTGGCTGCATTGCTTGAGTGCCACTGGTTATCCAACGGTGGGCAGTTTTGTAATGCACACCTAGCGAGAAAGCTAGAGCTACCCAATCTTCCCCTGTCTTGCTCTGTATTCTTTTTATATGATTTTCGGACACATTCTTCTTTTGCTTTGATTAATAAGAAATATGAAAACTTAAGTATATGTACATAGGTATGTGTATTAGACTGGGTCGATTTATTAACCGATATCGCGCCATCGATTTTTCGATAGCTTTTGGGCTCAGGAAAAAAAGTTCCACTACGCATACCCAAAAAAATAATTTTCGAGCCTGCGAAATTTCATTTTTTTGAATTTTTTCAACTTTGATTTTTAAGGTTTTTTTTATGACCTACTAAAAAATTTTCATTTGATTTTAAAATGTTCATGTATAACCTGTCTGACCCAAAAAATGTCCGCTAAAAACGTTGGCGATAAGAATTTTTTGAAAAAAAAAATTTTTTGGTTTTGGGGGGTGTTTTGGTCAAAAAATTTACCCTTTTGCTATTTTTTTTAAGGGTTTTTTCAGCATACATGCAAAAATGTTTTCGATGAAAACGAATTTGTCTCACATTTCCTGTCCCACTTAAAATTATGCGCTAAAAACGTTGGCGATAACAGTTTTTTGAAAAAAAAATTTATTTTCGGGTTTTGGAAAAGTCGACTTTTCGACCAAAACAAGTCCCAAAACCCGAAAATACTTTTTTTTTTCAAAAAACCGAGCCCAAAATCGGTGTATACATATACAATTTTTTGAAACTACGAGATCCTTACCAGTAATATTTGCTCTGCAGATAGGACAGTTGGACGTTCCGGGTACAAAACACTCTACGCATTGGGTGTGGAACATGTGTAAACAACTTATCAGTTTTGACACGCTCTTGGTAGAACGACAAATTGCTCAATTATCCCCGAATTCCATTGTTTAGTATTTAAATATATACAGCAAAGATTTTAAAAATTCTCATATATGAATATTCATGTAAACGTTTATACGGAGTGAAGACGTTAAATTCTTCGATTTTTTTTTCCTATCAAAAAACATAGTGTCTCATTTTGATTTTACACATTATCACTTTGAATTCACCTCTTCCCCTTTTTAATTTACTTTTTCTCATTTTGAATTTACTCATTCCCAATATGAATTCATATTTCTCAATATCAACTTATGTATTCTCAATAAAAAATTACACTTCCCCATTTTGATTTACATTTTCTCATTTTCAATTTACATGTCTCAATTCAAGTTCACGCATTCCCATTTCAATTTACACTTTCCCAATATAATGTTACATGTTCTCATTAGACTTTCTATATTCTCATTTTGCACTTGAAAAGGTGTAGTACTAGATGTGAACCTCCCCTACAATTGCCATGAAAGTTGATTTTGAGTGGAGTTTCACTTAAATTAGCATTAAAATTTTACTCACTCTTGGGCTCAAAATCAGCTTTAATTGCAATCTAAGGGTAGTTTCACATTTATTTAATTATTGCGGTAATGGAAATGAAGTTTCATTAATAATAATTTTAGTGCTTATGAAAGTGAAACTCCACTCAAAATCAACGTTGTGTGATAATGAAAGTAGTTTCACTAAAATAAAGTTTTGAGCGCTAAATAAAAAAAAACCAATCATTATCTATTACTTAGCGTTTATTTTTTGTGGAATTTCAATTCATTCAACACTCAAATTTATATTTAGTATTTAACAAATGTTTACTGGTAATGGAAACTACCCATATTTATAATTAAAGCAACGCAAGTGTTAATAAATTAATAATTGTTAAGTAGAGGCCGTTGTAAAAAATTGGAAAAATAGTGCAATTAACTGTAAGAAACCATTTCATTAACTTAATACAATACAAGTAAGAACTATAAAAAAGCATAGATACAACAAGCAACAAATATAAAGTACGATCAGAACTCTACAACAAGTCGCTTGGGCGTATACTGCGTCTTAGCTGGTAATAGCGTATAAATTGCAAAACATCTGATATGCCCAAGCGGTCTGATATGCAGTTCCAGCTTAAGTTTGTAGTGTGTATGTGTATTCATGTGTTAGAAATAAAACCAAGAGCTTTTATTGAATTTTATGTCTCATTCCATAATGAGGTGTATTTACTCCTTTTTATTTATAATTAATTTTATGTTTATTTTATTATAAGATATACTCTTTCATAAATTTTTTACATTAAAATATTTAAAGTCAATATTTCTATTAAATAAATTTTTATAACACTAATAATTTTCACTTAAATTTAAATACAATATGCTGACTTTTAAAGGTTGCCACTAAGATAAAATTTTTTTTGTGTTTTCCTATTTCTTGTTTGTATTACAAAAAGACCGGCATAGTTAATGCCATTCATTAGTACATATTTATTTATCTCTCTCTCCCGCTCTTTAGCGTTTTTTTTTTTTGTTTACATTGCATACAATATACATACTTATTTTGTTCTTGCTATTTGTGCTGGCTCTAAATAGCCTAAATCTAAATATTTATGTTGCAGCATTGAGTAGTTTTCATATGGTTTCAATTTATCTTTTGCATATTTTCTAGGCAATTACATGACATTTTTTGCTTTTTTGTTTTGGCTTTTGCTTACAAATCTTGTGCGCTTTTTGCGCACATTTATCGCGTTCTCTTCTACAATGTCATTTTGATTCTTATTACGCCTCTTCTTCAATGGTAAGCTTCTACGTTTCGTGTGTCTATCCACTATGCTGGGGCCAAGTTCGGTTTTAAAATCCTCCTTAAAACACACCAACAACAATATGTATTGTAGTCTTCAATTTTTAATTTAATTTTATTTTTGTAAATACAATTTTTTTTATTTTTGCTTTACAAATATGTTTTTCTTGCGTAAGCATGTGGGTTAAGGTTTTTGTATTGGTTTTTCTGTGTAAATTTATGTACAATCACGCACTTCAAATTTTTGTTCAATTCAACGCATCAAAACGCGCACACCTAAAAGTTTTGGTATAAGTAATAAATAAATAAAAATATTTTAAAAATAAAAATATTTTAAATAAAAATTATAATAAAAAAAAATTCAAAAAGGTTGTTTTAAGAGAAATTATCAAATGATCTGGATGGGCATGAATAAAAAGAATAGCGGAAAATAGAGTGCAGAGCGAAAGATCTCCGGATGTAAGTTGGAGCTTCAAAAACTCCCTATATCAGCCAAGCTTTGGAGAGTGCCCTATCTCCGAAACCGTTTAGAGAACGTCCAGACTCCGAATTTGTTTGAAGACCGTAACATAGAGGCAATATAGTCGAATTCTGAGGTAGGCTGTTTTGAAAGAAATTCTGAAATGGCTGAGTAGGATGTTTTTTGAAAATAAAAATTCTAAGAAATTACAAATTTAAAAACGGGGCGTTTTTGAACCGACAGCCCAGATAAATCAGCCTTTAAAAAAAATCACAAAGTAGCATGATTTTCCACTCAGCCGACGATGTCGCCGTCGGCGTAAATTAACAAGTTTGGAAAATTTATGTTTTTCAATAACGCGAAGATGGATCTCTTTCACGGTGTCAGCAATGGCAAAAGCTGATGACGATTATACATATATAGTATAATATATTTTTGTTTAGTTCTTTCACAAATTATTTGGCAAAATTTTTGCCCTGGACTAGTTTAGAGTAACTCGGAAATGCTTTGCTGAGGATTGTTTACTAAAAGAATTTGAAAAACGGTTTATAAGGGCAAATATAAGTATTTTCAGCCTCACATCTAATGGCAAATGTAAGTAGTTGACCCCTTAGTACTAAGGTGTTCAAATGTGATGTTTTATCAATCTTTTTATGATTAAATGACATTGCGTATATGTGTAAACATAAAAAGGACAGCACTCTTATAAAAAAATACATTGTTAGTATTAAGCCAAAGAAATGATTTCTTTACAGTTCATAAAATAAATACATAGGATATAAATGTATAAAATGTAGGCAAGTATAAAAATATTGGAGGATTCACTTCAGCCTGGTGACCAAACTGTGTATCTAAAACCTAAATAGTCGTAATCAACACACTATTGACAAACAATTCATATTTAATTTGCGTATGTTCAATTTAAATTTATTCGAAATTTTTGCTATACTATCAAGAACCAAAAAATGTTTTACCAAAAGAAATTAAAGCTGCGGGGAATGGGAAATTAAGTAGTGTAAGATACAGCAACTTTTTGTATTTCAGAAAAGGGCAAATGTAAGATACAGCAACTTTTTGTATTTCAGAAAAGGGCAAATCGACGGCTGAGTGGAACATATTTATATTTAAACAAATTTTTGAAAAACGCTCTACTTCCTTTAAAATTCCTTATTTCAACATTTTCTTGAAGAACACCCTACCTTAGATTTTCTTTAACGCCCTGTTTCGAAATTTGATTCAAAAACGGCTAAACTCAGCTGAATATGTATTAAATTTTCCTTCAGATAGGGCGTTTTTGAAGCTTATTCTGAGGACGCCCTTTGTCCTTCCAACAGATTCCGTGATAGGGCGTTTTTAAAGGTATTCTGGAAATGGGTGACCTTCCACTCAGCCGTCGCAATGTATTTCAGAAAAACCTCAAATATATTTTACAAAAACCTAAACTCGATTTCAGAAAAGATCAAATTTATAATATGTTTTGTAAAATACACTTTGGCGTGTTTCTAAAATACATGGAAAAATAAAACAAAATTCGACTTGTGAAATAAGATAAAAATTTTCTGAAATACATTTGAGCCAGACCTGTTAAATAATGATTACTAATCGTAATTACCGGTTGGATTAATTATTTTCTTGAGAATCAATTTAATGATTAATTACCATTACTACCAATTTTTAATGATACTGAAAAAAATCAAAAATAATCAAATCAACTTTTTGGTGATTTTTTTTTTGGATTTTTTGTTTATAATTTTTTTATTTTTTAATTTAATTTTTTTTATTTTTTTTATTTTTTAATTTTATTTTTTTTATTTTTTTTTTTTTTTTTGATTATTTTTAATTTTTTTTTGATTATTTTTAATTTTTTTTTGATTATTTTTAATTTTTTTTTGATTATTTTTAATTTTTTTTTGATTATTTTTGATTTTTTTTTTTGATTTTTTTTTAATCGTAATCAATCGCCGTAACTTTTGCTTACTCCAAATTAGAAAAAGAAGCGGAGAAAATGGGATTGGTGGTGAACGAGGGCAAAACGAAGTACCTTCTGTCATCATGCAGTCAGCGCATTCGCGCCTTGGCAACCAAGCCACTGTTGACAGCAATAATTTCGAAATAGTAAAGGACTTCGTTTACCTGGGAACCAGCATTAACACCAACAATAATGTTAGCCTAGAAATCCGACGAAGAATTACTCTTGCAAACAAATGCTACTTCGGACTGAGTAGGCAATTGAAAAGTAAAGTCCTCTCTCGACGAACGAAAATAACACTCTACAAGTCACTCATCGCACCCGTCCTGCTATATGGTGCAGAAGCGTGGACACTAACAACATCTGATGAGGCGGCTCTGGGAGTATTCGAGAGAAAGGTTCTTCGAAAGATTTGTGGACCTCTACGCGTTGGCGACGGCGAGGACCGAAGAAGATTTAATGATGAGCTGTATGAACTTTACGCAGACGCCGACATAGTTCAGCGAATTAAAACACGCCGTGGAACCAGAGGAAGAGGGAGACCACCACTCCGATGGAAGGACCAAGTGGAGACCGATTTGCGATCCCGCGGTGTTTCCGATTGGCGCCAGTTGGCGCAGCGAAGAAACGACTGGCGAGCTATGTTGGACGGTCTAAATCGCCTAGGTGGTTAGATGACCATTTAAAGAAGAAGAAGAATCAATTAATAATTGCCTTTTCTTGAAAACAATTAAAATAATTATTACCAATTATTACCAATTAATTATTACAATTGAGCTTATTTGAAAAAATCTAGATTTTCTGAAACACAGTTGGAAAAGTGTAGTTACCATAGAGTGGAAGTATACAGTCTTTATGATTACTAGTCAAAATGTATGTACTTACATATCGTCCAATTTCTGCTTAACCTCGATGATAGACTTTTTAAGAAAACTCGTTTTCATGTGGAAATACTCTTTAGACATCGCAAAATTCAAAAACCAGCTTGGTAAAATTAATATTCGTGGTTTTTGTTTCAATCAGTATCCAAAAAGTATTTTAGTTGTTTTTCTTCGTTTTCTTAAATATTTTTCATTTGTAGATACGCGGTTACCACAGAAATGGGACAATATGTGTGCAATTATATATACATACACACTTATATTGATAATAAAAAAAACAAAAATTAACCTAAACCTGTGTTGTTCTACCATTCCTGAAAAATCTTTTGGGTGTTTCTGCTTGGTAATATAACAGCACTTTTTGACTTAAGATTTCTTTATGGTGACCTAACTTTTTAATTATTTGTACATACTCGTATATTTTTTATACATTCTACATACACACATACATACTATTTTGATTTTTCTGAAGATTTAAATGATATCCACCGCTTTTCTATAAATAGTTTGCCCTTTATCTATAAATATATATATACATATGTATATAAGAAGTTAAAAGTATTATTTTTTTTTTTTTTTCAAATTGATAAAATGCCAAACCTTGCACTACCTTGGATTGGACAAATTCAACTCTACTACATACAAGTGATGTGAGGTTCCTATAAAACTTTCGGCAAACTAGTGGTTCATGATTATGGAATTGAATTGTTCCTTCAACGATAGCTTGCTGGAGGTCTATCTTGAAATATAGAAAAAAATGTTTTGCTGCTGTACATACTGCTTTTATTTGGATGCATGGCGACGACTCGCACAGTGGCAGGCATATATTATTCAACAATTTGTGATGAAAAATATTTCAAAGAATAAATATGTAAAGTTTTAAATTCTATGATAATAATCACAGCAATTTCCGAGTTTTAGCTATGAAATCACCCTGTCACTCTTTTTAGAACATACAAAGGGAGAATGAAATATGTATGACATTTTTTGAATCACACAGCAAGGAAACCGGCAAGGAAACTTGTATGAAAAGTTACATATTTATGAGTTGTATAAGATTTATGGGGCTTTTATATGTTTATATGAAACCCTGAACAATTTTCAATGTCAGGCTATTGAGGGAAATTTAGTTGTGATGTAAAGCTGAAGGCTCAGGTCTGCACAAAATAGGAAATGTACACATATTCAAAAATTGGAAATGAAGTGATAAAGGAAATAGTCAGGTGCATGGATCAATACATCGTTACGGGTTCATACGTAGGACATTCACATGCAAAACTACTACATATTTAAAAATGTACACAAGTGGTTAAAAAAAATAGCAACAAAAGTGTAGATTGTTGATAATGTTCTAGTTATTTAATTCGATCCATAACAGAAACAACAGAAGAACAATTCCCAAGAGTACACAAAGATAATAAAATGGCGTTTTTTCATCCTTCACATCTTTTTTCAGCACAGTAGCGGTTTCCTTTCCTCTGCCACCAAAAGCAAGTGTCGACAGCAGCGACCAGAGCAGTCCGTTTTCATTCATTCGCATAACATGACCCAGTTAGCGGAGTCGTAGTATTCGCTATACAATGTTTGTGTATTCTTAAAGCTTACACTTCGTTCTTAAATTTCTAACGTTGCTTGTTGACATAACGGAAAAGTCCATAACTCTTTCAAATATTGGAAGGGTTATCTCAATTTTGGCAGCGTCCATGATTTCCAGCCATATATCACTACTTATAATTATTCACAATTCTTAGCGCCTTGAAGCTTGCCCTTTTTCCTTCCATATTGGAATGGCTTCAAAATTTACTGAAAATTTTGAATAAAAAGTTTAAAATGTTTATAAAAACATTTGTAGTCAGTGAACTTTGTGTACTCTCTGAAATTTTAATTTTATAGTTTTTTAGTTTATATTTAAAATGAGAATTTTGTAATATAAATAAATTATTATAATTTAGAAAACAATTACAGTTTTAATTTTGGCGCTATTTTTTTACCCACCACTGTATGTACTTGTGTGACCACAGCAACACTAGATTCTTATATAAATAATTCATAGAGCATTTATTCTCGCATCGCTTGTAACCGACGTTAAGAACTTTGTAACAGGACCAAAGTAATTGAAGAGGCGTTTCGCTACTAGAGCCACGTCGGCTACCTTGCTGTTGTTGTTGTTGCTGAGCAATCCTGTATTGCTGGTGCATTTATTGTACGTCATCACTGGCATTTGGATCAATTCGCTGCTGCTGATCTTGCATTGCAGTGGTTGATGAATCCGTAATTTCCAAACATTGCAAATTTTGTTCATTCTCCTCAGCCATCATGTCGTTTTGTTGAGCTTGTTTTGTGTTTAATTAGTAATTTCGTTGTTTTTTTTTTTTGTTAATTTTATGAAATTTTTGTGGATTTCCGAATGCAGTGAATTGGTAAGCGTATGATTTAAAAAAAAAAAATGTGGTAAAGAAATAGAAACGGGAGAAAAAGAGACAAAAAATTGCAAATATTAAATTTACAACCTATTTCCCTTTTTACAATAACAATTATGATCTATAAAAATGATCCTTGGGTATATTGATTATCATAAAATAATGTCAGAATGGATTTTATCTAAAAGTTTATCGTTAATTGTATAATAGTACTTTCTTTAGCGCTTTGGCGTTTCGAGTTCGACACATGTCCGAGAAAATTCTTTTGCAGGCGAAATTTTTGTATTGGTAAGCTCACCAAAGTGCGCCAACATAAAAAATGAAGGTAAGCAAAGGTTTAACTTTGTCAAAGCTAATTAAAGACCTACGTATGAAAGACAAAGATTTTAAATACTTTATTGCTAGATCTTACAAAGTGACATTTAAAAATATCTATGCTGCAAACAATTTTGTAATTGAGGAAACGAGGACTGAAACCGTTTATTCTATTTTTATTCTAGTTCGGTATTAAAAAAAAGCATTCAAAAGTTTTATAAAAGAAACCCAAAATCCAGCAAACTCTTACAATCAAACAAAAACATATACTCGTAGTAGTAACTGAATTCCAACCCCTGGTTTTAACTCAGATTTCTACGAAAAAGGTATGGTTTCCCAAAAAGAGAAACTATTGTCACAACTTATTTGAAATTTCACAAAAAATTTCAAAAGAAAACAATGATAAAAAAAAACATTTTCGTTAAGTGTTAGACAGGGATTAACAATGTAGGAAGCAATGGCGCTTTTTAAAAAAGCTGAAGGAGTATTTATTAAGGCTTAGACTACGCAAATGATTGACGCATTCGTTATATAACTATTCGGCAAATGAACCCTTTCTTGTATTCAGGTTGGATACGAAAATTTGAAATTCATTATCGACGGCTGAGTCAAACTATCTCAAAATATTTTTGAAGACCGCCCTAAAGCCTTCTCAGATTTATTTTCAACAACAATTCTAGGACAGGGCGTTTTTTAAATAAATTGTAAGATACATATAGTCGGTTGCGTTCAGGATCGCCTTTCTATATATTGGTATCAAATCGATGTTGGAAGTGATTGAAAGCGTTATATTTGCATCATGGTTGCGTGATTCTGGTCGAACTTTTATAGCAGATTTCTAAGCCAATAATATATCAACTTTGATGATTCAACCAAGCTTTTCAAACCCAATGTATAAAATTTCTGGGTAATTGTTTCCTTTAGGAGACAACTGCTAAAACACGTCCAAAAATGTCGGGAGAGCTATTAAACGACGCGTTTTGACCTCGGTATCAACAATCCGAAAGCGGACTTTCGATTTTTTATTTCAGTGAAAATTTATTAGCAAAAACCCAAAAAAAATTACCCGGGTCCGATCCCAAATAGGGGGCATGATTCAAGGTATTTATGTGCCCTCGGCCGCGATTAAAAAAAATAACCCTTAGCCGGTCCAACACCGGCAACGCGATTCCCAGTATTTCTGCGCAGAACACACCTCTGCACTTTTCGGCACACCCTATATCTGTGATTACAACAACCACATGAAAATGACAGAAATTTTTCAACTTAAATTGCAAATATATCTTCACAGAAACAAAAAACCGCTTTCGGATTATTGATACTGAGGTCAAAACGCGTATTTTGCTACCTCTCCCGACATTTTTGGACGTGTTTTAGCAGTTGTCTCCGAAAGGAAACCATTACCTATTCCTGATTTTCAGATTGGCAAGCTTTTCTTTTGTTTGTTTAAGGAATGGCTGGAATTCAAAGTAAGAAAAGTAGAGAAATTACCACAAAAATAAAAACAATTTTTTTTCTATACAGTGACAAAATATATATTAAAAGTGCTTTAGAAAACAAGTTTCTTTCATATTCAGTGTTATTCAAAATTTTCCTTTATGCGTATTAGAAAACAAGTATATACATAATACATTCGCCTTGTATGCCGCACGACGAGTCCTTTACATACAGAGTATTGAATTACATATACAAAATCATATAAAGGACAAACGTTATCAATTACTTAATGATCCACAAATTTGTAAAACAATTCACATCACTCTTTAAAACATCAACTTCTATCAACAAGTTGCTTCATTTTCCACTTCATTCAATACAACTTTACCACGCTTCGCTTTACGCATTGGCTGACGACGCCTACGAGCACCAACACGATGTCCCAAATTCAATAAATCTTCTTGTGGTACATAGGGTAAATCGTTTACATCAAAATTTGTCGAATCCAAATCAGCAAGACTACTTGAGAAACTATTTGTTATATTTGGCAAAAGCAAACTATCATTCATCATTGGTTCATCATAATTATTTGCATAACCACCTAAACGACGATCGGACGCATCTTCATCATCACGTTGTAGAAGACGTAAGAAACCAGTTGTAGCACCATCAGTTGGACGTATTGTTTGTAATACAAATTCAAGTATACCAGTTATATCGATCATAAAGATAAATGTTATAACAGCAAGTAGAAAACGTGCCATATAAAAGGCGTCGTTACGTATCCATGATGATAATGTGGGTGCATTATTTGCTAAAAATGCTTCATTTGCTACAATAACGTATTGGCCAAGAAAACGGCATATGAAATTCAGCAACTTTAAGCTGGGCAACCAAATTTGTCGTAAAAGAAAATCGTTGGCATATAATATCAATGATAATTCGACAAAGAAAATTAATGCACGCTGTGGTTTACGTAATGCACTTGGCCATAATGGCCGCAATTTCGATAGGATACATAATACAGAGAATACAAATAAGCTGGATGCAACATTGGGCGTTAGCAATGGCAAACGTGAATATTTCAATTCAATTATGCTTATACGATTCAAATGCATAAATAAACCTGTCAACACAATTACACTGGATTCAATCAGTTTTTGATGCCCTTGCAATTGTTCTAAATCAATGAGCATGGCTGGAGATTTTTTTTTTTAAGTTCTCTTATGAAGCAAAGTCGGTGAGAGTAAAGTGAAGCGCTATTTTGTTTGTTTCTGTTTTTGTTTTTGAAATGCAAATCCGTTGACAGTTCACAGTTTTTCAGTTGCAGTGAATTAAGAAGGAAGTTGCTATTCCAATTAGATCCAAAGTTCTGTAGTTGATTGTTGATGTTGATATTGGTGGTGGTGTATTCTTAATGATGGTGGCGACTTCGTGCTTGTCGTTGGTTTGGAATTTTATGTTAGAACCGAAATTTGCAAATGCAATGGAAAATTTTTTGTAACAATTCAATTTTGATCAACTATGTATTTGCTATTTTTGGAAAAATTTTTTGATAGCAAAAAATTATTCTTATAAATTTCAAAATTATGGCAAAGAAAGCAAGTGTTTCAAGTTCATTGTTGAGCAATGCCTACACAGTAGTTGACGACAAGTGTTCAAATGGAGTGATTGAAATTAAAATCTCGATGAATACCCGCCAAAACGTCTAAATAACATACGAGTTCCGTGTTAGATTGCGTTATTTGGCAAATATGCTACACATGCGCATCTTCCCCAAAATTTTGTTCACATGAATTTTCCTTCTAACCGAAAAGAAAAAAAGAAAACTTATAAAATTCAAATCTAAAACCTTCGGTAAGTGTTTTTGCCAATATTTAAACAAACAAAATATCCTTAAGGTTCATCCAACAAATCAAAGGTGCTAGGGCCCACATCAGCAACAATAGGATAGTAGTTTTGACATAAGAAACCACAACAACAATAATGTAATTCTGTCTAACAGAGATACATTTTGTTCTGTTGTTGTAACAGCAACTCGCCCTATCGGCACGTCCACTCATGGGTGCAAGCCATTTAAGTATTCGGATAAAAATAAAGATGGATCTGTATTAAAATTATGATCAAGAAAGAACTTTACGTAAGTCCGGTTAATGATATCCGTATGTTCAAAAATAGTATTGAAGAAAAATCTGAGTAATGGATTTAGTGTAGATCAACAAAGTTTCATTATGTGGGGATGCCGGAGAAGGCTCTTCTGTCAACCAAACATTCGCATGAGGTCACATATGTGTCCATTAATCAGGATGAGTAGTTTAGAATCATAAGTTGTATTTAACTCCGTCGATATGTTCTATTATTCACAGAAAAGGACGACAGACAATTGACTAGTAAAAGTTTGAGCCGTTGCGTTATACAGGGTTACATCGAAATAACATCCCTTGGTCGGGTAAAACCCTACCCTGCTACACACCTGCCAGTCAATTGATTAATCAACTGACTTGCATTTCTACTATTTACATCACGATTTACCATCATGTTCTTAAAGGCAATATTCAAAAGCTGACCGGTATTCTCAGCCATGTCTAGCAGGGTAGTCATTCCGGTACGATATATAAAGGTCAATATGCATCACTTCGAGCCCTTACAGGAATTTTAATGCAGGAAAAAAAAATTTACAGAAGATTTTGTAGATTACACACGCTAACGAAGCTTCATGAAAACTTCACTTCATAATTGTTGTTGGTTTATCTTTGTGATGTCTGCCGAAACAAACATACATAATTACCGATATCTCTCAAAATAACGGATTTTCATACTTTTGTTGGTTACACCAAAATTGCGACCAGGGCTCGGCCATAAAAGCATTTCAAAAAAAAAATTGTCATATTGTAAACTTAGGTTATGATCGAACTTTGATGTAGAATTAGCATAAGACCAGTTGTACGGCCGCCGTGGTGTGAAGGTAGTGTTGCCGGCCTACCACACCGAAGGACCATGGTTCGAGCCCTGCTACAGGTAACATCAAAAGTGATTTGAAAAAAGTTTTTCAAAACGGGGTCGCCCCTCGGCAGTGGTTTGGCAAACTCTCCGAATGTATTTCTGCCATGACAGGCTTCTCAGCAAAAATTCGTCTCCTTTGTAGATGCCGTTCGGAGTCGGCAAAAAACTGTAGGTCCCACCAATTTGTAGGGAAAATTCAAATCGGCACACCACAAATTGGAAGAGAAGCTTGGCGCAAAAATCTCTTAGGAGGTTTATGATGATATACCTGTTGTATATCGCGCCATAAAGAGAGAAAGAGTTGTACGGTAACTCTAAATAATATTACCTCCAATCATGTAAATGTTGGAAACTCTAAGAAAGAAGATGGCCGAACACTTCCGGCTGAGAAATAAACGAGAACCAATCGTAATATTCGTGCTTGATAATTTAAAGCGAGTTTTATTCAATGGCAAAAAGGAAAACTATTAGCAGTTTATAGCTTCAGGTGTGGAGTTCAATCCTACGTATCAAACAGTTTGTTTATTTTCTTATGGCCAACCCATGACAAGGTTTAATGGACCGGCTTATACATTCGGTCGTAAAGATTTGTTCTCGTTGGAAACTGCATAATTTGTTGAAGCTGATGCAACAAATCGAGGCGATGGGCAACCCCGATATTGCAATGATATTGAGGATACAAAGGATATTGAGCACGCCTTGCCTAAATTTAGTGGCGATGATGTTGTCTACCCTGTCGGAAATTTTTTAAGGGATTTCGAAAAAATTTTAAATACAACAAGTGCAGACAAGAACTTTAAATAGCTTGCCCTTCGTCGCTGTCTAACTGGAACAGCCCGAGTATTTCTCACTACAACTACGGCTTTGTGCTACAAAACCCTTAAAAGCGCACTCATAAAAGAGTTTAATTTTTCTGTGGGCAGGCAAGAAATTTACGAAATGCTAGCCCAAAGAAGATAGAAGAGAAAAGAAGAAACATTTCATTGCTACGTGCTAAATATGCAAGCTATTGCAAAGAGGGCGAACATTGATGAGGGTGAAGTAATCGAATTTATAATCTATGGTATTGGGAACATGATTCCTAACGCGCACCTGCTACTGACAGCCACGCGCACCTGCTACTCTGCCACAATTGTTCGCAGCATAGCCACGTTAAGCCGTTTCCCTTGAGGTCAGATGGATCATGCTTCAGATGCTGGAAAATGGGACATGACCATCGCAATTTTCCCAACCACCGTAGATATCGCTCAAAAGTGCTGTAACACTGATATGCCGGACATTTTCTCTATTGGCATACAAATAGACAAAGATGTGCTTAACATAGATCCCAAATTGCCGAAAGAACATTACGATAACTTGAGACGGATAACTGAAGATAGCTATTTAAAGACTGATGGGATGACAGACCCACTAAAATACGAAATGAAAATACATCTCACGACGGACGTAGCCTTTCACTGTGCCCCACGCAGACTTTCTTATTCCGAACGAGCTGAGGTTCAGTCAATAGTAAACGACTTACAGAAGGAAGGAGTAATAAGGCCTAGTAACTCACCATATGCTTCCGCCATCGTATTGGTACGAAAAAAGAACGGAAAGGTTCGTCTGTGGGTTGATTACCGTGCTCTTAATAAAGTAACTGTTATGGACAATTACCCGTTGCCATTGATCGATGACTGTATTGAGTTTTTGGAAAATAAAAACTCCTTCTCCATATTGGACCTAAAGAGTGGTTTCCACCAGGTACGGATGTCACCTGAGTCCATTCCGTATACTGCTCTTATGACTCCAAATGGTCAGTACGAATATTTGAAAATGTCATTTGGACTAAAGAACGCTCCAGATGTATTTCAGCGATTTTTTAACAATATATTCCGTGATTTGTTTGACAATAAGAAAATTATAATTTATATGGATGACATTGTTGTTGCCACTCATGACTTTGAACACAAAACTCTATTGAGAACCGTCTTTAAGAGGGCTGAAACTTAATTTAGATAAGACTAAATAAGCGTTTCAAGGAATTGAATACCTTGCTGCAACGACAGGATGATAAAAAGATGCATCCCATTTCATACTCATTGAAAAACCGTGTCTGCTGCCGGTAAGACAAACTGAGCTCCATTGTGATGCTAGGTCGATCGGATTCGGTGCCGTCTTGCTGCAACGACAGGATGATAAAAAGATGCATCCCATTTCATACTTTTCAAAAACCGCGTCTGCTGCCGAGTCGGGATACCATAGTTTCGATCCGAAACATTAGCTATAATTTACGCATTAAGGCGATTTAGAACCTACCTAGAAGGTATACAATTTAGGATTATCACCGATTGCAATTCGTTAGCTATGACCCTGGAAAGA
This sequence comes from Merzomyia westermanni, assembly GCA_949987695.1. Classification (NCBI taxonomy): domain Eukaryota; kingdom Metazoa; phylum Arthropoda; class Insecta; order Diptera; family Tephritidae; genus Merzomyia; species Merzomyia westermanni. Next base: position 116,370,082 of record OX465293.1, read on the forward strand.
AGGCAATTAAATCCGCAGATAGCTAGATGGGCCTTCGAGCTTGAGAATTATAACTATAAGATGCAGCATAGGAAAGGACCATCTATGGGGCACGTTGATGTCTTGAGTAGGACACAAATTGCACACATATTTAATGCATAGGAAATTGAATTGAATTGAATAGGATCCTTAAGGCGATGTTAGGCAAAATAACTGATATCATACAGTCATTCTGATTGGTGTAAGAAACTATTAGAAGAAGAATACACTATAAATAACTCGGTTCACAGTTCCTGTTAAGATACTCCCGGTAGGATCTTGTTTGGTGTAGAGCAACTGGGTGTAGTTGTAGATGAACTTACTGAATATCTCCAAGATGCGCTATGTCCCGATTCCGAAAGAAATTTACCATCCTTACGCAAACACGCTTCTGACGCTTTGAAAGCCAGACAAGATTACGACTTAAGGCGGCAAGCTACAAGAGGCTCCGGGGCTAAGAGATACGATGTGGGAGACTATGTTGTAATTAGGAACGTAGATCCAACCGTAGGAACGAATAAAAAATGTGTACCTAAGTACAATGGGCCTTACGTGGTTCATAAGGTACTAGGAAATGACCGATACGTTATTCGCGACATTGAAAATTGACAGTTGACGCAATTACCTTATGACAGCGTACTAGAGGCCCATCGAATGAGAAGTTGGTTGACTAGAGAGGATAATGAGGGTATAAGGCGAGACAGCCCGGAGCAAAACCCTTTGGAAAACGATTAGTCTAAGCCATTTTGTATGGATGATCGAGGTCGATCAATTGCCAGGTTGGCCGAGCTGTAAACTTAGATTACGAACGAAAATCGACACTGCTGATGGCACAACGCCGAAACCGGTTTGTCCCAAAACCAAATTTGACAAGGGATGACGAAAAATCGTTCCAATATACATCAATTACGATCGAACTTTGATGTAGCCTTAGTATAAGACCAGTTGTACGGTAACTCTAAATAATATTAACTCTAATTATGTAAATGTTGGTAACTTTAAGAAAGAAGATGGCCGAACACTTCCGGCTGAGAAATAAACGAGAACCAATCGTAATATTCGTGCGAGTTTCATTCAATAATAAAAAGGAAAACTATTAGCAGTTTATAATATCAAGTAGCTTGAAGCCATCAGGTGCCAACCTATATTTATTTGTGGGCTAGAAGATTGTTCAGAGAGGCTTAAACAATCCTACCATCTAAAACTGACAGAAGAATATGTTCATTTTACATGAATATGTTTTTAAGGACTTCTATTATATCTACAATGACGCTAACAATCGATAAAAGTGAGGAAACATTATGGTGGCATAGATAATGAGCATTTACCTATGTTTGCGGCGTATCACTTAATTCCTTAATTTTACGAAAATATATAGTATGTATGTGTATGTAAACTGAGTATGAAACTATAGGTAATATGCGTTTGCTAATTTGTTCTCCCTATACCATATTCCTACCTATTTTGTATTACTAGATTTTGTATACTGTTACTTTACTTGATTTTTTGTTTGTTTATTTCTTTAGTACGAATAAGCGTCCAACGTACCGGTTCGTTGCTGCTGTGCAAATGCATTACGCTGATTATTTGCATTGCCATTACCGCCATTACCCGTTGCATTGCCATTACCGTTGCCATTTATATTTGAGGTTGATACCGCAGAATTTGAGGCATTAACAGCAGCACTTTGTTTGAGAGCCGGTCGCCGTTTAGCCAAAGGCATATCATCATCAGAATCGCTTAACGTCAAATCAACCTATGTAAAATAAAGTTGAACATTATTTAACGTTGTTATTAAAAATAATTAAAGTAAATACAAGTATACTATACATATGTGCAGCTCAAATATGTATATTAACGAACTAGAGATTATTAGAAATGCTTTTGAGTATTAAAAGTATTACAAGAGGGTACTTCTTAAAAATTGTTTATTGAGATATCCGCGTTTAAAGGTTTTGGAGAATGATAGTTCGAGAAATAATAAGTCATTATTTGGAGTGAGTGGTAAGTGAGTCACAACTCACAAGATTCTTACTGCACACAACTTATCGACTAAATATAAACTATATGAAATAATTTTGATATTGTGATGAGACTTGCAAAAAACAACCATTTCATTCAATTTTCATCATCTCTGTCAAGTGCTAGACACATAAGTATATATAGATATGGAAGAAACATACCGTATCATTAGTTGTCGTTGATGTGGGTTGATCATTAGCTGTGGCAGGTGTTGGTTGTGCAGATTTTACCATCTTCACATCCTCTGTGGTTATGACTTCTAAAAAAAAGCAATATATTTTTCATTATATATATACAATAGGAAAATGTATATAATTTTTGAATTTTCAACATTTTTTTAAAGGACCGCATACCAATATCATCAGAAATAACTTCCACCTTTTCTACAGGTTTCGTCGGAGTATCAATTATTTGAGCCTCATTACGCAAACTATGTGTACTCCAAGAGCCATCTTTGTGTAATTGTATCTCAGTGTCATCAGGCTTAAGTAGATGTGACGCTAGTACCTCTTGAAAATAGCTAGTAAACGATAAAAATAGAGTTTTAAGCTTTTCCATAATTATATTCATGTTGAAAAAAGCAAATTCCTACCCATCAATGACTAGATTGTCATAAATAGCTGGCTTATCACACACAGGACAATTCCATGTTGGTTTACGCTCATTCATCTGCAGGAATAGACTAGCATCAAAACATTGTAAATGTGAACAAGTTGATGCGCGACATGGTATGGACATTTTCATTTTGCCTAACGGGCAGTTCAGTGATACTTTAAGCATTGTGGTAGCAATTTCGCAATCAGCATCCTCTGTTAGTTTCTCTTTGACTGAAAATGTAAAGAGAAATTGTAAGTGTAACTGCACAAATAGTGTAACAGATTTTGTGTACGTACTTAATCCACGTGTATAATCAGCTGGTTTGACACCTTTGGTCTTCATGCGATGCAACAATTGCGCCGATGTCAATTTCTTCACTAAATACACTGCAATGCAGTAGCCACGCGTATAGTCTGGACACCACTGCACAGTTATTGTGTTTGTTACTGTCGGTGACAATTTTACATTTGCAGTGACGTTAACTGGGCGCGGTGGTCTCTTGGGTTCCACATTCGGCCTATTTGTTGGAATGACATTCTAGAAATTAAAATATAAAGCAGTTTTAATAGAAATTTTAATTAAACTAAATTCAATAAAAGCATTTCAACTATTAACCCACCGGCAGTTGACATAACTTATTATTGACTTTCACACTAACGCTCGGCGGAAAACAGTCCTCTTGTTCGCACGAAGTTTCCAATAAACAAAAACGTAACTGCACTTGTATAGCATGCTCAATTTTATTAGTATTCCGTATATCTCGATTTGATGCAATTTCTGTAGCCTGTTGTGGTGTTAATGTAAAATAGAAGGGCACCTCTTGTATACGCTGCGTATTGCGCGGAACCAGCGATGACGGTTTAATCAATATACCCAACACATCATAGAAAGCAAGTTTCTTTAGACGTACATCGGGATGTATGGGTATATGTGTAGGAATGGGATTCATAAAGGGTACCATATTATTGGCAACTCCACCACCGGGACCATTTGGTGGTACACCAGCAATTGGTTGAGCGCCCACAGGTGCCGGTTGGCCGGGTTGTGGCAGACCAGCTGCAGGATTTTGTTGTACCGGCGCCATTTGCATGTGTGAATACATTCTTTTTGGGTCTGTAGGTCCGTATTGTTGAGCCTGTTGTTCTGCACTGTTAACAATTGCTTTGATGAGTACCAAAATAGGTTTTTTGATGAACATATACTTACATTGATTGCGAATAAACTTCACGTATTTTATGTGATAGTAAATCGTAATTTGAATGTAATAGATTAATAATGCGACGCTGTAAATCGACTTTACGTCCGGCAAAGGATATACTCAAAAATGATAGTATCTGCTGCAACTCAACTACACGTAACAAATTTACCATTTCCTCACATTCCTGAAAAAAGTAAAATAAAGTTAGAATGGAATGAATGGAAATACTGTGCGTATGTGTACATAATGGTGCATAAAAACAAAAATGTTTGTCATATGTAAATGTGCAAACTAAATAAGTGTGCTTCCCGGAAAAGGGCAACCAAATTCACTTTTGCGACCATAAAATTTAGATGATCACCTAAAAATAACTTCCGCGTTGAGTTCAAACAAGAGTTATTGAAGGCGTTTTTGTCGTATATAAAATCGTTTTCTTCGCCCCTAGTACAATCAGGCACAATGGACCAGGTTGTACGTTCATGTTGTTTTAAAAATACTTCGCCTCACCCATTCGGCACACTCCTTACCGAGTGTCTTATACCGTGCATTTTCACGTCATTCTGTAGATGTTGTTTCGGTGCCTTAAGGCGACAACCCGCGGCAGTATTGGCTGCGGTGTTGTGGCAGGCCTGCCCAGTTGGCAACAATTTCTGTATATTTTCGCAAGCCAGTAACTTAACGATTGTGTTGCGGGATTGATTAAAACTTAGGGCACGTTAGTCAATGCAACATGTAGTTGCACTGCCCGTTTGTTGAAACCAACGTTATCAATCAAAATTGTGTCGCAACACTTCTTTGCGTCAAACGTGTTTTTAATGCAACAAGTAGTGCAATCTATTTTTTAGTGTTGCAGCTTATGCTATAAAATTAAAGAGCGAGTTAACCAACCAAAAAATTTAAATAAAATAATTACATAGCATGATGTAAGTTGTTTTCGTCTAGATGTACCTAAAAGCTCTTTGGGTTGGGGTGTTAGAATAAACCAAGGCATCTACTCCGTGCCTGTATCGGAGGGTAAGGGACCCATGTTTGGCCGTAGTTACGGGCGACTGAAATTCATAACACGAAGGTGCGAGGGTATGTATTTTAGCGGTTAAAATATCAATAACATCAGTGATTGCAGGAGATTGATAGTTAAGTAAAATGTGTCATTGAAAAATTTCGACTCTAATGAAATTATCCTGGTGCTGAGCATGAAAACAATTATACATTGGCGACCTTCGTCTGCACAAAATAACATTGGTCGATTCAATACCCACTACCCATGGTATACCCACAGAAGCAACTTTTTTTGGCTTGAAAAAAAAACTTGGAAGTACGAATATGTAAATATACTTTAAAAGTTGGTTTATTTTTCTTTGTATACACATTTACCAGGGTTGGCAATGATATTCCTCCAAAGTGTACCCTTGTCAAGGTTATACACCTAGTTTATGTTACCCTTACCAGGAATCGCAGCCAATATATATTTCATGGCAAGCGAACACGGACTTACTGTGAACACATCTAGCGGTTTTGAACATGCCTGAGGTAGGCATACCGGTGGTATGACGCCTCTCACCTCTCATTACCCATCTTCTCCTTCCTTAAGGAAGGATGGATGACATGACCTAGAAGGTTGCACTGGTCATGCCAAATCGCTCCATCGACAGTCGGGCATGTACCGCAAGGGGCGGAGTTTTTTAGCTACTCAAACGAACAAAACAATGGGTAAGTAACGTATTTCTCCAGCAAAGGAATGCCCATTTCCTTAAAACTCCCTAATAGTCGGTGGGTCCAAACAAAAAACAATCGAGTTTATACATATTTCTCACAATTTTTAGTCCGACCCCAAGTCAATGTGATATTGCGGATATAAAGAAAATATAGGCTAGCGAAAAACAGCCAATCAGCGATTTTCTCATAACAATTTGCAGATGTGTATATGGTAACACCCAGTCGCCACTTAGAACAGGGAAAGCGCCCATTCCAGCCATTTGTGGTCACACGTTTACTAGGCGAAGACCATTTTCAAGTGCTCTTTGATTGAATTTTGTCAAACGAAGGCACCAGCCATCATCCTACTTTCCTTGTACTTACATAGAAATGTACATATGTATATGCTCTTCTCGCCTTATAAAATATTTGCAACTTTCAACAAAAATTAATATCATACCTGAAGCGAGTAGTTAATGCGCCATGTGTTGTAGAGATTTCATTTCAGTTATTTCCAATAAATTGAATTTTCACTTTGCCTTGTTGTACACTTTCTCAACAAAATAATTTCAATGAAAAATTTCAACGCGAAATCTAATCAACACGCAACTTCATTTCGCATAACATTTTCACAGTGATTTCTCTCATATATTTTTATAATTCTTTTGATTAATATTTGCTTAGTTTATTGAGTGGTTTTCAATAAATTTTTCACATATTCAATGAAATCTCTCGCTTTTTCATTTCTTTGAACACATATAAAAATTAAGTTGTCCGCAAAGAATATGGCGGCGACGGCGCCGAGTTTGGTATTTTCATAATTTCCCACTATTTAAGAAAAGGTATTTTTATGTGGGCTTGGAAGCATTGAACATCCCACCAAAGAATTTCGAAAGAATAAACAGAAACAATTACAGAAATATGTATTTCTTAAAATTATCAAAAAAAACTTAATGTTATCAAAACAAAAAAAAATTCCAAAAAATTGTGCAAAATTGAAATGTGAATGCTTAAAACTTTTATTTAATATTGTTTTGGTAACTTCACAGTGGCTAGTGCCAAGTACAGTTAAGGCATTATTTACAGTAAATTTGAATTTCTTATATTCTTAATAGGTAAGTTCACACTTCTTTAATAGTTATATTGAGTTGATAAAATAAAAGGTAATTCTATACGAAAGGTATTAAACGACGCGTTTTGATCTCTGTATCAGAAATCCGAAAGCGGAAATTAAATAATTTGTTTCAGTGAAAAGTTATTAGCAAAAAACCCAAAAATGGCCTAGGTCCGATCCCAAATAGGGGGCCTGATCCAAGGTATTTATGTGCAGAACACGTTTCTGCGTAGACGGCCTTCGGCCTCGCTTAAAAAAAATAACCCTTAGCCGGTCCAGAACACACTTTTTGCACTTTTCGGTACACCCTAATCTGTGATTACAACAACCACATGAAAATGGCAGAAAATTTTCAACTTTGATGGCAAATATCTCTTCACTGAAACAAAAACTAGAAAATCCGCTTCCGGATTATTGTTACCGAGGTCAAAACGCGTCTTTTGATACCTTAACCGATAACTTCGGACGTGTTTCAGCAGTTGTCTCCTAAAGGAAACAATTACCAAAAATGCTATAAAATCCGTTACTGAGTATTGGTTTCTTCCGCATTTATTAGGAACAAGTGCAGAACAGAAGCATTTTGCGAAATTTAATACAAAAAACCTGGTCTTTTAGCGTTTTTTGCTGCTAGCTCCTGTGCAATTTGATGACAATTTAACCAGTTTTTTTTGTTGAATGCAAATGATGGTATTTGTTTCCAATAAGGTATAAAGAGACGATTTTTGTGTGCAAAATAGCTTTCTGAATTGGCCTTCAAGCACATTTAAAAAAAAAGATCCCTTAGTCTGTCCAAAACCGGCTGCGCGATCCTGAGGAGTTCGCGTAGACGCACTTTTACAACAACCACCATGGAATTGACAAAAAATATCCAACTTTAATTGAAATACATAGTTTCTTATATATTCCAGATCATATTGACATAAAAGTATATAGCGATTTACGATTTTGAGTTAATCTAGTCACTGGATTCACCGTTGACTGATCTCCATTTGACACAAGCCCGAGTACCATGCGCACAATGAAACCATATTATTTTGCAGTCTAAGTTACCTCAATCAGCCAAAATATACTGATTTATAAAACAAAACACTAAAGCTTCATTTCCCAACATTTTCATTTTACCGCATTCACGTTTTTGGCAAAAGGGCGACGATGTGTACACATAAGCTAATCATAATGTATTAATACCCCTGCGGGTTAGGGGTTTAGAATATGCCCGAGGTAGGCATACCGGTCGTAAAAGGCGACTAATATGCACTAAGGTAATGAAGTGCAACTAGATGGTTGATCTACCGATATGATGCCTCTCACCCCTCATTACCCATCTCTCCTTCTTACGTAGATCAACCATCGAGTTGCACATAATTACCTTTATGCATATTAGTCGCCTCTTACGACCGGTATGCCTACCTCGGGCATATTCTAAACCCCTAACCCGCAGGGTCGACCCAAGACTGGGCAGGGCGAAGCACTGTTAACAACACCAACAACAACATGATGTTGAAGAATTTTTTGCTGACCTTTTTAAGTTGACCTACTCTTCTAAATGTGACCAAGCAGTTGAAATAACAGTATCACGTAGTATTAGAACTTATTACTGTATTCTGGATCCAGTAATGGACTGCGCTATTGTACTTCGGTCTTTTAGCATTGAACCCGATATTTTCCCCAGGACCTGATGGTACTTTTAGTTATATGCTCAGTTACTGAGCCGTAAACTTATCCGAACCGGTTTTAAAATTATTCATATTGGGATCCATCAGCTATTTCGATGGAACTGCCGGCGGGAGAAATGTAATAGATTATGAGAGAATTCCAGCGCTTTAATCGGAATTTGCAAGTGAATTTCGATAAAGTCGATAGAGATCACAGAAATCAGAATAGCTGATAGAACCCATTATCTTTTCAACCGGCGTCATTTCCATCAATTAGGAAACAACCTCTGCAGAAAAAAGGTAGTAGTTTTAACATTGAGAACTCCGCAAAACATTCGGGGAGTGTTTGTGTCGCTAAGAACAACTACTTATGTAAAATTTAGTAATTTTTGCTACTGTTGTTGTAACGATGCTTCGCCCCTGCCTAGTCGTCAATCTGCTTACCCGTTGTCATCAATACCTTCTAAAGGATGTAACCCTGTAACAAAACCTATATTTCAATACGAATGCAAATTTTTTAAATTTTGTGTAGATTTCACTCAAATTGGATTTAGCGTTCTACTTGAAAATTTTGATTGATGGAGTTAACAGCTTTTATCGAGAGGCCGACGGTATGCAGACTGTCTGCGCTTTACACTCCAAAGGAAGTCTTGACTACCTGAGTAGAGTCCTTTGAAAAATCGACGTTCCCAGCTATTTCCTTTTTTTTCGGGCCTTTCTCTCTAGTTGTGTCCATAATAATATTTTTATACAAGCAGTATAACACCTTTGAATAACATTTCATGTACATATGTTGTATTCCCTCAGCTCTCATCACACTGTCTCCCATTTTGCCTTCTTCTTCGTTTGCCAGTACCACCAGGAAGGCTTAGGGATAGGGATTCTACCCGAACATCCTCACTTCAAGTCTATAAATGTCAATCTCGCTGTTTAATTTTGGAAAACATTTTATGGCTCTTCCTAGGATTTCTAAATATATTATCTTTTCATGTAATGTTATTATTGTCTTAGAAATTATTTACAATTGTACATAACTATGAATATAAACTGAGGGTTACAACAGTCAAAGGTTCGCATAACATCGCTATTGTTATGTTACAAAGCTGGGACTTTCAAATAAAATTATAAGATACAAAACTTAACAGCTATGGCTGCAATGACCTTAATCTTAGTTCATGGGTGTTCTCAAATATTTGTATGTACCTATTTTTGATAGTTATTTTTACAATATATTAATTATCTACACATTTTAGTTGATCTTTGTTTATTTTTAGCTTTTGTACCGATTCTAAGCTATGCGGAGCATTGTTTTTATCTAAAATTTGACTTTTTAGAACTTTCTGAAGTCTTCCACTGAGAATTCCTTTTTTAAATTTTAAACTCATTGTTTAAATCGAGTACGGAGATATGTACATAACTATTATTTAAATGCTTAATGTGGCATCCAAATTTTGTTTTTCCTGCGTCTTCTGTGTTTTTACATTGTTGTATATGGGTGACTTAAAGCAAATATAGAAGATTTATGGTCATGTGAAGTGTATCGAAGTAAATTTAGTTGTACGTTCTCTATTATTATTACGTGAACAGATAAGAGTATCGGGAAGGACCCCATTAAGCTAAAAGAAAAATGTGGAGCATGACTCGACCTGAGATTTAAGTTGGGAGTTCATCTCTCAATAGAATACTGTTTGCAGTAGTCCGAAAAGCTATTCTTCTGGTATTTTTCTGTAAAACAATACACCAGAATACTAATTAAGCATTACTAATGCCTTCGAATCTGCAATGTAATTAATCAAGATCAATTGATCCAGTCTTAGGTGTAAAAAAACCATACAGGTAAGGACTCGCATGCAAAATTGAAAGGACCTTGCTTCCTCAGTAAATAAAAACCACCCCCAGTAATGCAGCTGGTTAGGAAATAGTGGGAGCTTTTTGACCGCAACCAAAGATTTCAGCTACATACAAAAATGTAAGCTGTAAATTTAAATTATTTAACTAATCAAGCAAATTAAATGGATGTACTCTACGAAAGCAAATCCTAAAACAGAACATGAATGGCCGGAGCGACTGTGGTAGTTACTGGCAAAGAATGCATAAGTACATACATACCTTGATTTTAAAATGATCAGGCGTCTGTGGCCCACTACGTTTCATTCCACTCACAGTCGCCACCTGGATATTGGACGATGCGGATACAGCCGGACGGATGCTTGTATTAATACTTTGTTGACTGCTGTTGCTATTGTTATCCGTTGATGAAACTGTGGGTGTTGCATTGTTAACCGCACGTCCCGCGTTCGCCATGGCGGCTTCAGCCTGAGTTTGGGAACGTGTTTTACGCATTCTATCGGCACTTTATGTATTTCAATATTCCAAATGCTTTTTTGTAAACGCACTAATAGTAGCAAAAATGTTCGATTATCACCAATTGCTACACGCAGCAGCACAGCAGACGCCACATTAATAGTTGATTGTTGGTATTTTTAGCGCACCTCCGCTGCTGCTGATGCTGCTATTACACTAGCGCAACTATACAATACACTTCATGTATACACATAGGTATGTAGTTATGTCCTTGCTCCTTTGCCTTTTTTATAATTCCAATTATAAATTATTTGAGCACAAATATTCTTATAAAAACATTATTTTGTTATAAGAATGTCAAATAAAAGAACATTTGATAGCACACTAATGAAAAACGGCCAACAATTTATGAAATGCGGTATCTTTTGATAATCGTCGTCTGTTTGTCTTTTAGTCGCTTCGGAAATTCTAGGCAATTTTTTTAGTATTCGAACAGAAGAAAATTTCCCCCTTTAATTTTTTTTGCTTACACTGAACATACAGTATGGGGAAATTTTTGCAGATGTTCTTTTTCTTCATCCACATTTCAGTGTTGCCAAGTTTTTCCCCATCCCAATGTTGTGTGAGACGGATATAGTTTTATATTGCCCTTTCACAGAACAGGGATTGGGAAAAACTTGGCCGCACGTACATCTAAAATTTTCTGACGCTTCAATGTTGACAGTGTTGTGTAGTGTTTTTCACACACATTGGCTTGGCGCGCAAAACATCGTAAAACGGTTGTCATTCTTGTTTTTATTGTGAGTTTTATGCAAAAATACGGTAAATGTTTCCTTTAGGAGACAACTGCTAAAACAAGTCCGGGAGAGGTATCAAACAACGCGTTTTGACTTCGATATCAACAATCCGAAAGCGGATTTTGATTTTTTTGTTTCAGTGAAAAGTTATTCGCGAAAACCCTAAAAATGAGCCAGGTCCGATCCCAAATAGGGGGCCCGGCTACGCGGGCCACAATATTTCTGCGCAGAACACACTTTTGCACTTTTCGGTACACCCTAATCTGTGATTACAACAACCACATGAAAATGACAGAAAATTTTCAACTTTGATTGCAAATATCTTGCAAACTACTAAAAACATTGAGTTTCCCCCACCGGATTAGGGTTCCCGCGTCTGGGTACCAATATCGACATTTTTAGTGCAGTTTTTACAGTTGACGTTGGATTACTGTTCCTGGGACCGATACGCGTCTTTTGGTACCTCTCCCGATATTATTGGACGTGTTATCGCACTCGGTGGCTGTCTTAAACAATTACCATCAACTTTTCTTATTAAACCATGGTTGCCATGGTTGAAAGGATATATTTTGAGATTTTGGAAGCTAACAAGTACTATAAAGCTACCAAAAGTTATGAAGAGACCAGAGAAAGCCGCGTTGAAAACAAAGTCAATCCCGTAGTTGAATTTAATTGCAATGAAATACATATTACGAAATAAAAAATTTAAATCTACACATATTCGAATGGTAAAAGTGTGCTTTAAATTATGGTTAAACCAAATTTATAAAGCGTAGACACTACCATATTTTTGTTACATATACCAAACTAAGAAAGGTGAAAATCGTAGAGTATTTCAAGCATGTATTTTGTTTATTTAGTTTTCTATACTCAGAAAAGATCCCTATTTTTTTCTCTTAAACAAATTAATTCTTTATAATGTATGTACTTAATTTTGTTCCACAAACGTTTTCTACAACATTGGGTTCTGAAACATTTTTTTGCTTTACTTTACCATTATATAAACGACTTTTATAATTTGTATACTTGAATACGTACAAACGTATGTACATATATACGTAGAACCGCTTGTGTATAAATCGTCTTATTTTACGTTACTATTCAAATTTCATACCTTCTTAATAAAATCATTTGGATTTAACGACCAATGCAACATAGATTGTGAGTGATTACAACATAAACTTTATATTTATATACATTCTGCAACTTATTGTTATAGTAGCAGTACTTCGTCCTGCCTAGTCTGCATGTCCTTCCACAGAATTGTCACCACCTAAATTTGTGGCTGACGATTAAACGGAGAATAGCATAGAAGTTGGTTTGAATTTCTCTTCCAGTTACATAACTACCCATTTCAAATGTCGACGTATTTTAGAACCTGGTTTTGCAATATCTTTTTGCAAATGCTTTTATAGTGCAAAATTAAGATCCGTGGCAAATTTATTTCATTAGGGTTATGGAACAACGCGGCCCTTGGCCATCTTGGCATGTAGGTTCAACATTAAATATTTAATATATAAAAATCGAACTTTTACTCGGACAGAATTTAATATTTGAATAAAGTACTGCATATGCTGACATATATCTTAAATGATTTGTATTATCAGAAAGGTAAGAAATAACTTTCAGGGTTTGATTTTTTTTCTTTAATTTAAGACTTTAAGCATACACTAATTACAAGTTCTGCAGCTTTCCAATGTTGTTGGCTGGTGTAATCTATTTATGTTATTATCGTGTTTTTAATTCTTCAAAAGTGCGGTATACTTATGTACACATACTATGCATTCTTATGTCGAAACTTCTTTTCTATTTTTTGTTCATGTACAAAATTATTTCTTAATATTTTATTTTTATAATTGTAACGAATTATTTTCGCTTTGCATACTACATGCATGTTTAGATGCCCCATTGTTCTTTCTGCGAAAGTATGAGCTACTTTTTTTCCTAAAACAAATCCATTTCGCCGCAATTGATATCGAGCAAGTCATCATCATAGGCAACTAAAGTTTTCGATGGAGATGTTAAGGCCGCTAATGCCGATGCTGAAGTTGATGGCTTATCGGGACTAGCAGCATCGGTATCCACATCAGATGTTACATGATTAATTGCATGTGCTTTGTAATCTGGACTTTGTTCGTTGCCAACAGGTGATGGCGGTGGATTTGATACTACAATATAAAGTAAATAGTTATAAACAATATATTATTAGTTAAAATTTTCATTAGCATTTACAATTTCCTGTTTGATTTTCTAAATCTGATCCGAGCAAGAAAAGCTGCTCTTTTCGCGTGCTTAGTGCTGGCAGCAAGTCTTTCTCCTGTTCACTTAACCTCTTTTTCAGTTCTTCCACTTTGCGATCACGGGAAAGCGCTTCCATTTCTTTACGCCATTTATTCGTTTTTTGTCGATCTTCAGAAAATATAGCTTTATGTTCTTCTGGTGTGAGACTTTCATGATTTTTTAATAGAAACAAAAATACACCACCGGGTGTACGGCGCCGTTTACCATTCTAAAAAAATAGTGGTTATTAAAAATTCAAACTAAATATGGAATGTCTACAAAGCCTCACCATTATCATCATGCCACCGTCCAACTCTATACGTTGTGTTTCTTTAAATATTTCAATAGGCAATGTAGTTCCCAATACGTCCACAATTCGTACTATAAAAAATGCGAAATTTATAAACAAAGGATGCTTAGAATTTCTGAAATACTTTTGCATGGCGATGAATATATATTTACCTAATAAGTCATCTCTTTCCTCATGCAACTTATTTGACATTTCACGTGCCACATCCACGGGATTACGTCCTTCCAAAGGTTCCAAGTCTAGTATATGTCTAGGTTCGTAAGATGTATCTGAGCCACTGGTTGGCGATGAACCACGCCTACCGCGAGATGTGCGTGTACGATAACCTAAACGACTTTTAACAGAACGACGATGTGCAGCCGCTTCGCTTGCGCAACGTCCACGTTTTGCTACCGGCATTAATTCGTTGTCAGAGAAATCATCAGTTGAATTGGAAAGACGTCTTTTCAAACAATTTCCACCATTTATACGTCGATGTAAAGAAAAGTCGTAATTCTCAACGTTACGATCATTAATGGCATCTTCAACACGCGCTACTTCACAGCCGCGCATATTTTCGGTTAAAGTTTCCTCCTGCAACGCCGCTGTCCAAATATTATATTTTTTAAAACGTGCACGCTTTTCTTGAATCGCTATGTCTGCGGCAGCTGGCTGTGGTACACGCACCATCACTGTACGACGCACACGTTTTCGACGTTTACGTTGTCCAGAATCAGCTGTTGATCCTCCTTCATGTGCGGAGGTTGTGGTTGACAATTTCTTTAGACATCCATCAGAGGAATCACTTGATGATGAATCACCGCTACTGCCATGTGTATCTTCCAATTCGTCTTCTTCCAATGCACGTTGCATATCATGACAAGTTGCTAATGGGCTACATTGTTCGGCTATAGAGGTCGTACCTTCAAGTGACGTAGGCACAGAAGTGTTGATTGACAATGTACTTGGCCGTTGTAAAGGTGTATAAGCATCATCTGAACAAGCAGATATCTAAATAAATTTAAACAAAAATATATCCATTCATAAGTATAAAAAATATTGTATAAAGAACATATTACAAGCTCTCACCTCGCCATCTTCTAGTTCAACATCAAACGTATTCGAATTTAATTCCATCATAATTGAAAACCAAAAAAAAGAATTATGCGTCGCACTTTTACCTCAACTGCAGTTGAACTTCCCAAGCGAACTATGTCAAATCAATCACAAAAGATCAACTTTTTCATACATATTTATTTGTAAATAAGTTCAAAGAATGGAATTCCACAGTTAAATACTATCGTCGTGGAACTTAAACTTAAATATAAATGCACAAATGTTGATAATTATTTTTATTTCCTGCACACTGTTAATTTGGGGCTTGAGAAAGTGTGTACAATTAGGGTTGTAGCAAGTTGCATCAGCTGATGCACAACTGTCAATTGACTCTCATAATTGGCGTGCCTTCTAGAAACATTGCGATATCGAACCTAATTTTTTATACCCAAATGTGCTGGTTCTAAACATGGTTTTAGCTTCGTAAACGGCATATGCACATTAGGATGACTGACCAAATTTGGAGTAAAGTTTGATAATTGTTTGCGACAACCATCAACTGCTAAAATTCAACAAAAAATGTCGGTAATTGTTTCCTTTAGGAGACAACTGCTAAAACACGTCCGAAATTATCGGGAAAGGTATCAAAAGACGCGTTTTGACTTCGGTATCAACATTCCGGAAGCGGATTTTCAATTTTTTGTTTCAGTGAAAAGTTATTCGCAAAAAACCTAAAAATTACCCAGGTTTGATCCCAAATAGGGGGCTTGATCTAAGGTATTTATGTGCAGAACACCTTTCTGCGTAGGCGGCCTTCGGCCGCGCTTAAAAAAAGTAACCCTTAGCCGGTCCAACACCGGCTACGCGGTCCACAGTATTTCTGCGCAGAACACACTTTTTGCACTTTTCGGTCCACCCTAATCTGTGATTACAACAACCACATGAAAATGACAGAAAATTTTCAACTTTGATTGCAAATATCTCTTCACTGAAACAAAAACTCGGAAATCCGCTTCCGGATTATTGTTAACGAAATCAAAACGCGTCTTTTGATACCTTTCCTGATAAAATAGGACGTGTTTTAGCAGTTGTCTCCTAAAGGAAACAATTACCAAAATGTCAATATGATCAAAAGACGCGTTTCGATTCTAAAAGTTATATTCTGGATCCGGAGAATTAATGTGATCAATCACTTAAAATTTATAGAGGGGCTCTGCACAGAAACACCGTGGATCGCGAAGGCGATGTCGGATCGTCCGATCAGAGAAATAAACGTATATTAGTTTTCAACACGATGATTGAAGGGGACTCAGGTCACGTGCCGACTACATTTTGACAAAGCGAAGTTCTGGCATTTATCGTGATGAATATGAAAGTTAAAATTTTAACGAGGTTATGGACTAGGGACAATTTGGACTCCTACGAATGTGTACACTTACATACGTGCGATATTTACAATCAGATTATTTCAAATTAATAGCGGTTCGTCCCCTCCCAGTTGAAAAGGTTGGACACATCCCTCAATTTGAAATATAATGGCAGAGGAGAGACAAACCAGCGTATATGTAGTGTTTTCATTTGTGAAAATTTTCCTTTGCATTTGGTACAGAAAATATAAGTGAGCGCTGTTAGGTAATTTACCAATGTTCTCGCCTGAAAATTTAAAAAAAGGTAGGCCAAACAATGTAGAACATAAAGAAGTTTCAACGCTACGAATAGTGGGAAACAGATTTAAATTGCTTTAGTTCAATATTAAAATTTTAAGGAAAATATCGATTATTATAAATATCAAAAAAGAACTATTTTCACAATAAATGGTCCTTTAACTGCCTTACTATGCATATTATATGTAGTTATTGTATTTTTTTTTTTATTTGCACTCAATCGGTTTTTGGTGTTAGGTTATTTTGTTTTGGTTGCAAGAATTCTTCTATAATGGCTGTCACCATTTCGTTTGTGGTACTAATTAAGCCTTGAAAATCAGATTGTCCTGGTTGTGCACACATTTCTGCATAGTATTTAATTTTTGGTTCAGTACCACTTGTTCGTAAAGTTATGACGAGGCCATTGTCAAATTTGAATGTGATCATTTGCGTGCTTGTACTCACTGGCAGAATAGCATTTCCATCTGGCTGTTCCGTATCATAACCTAATTAAAATAGTTATACATTGTATTAAAATTTTTGTATTGTAACTTAAATTTAATTTTTGCTATTGCCTTTTTTACGGCCAAAAACTGCCCTTATGAATTTCGAGTTCGAAAACAGTAACTGTTAAAACATTTTTTTAGCAATTGACAGCAAAATAAACACGACTAAAAAGCTATTCCCAAGAGTCCCACTCTCACCTGTTTTCTAAATTACTATCTTGATCTGATCTTACGTCAATTTCTATCAATAACTGAATAATTTTTTTAGGCCTGTTGAGCCGCACTGTGAAGCGCCCTGTCAGTCAGATAATATATTGCCCCGTTGCTGCATCACCCTCGTATCTACGAATGAAAAATATTTCACAACACGAAGGAAACGAACTAAATTACTTGAGTTTTACATACTGAAAATGTAGATACAAGGTAACTGAGCGAACCAAAAACCACAAAGGTTTATTAATTTTACCAAACTTATTTTTTATCGAATTTCGCGATGCCTTCAGAGCATTTTCCTGGGATCGTTAAAGTTATGACTTTTATTATTGATCTCAAAATTAAATAGTTGTTTTTGACTTTTATCAGGTAAAAATAACTTTCATTGTAATAGAAAAAAATTTGAATTATTTTATTATAAAAGTAAAAAATAAATGTTAAAATTACTTTTATTAAAAAGGAAAAAAATTAAGGTCAAAACAACCTTTTTCTCAGTGTAATTATGACATTAAAGGCCGTTCCCACAATATCCGGTTAACGCTAACAGGCCTTCAATTTACGTAAATCGTTCGGTAAGCTGTCAAATGAACCGCTAATAAGCTATAACCGACTTTCATGTAAGCGGCCCTTACCCCTATGAAATGCATGATTTGACTAAAAAAAACAGTTATGTTTGACTTTTGTAACAGAAGTTAAATTTTAAATATTACTTTTGACTTAAAACTAAAAGTGAAAGTTAATGTTTATGCTTGTCACAAGATAAAAGTAATTTCAGATAAAGCTCACAGGCATAATTCTTTTAATAGATATATTCTTTCTATTTGACTTTTTGAATTGAAATTTCTGTTAAACTCGGTCCCTGGTATTTTGACATAAAAAGCGACTGTTCTCAAAAAGTTTAGTTATAAGGATAAAGACTGAACTCCATGACAAAACTTTTGGACGTTCCAGACATGCTAGACTTCACCTAGATTTTTAGCTATATTGTTTACACAGCTAAAAATATTCCGTCAACGACTGAGAGGCTAGTTATCGCACGGCTATCAGTCAGATGAAGTGCCAGTCAGAGAAGTACGGGATTGCACCTAAAGTAGAATACATTCAGGGCCGTTCTTTCAAGTAAACTTGAAAATTTATCTACCTGGTAAAAAAATGTTTTTATCGGCGAACTTGATTTAACCGGAACTTAAAAGCTACTGTATAATACTATTTTTTTATTATTCTAAGATTTAATTGCCTTTTTCTTATTTGATCAAGTCTTCATGAACTTACCATTTGTTAAATCACGTACATGAATGATTTTGTATTTCCCCCCCAGTATAGAAGTAGGGTATGTTTTTTGGGAGCCAGAAAAGTTTCGTAAGCGCTCGAAAATCTTTGTGATTACTGGAGGTTCATAGCAAAAATAATATGCAGCATTATTATAATGAAATCCGTATTCATTATAAATTCTATCCAACTTTACATCAAGGGTAATGCCTTCAACCTCATTTAAATAATTGGCCATTGTTACAACATGACAAGCCGCACCAACGCCATCCTTATCGTACACTGTGGTTCCGAACATAAATCCAATAGATTCTTCAAATGAAAATAGAACAGTTTTGCCACTTTTATTTAAACGGTCAGCTTCATTGGCCATCCATTTGAATCCAGTTAATGTTTCAGTAAAATTAAAACCTTCTTTTTTGCCTATGGCTTTTAATATCTTTGAGCTAACTGTACTTGCTATCATCCAGCAATTGCTTAGGTTTGCTTGAGGATTTTTCTGCTTATACAAAAACATTGCCCACCATCCTAGTAATGCACCAATTTCGTTGCCTTTATATATCTAAATGAAAAGTAAAAATAAATCTTGAGTCTAAAGTTTGACATTTGGTAATAAGCTATAAACCCTAATGAACCTATATTTTGGCATTCCAAAAGTTGTCTTGTCTGCCGACTAGCGTTAACCATTTTTTATAAAACCGGGCCTTAAAGCCCTTTCCTTGACGTCCGGTTAACTCTAATCGGCGGTGTTTTAACAGATAAAAATCATAGATTTTAAAAATCAGGGTTTCGTAATTAAGAAAGAGAAAGGATTCCACAGAGTCTGCATTTAGAATTGTGGGGATTCCGAAAGTCGTGAGTAGTGCACCCTTTGCAAGAACATAAAAACAATAACAGAAACGAAACACCAAGGACTTAAAAATCTTAATAGCACCCTCTGTTTAACGCGATGCGTACCTTCCATGCTCCAGTCGTTGAGTTCTTCGTAGCCAAAGCAAAACGATCAGCATCAGGATCATTGGCAATTATATATGTTACGCCCTCTCTATTTGCCAAATTAATTGCCATATCCAAAGCACTTCTTCCCTCCTCTGGATTGGGAAATACTACAGTTGGAAATTCTGGATCTGGCTCGTTTTGTTCTTTTACAAATATTACTGGTTTAATTTTGACAGCTGCAAAGAGTTTCTCTAAATATGGATATCCAACACCATGCATTGCAGTATAAACAAATCGTAGGCTACTTTGGCTATTTAAATCGATGAATTTCGCGGGTACAGTGGCTTGTACTTGTTCGATGTAGATGGGTATAGCATCCTTTGGATCCGTCATAAGACATGTGCATATATATAAACCTCTTGTATCGAATGATTTTGGCCATGGTTCTAAATTCGCAAGTATTAAGTTATGGATGTGTTTGTCGTGCGGTGCTACGATTTGTGCCGAATTCTCCCAATATACCTTATAGCCATTATCATCCTTTGGATTGTGGGAAGCGGTTACCATAACGCCACCCAAACAATTGAATAAACGTATTGTAAATGGTACTAAAGGTGTGAAAGCGTATTGTCTGTAGAGGTAGACACGAAAACCGGCGCGTACAAAAATATTGGATGAAAGCTCTGCGAATCGTTTACTATTATGGCGTCCATCATAGCCGAATACTATGCCACGCTTTTTTCTATCACTTTCGCTAAATTGTTGTGTCATATATTTAGCGAGTCCTTGTGCGGCTTGCACAACAACCAATTCGTTCATACCATTAAAACCGGCACGCATACGTCCACGTAATCCAGCCGTACCGAATTCTAAACGCTCCAGTAAAACATCGCCCAATTTCTTCCAATTTGCAACGCTTACAAGACTTTGTATTTCCGTGCGCGTCTTCTCACATTGATCCCATTTAAGCCATTCATCGATTTTCGCTTGTAGTTCAGGAGAAGCCATGATTTTGAGGTGCCAAAATTAAAATTTTTTTTTGTTACTTTAGAAAATATGGAAAATTTTTAATTTGAAAAAATTTAATCAATAGCGATGTAATATCTAAAATTTAAACAAAAAAAATGCCTTCTAGAGCACTTCAAACCTCATTCTACTTCAGAAAAACTTATCTACTTACATGGATAATTTTGGTTAGTTTAATAACAGGTTAAACGGTCATCTATTGAATGAAGGTCCGCCTCATGACACCTCCTCTTCTAACACCAACTTCGCTCCAGTTCCCCTGTTGATAATAACTGATAATTTCCAGGGCGAAGTACCGTTGGAGTTTAGTGACTGACTAACTCACTGTCGATAGAGTTGTCTTCGCTGCTCACTACCCCGATTTTTGATTTTCTCCCAAGCCGCTTGCACACCATTATGGACTTGGAGCTCCTAATCGACATGAGATGGAAACGCTGCCTTTGATATCGAAGGGCACCCTGAGCTATTTACATACTTCAGCTACAAACTCTAATTCCACTCCATCTAGGGTTATGGTTTAGTCCCGCTAGGGCTCTTCTGCTATAAATAGAAATTTTGGCCGTCTTTGGAGCGAGAACGGGTATTCCCACATCGGCACACCATCTCTTTGCCAGATTTGATACTTATTGTATAATGTCACAAAATTACCTAACGTAATGATGGCAATATCTCCACGTAACCCTGGTACCGGACTTTATTTCCAGATAGAGATTGCAGGAACTTTTTTACTACTAGACGTCCCAGAAAGGGCGAGAAAACTTGCGAAGTAGCGAGTTGATCCATCTCTTGATAGGTCTCTGAAATTCTCTGTTCTGTAGCGTCAAGTTACGCTACCATCAATAATGTTATCCCTAATTTAGCGGGTAGGGACTGAACGTATATTTTCTTTACATTCCATTCGTGGTAGTATTTCTACGTTCATTCGAGTGAGCTTTTACCATGAATACCCTTCTCAGTACAAAGCAAAACATTTTTCGATTAATCCATCTATTTCTGTAACTGTTCTATATGCATCATTTATTGTGTTTTTAAATAATATTCACTCATTTACAGAGAAAGATACATTGGAATTATTTTTTATACTGTTTTACGAATTAAAAAAAATTAAATTGTACAGATTAAAATGTTAAGAGATTATTGCTTTAATATGTACATATGTATGTATGTATATTTAAGGTTACAATTTCGCTATTTAATTTGAACTAATTAAATACTTAGTAATCTTGGTTGTAAAATACAAAATAATTTGAACTATTATTTTGCAATTTTTTTTCTCAATTATTTAATTGTAAAATAAAATTCTTATGCCATGCATTACACCACACTTTCTGTAACTTAAGAATTAGCGATGCACCGTTTAAGGCGGGCGGATATATAAATGGGTACTTCTTAAAGTTGAGCGCTAATTGTTGTTTGGGATAGTTTATTACTTCTTTTGATTAAAATGATATAGAAAATTCAATCTCAAAATTTATAATGCACATATTGGTGTATGTTTGTAGTTGTAATGATTGCAGGTTAAAATCGTTTCACAAATTTGTATAACACATTCGATTTTGTTTTATTTCTAACATGCCAACTTAGAGCGTGTTTTCAATCATTTACGTTGATTTGTATTAATTGGAGTTTTGTTACGGCAGCTAGCATTGGCATCACCAAGTTCAGGGAAGTTTTCCTTAAGGTCATGCTGTTTTTGATGGCTTTCGAAATCGCGGCTTATCATCACCTGCTTGCATACTGTACAAACTTCTAATTTATGTGCCTGTTTTCGTTCAGTTGATGAAAGTTTATTTAATTGTTGCGAGTGGACCAAATATAATTCCTAGAGCGAGCGACAAAATGAATCATAGAATTAGTTATGAAAATTTTTTTTTCCAATGTTATGGAATCAAACAATCCATTAACCTTACCTGCTGTTTATTTATGTCTGGCAAAAGTGCCAATAACTCCGGAAAAATGTAGTCAAAACGATCTTTAAGTGCTGCCTGACAATGTTCATAGTAAGGTTGTGTCTTGTAGATGCCTTCACGAAACTTTTGCGATATGTAACGAAATTCTGCCATAGCTTCAGGCGTGTTTAAGGCATCTTGAAAAAGGGAAACGAGTTGCTAAAATTGTAAATTGCATACATTTATACACACAGTTATCAGAATGTAGTATATACGTGAACTGTGTGCTATATTACCTGATTTCTTAATGTCGCATCTGGTGGGTGTATGTATGAATGAGTTCGTGTAATACTATATCGCTCCCCAAATGAATTAGTAAATGTTAAGTTATTGGGAGATTTTGCTATAGAATTTACCGTAACGTTGGTTGTTTGAAATCCCGGTGGTGTTTGTTGGGCTTGTCTACTTGATGATGGCATTCCAAAGCCCGGTGGGCGTAGCATTTCCATAGTGTCATCGTCGTCGTCATTTCCATTTGCAATAGTTGGCATTGGTGTAAATGAGCTTTCACATTTCAGTGAATTATTATTACTATTGTTATTGCTTTTGGTTTCTTTGATCTTTTCATTCGCCCTTTGTTGTTGTGGGTTGGTATTTTCTATATTTGATTTTTCATTTTTATCTTTTGGCTTTTTTTCCTTCTTGGCGTGCCCTTGTTCTACAGCATTGGCATTAGTTTTGCCATTTGTTGATGCTGACTGTTTTTTATTCGTTACATTTGTGTTTTGTTTATGGTTTTTTCCTGATGGCAAGAACGGCAGTGGTGCCACCTTTGATTTACGACTCTCTACTGCTGCTCCCTTTGCCCAGTTGTTTGAAAACTCCTGGTGGTTTAATTTTGTTGATGCACCGCCCCCCAGTGAAGGAAAGTCCTTAGCTGTGAGTTTTGGTGCATTTGTTTGCTCTGCAGCTTTCCTATTTTTAGCTTCGACTTCTTCTTTTTGTACGGTTTGCAACTTTTGGAAATTACTCGGATTCGCTACCGACACATAGTCATCAAGAAGCGTTCGATGTTTAGCGGCCACATTTGTTACGGGTATATGAGCTCCAGATGGCAGCATATCTTCATCTAATGGTGTACGTGATGCTGCATTCTTTTTTGATTTTCCCGATGCTGGTAAAGCTGGGAAATCCATAGCATTGGATTTTTTTGATACCGCACCACTGTTTTGATGTACATTACCAGATGTTGGTCGATTAGATACATGAAGTACCATACCAGAAGAGCTGCCATTTCCGCCTGAAGTATTTCGAGCGTTGCGACTGATAGCGCCTGTTGAAACAGCAGGCGCTTTACGCAACACCTTCGATATGGACGGTGCTGGTTGTTCGTTTTGTGCGCGATTATTACCAACTTCTAAAGGACGGAAACATAATTACATTTAACAACTAGTCAGGTTTAAGAATCAAAAAGTAAGATATCAATTTCTTTATTTTATATTAAATTACCTCCTTCACCACTTACACCCAGAGCGGGAAAGTTTTCTTTTGTACGTGCTAGTCCCGATGTACCGGTTCTGAGGCGCATAAATGGTTGAACCAAAGATACGCTGGGGCCACTACTCCCACTCAATGATGGAAAATCTTCCTGATTGTTACCATCAATGGTTATGGAACGTTGCTGAGCGCCTTGAGATGTAGAAGGCTCTACTTCAGTCGGATAGTCATTGGGCCTATTTTAAAAAAAAGTTTAAACTTGATTTATTTTGTTGTGTTGATCTTCCGACAGGGTAGTAAGCTGATTTTTGTTGGAACGATTTTCCGTCATCCCTTGTCGAGTTTGGTTTTGTGACAAACCGGTTTCGGCGTTCTGCCATTTTCAATGCCTAGTTTCGTTCTTGACAAGGGATGACGGAAAATCGTTCCAACAAAAATCAAGTTTAAACTTCTTAATATGGTATCAGTTACACAGTTTATAACTGTAGTCGTAGGATTCGGTACCCTGATAGAAACCTAATAGTTACTTTTTTAATGCTACTTATAGTTTTCGAGATATGAGCCTTTTTTAATAGGTTAATGCATGTATTGCCCCATAACTTTTTTTTGCCTATCCCATCAACACAGTTTTGATATCGTTGAAAATACGACATTTTGTCGCTTTTACTTACCGTACGTTAGGTTAGGTTGCAAGGGCTGAGCTGAAACGCTAAGATAACAGCCCCACACTTAGGTCACCCATGGGCTCGTTGTGATACCCTGGTCTCAAATAAACCCCTTCCATACCTAAGACGGAGGGTCGAACCAATTCGTGGAATTAATAAATACGTTTGACTAAAAATAATAATTTGAAAATTTGGTCTGATCGACAGTTATTTTCCATTTTCTCGCCCCATTTTAATCACCTAAAATTTTAAAAGAAATCTCAGCACAAATAAACGATTCTCTCTGATTTTTTGTTGTTGTTGTAACGACAGTCCTTGGCGGGATATGAATCCTGTACGCTCCGGTACTCCCTTGTGGTACTACCCGACTGTCTTGGTAGCAATTTGGTATGACCAGTGGAACCTTCTAGGTCATGTCACTAGACTGCAATCCATCGCAACAATCCTCCTCTAATATTACCGAATATTCAAGAAATTTCAATCGACTCGTTCAAAAATAGTTGGGAATCGTTTTTACAGTTACAAACAAGTTTAATTGCAATATATCTATACATACTTTAAATGTGCAATTTTACTTACACTCGTGAGCGAACGTTAGCAATACCACCGTCGGGGACACCTGGTCGTGCTGGTCTCCCTAAAGTTATTTCCAATTGTACAGTGCGTGTTTTCTTCGCCTCTTGTTTATTTAAAGTTTTCCCATGCACACTAGCAAAATGTGCCTTGTAGTCAATTTCTGTGCGAAATGCGCCAATAAATTGTTCAGTTGCACAACGTCCTTCCTCACAAAGAAAATGATGTTCACGAAAATGATTAGCCAATGCATCATAGTCCCTTAAAATATACGTGTGTAATTTATATAGAATTTAATAGCTAAAAAAATAAATATAATAAAAAGAACACACCTGTAGAAGTCATTGGACTCATCATCACAAAAATGACAGAAATAATGATCACGACGTTTATGACGGAAGAGTTCATCACGATCTAAATATCGTTTTTTACAAAATTCACAAAGTGGATGACCACGGTGCGAACGATTGTCACGATCTCCTTTCGTACGATGCAAACCTAAGTCCGCTTGTGTATAACAACGGCGCTCGAAGGTAAATATTTTTAAATGTTCTATACAAAGATCACAATAATACAAATCGTGTTCTTTACGAACGTGATACTCAAGATCAGAAAACCTCCGAAAAGGTGGTACATTACATCTGCAAAAACGTAAATCGATAATCTTTAAAATTCTATTGGATTGAAAATTGTGACTTACTTCGGGCACGGATGGTCTAATAAATTGAAAAAGGCTTGCTGTATTTTGGCTGAATAAAATCCGATTTTATATTTCTTGCTATAATAACCTGAACGATTCTTGGTTTCAAGTTCACGATAAGGCAGTTTGTCGCATGTAAAAATAACCTATGGTTTAGAAAGTAATGTGTGATTAATAAATTGGATTGAAATTGCCCTAAATATCTAGAAATTGTGCCTCACTTTAGACAAAACCTGCCGACAAATTGGACATTCGTTCTGTTCGCAAAGAACACGCAAACGGGTAGAGCATTCAAAGCAAATCGCATGATCACATTCCCCAATCGAATAAATCTCTACTTCCTTGCAACAGAGCACACAAGCATCCACATCCTCACCTGAAGATTGCTTGCTGCTGGATCGTTCAATAGTTGACTTTTTAACTTCGCTCATTTTTTTGTCAATATAGTAAATCAACAGCTGCTTAATTAGAACGAAGGGCAGATTATAGCACACTAATATAAATATGTATGTCCTATTAAAAAATGTCTATTTTGCGATGGCAGTGCTTACTGTACGGTTGTTTTAAACCTTCCGGTTATAATATTCAAGTTGGAAAGGAACTTCTAAGCTTTTATTCCCTGAACTTATTGGAAATATTTCACTATTAAATCAGTATAAAATACGTAGAAGCACGGTGAGATAAGGATTTTTAACTTTATAAATTGACAGCGTGGATGACAGTTCCAAATAATATGGATCATAGAGGTAAGAAACCACCGATACTTATCGAAAAATATGAATGTTCTTTTTGGTTGGGTGTTTTTCAAGGCCCAACCATAGAGGAACTAAAAAAAGAAAAAAGTGAAAATGAGCTTGTCTAATAACACGACCTGTATTTTTGGATCATGGGCCCAACTATCAGGTCGTAGAAGTTCGACAAACAAACAGACAAAAACATGTTTCATGTATTTTGTTTTTGTAATTCATAGCTTTAATTGTCAAAATCACACTGAGAAATGGGTGTACTATCAAAATTCGAGAAAAAAGTAGGAATCAGCTGGTCTAATGCCATGACCTGTTAATTGGGCCATAGTTGTTTTCATAATAATAGTCCAATTACCCACCGACGTGTGTAACGTACGCTTACCTATCCTTTACGTACGTACGTTTGAGGGAATCTTATAGTCCAATTACCCACCGACGTGTGTAATGTACGTTTACGTATCCCGTACGTACGTACGTTTGAGGGAATCTTATGCCCGTGGCGCCAACGGAGAAATAAGCCAGTTTCTGTTGTTTACATTCAATACAAT
Source organism: Merzomyia westermanni (assembly GCA_949987695.1). NCBI lineage: Eukaryota > Metazoa > Arthropoda > Insecta > Diptera > Tephritidae > Merzomyia > Merzomyia westermanni. Next base: position 116,397,321 of record OX465293.1, read on the forward strand.
GTTGCCATTGATCAGTTTTCATGCATGCTAACTCAAACGTGTACTTTTGAAACAATTATTTTTCATTTTATGAGTGTCCGAAATTAATATTAAATAATTCTAGCCAGTCAATTTATTTAAACGCAACAACTTAATTTCGTAATTTCAGGTTATTTCAACATTATTACGAAAATTTAAAAGGTATTTTGAGGTATTTTTGTAAAGCAACTGCAAATGATCCAGAATGAATGAATAGGCAACACTGTCATATGAGAGAGCAAGCAGCTTCTCAATTACGCTAAGTTGGCCGCAGATTAATTTTGACATTTTTCTTCATACTTTGTTTTACATTCGCAAACATACATATTAATAAATTACAAAAAAGTAATTGTATCAACAGATTTTCAAAAGTTATTTCCAAGAAAATAATACAATTATATTAATATGAGCTAAAACACGTTTTTCCATTCAAAATATTCGTAGTACATATGTATGTATTCAGAGAATGTTAGTCCAAACCATAATCAACCTATGCAACTCCTTCCTTTAAACAACATGGGCAACACTTGAGTAACACCATGATCCAATAATTTATATGGTTGTTGTTGTTGTTGTTAACAGTGCTTCGCCCTGCCCCAGATTGGACAGGGTTACACTGAAATAACAGCCCTTGGCCGGGTGAAAAAACCCGGGTCATTCCGGTGCGATAGAACCGGCTGTTGTGGGAATTTATATGGTCGTCGTCGATGACATAGCGTCTTCTTCTTCCTCATCCACACCTTATGTCAAACTATCATATAAATATTTGTTTTTTGTTTACATTCTTTGTTTACAGTTCTTGGAAAAGCTATTGAGTTCGCTTCGTGTTTTATTTATTTTTAATAAAAATTCGCTGTGAATTGATATTTAACGAGTACTTTGTGATAACATTTTAAGAAAATGTGTGATTTATGTGTGTGTTATACGTGAAAAGCTTAGAAAATAGGCGAATCGTTTTTGCGCGTTCCCTCTCACATGTGCATTTTGACATAGGAATTAAACGACGTCAAACGGTAATTTCGTGTTGTTGGCCGATGGCGACGACCATATAAATTTTTGGATCATGAGCAACACCAAAAGAGAATTGCCGATAAAAACAACTCTTCTCAACTTCTCTGTTTGGACACGGACAATGCAAGCGTGCCTGCTTTAGAGGAAACGAAGTACGAACTATTAGTTTTTAAGTTGTGGCAGCACTGCTGTGTTTCAACTATAAATGGAACGTTTGCCGAGTAAGCAACAAACCTGCGCCGTGAAATTTACAATATTGACGGCGGCTTATTGATTCCAACTGGAATGAGGTGCCCCGCATTCGTTCGGTGGTTAAAACCAACAACAACATTATGGCAAGTTCAAAAGTGCCATTCACTTTTCTTTTGCAATTTCGTAGAAGTATACACGTGTGTAAAAGGTTACCAATTAAGTCGGCGTATAGCAAATTACAATCAACACAAAATAAAATTTATATAGCTAATTTACAAAAGCGTTTACTGTCACGGTCAAGGGAACGATTGCAAATATCTACAAAGAACTTAAAAGAGCCAAACCATCATCGTAAAATGCCAGGGTATACAATTGTGGAAAAGGGCACACCAAATTCTACAAATTTCAGCATCTATCTAAGTAAGTACAAATACAAGTTACCAGACCTTTTTTGTGTGATTGTGATATAATAGTGGTATTAAACATCTTGATAAGACCATCGGTAATTGTTTCCTTTAGGAGACAACTGCTAAAACACGTCGGAAATTATCGGGAAAGGTATCAAAAGACGCGTGTTGACCTCGGTAACAATAATCCGGAAGCGAATTTTCGAGTTTTTGTTTCAGTGAAGAGATATTTGCCATCAAAGTTGAAAATTTTCTGTCATTTTCATGTGGTTGTTGTAATCACAGATTAGGGTGGATCGAAAAGTGCAAAAAGTGTGTTCTGCGCAGAAATACTGTGGACCGCGTAGCCGGTGTTGGACCGGCTAAGGGTTATTTTTTTGAAGCGCGGCCGAAGGCCGCCTACGCAGAAAGGTGTTCTGCACATAGATACCTTGGATCAAGCCCCCTATTTGGGATCGGACCCGGGTCATTTTCGGGTTTTTTGCGAATAACTTTTCACTGAAACAAAAAATTGAAAATCCGCTTTCGGATTGTTGATACTGAAGTCAAAACGCGTTGTTTGATACCTCTCCCGACATTTTTGGACGTGTTTTAGCAGTTGTCTCCTAAAGGAAACAATTACCAGACTATCTATCGAAGAATATTTTACATGTATAAGTTCGCACAGCGGCTCATTTTGTTACCAAATCCATTCAGGCAGGAAATAAGTAGAGCACAAATGAAAGACGATTATATATGTGATATATAAGAAAGCCGGCAAGAAAGAACGGACTTTGTTCCTTTTATTTTAAGTATTCGTTTCATTTTCTTTTTTTTAGAGAATGGAGCTGGAACTATCGTTTCCCCATTGCATGACATTCCACTATATGCTGATGAAAAGAAGACTGTTCTTAATATGGTAGTAGAAATTCCACGATGGACCAATGCTAAAATGGAGGTAAGAGTTTCTTAATACTACATGATTATTTTTCGTGTTGAATTCTACTTTGTTTTATTGTAATTATAGATTAGTACAAGCACGGCATTAAATCCCATTAAGCAGGACGTTAAAAAGGGTAAATTGCGCTTTGTAGCAAACTGTTTTCCACATAAAGGCTATATTTGGAATTACGGTGCATTCCCACAAACTTGGGAAAATCCTGGACATATCGAACCATCAACTGGTTGTAAGGGTGATAACGATCCAATTGATGTATTGGAAATTGGTTACCGTGTTGCAAAGCGCGGTGAGGTATTGAAAGTTAAAGTGCTTGGTACAGTGGCGCTAATCGATGAGGGTGAAACAGATTGGAAGATAATAACGATTGACGTCAATGATCCATTAGCTGAAAAAATGAATGATATTGGTGATGTTGATAAATATTTTCCAGGACTATTGCGTGCCACTGTTGAATGGTTTAAGGTAAATGAGCTCCTCAAGTCTTTGACAAGATCCATTTTATTCCATCAACAATTCTAAATTAAACAGGCAAATCTTGCTTTTGTAGATAAGAATAATTCCTCTTTCGGGTAGTAAGTCCAGGAGATAATCTCTTGGTCATCATGTCGCATGTTTTCCTCTCAACAGCAAGATCAGCCTGCACTAATTGTAAAAATATAAATACGTACGTTTATTTCCTGAGAGAACTAATTAAAAATTTCTGTTCACTTAGATTTACAAAATTCCGGATGGCAAACCAGAAAATAAATTTGCTTTCAATGGCGATGCTAAATGTGCTGCGTTTGCTACAAATATTATAGAAGAAACAAATAAATTTTGGCAAGGATTAATTACAAAGGAATTGGATGGTGGTGAAATTTCAATGTAAGTAAGCTTTTGTTTTTAAGGGACTTTGCCTTACTGTTTTAAAGTACTATGGTGGGAAATCGCTTTATATGATAGAAAGTAGTGCATAACATTACGAATAACTCGAAATGCTCCATTCCACGTTACTAAGTACTATTAGGCAGAGGGCTTATTAAGAACTTGATAAATATTTATTTATCTCTGGTTTTCTGTTACAACCTCAAGCACAAACACTTCAAATGCAGACACACCTGGTTTTATTAAGCCTGAAGAAGCGGAACAAATATTCTCATCAGCACCAGATGGTGGCGAACCTGAAGAGCTAACTGATACAGGTAAGGCTATGTCTTATGTTAAAAATCATTTGTAAATTTTGCACAATCGCTTGTTTAAACACTGTAAATATTGTGTACTGCATTATTATGCATTAATGTAGAAATTTAATACTTACGTCTTAGGTTGTAAAAATAAGTGACTGTCTTGTTCCTTTACTAACTTTTTTGGATTTGTAAACAAACGTAATTACTTATTTGCCTGAATAGCACTTTGGTGTATATGTGTATATATAAAAACTTAGTCTGAATTTTAGATCTAATTAGTTGTATTTGTATATATATTAGCTTGAATGTATACCAAATTTTTACTTGTAAGGTGTATAGGGTTAATAAATTAATATTTCGGATATGAAAAAATAAATTTATAATCTTTTTTTTACAGTCGATAGATGGCATTTCGTGCACTTGAAGTAATATTGAAAGTTTTTAACACATTCTGTTTCAATGATATTATCACCAGCGGCAGCTGCAGACATATACTTATTTGCCTTTTACATTTAAAAAAAGAAACCATTGAAAATGATACTATATATATGCATATGTAAATCTATGTGACTAAAATTTTAAAGATTTTCACAATAAATGTATTTGCAATTACTTATGTATGTCCATTATCTCCATATTCGTGGCAAGTGTTATGGGGTAATACATGATTGCATATCTGGCTATGTAATACTTTATTTAACCAATGTTGATCTATGTTAACTTAAATCACATATAACTTTGCTTTACTTTTTCTTCAAATTTTTCTGCATCCCATTCTTATTCTCCCTTCACTCCTGCTCCCTTTTTTCTTCTTTTATTGTTGATCCGGGCAATTTTTTATTTATATTGAAATGGTCCTCATTGATTTGGGTTTTCAGCATCATAATAATCAACATCACTCTTCATAAACCGCCCATTGTACGTACTTAGACATTTGATTATAAAATTACTTCAAAATTGAGTTTTTTTTAGATAAGTTGCAAGTCATCGAGAACCAGTATTTTTCTACGGGGAGTATTGGCCTTTTAATTTAACTTCACAACATGCATTTTCAATTGGTTTTCACAATTTAACTTCAACTTTGCCCATTACTTTATTACTCGGTAACAGTGCCTTTAAATATTCTCGGCAGGGAACTCTCATTGGATTCCGCTCTTTTTATACCTAGTAGTGCTGCCCACACAAGGTATATTAACTTTAGACGAATAACGGTAGTATGTAACGGCATAAACGGATCGAGGTAGATATTGGCTTATATATATAAAAATGTTTAGGAGGAAAAAAGCAATTGATTAAGCCATGTCCGTCCGTCTGTTAACACGATAACTTGAGTAAATTTGGAGATATCTTGGTATGCAGATTCCTTGGCACTCATCTCCGAGCGCTATTTAAAATGGGTGAAGTCGGATGAGAGCCACGTCCACTATATATGGAATATTTTCGAAAATATAAAAAGTGATTATTCAGCACACCTATAAGCATAAAATTTTGTGTGTACATTAACGTTAAGGCAGAAAATAAATTTAAAAAAAATTTTTCAAAATGGCCAATTTTTAACTCAGATTTAGAAATATTATTAATTATAAATCAAAAACCGTTCAAGGTATCGAAACGATATTCAGCACACGTATTTACAGTCATACAAGGAATGTTTCACAAAAAATGGGCGAAATCGGTTTAGGTCCACACCCACTTTTATACGAAAGATTTTGAAAAGAATCAAAGATATATTTCATAGGAAATAGCTTTATATCATTTCTTTTTCACTTTCAAAGTGTCTGTGAACGAAGAAAATCGAAAAATATAAATTTTCGAAAATGGGCGTGGCCCCGCTCCTTTTATAGTGTATTATTCAACAAAACTTTTTATGCGATAATCCCGGCAAAAATTGTATATATAAAATATTAAATATATAAATTTGTAAAACCGGGCGAAATCGGTTAAGGGACATACCCAGTTTTTTAACATTGTTCTGAAAAATTGTTAAATTCAAAACGCGATATTTCTATAACTATGCAAGCTATATCAATAAGATCATGCACACATAATAAGCTTTTTAAGCAAAACTCGAAGGCAAAAAAATTTTGTGGATTTTGAGAAATTAGGCCTGGCACCGCCCACTTTTCAGCATAAAAATTCTGCTATTTTCAAAGGCGATTGCGTGTAGTTTCAACTAATTATTTCAATGAAAATTGGTCAGCTGCTTTTCAATAGTATGTAGTATACTCCTGCCAAACTTAGACAAGTCGGATAACACACAAGTAAAATATCCGGGCAAGTTAATACCCCACTGCCATAGATAAGTTATATATCTTTTTTGATTTTCATACCTTTTATAAAAATGAAATGTTTGTAAGTAAGAGAAAAAGAAGAGATAGGCCCATTAATAAGTATACTGAAATAATAAGGACGATGAGCTGAGTCGATTTAGCCATGTCCGTCTCTCCGGCCGTCTGTCTGTCTGTCTATTTGAATGCAAATTTTTTAAAGATAAAATGTGCATATATTGGTATTTAAAAAAAATGTGGTTAGCAGTGGTTGGTAGATAAGCTATTTATACACAAATAAATTAATTTAGCCCTCAAAACTCCTAACAGAAGGGTTTTTACTGAAAACAACCAGCTGGCTTTATAATACGAACTGAAAAGTATTAAAATAGGCCTGCGCAAATTGGTATGCCATAATAAATCATTACTACTTCCTTATTTGTTTTTATATAACTATTTTTGGTGTTATTACTAGTCCAATTCGTTATTTATTAAAAAGTATTTAATATACCATATATTCAAATGTGAAACGATATAAAAAGCTTGATCGAAAATCACTGAATATTTTGGAATATTTGTATCATAAGTGATCATTCTGTGAAGATCGCAATATATACTGCCTATTGAGCTAAGCTTGTTTTATGGTGATATTCTCAGCTTGCTTGTCATCTACAAACGAGGTGGTGACAGCTGCAATGACTATTGTAAATTATAGGAACAAGTGGAATTTGGCTATAACAATTGTCAGAAGTTACCATGACAAGCTGCCTTCGGGTTAGGGGTTTAGAATAGAAGGCGACTAATATGCACCGAGGTAATGACGTGCAACTCGATGGTTGATCTAAGGATATGACGATGACAAGCTGCAACAGAATAAGGCAGTTAGTTATAACTTGGTTTCATCAAGCCAAGGAGAATAGCTGGTACGATGAGGAATGTTTCGGTAGGAAGAAATGTTGAATGCAATGAAAACGGAATACGATTTAGTAAGTTGGAATAACAAAGGCTTCTACCGAAAGATAGGGACTTTGTAACGCTTGTTGATGAAAAATAGGACTCTTTGCTATCGCAGACCAAGTCATCGGACTTCTTTGTTTCGGGACTAGTGTTAACACTTAAGGTAATGTCGACTTTATTGTATAGGTTGTGTTCTGCGAGAAAACTTGCAAAAATTGTAAGTAAAGAGAGAATTGCGTAGAGCTCTTTCGAAACCCCAAAAATTTCCGTTTAACAAGAGTTTGTAAAAACTAGCATGCAAAACAGCTTATACTTTTTTCATTACTTAATAACTCAAACTCAAGTTTTCGTTGTTTTTTTCCCAACGTAATGACCAGATGTTTCTACTTGCAAGTGAAATTTCCCCATGAGAAACTTGCAAGTTCCTCGCCTAGTAAAATGTCAAAGTGCGATCACTCCGTCCACTATTTAGTAAAAATTTTATAAAATGTTAAAAAATTGTGTGAATACAATGGGAATCAAAACACGCTCATCGGTCGCAGGAATCAGAATCCGAAGATACCTATCGAGCACTCGGTTGCGGTCGTAAACAATGACACAGAAGAACACATCGCTTGGTTGTAGTTGTTTGTGACAACAAAAACACTACCGCAGTTTTTGGGGAGTGTTGTCGAAAGCGAAAGCCATTTGCCGGATATGAACCTGGTTTTATCCGGTACTGAGCTTCGGTACATGCCCGACTGTCGTTGTTGTTATGGTAACGACAAAAACACTTCCCGAAAGGTTTGGGGAGTGTTGTCGAATTAACAGTCCTTGGCCGGATTTGAACCCGGTACGCTCCAGTACTCCCTTGCGGTACTGCCCGAGTGTCGTGGTAGCGATTTATGACCAGTGAAACCTTCTAGGTCATGTCACCACTCCTTCCGTATGTAAGGAGAGATGGGTAATGAGAGGTGAGAGGCATCATATCCGTAGATCAACCATCGAGTTGCACGTCATTACCGTTGTTCATTTTGGTTGCCTTTTACAACCGGTATGAATACCTCGGGCCCCGCTTATGCCTAATGAAAACCAAGCATAATTTTATCGACCTCGATTCCGTTCCTTTAATTATCGGTATTGAGGCTGTTTGTTATCGACTTTCTAATTGGTTGAATATCGATGTATTAGTCTCTGAAGTAGGTGCTGCCTGCGGATTTTGACATTTATTATTGATCGGCCCGGTGTATAAATTTTAATTTGTTTCCTCGTCAAAAGTAATTTGTTGCTAATACATTGTTTAGCAAATAACTGGGGTACAAGTGCATAGGACAGTTTTATGTAAGTCAATTAAAATTGAAGTAGAAGGCTGGGCTAGCAGTTTCCAATTGGAGAATATGTGTGTATATGTATGTTGCTGGCAGCATCGTCATAAGCGTGATAAGGAGTACCCCCAGCGGGTTAGGGGCTTGGAATATGCGTGAGGTACAGGCGAGTAAAATGCACAAAGGTAATGACGTGCAACTCGATGGTTGATCTACGGATATGATGCCTCTCACCTCTCATACCCCATCGCCTTATTCACGCACGCAAATTTTTGCTTACACTACTTCATCTTAACATATGTAACTTATATTACTATCACCACAGTTGGATTCAAAAAAGAGATAAAAAATTCAAAAGGCATATGTAGATCATTTAACACATTTAGCACTGCAATAAGTTTTTTAGTTCTAAGAGTAAGATCGAACCCGAAATGACTCAGATTTTACCCGACCAAAGCAGTTAATTAAGCATAAACTTGCTTATTACCATTATAATTTGCACCTTTGTACAGAATTTACTATATTTCCAAGATTCATCTTAGGTTCATATGTTTATACATATATTATCTGATAAGTTTTCACCTGATACAAGTTTCACATGTCTAAACCTCTTGGAAATAAGATTTTCAAGTTAAAATACGCTTGGTTCTCTTTTTACGATAGAAAAAAAGTTTAAGAAACGCTATCTCTATGGTTTAAATCATTCTTATTTTTCTATATACGCAGATTTTCGGACTTAACTATGCTAACACAAATTTCACTTTGATCAAAACCTATTAAGACGGATGGTTTTCTACTACTTCCCTTAGAAGAGGTTTGTGACAATGTACGCTAAGGGGCGTGCTGATTTGCCAGGGCAAATATCATTAGATCCACAACAACAACTTCTCGGAAATATCTGCAATTTGAAATTTCTAGACTCGACTATCGCTCGTTGTTGTTATTAACAGTGCTTCGCCCTGCCTAATGGACACGATCACTCTGAGAACCGTTATCAAGCTCTTCTAACGGAAGTCCAACCAAGGAAACGCGCAGTTTCAACAGCGTTTGACCAGAGTGATATTGGTGTTAGAAGAGTAGGTTCAATTGAACAGGAATAGAAATGTCTAGTATCATGAGGAGACATACCACATGTAGGGCAAGTACTTGGTATAGTCGGGTTCAGCCTGGATAAATAGGAGTTTAACCTATTACAATATCCAGAATGAAGTTGTGCTAGTCTCCCTCGGAAGAACGCGCTCCTTTTCAGCTATTTCCACGTATTCCTATACTATAGATTGGAATACATTAAACTCCATTAGAACTAATATTTCGCAATAATCTTTTAAATGTAGTAAGGTTAATTGTTATGATCCTTTTTTAGACAATGACTTCTTCTGAATTACGTGAAGCTATCGACCACTGGCTAAGATGGGATAAAAACCAAAAAACTCTCAACGAAATTAAAGCTCTTAAAGATGCTGGTGATTGGAAAAAATTGGATGAGCTTTTAAGTACACGCTTAGCTTTTGGTACCGCCGGTCTACGTGGTAAAATGCGAGCTGGATTCAACGGTATGAACGATCTCGTTATAGCACAAACAGCTCAAGGCTTGGCTGTCTATATGGCAGCTCAGTTTAATGGTGACGACCGAAAAACACGCGGCTTTGTTTTTGGCTACGATGGACGTCATAATAGCAAACGATTTGCTGAACTCTCAGCAAATATTTTCTTACGCGCCGGTTTTAAGGTTTATCTCTATAACCGATTGGTAGCAACGCCGATAGTGCCCTTTACAATACGCCATTTCAATTGTTTAGGTGGTGTAATGGTCACCGCATCGCATAATCCAAAAGATGATAATGGTTATAAAGTATATTGGAGTAATGGTGCGCAAATTATAACGCCACATGATAAAAACATACAAAAGGATATACTCAGCAATTTAGAACCGTGGGCAGGTAGTTGGGATTTAGAAGATTTATATGAATCGAAACTTCTTGTTGATCCAAAAGATGCTATAGATGCTTATGTTGTTAAATTACGTGGGACTGTACCCGCGTCCATAATTGAGGTGAATAGTCAGAGCAATTTACCTATCGTTTATAGTGCTATGCATGGTGTGGGGTATCCTTTCATTAAAGACACATTTGCGGCTATAAAATTACAACCAGTTATTGCTGTGGAGGAGCAAATGAATGCTGACCCAGAATTTCCAACTGTGGTATTTCCAAATCCAGAAGAAGGAAAAAGCGCCCTAGAGTTGTCAATAAAAAAGGCAGATAGCACTGACTGTAATATCATTTTAGCTAATGATCCAGATGCTGATCGTTTGGCTTTAGCCACCAAAAATTCAAATACTGGTAAATGGAAGGTAAGGAAAAAATTTAGAAAACAGTGAAAAGGAAAAAAATATTTATATACCATTCCGTTGTTATAATGACAGGTGTATTCGGGAAATGAAATCGGCGTACTCCTTGGCTGGTGGGCAATTTATATTCACAAGCAACTACATCCGGAAGCGGGTGGGAACCTTTCAAACTGTTACATGCTGGCCAGTACGGTAAGCTCAAAAATATTACGAGCTTTTGCACAAAAGGAAGGTTTCCATTTCATTGAAACCCTAACCGGTTTCAAGTGGATGGGCAATGAAACTGAAAAACTTTTGAGTGCAGGGAAAACTGTGCTATTTGCTTTCGAGGAAGCAATCGGGTTTATGTTTTCTACAAATGTATTGGATAAGGATGGTATCAGTGCAGCATGTCATCTGGCTTCTCTGGCTTGTTATCTGCAAGCTAAAGAGCATATTACATTAGATGAAAAATTGCAAAACATCTATAAAGAATACGGCTTTCATTGCAATAAGTCATCGTACTTTTTTTGTTATGAAGCGAAAATTATTAAACAAATTTTCGAACGTTTACGTAATTTCGCAGGCGAGTCAAAATCATATCCCAAGTCAATACTGCAGGGCAAATATAAAATTAGGAACATACGCGATCTGACGAATGGTGAGTTTTTGAAGATGACTAGAGCGCTTAAATTAATTGATTCACTTTGCATATTGTTTTTAGGTGTTGACACCTCACAACCAGATGGCAAGGCCATATTACCTGTTAGTGCAAGTAGCGAAATGATTACATTTACTTTCGACAATGGCTTGGTTGTGACTTTGCGTACAAGCGGTACTGAACCAAAAATTAAATACTATGCTGAAATGTGCGCTCAGCCAGGCCAAGAGGATTTTGATGGTTTAATTAAGACAACAAATGAGATGGTTGCAGCTATTATTGAAGAATTTTTACAACCAAATGAGAATAATCTTACACCAAAATCTGATTGAATGTAGATATATTTATGTAATATTTTAAGGGATAACATATGTGTATTCAAATTTCAAGTGTCATTAACATTTTAATTTTATTTAACGCACAAATTTGACGATATTGTAAAGATTTGCAGATTGGTTGGATAAATACATACATATGTGCATACGTATGAATGTTAAATGTCGTTCCTTTATATATATTTTTTGCTGTAATATACGTTTTGCCCATGCTACATTCATACTCATCGACACGTTTTAGTTTATTCAATTATTTCTGTTTTTAACATTTGTGGAGGACCACACTGAAACAACAACATTCCAAAATGTGATAAAAGCCAGGCATGCCGAATGTTGTCCCAGCATGTGGTGTGCGTTTTGGCATGGAACCTGTATTCATATTCAAAATTATGAATGTCATAATTTTACCTAAAGGAAACAATAAATGTATACCCATGTTAAAAAAAAGAGAGCTACGTGTTTACAATTTTTTCAAAGCGGTCTGTTGTGGCGTTCTTTCTTTTGTACCCATTTAATGAGGTCTGAAATCGTGCATTCTTACCATTTTGTAGACATACCCTCCTTTTATCAGGCCTAATATTTTAGCTATTACATACATATAAAGCCTGAATCATAACGAAATACACAAACAAACAAAGTAAGAAAGCATAGGAATTACCTATTTTCTTCCTCACCATGAATTTGGCTCTGAGCTATCATCATTTATTGGCATTCTACCGTTTAGGAGATTTTTGCCGTTGTGTCAAAATACGACTGTCACACCTCCTTAGCGATAATTGACCCCCCAAAAAAATAATCGATGTCTTAAATATTTGTTTTTGTTTATTGGTAGAAAAAAAAAAGAGTTGACAAGCCATTGTAACGCAATATAGGTAGTTTTATGCGGAAATAAACATACATAAATACTATTTGTTAAAAAATATTCTAAAAAAAGTTCGGTGGCAAAGCGCACACACCAGTAATACAGGCGCACATCTGTGAATATGGAAATTTTAGCGAGTATATAACAATCAGCCATACAATATATAAGCGTGTACATTAATGTGGACCGAAATAAAATATATGTACATTAATTAGCAGTGAATTTTGTAGGCTATAAAAGAGTTTTAAGAATAACTTAACCCTTTAACCTACATATTATGAACGTCATAGACCATCACTGGTATTTTGTTTAATTTAATACCGAACTAATAAGCTGCATTTTGACATATAGAGCAATAGCTTACTTTAAGGGTTGTATTGACGTCTGCATGGACTTGACTTTGCGTTATTAATGTCCACTGCTCGGAATAGACCTTTGTATCTCAGTAGTCATCTCAAGTACATTAAATGTCTTTTATTTTTTTTTTATAGACCACAAATTTCACTCCTAAACTAACCTTTTTTGCCGCCACAGTACTGCCTAGTTAGTACACCTAATATGCCCTTAACTTCTATATTAATGCTAATAATAAATTAATTTACAAATAATTATTTGTTTTACATATAAGTTTGCAAAAAATGCATTCTAAAACAATAATAGCTTCTTAAAGTAAAAGTCATTAGCTAGAAAATAAGGAGCGAAATTCGTACTATAAATATTCATACAATACAGCTTATTAATTACAATTATTTTCGAAGCATCCACACAATAGTCGAAGTGAAGTCGACTCTAAATATAGATATAGCTTGAAATTCTTCTAACATTTGAGTCAAAATTATTTCAACTACTACTTAGGCCAAATTAGTTTTTATAAAAAAATTACAATTGTGCACATATATTTATAGTAAATGCAATTCTTCTTTGTCATTTAAATATACATGCATGTATTTTTGATATCTTTTATTAAAAGTTTTCAATTAGTAAATTGTATTTTGTAGATACTTTTCAATACTTCAATTAATTCATGAAAAATATGAATAGGCATATGAGCGTACATACAAATATGTAAATATGTAAAAGTAAAATTTGTATTATTTCTTTGTATGAATAAATGTAGCTGCATTTTAATGTATTTGTATATGTATAAAATCTCATCTAAAACTGGCAGTTCAGTCAGTCTCAAAAATATGGATTACATTTATTTGTCACCATTTCCTGTTAGTATGTTGCTATTCTTCTTATTTAGTGAGTTATAAATGCTATTAAGTTTTTTCTTTTGTGCAATTCAAGTTGGTGAAGAAAGTTTTTTATAGATACATATTTAAATGCAACATTTGCTTGTTGGTAAGTATTAAGTTGATTTATAGGAATTGTAGAGAACATTATACATATATAAGGAAACATGTGTTGTAAGAGATTTGCCTCTAGAATTGTTTTTTTCACGTTGGTTATTCCATGTCAAATAGACAACGTGATTCTGTTCAATTGTTCTCCTTTGCAATGCACGGGCAAGAAAATTCTCCACAATCCATCCAAATAAATAGAAATCTAAGGATGTTGACCCAATCTTTGCTCTATTTGATACGGAATAACCTGTTTAGTTAATTTTAGTGTTTCTTAGCATTTATCCGTTTACTATTATTTAAGTTTATGTAAATAGTAACAAATTTAAAAACTTATATTTAAGTTTTACTCTTATGAATTAAATCTTAGCTGGCATATTAGTTCTATTCAAGTTGAATATGGTTTGAATAAATCTAATGCACTGCGACTTTTGGAGACTTAATGTAAACATATACTGGGTGCATAAAGGAAGAAAATACATACATATTTACTTATTAGGTTTCACAGTTCATAACTGTATCAATAAAAAGTACTGTGGAACAAATTTCAGTGTATGGGCCGAAAATATTTCAACTTAGAATGCAAGATCTGCTTTTCTTCACGGAAAAATTAACTACGTTGTTGAGCATGCAACTTAATTTAAAAATTACATCTCTATGGAAACGAGTTTTGAAAATTGGGCGTATGGTAAATACAATTTTATGGTTCTAATGTGTACCTTAAACTTGTTTAGCTTATGGACTGAAAAAAAAAAAGAAAAGCTACACATTTTTCTTTAACAAAACATCAAAGTATAGTTTTAGCTTCTTTTTTAATGAATTTTCATATTGTTTCTTAAGATTAACTTCTTTTTGAATTTAAACGTAATTTAATGAGCTCAGGGTATTTTATTTCTATAATCTTATTATTTGAGTTTTCATTAAGAATACTATTTTTTAAAATCGCTTTCCGCTCACTAAGAAGCTTTTGATCTCGTTTATTATAATTAATAATAGAATGTTTGCATTGCTTGTATTTGGCTGTTCGGTAACTTGTTACGTTTTAAGTACAGCATTGATATTCAATTAAGTGATATGTGTGCGTGTCAGTATGATTAGGATACACCCTGGGAATTCTGAGCATTTGGTTCAGTTCGTTCATTTTGTTTAGTCATAGATAAATCTTGAGAATCAATTGGCTTTATAGTGGTATACATAGGTCAGAGATTCGATAGATGCCGTGCCTATACGAACACATGCAGATATGAAGATTGCGTTACATTGCTATGAGTAGGTGTCGGTGTCATGTTCGTTGTCGCCGACGTTTGTTGTCATACTGATGTTTCTGAATTCAATTTCAATACAAATTTATTGCTTTTTGGATCGACAACCTCTTCGGCTATATTAAAATGAGGCAATTTATGTATGGACACTAACAGCGATACATCATTCTGTATCAATTGGAAGGTGCTTTCATTTGCTATAGGACGCGATACAAGTTCATCGCAAATCAATGACCATGATTGTACCCAACGGCGTTCCTTTTCGCTTTGCATCACTGGCGCTTCTGTAAGATATGGTTCGAGGAATGCACGAGGCGATAGATCATGTTTAAGGCAGTGCGCCAAGTGTTTTAATATACTTTCGAACGTGTGCCGTGGTTGTTGTCGTGTTACACGTAGATATTTTTGTAAAGCACGTGCCATCGATGGAAATACAGCTTGTGCAGCTTCTTGTGGATCGAGTGGTACTGCTGGTGCGGGTTCATTGTGTATACGTTTTATATGTGTAAAAGCTTCTTCGGCAGCAGTAATTAGACGCGCGCGCCGCTTTTTCACACGACGCTCATATTCGTGCTCTTCATAGAAACGTTCATTGTGCGATGAATCGCGTCGTCTAGCATTTGCAGCTAATACAGCACGACTCTGACTCTGTTGTTGTGCATTATTAACACCGTCTACTTCATAATATTTGAAACTAGTTGATATTTTGTTACGTTGAGATTTCGAAATTGGTATACGTTCTAAATATGGATTAAAAATTGGAAAATCAACGTAGTATCGTTGTAGAACCCAAACAGCTGCACGTTGTATACTCAATTGTCCTATCATATAAGAACGGGAAACACCATCAGGTGAACGTATAATTTTAACATAATACAACGGTTGCTGATGGCGTAGTTCGAGTAAAACTACAGCAATATAATGTATAAAAAGTAAAGAATCAACTAGATTTGTTGCATATGCAACAAGTGATTTGTAATTGACAGCATCACCACCTGTCTCCACTACCACTTTGGCGCCATTAGTTACCTATAACGAGATAATGTGATATTATTGTTTATAATTAAAACAAAAATTATTGAGTTAACTCACTTGCACCATATAGAACAACCAATAAGCAAATGTACATATGGTAACAAGCAACAGAACAATAGCTCGATAAAGGAATATTCTTGGCATTGTTGCAGCTGAGCGACGCATAAATAAAGCCCACAATCCGATTGCTAGCAGAATGAGACGTGCAGTTAGCGACACCAATAACCCCTTGCACTCACTGCTACACGCTAGCAGTTGTGTACGCACCGTTTGTGTGAGTTCAGCATGATCGAAGGCTGAAGGAAAGAAGCCCATACGTGGCATTACCACCATAGCGACTGGTGAAAAGAACGATACAAATCCGAGCAAAAGTGAAAAGGCTGATTCTAACCGTCGCCGACATGCGAATCCAAAACTTGTATCATTTTCACGATGCCAAGCGTTATTTATGTCCTCCATAGAGATACTTTGCTCGGATGTATTGCCTGTGACTGCAGTTGTATTTTCACCCCAATTTTCGTCTTGAGGCAATATTTGTACTTCGATTATTTCCTGTCCATCACGATTTTCTTCACCTGAAAAAAATTTATTCAAACTATAAAAATATATACATATATGTGCATATTCCACTGTTTAACGGCTGAAGAGACGTTACCTAACCTGCAATTGATAGTACAGCGCTTGTTGCACAGGGCTATGTTTCGTGTGTGTAGCAGCGACATAAGCAATCTTAAATTGTTAGTGCGAACACATAGAACATGCCGAAATGTCCTTGTTGTTGTTTTTAGCGACAAAAACACTCCCCGAAGATTTTGGGGAGTGTTGCCGGAAATGACAGTCGTTTGCCGGATATGAACTTGGTACGCTTCGGTACTCCCATGCGGTACTGCCCGACTGTCGTGGTAGCGATTTGGTATGACCAGTGCAACCTTTTGGGTCATATTCCGTAAGGCAGGAGAAGATGGGTAATGAGAGGTGGGAGGCATCATATCCGTAGATCAACTATCGGAGTAGCACGTCTTTACCTTTGTGCATATTAGTCGCCTCTTACGACCGGTATGCCTACCTCGGACATATTCTAATCCCCTAACCCACAGGGGTCCTTTCCTATTTTAAAGGGTTTCGCTTAAACAAATCTTTTATTTACCTGTCATATTGACGCTAGTTTGGAATGGTGCCATTTCGTTGCTGCGTTGGTGTTTACTACTTGATTTTGAATGGCCGCTACGATGTGAGTGTCGCGTTCGATCACGGTGATAGCCGTTGTTTACTGTGCCTCCGCCGCTACTGATATTGGCCAAACCACAGCCTCCAGTGCTAGCGCTATTATTATTGTTGTGACTACGTGAACGTCTAGATCGTCCGCTATGTTCTGACTTTACAGATTCGTTTTCCATTGCAAACACCGCCAACGCTGCGGCCACCAGAGCACACGCCCACTAGTGTGCGTGTACTAGCACCCAAATGGGCTTTTTATGTATCAATTTTGCGAAGTTCTATGTTAAGTTTTACTTTCCAATAAAACGCCAATTAATATTCCTTTGTAATCATTGAATATATGAAAAGATTTTTTTCGGGTGAAGTGTAGAAAATATTGCCGACTTTTCCGTCTACACTTTTTTGTTCGACGTTGCACACTGCAAGTCTAATGAAAAATTCCAATCGGCAATAAAATGAGATTTAGCTTAATTTCCTCATTTCAAATGTTTCCAATACTCTTTTTTAACCTACGTTATTCAGTTTTCACTTAATTGCACTCGATTTGTATGTAATTAAAACTAAACATTTGGAAAGAAGTTGAAAAATGCCATTAAAATGAAAAGTCGAAAAAACACACCTATTTTTCGGTCAACTGCGTTCTCCTTCATCCCTCAGCATTGTTTACCCGTACTAGTTTGCCATCTTCTTTTGCGAATCGGAGTGGAAGGCAGTGGATGAATGTACTCCGAGTGAGTGTAATGAAGGAAATTGCGTTCAGAGTTGCTTTAAAGTAAAAACTACAACTAAAAACTTCAATTTAAACTGAAATTTACATTCTGCAGGAACTGATAACGTGTTATAACTGCTTTATATTCAACAATTTGCGTGTTTTATGTCTTCACGTTCAGTATTGCTGCATTTAAATTTCATTGTTTTATTATTGCATACAATTCACCCTGTGTGGTTTGTGTGTGTGTGCAGATTCGGAGTAAGTTGCGCCACTAGTAGACATATACTATGTCCCTCACTTACAAGCATTTTTTGTATTCTTCTGTGCCGATTATTCTCAAGTATGTACCATCCCTAACTCAATAACACTCCCATTACTAGTTAAACAGAACAGAGATAACGTCGGCTACGCTTATGCATGCAAGCGTGTACTGTTGTCGACCACAGCAACTCAGCATGTGGCAGCGCGATAATTACAATGATCAGGTGGCAGCGTAATAATTAGAACTAACAAGTGGCAGCACAATACATTTTGATATTCAGGCCGTGTGCTAATCGGAAACATTTTACTCAGAGGAAAAATGAGGTGAACAAATTTTCTATGGTGTAAAAATATTTTCCATTTCGCTGTGCCAAATGAAATGGTAAATTTTGACAGTTGTAAATTTTGACATCTGACAAAATCACGTGCGAAAGCAAATAGTCTGTGAATAAATTTTAAATGTACGTATATTTTCTGCTATTATATTTCGTGTCTTTTGCGTTAAATTATATTTTATAGTTAAATAACGTGTTGGCATATAAATTCATATGAAATAATATGATTGGCAATACCGATTGCATATATGTGTACACATTCGTAGTTGTCAAAATTTTACCTAGCCCCATGGGCTAGGGTAAATTCTGACGTTCATACTCACCGCGATAAATGTCAGAATTTTCTTTCGCTCTGTCAAAATTTCCAATTTTCAACCGATTGGCACAGGGCCTCATTCGCAGACATTTTAAAGAACGAGCCGGACGATTGGACACAAATTTTAGTATCTTGACTTTTATCTTGCTTTTGATCATTTTGTCGTTTAATTTCATTAACCTTTACTGTCTTTGCCAAATTACATTGTTTTTATTTGCAGTTAATTAAATGTGTTGTACAATTTCAACGTAATACAAATAAATGTGATTTTGTTTAAATACAACATTGCCGCCATATTGCCGCCGTCCACATGTACAAAGGAAGACAGATGGCGCGAGTGTTCACGAATACAAAGGCAATGAGGAGATGTCAATAAATAACAAGTGTTGTTCAGTGAACTACTGCGAAGTTACCAAACTCTTAAATTTGTATTGCGTTTATTACTAGTAAATAAAACTAGTTATTAGTTACAATATCTGTGCGTGTGTTTATTTAACTTTATAGTGGTCGAACCCAGGATTGATAATCAAGGAATCATCGAATTCGTCACACTTCTTTACATTTTCTCAGAAGGTTGCCCCCCAGCAATAAAATGATGAGTTTTTCTGAATGAACTGTATTCATCACCATTTTTACACCGCCTTTAATAAGTTGATATAAAATACCCTACCAGACTGGCCTAACCACACTTACTAATGAATGCAAGCAAAAATTGTAAATTACTAACACACACACAAAGCCTTCTGTCAAGCTTTTCCTTTTCTTTGTGTATCTTCTTTGATATTGTGAGCAAAATGTAAGTGCATCGTTAAAAAACTCTTTTGCAGTGAAATTGCTACTAAACTTTTCATTATAGATAATGAGAGTGAAGAGTGCAGAGTGGTTTTGCATGCGCTAGGAAGGGATGCTGTATGTGTGCACACTGACAGCAAACACATGGTTACATTTGGCACACTGCTCTTCAGAAACTAATTGAGAAAAATAACGCAAGCGCAAGTCAAGCAAAGAGGTTATATGACTTACCATTTAACTGGTACCTGTCTAGTAGGGAACAGATTCGACGGATACAGCCAAGTAGATTTTGCTCTAAATACTGTACTTGCGTGGCGCATGAATACAACATTTCTTAATTGTTGATAGCATTTTTCGGGTAGCACTATCCCTACCGGACAATCAGTTGAAATCTTAGATAGTTAGGCATCAGAAATGTGATAAGATTTATATGCCGCTGGTGCAAAAACTTATCAAAACAATTGTGTACGTGTGAGCCGTTTGTGCCGCTGCACCTAAGACCTGAGTCAAGGCGAATGTCAGTAAAATAAAATGGGAAACGATTTGTTAACATTCACCAAGGTTGTCCTATTATATTCTCTTTTACTTTGACATTTTGCCTCTCTCTGTTTCTGTTTAATTGTCTCAAAGTAGCTATGATAAGTAGCTTTGATTCCTATCATTGTTTACTGCTACATCGGAATTATTCCGATTCCGAAACTCTCTATTGTTTAGATTTCTTATTGTGACTTCAAAATATCTTCGTTTGGAAATTTTTTAAAAGTTTGAGATAAAAATAATTTCACATTCTCACATATTACTATTAGACATTTGTTTCACAATAGTAAAAATTATATCACCATAGTACTCTGCCTTCGTAATTTTTTAGCTGCGCAGTAGTTTTTTGTTTTCCTTGCAACAGTAATAAAATAGAATTACGCACTTAAACTCATTGTCCTCAAACAAATCTAAATTTAGAATTAATTTTAATCACATAAGAATTCCACAAGTCATAATCATTTCCACACTCTTAAATCGAAAATTATCAGCGAAATGTCGGTGACAGCCATCGTTAGCGGAACTGCCGTTATTGTGGGTGGATGTGTTGACTGTGGGAGATTACATACATACAAACACAATGCTGAGGTCTACAGTCCAAAAGTCGAACACACATATACACACATACATTCGGTTGGGTTTGAATAAGTGATAACGATGGATGAGAAGAAAGGGTAAAAAGGCGGAAAACCGCAATGGAGCTTTGATAATATTATTGGAATAGCCTTAAAAAGTTGACGCCTCAAAATGAGAACCAGATCAAAGAGGAAAATACTAAGTACAACAACAACAACAATAACACAAATAACAATAAAGTGTGGCGAACAAAAGCGTTATCTACAACAACTAAGGCCCGGTTTTTCAGTACAAGTTCAACTTAATTTGTCAGTTAAACTAAGCTTAAACTTGTTACGCAGCTTTTCAGTCAACTTTAAACGAAGTTTAAACGTAGTTTAAGCGGCCAATTTGGCAGGGTTAAACTCTACTTAACCTGTCAGCTGTTTGCATATTTGATGGTTTTGGTTGTGAAACAATAAACTGAAAGGACGATATTTTTAAATTTAATTAAATACTGGATACATCATCTGACGAAAGTGATTATAGTGATGCAAAAATTAGCGAAATCCTAACTATTACAATACTGAGGATAAGCAATGGCGTTGAATATGTAAACAAATTTTATCTGTTGCCGTATCTAGATACAAAAAAAAAACCAATGTTGCAGTATAAAAAGCAAATCTTAAAAGCGGCTTTAAACTCTCACTGAAAAACCGCTCTGCAGTTTAACTGGAGTTTAAATTTATGCCGAGTTTAAGCAAACTTAGTTTAAACTGAGCTTAACCAAGGACTGAAAAACAGGGCCTAAGTAGAAACAACATCAACAAAAACAAATACAACTAAAGCTAAACTAAACGAAACTATTTTAAAAAATCTCAGCTCAACAAATTGTGAATGAGAACAGTAAATTGACCAACTCGCATCCATACATACATACCAGAGAAATGCATAAGGCTACTAAAATTTTGAAGCTACCTGGTCGCATTCACAAGGGTTATATCACTACAAACCAATTCAGGATTATTCAGGCTATGATTACAATTCTTACAGACTAAATACACAACTATGAAAACTAAAAACGAACATATCGTCGGCTTAAAGTGTAAACCTGCAAAATCCACTTTTTATTAAAATTTACTTTTTGATGCAGTTCGATTCTCAAATTTATTTTGAAAATAGCATATCTAATTTCGACTGAGAGTGACTGTAAATAAATGTATCAGAAGAAGAAGTAGAGAAGATACAAATACAAAAATAACAACAATGAAAATGACATTAAGATACTATAGAAACAACAATAAATTTGCATATACTCGTACGTTTAATTTTATAGAGAATCTTCTCGTTAATCCGAAGTTGGCAGAAACGTGGACGCCTTTATAACAACTACAAAGCTATGTTCCCTGCAGCTTGCGTACCTATAGTAGACCTCTTCTCGGTAGACGGGATGTCTTATTTACTCTTTGGAGATTTGTCTAACAGTATTTTGTGCCATGACTCCAACGCCTCAGTCGTATTAAGTAGAACTGCAATCGATCTAGTATACCTCTGAGCGTAATATGCCAATTATCATCTTGTAGGACATCACCGTGTGTTAGGTACTATATACTTGCATGGAAGGCAGTTTGTTACTTGTAGGGCTTCGAATTCATGGATTCATAGTAGTTGTGATGCAGTTTAAGACTAGTTGGTTGGACTGTTAGGTTTCTAGAACTTATGTACGTATGTAACTACAGTGCAATCCTGTTATAATAGACTCCGCGAGACCGCGACAAAGTGGCCGTTGCAAGCGAATGTCCATCTGATCAGAATACAACAATTTTAAGTTAAAGAAAAAGATCAATGATTTATTTATCAAATAAATATGTATTGTACAATGAGTTATAAAAATTTGGAACCTTAACTAGTATTTTAGAAAACACTTCTAATTTACTTTTGAGTCAATGTCTTAATTGTAAGAAGACTGATCTCGATCGATACGAGTTTATGGAAACAATGAGCTTTGTTAATGTATTATAGACATTTTACAACTTGAATTTGATTAAGTTCGGGGAATTCCCGCACTCTCATTTGTTTCTTTTTAATTTTGCCTATGACAGCTCCGCTTATAGTGGACAAAACCCGATCCTCTTGGTCCATTTTAAACGCAGGATTTTAGAGTTTTTCATATGTTTAAGCTGCAAATTGGCAAATAGCATTCATTATAAGTGGATTACACCGTACTTACATATACATACGAGGTGTGTTCAAAAAGTATTGCGAATTTTGTGTTTTTTCAAAAATTATTTATTTATTCATGAATATCTATTTTGTCCCCTTCAAAGTAATCCCCATTAGATATTATACACTTGTGCCAACGGTTTTTCCAATCTTCGAAGCACTTCAAAAAATCATTTTTTTGTATCTTGTTCAGCTCCTCCTTCGATGCCGTCTTTATCTCGTCAAGAGAAGCGTAACGTCGTCCTTTCATGGGCCTCTTCAGTTTAGGGAACAAGAAAAAGTCACAGGGGTCCAGATCTGGGGAATACGGTGGCTGCGGCATCATTAGTGTGTTGTTTTTGGCCAAAAAGTCGCGCACAAGCAACGATGCGTGAGCAGGGGCGTTATCGTGGTGCAAAAGCCAATTTTTGTTCTTCCACAAATCCGGGCGTTTCTGGCGGATTGCTTCGCGCAAATTGCGCATAACTTGCAGGTAATATTCCTTATTGACCGTTCTTCCCTGTGGCAAGAACTCATGATGCACCACGCCCCTGCAATCGCAGAAAACTGTCAGCAAAACTCTCACATTCGACCGAACTTGGCGCGCTTTTTTCGGTCTTGGTTCGTGCGGCAGCTTCCATTGAGATGATTGAGCTTTGGTTTCCACGTCATAACCATAAACCCACGATTCGTCACCAGTTATGACCCTCTGGAGCAAATTTGGGTAGTCGCGGACAGAGTTTAACATCTCATTAGCAATGTTCATGCGATGCTGTTTTTGGTCACAATTGAGCAATTTTGGTACGAATTTCGCGTAAAAATCGAAGACGATCCAAAACACGTGCAAGCAAAGCAGCTGTCAACAATTAACTGAACATTCAAAATGGCCGAGCTTGTCGCCATAAGTGAGAGACATGAGTACCAACATAACGCCACAAAAAATTCGAAATTCGAATATACGTAACCAGCGAAAATTCAAAATTCACGATACTTTTTGAACACACCTCGTATGTATATGCACTGTGTTGCATAGGAAGCCGAAAGCGCCGCTCTGATGGGCTCTTAAGAGTTAAACACTTAAATATGTGTGTATGTTGCATATATGAACCAGGGAGCCAAAACAAGTAGTTGCAAGTTATCACACAATTAGTATTAAGGCTTAGCCTAAGTACTAAGTCAGTTGCCTTTATCCTAAGGGCCGTAGGGGCGAAAAACAATAAGTCAAAATTTGTGTAACTTTGTATGTGGAGTTGGTGCAACTTTGGGCTATTTCGGCCTAGTTCTTTCGATGTGAAAAAGTTTGTGCAAACTTGTTTCCCGACTAGTTTGGCGTTTTGCTGCAGAGTATGTATGTAGTTGCTTCTTATTGTTGTAAAAAAATCCAAAATACAATAGTTACTGACATACAATAAAGCTTTCTAAGCAACATACATACATATCTATGAACCAGTGACGTATATAGTATTCTATTATGCAGGGTTTTGATGATGAGAGTTCTTAGGAAAGTATGTTTTCATGGGATTTGAACATATACAGAAGACGAGCATGATCAATATTTCAAATCTGTGTGGATGGATATGGATTAGGTTGAAAGGCTGCGGGTAATTTTACGAAAAAGTGGTCAGTCCTGTTTTGTTGTTGTTATTCGTAGGTCTAATGTCAAATCGTACCGCGGCAAAACTTTTAGTGTCAAAATTCCAGAAAAAAGTACAGGGTGGCGCAAAAGTCATCCTCCTATCAGAAAATGCTATAAATTTTGCGATTGGCCCCTAAAGTCAGTTCTGTTTTAACATTTGTGTAGTAAACACCTGCGAAATACACGTTAATAAACAATGTTACGCTACACTGCTCCAGAACGCGGAATATTGCTGACTATTTATTTGACCAATAATCGGTCGGGGCCAAACGGTTACTGTGAATGGTGAGCGCTACAGAGAAATGATCAACGAGTTCTTTTTGCCGCAACTTGATGAATTGGGATTGGAAAACATGTGGTTCCAACAAGACGGTGCAACAGCACACACTGCACGTGCCACAACCGATATGCTGAACATCGGAAGCTTACTTTTGCGCCACCTTGTAGATATCAGCTGGTCGGATAATGCCACCTTGTACTGAATTCGCCTTGGCCCATACCGTGGGTGCCTTTTAAACAGTGTGCCATGAGAAACCTTAACAGCGAATATATCTCTGATTTATTCAGTGTGTTTGTGCATCTTTTATCATGAGAAGGCTACACTGTGGAGAAGTCAGCAACTAGTGAGAATAATTTCTGGTTAAGAACTAGAGATAAAGTGATTAGTAAGAACTAGTGAGATAGTAACTAGATGTTCACTAGTTCGAAACCGTCAGTTGTGTAATCATTCAAATTTAATAAAATTTAGATTCGTATTTTGCAAAATGTTTTGTTCTTGTAACGTTCTTTAAAGAAAGGAAATCCATAAAATTGTATTTTCTTATGATTATAATAAAACAATTAGTCTTTTTTTTCATCAAGAAATCATTTTTATCGCAGAAGGAGTTAAGCAATCGCTGTTGACAGCAAATAATTGAAGAATTCCAGGTAAAAAAATAGAAAAATTGTACAAAAGAAATTTTTTTAGTATTTATATATTTAAAAAAATTAAATTTTATTTAATAAAAATAAATAAAAAAATAAAAATTACGTGAAAAAGCACTTACGTTTGAACCTGCGACCACACGCGTGGTAGTCGAGATTCTATCACCTGCGCTACTGTGACATATGAAGATGCGCTGCCTAATACCGCACTTAAGACTTACGCAATGTCTTTTTGTATTTTGCTTTGCGCTTGAAATTTGAGAACCAGTGATGCCTACTATAATGGAATATTTTCTAAAGGAAATTCTAACGAACTACAGAGTGCCTATGTGTATTAGAATTGCTTTTTGCTTTCGAGTAGAACAGCCTTTCGAATAGAACTACAGAGTAAGGCCCCAGGTTTAATATTTGTAGCAGTGTCATCGAATTGCGTTGAAATAAAAATGGCAAAAACGTACCAAATTTGGAAGTTGCGTACCAACGTACCCGGCAAAAAAATGCGTACCAAAAATGGTAACCGAGTCCTGGGAAAGGTAACATCAAAAGTAGTTTGAAAAAGTTTTTCAAAACGGGGGTAGCGACCGTAGGCAGTCATTTGGCAAAAAGTCTCCGAGTGTAGTTCTACCATGGAAGGCTTCTCCAAATATATTTTTTTTAATTCTAAACTAACTACATCCAAACTGCAGAATTTGGAAATAGTTCAGAACTAGAGCAATATTATCAATAAACGAACTACCTTCCAACTGTCGGATTTTTAACTAGTTCTGAACTGTCGAAAAGGCAATGCAGGCGGGGGCAATTTCCACCGCCTGGGACATCGCCATGTTAAATTCGCTAATTGATTACATGTGAAAGAGATTGAAGGCGAACTACTTGTGGTTCGAAACGCACTAAGTGCGCACCAGCTCAGAACTAGAGATTTTCCACACAGGGCTAACTACAGAATCTCGATGTCCGATAGGTGGTTATTAAGCTATTGCGCTCAGATAGGCAAAATACCCCAATTTGTAGTCTGAACACATTTGCATGGGGGTATTTCAACCCTAATGCTCCTATCGAAAATGCGTCAATGGTATGCACATACGTCCGCAGCAGCACAATCATATAAAACGTGTAGTAATTCGTCGTTTTTGTTGTTGTTGTTGTACCAGTCGGTGCCAGTGTCAGCACGACAATGGGTTCCAATGAGCGCAACGAACATTAAACCTATGGAAGTATATATGTATGCCTGTCTATATGGTTTTCATGAGATTTGCCCAACCCCATCACGCACACCGCACTCAGCTCACCCACAACGCGACGTTTGTACCCAAGTATGCACATTTATTGTAAAAGCGCTCTCAAAGATTGTAGTAGTTGTTGTTATTATTTGTTGTTTTTGTTAGTGTCAAAGTGATTTGATGATATATTTTTTTAACAAAGTACAATTACTACAGTCGCTGAGTGTAGTTTTGTTGTTATTACATGGTGGGTTTTGTTGTTATTCTCGCCGATCGCTTTTTTGTTTGCTAATAGTGAGAGAAGAGCATAAGGAGAAACTAATAAGATGACAAGTTGACGAAGAGATGGTGTAGGGATGTCGATTCTATTTTCATGGGTATTCTTCAGGATGGGCCTTGAAGGTCTGGTCGATGGTAGATTTACCAAGTTGTCGGTGTAAACTACGGGATCGTGTTTCTATTACCCAGTTCACTTCCACATCCTAAGTGGACGCACCACTTATGCAGTGTAAACCACTGCTACAACAACAACAATTCCGAATATATTTTGCGTAACATGCTGAAAACTCAACCTCCAAAATCTCAAACGGTGTACTGTGTCTGATGTAATTCTTAACGATATTGGCCCTTAATCGTAGTCGTTGCTTAACACGCGTTTTAATTAAAATCTTTACTTAAATTAAAAAGACATTTAAAATGTTGGCCAATCGTAGTCATATTAAACAAAGATTTTAGCTAAAATGAAATGTAACAGGTTCCCCTTATGAAAACAAATTTAATTGGGTGGTGGAATGAAGAAATTGTTTATGTTTTGCAAACCATAGTATACTATGGTATGGTATATGTCTTGGAGTAAGCAATGTCACAAACACAACCATAGACACATACTATGATTTTAAAATGTTAAAATGACGTTTTCGTCATTTTAAAATTAAAACTCCTTCTTTCATATAAAATGTATTTTAAGTTGACTATGACAGACATGAAATGATGTTTATTTTAGAATCACGTTAAAGTAGATAAAACTCTATTTTAATTCGACTATGACTACGGGCCATTGAATTTTGTAGCACTAGATTTTAGTATAAAATTTTCTCAAAGAAAACTTAACTTTCTTTTAAAAAGTTTATCGGCGAAGAAACTCCATAACATTTGTCAAATTTCAATAAGGTCCTCGCTCTAAACAGGAAGAATTTTCAGGCAAGCTTAACTAAATTTTTTAGTCTCCCTGTATAATTGACACGCTCACACATGGTTGAGGATAAAGAGGCTTCTGTTGATATAAGAGCGCGGGGTAAAACACGAGTTCGGCGATCATGCTCAATGCCGACGCTAAAGCTCAAAACCCAAAATGCACTAATAATCGATTGCATTATTTCTCATAAGGTTGGTTGAATCACCTGTTTTATAAGGTTACTGATAACGCACCAAAAACTTGAGATTTAGGAGCTAATTCGTGCACTCCATGGTGTTAGTATTACGTATTATTGGTGGGAGCACTTTTACATATTGGGCTTAAGAGTTCATGGATTTTTGCAGCATCTGTTCACGAGGTATCGAAACATCTGCTTTGAGAAAGCGGCACGCTATATCAATGTTGGCTTGGGACCCCTAAACACTTTCAATTAGAAATTTGATTTAATTATGAGAAACATTATTCTCACCGTAGAGGAACTAAAGTACGTAAAAGAGGTATCAATAGTGTCCGACCGATTCCTAATTTTCGGTCGATGCTCGGACTCTACCTATCAATTACTAGCGCGCGTGGTTGGCATCGAGATCGTAGGAAAAAACACAACCGTAAATGACATTAGTTAGAAGAATGAGCGCCTTTTGGGAACCTAAATGGTTTGCACCTAATATCTCTTAATCTTGCAAAAATGTAATTAATTTAATAGATTTGCTACTAAGTATGCATGTGTGTATGTATTTTTTGCGCAGCTTGAAAATAACTGATATGAATGTAATTAGAAGTTAAAAAATGTTTTTCCGTGTTTTCGAATTAATGGAATCTTCTGAGCAGATAAGCGAATCAATGTCAACAATAAATTATAAGAAACACTAACAGCGGTGAGAGTATTGTCATTGAATAGTATATCAAATTAAAAAATAACTAGAAAAAATTTAAAATGTTATTGTAAACAAGCGTGCTATCAATCATAGCTGCAAAAACCGTACAATGCACTACAGCCTGTAAATTTAAAGATCATCAGAAACTCATCAAAGCACGCGCACTCAATTTCGTCGCCCGCCATTAACAATTTGTTTAACAGGGTGCACGCACATCAACCGCACTATTTTTGTTCACTTACCCCGCTTTCGCAGTTTTTTTTATTATGGCAGGAGTGGTAATTCGGTCCGTCGCTATGCCGCTCCATTACCCAGCAAAAAAGTTCGATTGCTTCTTAAATCGCCTTGTTTGTTGCTACGAAAACGTGATTTTGCTTTGGAACTGCACCTTCGCTAAAGTGTCACGTAAAGTGGGTATATTTTTTTCACTTTTTATTTTCCATCTAACTACCTTTGTTCCTAAAAAACAATGAAGAGCAGTGAAATCACTTGTTGTAAATTGCTATTGTTATATTATTGCATATGAACTTAGTACGATTATGAAGTGCAGCAAACGTTTGCAGCGGCATTTTGGAAAATACCGTCACGTTTAACCACAAAAAATGCCAGGGACCTCAAATAATATTACATACCTAAGAAGTATACTAAGAAGTAATTAGATTTTTGTTGTTTATTCCAAGAACAATTATTAATGGCTGTTTTTTATTCGTCATTTCAATGCTAGATACAGTTATCTCTGCTCGCTTAACACATTTTTTAATTGAAATCCACAAAAAAATAAGAAGCCCAAAAAATTATAAGTGCATTTTACTATCTCGCAAGCTACAAGTTTACATTTAATTTTGAAAGGAAATTTCAACTTTTTGTTTACAGTTCTGTGTTTTATTCATAGGTCGGTAAGTGCTTGCGAAAAAAACGCTTTAAAAGCTGCTTGGTCCACAACTCACTCAATACGCCTTTTTGGAAAATCAAATTATTTCTGTACATGGTTGTAATAGAAAATGTTGTGTTTAATGTTCAGAAGCGCTAAAGGTAACAAAATTTGCGAACTCGATAGATTTCAATACAAAGTCAAATTTTGAAAATTGAGTCTGGATTTCAATCAATTTGGTTTTGCGTTTTACTGAAAAATTTTGTGCGGTAGAATTAAGAGCTTTTACCGCCTGGCCGACGATATAATACAATTGTAATAGGCCGATATATTGAAGATATAAATTAAAAATGCATACAAGTAATAGACCCAAACAACTCTTTTTAAGCTCTTGTCAGTGTGTTTGTGTACTCAAAAACCGCGGTAAAGAATTGATTGCAACTTGAAATGAATGGTCAATTTGGCGGCACGGAAATATTAGTTGGTACTGTTAACTCCAAGCAGATTCACATCCAGTAAAGCAATTCTCAAATCGAAAGTACTGAAATAAACCTTCGGGAGTGTTTTCTTTTGTTAGGACAAGTAACATCTAAAATACTTTAGAAAAAGGTTTAGACAATGCGGTCGCCCTCGGCAGTGCCCCTTCCCAAGTTTATTACTAAAATCAGAACTTTCTCATAAAACATTTGTCTACCTTGGCAAATTTCTGTTATTTATTATTTCAAAACTATCAATTGCAATCAAAAACCATCAATTGTGGTTGCAGCTATGTAACGCACTATGTGTTTGGTCTAAATAAGTTTGGCCATATTTCTCCTTGGTTGACTCAGCTTCTAGGCTGTGAAATCTATGCTTAATTGAAAGCTAGGAGTTCTACTCGTATATTTCTCGTTGAATTGATCGCCAAAAAAGTGCCCGCTTACTTATATGAAAGGTTATTTTTCCTAGATCTAGCCGTTTAACTGATTGGATGTTTCATTCTAGTATTAATTTTATTTGAATGTTATGTAATAATAGTTGTACTAAAAAAGAAAGCAATTATGTCTTATTGTACTAATGCTTCTCACCAAATAAATTGAAATTATAAGCTTCGATATTACTTTTGACATTTATGTTTTGGCATGTTTACTGTGCTGGTTTTACTGTGACGTTTTCAAAAAAAAGCAAGCTAAACTGAAGCAAGCAAAGCTAGTAAAGCAAGCGCGCTTTGGGCCAAACTATTTAAAATCGTCTCCTCGATATACCCACTTCAAATCTTACTTTTCCCCCTTACGATCCCTGAGGAGATACCGCAAACTAACAGCGATTCATAAATCTAGGTACAGGGTGGCTAATGAAAGCCGCTACCAAAAAAAAATTAAATAACTTTTTTTCTATTTAATGAATCTGGTTAATTTTTTTTTTATTTTGCAGATTGACTTTTACATTTAACAAAAGTGGATAACTGGGACACTGAAACAAGAATTTTGATTGTCCGCCGCTATCACGCACTGGAGTCCGTAGTTTCGGTTCAAAGAGAGTATAGGCGCACGTTTGGCGGCAATCCTCCGAGCAGATGGACCATAATAAGACTTGTAAACAATTTTGCCGAGCATGGGACAGTCAACAGAAGACCTTACCATCGAAACCCTTCAGTTCGAACGGAGGAAACAATCGCTGCTGTAGCTGCTGCCATACAAAACAATCCACGTGTTTCGACAAGAAGCTTATCTGCTCAAATGGGTGTAAGCAGACAGTCACTACAGTCAATTATGCACAAAGATTTCGACTTATTCCCATATAAAATTCAAATGGCCAACAAACTGAACGCTGCAGACTTGCCGATTCGCTTGGAATTTTGCCAGAAGATGCTTCAAATGGTGGAAGAGGATGGAAACATGTTGAACTGTCTTTTCATGTCTGACGAGGCCCATTTCGATTTAAACGGCAACATAAACAAACAAAATTGTCGAATATGGAGTGCTTCCAACCCTCAGATACTCCATGAGACGGAATTGCATCCACTTCGTGTCACAGTGTGGTGTGCAGTTTCATCACGCTGCATTGTCGGGCCCTACTTCTTCGAAGAAAACGGTCACACCGTTACGGTTACTGGAGACCGTTACTTGAGCATGTTGAGAGAGTTTTTCTATCCAGAATTACGCCGAATGAGAATTTCTTTCAACTCTGTGTGGTTTCAGCAAAATGGTGCAGCTCCTCATATAGCCCAACCTGTTATGACAGAATTGCGACGAAAATTTCCCAATAAGCTGATATCCAGAAACTCCACATTCCGTTGGCCACCCAGGTCGCCTGACCTTACTGCACCTGACTTTTTCTTGTGGGGTTATTGCAAACAGGAAGTCTTCAAAGCAAAACCAACAAATTTGAATGAACTAAGGCAATCCATTCGAGAAACAATTGCGGCTATTCCTGTCTCAACTCTTCAAGCAGTAATGAACAACTTTTTGGTAAGATGCCGCACATGCATCGACGAGCAGTGGGGGCATTTAAATTCCATTATTTTTAAAACTAATTAAGCTATATTTAATAAAATTTAATGAGCTTTAACATGAATAAAAGAAAAATGAATTCCATACACTGAAAAAAAAATTATTTGAGTTTCTTAATGTAGCAAAATTCATCATCATATAGTAGATATGAAGGCAAATAAGCTTTACCGGCATTTTGCTTCTGCTTCTTCTTCCGTCACTTCTCAGCCAGTATTTGGTTTTAAGTCACTTGACGGAGTTTTTTGCTGCTTTTACGCTTTGCACTCTCACGTTTGTTGTGCATTCCGTTGCTGGAGTTATGTGCCTTGCATGGCATTTTGACAAATTTTTCAAGTTTTATTGACCCGAAAGGTTGTTGTTACATTTCGTTGTGACTCAATTTATGCGTTCTTTGTTAGTTACATTTATTTTTGGATTCGTTTAAATGCATTGAGCAAGTTTTTATAGGATTCGTGTTTTGAGAGCAGCCATTGATACAGTGCGCAAAATTCACTCATACTTTGTTGTATTAGGCCCGGTTTTTCAGTACAAGTTTAACTCAATTTGTCAGTTAAACTAAGCTTAAACTTGTTACGCAGTTTTCAGTCAACTTTAAACGAAGTTTAAACGGAGTTTAAGCGGTCAATTCGGCAGGGTTAAACTCTAGTTAACCTGTCAGCTGTTTTGCATATTTGATGGTTTTGGTTGTGAAACAATAAGCTGAACGCAATTAAGAACGGACGATATTTTTATATTTAATTAAATACTGGATATATCATCTGACGAAAGTGATTATAGTGATGCAGAAATTGGCGAAATGCTAACTATTACAATACTGAGGAGAGGCAATGGCGTTGAATATGTATACAAATATTATCTGTTGCCGTATCTAAATAAAGAAAAATCCAATGTTGCCGTATAAAAAGCAAATATTAAAAGCGGCCTTAAACTCGCACTGAAAAACCGCTCTGCAGTTTAACTGGAGTTTAAATTTATGCCGAGTTTAAGCAAACTTAGTTTAAACTGAGCTTAACCAAGGACTGAAAAACCGGGCCTTAGTATGTTATTAGAGGATGTTTACAGTTATGAACATTAACGACAGTTATTAACAGTATTTTTAAGTCGTTCCATACGCATTAGCATAGTAAGGTCCAAGCACCGGCAAACTAGCTTCATTTTCAACAAAGTCCGAGGTTGAACTATCCGGTAAAGTGCCAACTGTGAAATGAATTTTAAAATTATTGCCGTGATATTGGTGTACGATCAAACGGCATACGGCTGATGACAATGCATGCCATTAAGTACATATCTCTCCAGAAGTAGGAGCACGTAGACATATCCCTACTGAAATACGCGAGAATTTGGACACACGGGCTCAGTGTAATTCTTGAGTTGTATGGATGCAAATAATTCAGATGGTAGGCATACACCTGCTAATGAATCTATATCTCTACCCGGCAAATATTTCGTTTATCACTTGGCCCGAAGCAAATCTCCCCCTTTACCTAATGGATGATGAGACTTTGGCTCCGCTACAATGACTTCAGTGGTAAAGAGGGCAGATAAAGCAGAAAACCTATAGAAAATACTAGAGGGAATGGAGCACTATAGCGAGAAGGTACAAGGCGGTTCTTGATTAAAAAACGCTCTGATATATTTCATATCCAGATCGGAATACAGAACTTCAGTGTCGAAAGATGGGAGTTAATACAAGGCACTGGTCTCTCGTCATAAAGACAGTAGACTCCGAATGATTATGACACGAGGAAATACTGTTATTGTTGGAATGTCTTACGCTGAGTCAGTCAATTGGCCAATTTGTTGGTGGTCGCCAAGCACCAGGCTCGCTCTTGCCTTTTTTATATTGTAGATTTATCACAATTCAATTTGTTTACTTTGGGTTTCATTCATTTATGCAATTTATTTTTTGGGTTTCGTTATTTAAAGAGGTAGACAAGCAACTGTTGTTGTCATTGCCAATCGTATGTGTATGTAGCCGACCGTTGTTGTATGTACGACGGTTGTTCTTGTTGTTGACTTTTATGGTTTGCCAAGCTCTCGTTGGTTCGAAACGAAACTGGGTCTGTTGTGATGAAATGTGGACATGTGTTGCTGCTGTATTTACGGTAATTATTGTTGATGTTGCTGTGTTTTTGCTCAACTTGGTTATTTGTTGTTGTTGTAGGAATTTTTCACACATATGTTTCCATGCTGAATCACCGTCAAGCAAGCTGGTTGACCATCAGGTAGTTGCTGTCGGCTGTTGGCTTTCGGTATGAAGAGTAATGCTGCAGTGCGAATATTTAGTAGCATACAGCCGGCTATTTTGAGTAAACCAAACAAGAGAGTCTTTATGTATTAACCAACAGGCGATTTAAGCCATCATTCAATGACCAAATGCATAACAGCTGCAACAACAACTTACAACTAAAATAAATAAATTAATTCCCCTTGAGTTTGTCGCGAGGTGTGAGTTTACCAGTGGTTTAATTGAACAGTGATTCGAGTATGCCATTTGTTACAGAACTGTGTAACTGTGAGAACCTCCTAAAATATACTCGCGGCATGCTTGTCCTAAGAGGCGGCTAAAATCCACAACTCGAAGGTATGACATGGTAAAACTAATTGCTCCAGCAGCAGTCTAGATAGAGCGGTCTATCAGGAAAATGTAATAGACCATGAGAGAATTCAATCAATTTAATCGGAATTTTAAAAATCACAAATCTCTACTACAATTATTACCCGCCGGCAGTTCCGCCAGAATAGCTGATATACCCTAGAAACACATCAAAGGACAACGCACTTGAAAGGTATAAAGCTTTCCGCACAACCGAAGACAGCGCCCTTATTACCATTACCTTCTGCCTTTCAACCCGTTTTCGCTACAGACGTTAAGACTCCTTTATTTACAGATTACATGTTTAAGAGAAATACCTCCACTTTAGAGAAACCCCAAGGAGTTACATGCTTCTCCCAACTGTATTGTAATTTCGTTAATAAGAGGAGACAAGTTGAGTAAATAAATAGCACTGATCGTTAACTGAGATACAATAGATATAACCAACTGATGCGATTACTAAACCTCCAGCAAGGCACATGTGCAAGTTATCCACTCACTGTACCGCAACTCTGATGGTGCCCTCACTCATACACTCAAGCAACCTTATGAAAACGTTCCTTGTAGGGAAAATTTCTAGTTCCGAAACACAACTAGTTCGTCCTCAAGCTCTTCTTTATGCAATCAAATGGAGATTTTAATATGGTTATGTGCTGGGCAGTGGAAATATACCTTGCAAAACATCGTGTGACTGATCTCGGCGCGATTACTTCCTTCAACCTATATTGGGCTATAGTTCAATATAAGTTAATTTTAATTTGTGTAGCCTATTCACAGGAGTTAAAAGACATCTCGGACCGCACCAGTTAGGATACAAATTAATACAATTGATCTGTCTCTAACACATCGCCGGCTGAGTGAAAGATCACCCTATTTCAAAATATTTTTCAAAAACGCCCTATATCAAAATTTGATTACATAACACTCTATTTCAGAATTTGATTCCAAAATACCTTATCTTAGAATTTTTTTCAACAACGCCCTATTTGAGAATTTGATTCAAAAACACACTATCTCAGATAAAAATTTATTAAACTTTCGTTCAGATAGGGCGTTCTTAAAATAAAATTCGAAATGAGGCGTTATTGAAAAACAATTTGAGCTGGACGTTCTTCAAAGAAATTCTGAGATAGGGCGTTTTTGAAAAATATTTTGAAATAGGGTGATCTTCCACTCAGCCGTCGACATGCTCAAAGAAATGTGAATAGTTCAACCCATATAAAGAAATCAGTACTGGCATTAGTAGCATGCTCCTCATCCCGGACTGTGTTTTTCATACACAATTTAATATGACCCAATTGCCGATTTTGAACTGGTGAATATCTAGCTACTATCAAACTAGTTCTTAATTGGTATTTTTAATCTAATTTTTCTATTAGTTATTGAGTTTCCTGCAGGGTACATACTTAAATTTGATATTGCTATTAGACATCGTCGTAACTAAAACGTTAATATGCCCGTTGGCCGTTTTTTCGCACGCAACTAGGTAAATATTGTTCAGCAAGTACAAAAACAAAAGAAACAGTAACAACAACCAACAGCATGAACAACAAGCATCACGTACCGAAGTCGCTTGTGAAAAAAGTGAGTAATTTTAATACACGTATAAGTTGTTGTATTATTTCTTGATATTTATATACGAGGACTATGTATATCGCTGTTTCGACTCATTATTTTCAGCTACACGATTTGCTTTTCTCAAACAAATAATAAAAGAAACCCGAAAAACTTCAAACTAAAAGAAATGCCGCGCTTTGGACTTGTTTAATATAAGCTAAGCACGAACGGCGTGCAGAGCAATAAGGAGGAGAATGAAGCGGAGGAGGGTAGATGCTATAAATGGTGTAGGGTTGATAGATGTTGTGACCAAGTTAGGATAGTTGATCTCGATAACGTATGCAGCTCCACTACGAATGGTGTTTGATCTCTTTGTCGCACCAAAACCGTTGATCTGCGTTGCATTCAAGTACATATACAAACAGACTGGTTTTGCATAAATCACCACAACAAAGCGCCGATGAGTTCATACTAGCTGCTCAACCTGCTAGCAATTGCAAAAAGCAATGTGAGACGTCAGGTGCGAAATCAGCCAACAACGTCCGAATATAATTTTTTTTGCGAGCAAATCAGCTGTTGCTAATCCAATCTACATGCATTTGCACATTTACATATGGATACATACATTAGGGTGGGTTGAAGAAACATCGTGCGTTAACACGATGAATGCTCTCAATTGGCAAACAGATGAGCAAAAAACTAAACTGCGTATATGATAAACTAGATATCTCGCCCAGTAGTTGAAATTCAGCCACAAACGTAATTCTATTATTCTGCTCTATTTCGATTATTCTTAATTTAATTTAATTACGTTTCATTTTGTTCTATTTTATTTGCCTTTATCTTTTCCTTTTCTTTTCTTTTCTTATCTCAGTCCTTTTTTGTGTTTAATTTTTACACAAATCTAACTGGAAAAAATATAAAAATAAAACTGACTCCCTGTTGAATACGCTCAGCTCCAACATATTCAACTTGAATAACCATCTTTTTTTGTTTTTGTAAAACGTGTATGATCATATTTAGACGACTGAGTGGAAATAGGCCGAAAGCCTATGGAAAGCCAGAAGTAAAAAAAGTTTATATTTTTGTCAAGAACGAATTCGGCCTATTTCAGCGTTAACCACGTAATTAAAATGTTTCGTTAAGTTTAATGAAATCAAGCAACCTTCATAGTTTTTGATTTCATCACTTATCAACTATCTACACTTTCAGCGTGAAAAATGCAAGTATTCTAGTTGGTTTCTTAATTGTACCTACATAGATAAGAGGTTTTTTCAACCCACCCTAATGAACATGTGCACGTATGCATGTGTTTATGTTTCCGCTGTTGGAGTGGACAAATCGTTTTCTCACTCACATCGCATAATGCACTAGTAATAGATCGTAATGACTTTCCAGTTTACATAACCGAGTTGTTATATGGGGATTTGATATTTGTTACATAAACACAGAACCAATTTTCACAATACATATGGATATCCTACAGTGGAACTAAGTATCTTCAGCAGAAACAGCAGTATGCTGGAAAATTGCAGAACAGGTGCTTCATCTTTCCTATCACGATGTATTGCGTAAGAGAACCACCCGTGCCGCATAAGCTCCAATAGTACAGTTCCCGGTGAGTACATCAACTAATCTAAATATGTCCTTTCTATACACTTTCCAGCACTGCAGTCGCTGCAGCCTCGCCATGCCAGTACTGAGAGTAATGGCCACTGATAACTCAGACGGGTGCAAGGACAATGTAAGCTTCTAAAATATTAAACGAGCTATCTCATCGGTCATCTAGTTTCCTTGTATGTCACGTGGAACTCTGCATCCATGTTAGTCTCGGAAGAACTGCCGTCGGAGTACGAATGTGCAAAGGTTTGGGCAGTGTTACGGGTTTGGCGGAATGAATCCGTTACCATCTGGTACAAGCACCTGACCTCCGTGGATTACTACTTGAACCATCGGGTAGTATAATTCAATAGCATCCTACGACAGACAAAGGTGTATTCTAAGCCGCCCAACGCGACTGAATTCCGGTTTGGGGTTTTAACTGACAAAAATCTAGCTACAATAATGCTGTCATTTACAAAACAAATCATGTTTACGTCAGCTTTTTTTGTAATTTCTTCACAATGACTAAGAAAAAGATACAGACCTATCAGTGTTTTATACAAAATTTATTAGAATTATCTTTGGAAGAAAAAAAACTTGAGTACACAAGTCCATGCAAATATTTTTCAAACAAAAATATTTTTCATGTTCCATTAAATTCGTTACGTCTAGACTCTAGAGGCTGGGAACTGCGTAATTTCTTCAACAAAACATGCCGTATCAGCATTGCGCCGTCAGTCAGTCAACCAGCTCACTAGCCAGACATAAAAGTCAAGTCAGTTGGATCGTTATGAATGTGAACTAATATTTTTTTTTATAAATGTTTGTTGTTGGGGTTTCTTACGCCCAGTAAATAGGAATTGCTTATCAGCGTTGTGCCTTGTACGAATGTCGGTGAAGTACTCATTTTGGGGGCGTCATGACATCGTTTTTCAAGCGATCCATTTGTTAAGTCGCATATGATTTGTTTGTGTGTTTCTTAAATTGTTTAAAGCGCGTAACATGCATTCAAATTTATGTTTGTATGCACAAAGCAGAGATAATTATTTTATTTTTTATTATAATTTTACTAAACCACAACTTGCACCACCTTCTACCCGCGGCTAGGCTTTGTTGTTGTCCGCCTATTTTCTCTTTTTCGCGGTTACTTTACTATGAGGTTACTATATTAAAGGTATGTGTGTTTGTGTCTTTTTTTATTTAATCTTGTAAATGACTTTTATGTAAGTTTGTGCAGCTCTACTCAAGTGAGTCAATTGAGAGCGCAGTAGTTGATCACACAAATGAGCGGATCCCAAGTAGTGAATACAGTATAGCAAGTTTATGAATCAAAGTGACAAAAATGACAATTTATTGCCCTTCATGAGAAAGGGCAAAAACTTGTGGAGTTTGATATTCAAATTATTTCCTTTCCTTTCCTTTGCTTCCCTTTCCTTTCCTTTCCTTTCCCTTCCTTTCCTT
Source organism: Merzomyia westermanni (assembly GCA_949987695.1). Classification (NCBI taxonomy): domain Eukaryota; kingdom Metazoa; phylum Arthropoda; class Insecta; order Diptera; family Tephritidae; genus Merzomyia; species Merzomyia westermanni. The sequence continues at coordinate 116,436,767 of OX465293.1, forward strand.
TCCCTTCCTTTCCTTTCATATCCTTTACTTTCCTTTCATATCTAATGCTAAGGCGTCCTCTGCCCTGACCTTTATTGAAAATTATGGTGGCCTTAGCCTCTTCTTTCCTCTCCTTTCCTTTCATTATTTTCCGTTAATTTCCTTTTTTTCCTTGCCTTAATTACAGAAACTTTAGTAGCGGTTCCAAATCTTAATATATTTATGTGAGGTTCTTGTACTCAAAGCCGAATATACCTTAGTATACATGCCGTGTGTATTCAGTACTCAGCTGCAGTTCTCAGCTGTTCCACAGAAGTAACAGTTAAAGAAGCATAGGTTATGCTCTACTTCGTAACTTTCTTTTCTATTACTTCCTCTGCATTCTTCACAGCATGCTCTAAACTCTAATGTGAAAAAGGGCCATACACAATATTCCTGATTGGTATGAAAAAACTTAAGGTGATTGCGCTGAAGAACTACCTGTGGCTCTTGACCCCCCAACGATATCAAAGCTGATATTATGTACCGGTCTCGAGACATATCTTCTTTACCAGTAACTCTTAATATTAAATTCTTCTCGCGAAGCTGTCGTTGAAACGACTTGTTCACTCGCGGTCTGACTAAAATTTGAATACGCACACCGTTAATCGATTCATTGGACCTTCAGACCGGCTTCAGACCTGTAGAGCTTGCAATAGATCAGATCTTCAAAATAACCGCATCTGTGTTGAAATGGACCCTTAAGATCCGTTCGAAACCAAACGAACTTTCAGACAACGTGACCCCATACAGTATGATTTCTTCAACTTAATGCTTAATCCATTAGAAGAAGGACTCTTGGCAAATTTTATGGAAAAGGAAATGAAATAATGGTAGAAGATCTTCTATTCAGCCGTTGACATGATCTTTGGATGTTTAGCCTGATTTCAAGGCTGATCTGATTGCTGGAACATATACAAATTGTGTATGAGAATGCATAGTTGGTATGCCCCGTTAGTCCCCGTGTATTAAAGCCAATTAACAACTACAAAAGTTATAGTTTTTAAGTTCATTCGCTCCACTGTATGCTATACCAGTTACTATATCGGTCTTGTGCTTACACTCGTACCAAGTACCAATGTCTCTTCTCCAAAGTGACACAAATCTCAACAGACTCACCTCGGGAAATTTAAACAAGAACAAAAACATTAAAAAATCAGCTATGGAAAAACGTACACATACAGCTCGACCAACTATATTGAATAGCTGAGAGTGGCTCCAAAAGCGTTGACAGCGCGTATCTGTAGTTTATGAGCGCTCTCCGAAGCTCCAAAGTATGGTGAATATTGTATGTGCTGGCACATAACTGTGGCCTAATCTTGCTGTTGGCTTTGTACACGCTTAGAAGCTCTGTTTTATTGAATATCTACCTTGTCTGGTTACTATTTCATTAGTTCGTGTGCTCAATCGTTTGGTGCTTCTCTTTAGGTTTTGCGTTTTTTAGGTTTCTTTACGATCAACTAAAAATCATATTCCAAAAACGATCTCATCTACCGGCCTCACTTGGTTAACAAATCAGTATTTTGTCAAAGTGCTCTGGAACAGGTTGTGTTTAAGGCGTTGTGTGTGGTTATTGTCGCTGTATGAGTACGTTTTTAGTCCAAATATTTTAGGATCCTCGCTGTCGCGTTTGTCTCATTTTTTGCATCGTTTAAACGTTTTGTCTTTCGACATACGCGAGTCGACGGGTAGAAAAAATAATTTTCGATTCTGGTAGAAATTGAATAAAAAAGAAAAAACAAATAAAATAAAAAGTATCCATTTTAATTAACTACAACATTGGAACGAAAAGAAAAACTGTCCTTACGAGCAACAATTCGAGAACATTTTTTTTGTAGAAAAGTCGGCCATAATTGGTATACGATCGAAAAGGTGTGTATACTTCGCTTAAAGTCTCGTGAAACCAAACCAAATCATAAAAAAAGTGATTTAAAAAAAAATGTTTTTATATGTACGAGTATGTGAAGATTTTTGCAGAAAATCTAAAAATTGTTGCACCAATCTTTGTTTATGCCTTTTTTTTTTGCAAAAAAACTGGTTTTGTAACGGAATCTTAGCTTTAATAACAAAATAAACATGCAGTTCGTAATAAATTAATATTAAAATTAATAACGCAAAATTCACGGGTTAGTTTTAGAGAAATTAAGCTCGCTATATGTACAACAACAAATAACAATAGCTAAAGAAACGAAACAAGGTTTGTGAAGATTTCTGTGGAAAGATTGCGAAAACGTCGTTAGCGCAATACTTGCAAAAAGTTGCCAACAAAAACAATGCAGCAAACGGAAAATACCTCCATACAAAGGGGACTTACAAATGTTCGCTTAGTTGGCGAGAAAAAAAACCAATTATTTGTATACTTAACTAAGCTTAACATAAAGGCCAGACCAGAATACGAAGTTCCCTATAGAAAGCTTTGTTTGACTTATTAAATAAGGGCCTATCAGGGGCACACTTCGCTTATTAGTTTATGCTTTTAGTGAAGGGGTCTGGCTAGATTTCCCTACACAAGCCTCATAAAACAAAAAATTGTGTACATTATTCCACCGGCTGGTTTTGAGTCGGAATCATCCACATAACAGTTGGCTTCTCTACCCACTGAGCTAACACACATCACAAATTGTTTGCGGTAAAATTCAAAAAGTTTTAAGAACGTTTTAGGAATATCAGAAATTTGACTAATTAAAGAAAGGACTATATTACAGTTTTCTTTGCAAAACTCCGGCCTAGTTCAATTGAATCAATCAGTTCTCTGAAGCTCAAAATGTTTTCAACCTAGTTCAGTGAATGTAGTAGTTCAAGTGCTCCTGTGGAAACTAGCAATAGCAATCAAGGGCGAGCTAAAATTGCTATGGCAACCAAACTCAATATTGGGTCACGGTATTTAAAACAAATTGCGCTCTTCTAAAATTGACATTGGCTCTTATTACCACACTAAATTTTGCTTACCGGATAGTGAGTTTCTAACCGAGTTCCTCACTGTCGTTTGTATACTTTCTTTTTCGTTTGTTTCCTATGTTAATGGATATACAAACTGATTCAAAGGAAAAAGTAATATTGTACGAAGTAAGCGACCTAGTTCAATTTTGAAAAAAGAACTAGTTCGTTCGATCATTCGTTTTAAGATATGGGTAGTAATGTCTATAATTGCTTAGTTTTTTCAAACCTAAAACAGAAAATTCATTGAAAACTAGGCAGGCCCTGAATAGGAAAAGCTAAGCAGGCGCAAGCTTACAATCAAGGCGCAACCTGGGAAAAACAAAGTAGGCAGAATATAGGATAAATTGCACGTAAATTGGGAAACAGGCGTAGTCCATGCCAGAGCCCTGGCAGGCCCTGGACAGAGTTGTCTATTGTAGGGAGAATCTAGACAGGGCCTAGGTTAAGTATAGATTTTCCTAAATTATTTTCTACCCGGAATTTTGTACATTTATATGGCCCTAGCTAGAATGTCTAACAGAAAAACTGATTACATGTTAACCTTATTTCCTACTTGGGTTGCTCCTATAATGATTCGAATTGAAATTGATTGAAATCGGGCTATGGCGAATCTTTCTTTTTTTTATATAAAAATGTCAGAAAGGGAAATAATGTGATATTTCATTGACAAGTGATAATAACAATAAAGAGGCAAGATACAAATTTTGGAAAACGGACGTGGCACCGCCGACTTATGAGAGAAAATATGTTGAAGATTGTACAAGCCCTTGCTGAAAATTATTTTAAGATATCCTGTCGAAATTTATCAAGAAGGTTACTTTTGCTATTTGATAAAAAAACTGGTTAAATGGGTGAGAATTCGAGTGGTTCAGCCCTTTTAGGCTTAAGTTTCCATAGTACTTTTAGTGCCATTACTCAAGTCAATAAAGCAATCATAACGATATTTGGTGGAAGTAGTACCTCTCTAGCGATGATAATTTCCACTTCTTTCAACTGGTGTTAAAAAGAAGTGTTTGTAAAATTTTAAAAGCGATAACTGTGTAACTAAATACGTTTTATAAGTAAAATTTTGAAAAAGTAATAATCTCTTTAAACTCCAGTACTAGCCCTTTCTGGTACTAGGCCGACTGTCTCGGGTGCGATTTGTTTGACCACATTTAACCATGGGGTTGGTGATTTTAGTCGCCTTTTACAACAGGCATTTCTACAGCAAGTATATTCCAAGCTCCGAACCCGGTGGGGTCATCCATAATTCTAACTAACATTCCTAATTTAAGAGCTTTACTATTGCTGTACTAAATTTTATAATTGCGGAGGGAAGACTAAAAGTAAATATAATTTTTGTGTTCGAACACCTAGTAAGCACAACACGACATATTCGTGTTAGAGCAGAAAAAAAACACATGCAATAAAACAACAACAACAATAATTCCTAACTCAACAAAATGTAGAATAACAGTAACAGATATTTGATATTTAATTAGCTCACCTTTCGTTGTTTGTTGCAGAAAAAAAATTTAAAAAAAAAAATCTTTTTCTAATTAAAAATTATTTCAATTTTTAAATATACTTGCATGTATGTATGTACGTAATTACACGTGTACATATGTAAATGACTTATTCACATACAAAGATATATGAGTGCCCATTTTATATGCAAACTTTTTATCAAACAATTAATTGAGATAAAATTTCGCTGCTTTTTTTTTGAAACTGAAATCACCACCTCCAAAAAGCAATTTACAAAATTGCTTCAATTTGCAAGTTTAGTTAAGAGAAAATAACATTGATAGCGGCGTTGTAGTAAACTATATTCCAGTGTTGCCGGCTTGTTCGAAAGCAAGGCATGAATCAGTTCTAAATAACGTTCCAGTTTCCATTTTGATTCCGTGCCGGCAATAAAAAAATAAAGAAAACAAAAATGTGTTCTATAAGTAAATGGGCGATTGTGAAGGAGTGTAAAATGGAAATGGCCCTTTTTCAGGCAAAAAATTTAAATAAGACAATTGGAAATAAATTTTAGTCATACTGAATCCATATAGGCCTTTTGGAACGATAGTTCATATATCTACCACTAAGGTCCTGTGCCAATCTGTTGAAAATTTTAAATTTTGACAGAGTGAAGAAAAATTTCTGACATTTATGGCGGGGAATATGAACTTCGGAATTTACGCTAGCCCATGGGGATAGGTATAATTTTTACAACTACGAATGTGTACAGATATATGCATTCGGTATTGCCAATCATATTATTTTAAATGAATTTATATGCCAAAACGTTATTAAACGGTAAAATATAATTTAACGCGAAAAATACGAAATATAATAGCAGATAAAATACGTCGATTTAAAATTTATTCACAGACCATTTGCTTTCGCACGTGCTTTTTTTAGATGTAAAAATTTACAACTGTCAAAATTTACTATTTCATTTTCCACGGCAAAATGCAAAATATTTTTACATCATAGACAATTTGTTCACCTCATTAGCACACGGTCTAAGGTGGTTTTCATAAAGCAGAGTATTATATGCCTTAAAATATATCACCAGTGAAAGGTGGGTCCAAAATCCAGATGGTCTACCTACACCTTTCTTGGGGCGTTTTAGAAGCTACAAAGACAATGAGAAGGGGGAACCAATAAAAGGGTTTCCCGCCAATACCCGGTTCTGAATGGGCTCAGGCTTCGCTGCTTTACCAATATATTTTTTAAACTGGGTTGGCGGCTGTAAACTGTGACACTTATTACGAGTTTTGGCTGATTCGAAAAGGCGGAATAAAAATCGTTTCTAATCACAGCGGGTCTTTTGGTATTTCAGTACTAATTGACAATCAGTACAGATCTATCTAAAGCAAAGGAGTCATTTTTTATTGATTAAAAATTACCAGCCACCATGGTATAGTGGGTGTCTCATCAGGGCCAAGTCAAGGGGGCGAGTAAAAAAAAAAGATACTTAAAGCAAAATTGTTCAAAAGGATTGGTCCTTAGGCAGTAATCGCCAAATTCTTTTCAAAAGCTAAATTAATGAGTGCATGATTATTTTTGGATCGATAGTCTGATGTCTGACTGTTGAGGCCCAGTTCGACAATTGAATGGAGTGATTCCAATTACATGAAGCGAATATTACTTCAAACCCTGTAAAACACTGTAAACACTTTCTGTCAGTCTTTGTCAAAATGACACAAACCGCTTGCGATGTGCCATCTTCAGTGTCGATTTTCGAAAACATTTACATTGAAAAAAAATTCAATAAAACCACCGCGCTAGCACTTCCTAAAAAATAATAGCGTTGCCAACTGTAGCTACTATTAGTGCCGTAAACAAACACAAAGTCGCCCAGCACATTTTCTTAAATCTGGTAACACTATCTTACAATAAGTGAGCAGATAAAATGATTACAAGAGTAGTTATTGCTGACTTATTATTGTTTTTGTTGTTCACTTTGTTGTTGTCATTGCTCTTAGTTTAGCGGTTATAGTTTGCTGCTCTTGCAATTATTTTCTATTTGTTGTTCACTTCTACGCTATATTGTTGTTGTGAATGAATGAGTTGATTGGGCGATCGGTTAGTCAGTAGCTTGCTCGTTTGGTTAGTTGATCGGTTAACTGGTAAGTTGGAGAGCAGCTTAATTGTTTCATGAACTGAGAGTAGTTAATATTTTATTGTTATCTTTTTGTTTTTGATTTTATTTTTTACTTTTTACGTGCTTTTATAGTTTTCGCGTTATTTTTATGCATACATATCTACATATTTATATATGTATATAGATTTAGCACACATATACATATGGATGTGTTCTGTAAATGGAAAAATGATCTCTCGTTATCGCTATTCGTTTGGTCAGCGCTGGATGCCTGACATCACTTGGAGCTCAGCTTGGAGTATTTTGAAGTCATTGTTGGCTGTTACTTGCTAGTTGCTTTGTTGCCTTTGCCATTAACGTTTGTACTGGTTTTTGAGTTGAGTTTTTAGTTCGTGGTTATTCGTATGGTGAGTTAGACGTGTTTTTCGTGCACTCTGTTGTCGCTTTTGTTGTTACTTGTAATAAATTTTTTAAACGAGTTTTTTTTTACCTATATTAAAAGCTGTTTACTGTTGTTGTGGTGTGGTGCTATTTGGTGGAGCTGCTCGAATTGAATGTCTTCTAAGCTAAATAAATAAATTACGGTGAGAGTCATTTACTGTGAGGTGTTATGGCGAAGGTGAAAAAAATATATTTTTTTTATTTGAAGAAAGGATTATTTCTTATTCAAAATAAAAAATAAACAAAAAAATTTCTACAAGCAAATTTTACAGCATAATTGTGCGAATGCCATGGTCTATTCGAAAATGGAATGCAAAAAACATTTCATTGCTATAAGTCGCTGTGGATAAAATAAAACAACTGCATGTGCGGATGAGTTTGAAGAGAAAATTTTAAACCCAGGGAAAATTTTGCTGGTTTTTCCTAACCCAACGGTTTTTGTAAGACCACGGCCGCGGTGGTGTGGTGGTAGTGTTGCTGGCCTACCACACCGAAGGTCCAAGGTTCGAGGTACAGGTAACATCAAAAGTGCCCCTTGGCAGTGGTTTGGCAAACTCTGCGAGTGTATTTCTGCCATGGAGTGTATTACTGCTTGGAAAAAATAAAAAACTTCCTTAAAAGAGAGAAAATCTATTCATTTAAAGATATGCATATTGGAAAGTTTTATTCCCAGTAAAATTTAAATACAGCTAGAAAGCAGTATGCCCAAAATTACTCTCTATCTGTCTTCAATAGTTGACCATTTCGCAAAAAGGATCAAAGACCTTATAAGTTTCTCATCATACTTGCTCTGCTGTACTTCTCGGTATGATAGACAACATGGAAAGAAGATGAGATTGCCCTTGGAATATTCGAGAGAAAAGTTCTCTGGAGATGATAAAAATCTATCTAACGAAAGTTCCAAGAAACTGGTGGTTTGAATAAGTTTGAACAATGGGGAGTTTGCTGCTAAAAACGACTATTTGGCCGAGTAGCTAAACAGATGCTTACTGTTGCGGGCATAAATTTGGTATGTCATGACTTAGTCAGTAAAAGTAAGAGTGTTACCTACTGTATCCAGATCGAAGTTGAGTCAAAGTGCCTCGAGTCTTCTTTGGAAGATCGCGTTCTTCTGCAGACATAGGTGGTGATTGTGCCTGTACCATTCCCATAAGTTGACGAAGTAGCTTGAACACTCTGTCTGGATGTTGTTGAGTGCTTGTCGATCTAGATTTTGATCGAACGACCTTGTTATATGTCAGCTGCCGCTAGCGTGGTGGCTGAGTACTTGATAGATGACATTGTCAAGTTCTTCGTGGTAAAAAACCTGTATGGACGCAAAGTTTAACGTTAATACTCCCCTTGGTTAGCCGGTTCCGTCGAACCTTGTAGGCAATCCTACATAGCGCCCCTTTTTCTGTAAGACAGCTGATGTTTTCCTGAGATTGACACTTGGACTAGAAAAGCTATGTAGCCAATGAAGCTATTTAGAGATATGTCTGGCGTCGATCATTTCCTGGCAGGTTTGGTTTCGCTTTTTCACTCATGTAGCTTGATATAACGTTTTTTACTACACCTTGGCACACAGATGACCAAACCTCTATCTTCGAAGAAATCGACCAATTTCAAAGCATGAGTTTGTCAGAACTTTGGTCCTTGGCACGCAAACAAAATTATTCATCTTGGTTTAGTTTAAAACACAAATTGTAGTTTGCTTTAATAACTCTCAAGTGTATATAGCGATGTGTGTGTGTCTGCACATATTTATTTCATATTTCTACTAAGCCAGGTAAGTTAACTTGTTTCAACGGAGTCACCATTAAGAGCAAAATACCATCTTTGCAGGTTTTTACAAAAATTTATTTTTTATTTTTTTTGTTGTTGCTTTTTTGCAAATGACCACCTGTTGCTAAAACTATTGGATATTGCACACATGTGTACCCTACTTTATTCGCAGCCCAATGGGCCCAAGAAAATAAAATATGCAAGGTATTTCTCAAGTTGAGTTTAAGCTATCCTTACTATGTGATTTAAGAGGGGCAGTGAAATAACGCCCGGGAAAACAACGCCCGCGGGGTATTTTTTATTTGTATTTGATAACAAATGCGTATCAAGTTGATAACAAACCAAATTGTTTGCTGGGATTATATTCAGCCGCCTTTCCACATACGCATCTACGCATACATATAGAGATGTGTGTTTGTTGCCTTATTTCGATTGCATATTTTCTTTCTTCCATTACAAATTGTTTGCCTATGAGTAAGTAACTGATGAACGAAATGGCTACCTGCTGACAGTCGATCGGCAAACAAATGACAGGCATTCTTTTTCCTAGTCATTGCAATGCACAGGCTACCCACTAAGGATGAACATTTTTGGGATTTTAACAATCCAGAGATTTTCGAAAACTGGTTTTATAGTGCCGGTATTGGTCGCGGGATTTGGGTATTAATTTTTTACAATTTAGATTATCTAGAAAGCACAGAAGACTTAGAAAGCTTTGCCATGAAAAAGTTTTTTTTTTTTCATTTTATGAAGTGTTGCGTTCTCTGAGTGTTAAAAAATTGTCTAAAGCGAGAGAACTGCCCTATTATATCACAAATAATTGGATTGAAATTGTTATTTTTAAACAAAATTTTATTTGTTATTATTATTAGAAAATGTGGAAAAAAATAGAAACAAACACTATAGCTTTCGGCTAGACCTATTTCAAATGTGTTAAACTTCACTTATCAACGAACTTTTGGTGCCCTCACTTATCTGTGAGTGATACTTATTTGCCATTCTCTTTCCTACTTTTTTGTTGTTTTTATTTTACAGAAAAAGTGATTGGGACCAATCTAGTGCTATTGTATCAATAGGTGGAGATTTCTATTGTTTTTTTATGAAATTTATCTTGATCTATACTGTTTGCTGCTGAAATTCTTTAAAATTTCCCTGTGTTCCGTAGGTTACTTCAACTAAGAGAATTAACAAAGAAAATTAGAATCTTCCAAAATATTGCTAAAAACCAATCCCGAAAATCCCGGAATTGTAAGCATCCCTACTACCTCCGTACTTACATATCCACATTCACTCAAAACACACACAAAATTACAACAACTATTGGAAAGCGCGATTTGAAAATTTATAAGCGAAGAAAGCAACAATTTATACATACGTATATACATAAATTACTATAAACCGACAAACCCATAAAAAATAGGAAAATAAATGTAAAAAGTAACAACAAAATGAAAAGAAAGAGATAAAATAAATTTAAAAAAAATGTATATTAAGTGTTAAAAAAATAAATAAAAATAATAGCAGGAACAAAAATTAATTTTTTGTAACGACTTTTGTGCAAAATGGGCCTTTAGCATGGCGAATTTTAACCTGAAAGTCCTGTTACTACAAATTTAGTGGCCCAGCTTCCGCTCATAGTCTCGTTGTTTTTGTATACAAAAGACAAGTTGTACAACGATTTTGTTGTTACAAATATGACAGCTTGTATATACATACATACATACATGTACACATATGTACTTTATATATGTACATGGTCATCTACTTTGTTATGTATGTGAGTTTTAGAAATGCAAATTTTCTAGAACTATATTTTTGCGGTATTCAGCCTCGACAGTCTCATCAATTTCGCTTGTGGGAAGCTCAAGGTGGCAAGTAAAAGGCACTTTTTTTATCTTTAAATTACATATATTATTACATTTCAGAGGTCTTCATTAGAGTAGCAGAACCCAAAACAATAGTTTTTGTAATATTATAAATGTTTGTACGCGCATCAATTAAAAATTGCTGCACAGAATTGCATGTAATTACCACTGATGTGTTCCTGGATGTCTAACTTAAAGTCTAGAATGTTTTTTACAGCGGTGAACTGTTTTTTTTTCTAAAGAGCGCTACCCCTAAAAGTAGGCTCCAAATATTTTTATACAAACAGCGAAATTATAACACGTCGATATCTGTACATATTATTTATTATATAGTAATGTGTAGGGTGGTCTTTATTACAGTAACAGATAATAAACTATTGTAGCCTTCTGTATGTATGTATGAATGCATGTTTGTACTTCTTCTTCTTTAAATGGTCATCTAACCGCCTGGGCGATGTTTGTACTTGCATCACTAAATAAGTGCTGCATATAATTCAATTCTTTTTGCACGGATATATTCCTCAAGGTCTATCTTGAAATATAGAATACGTTATACGTTACTGCTGTACATGCTTTTCTGTGTTGTTGGGTGCGTGGCGAAGCCTTGCATTATCCCAAACATTTTGTTAACATAAATATTATTAATTTGGTCCGATATTGCCCCAAGGAGATGTAGGCCGAGCTTCTCCACGAATTCAGAGCATGCTAGTTTTAATTTGCCTATTAATTAGTGAGCTCTACAGTTCTTATTAATTTTTACTGAGAAGCTTTGAATGAAAGGAACACACTAAAGCCCTAGTTTCCGAGCCCTGCCGAGGTGCGATCCATTTTTCCGATTCACCTGATACCACAAGCTATGAATCTGAAAATCTGGAAATCAGCCTGGTTGACCATACACCCACATCTGATTCTTTTAACATCAAACCATCAGGATATCTTCACCCATGGTCATTGTAAATGAACGAGAAGGTCATAAACAAGATATACGAGTACCTCACTACAATGTTAGTAATTTATTTAATATTCCGAACCAAGAAGAAGTTATTTCGACAAACAGGCTTACAATGCTCGGGTCTAGCTTAGAATGGGTGATTGCAGGATAAGGTAACACAAGGTACCGCACAAGGGCTTATTCACCTTCTTCGATTACTAAGGATTAATTCGATAGCCATGTTATTGTTGTTGTTCTACACCTTTTTCAGTTTATATTCAGAAAGTTACAATTAATATTCAGAAAAGTTCAATTCATTTTCTTTTGTAACTTTCTGAATATAAACTGAAAAAGGTGTAGTAGCGGTCTTTCTACCTGTAAGATCTTTTACAAAAAAATATGATCTTTTGTTATATTTCACATGAAGCGGTAAATGCGAGAAGTTATGAAAAAAAAAATGTTGAGAGGCAGAGGAGGCAGAAGAATGAATGGAAAAATACGGCAAAGATGGAAATGAAGTGAATGAAGGTAAAATTTCTGGCAGGACGACGTACAGCTTAACTTCATTATTCACTTGGAACCCTGATGACGATTTCATAGCAAGGAAAGGAGCAGGCAAGCTCAATTAAGATTAGGAGAAACACATCTTAGCACATGTCTCAACTCTTTTTAATTATCAATAAAAACTCATTAGCTCTGTAGAAACTAAATACTTTCGCTTTCAAAAAACAAAGCCAATTACAGACATTTTAAGTAGAAACTTAAGTTGGTTTCTGCTATTTATTCCCTTTAATAGGTATGCAAAGCCATGTACATATATCTTAAGTATATATATACATATTTGAGTTATGAGTATACGACTTCCATATTCAAGCGATAATTTACTCAGTCATATGCCATAACGCCAAACAACGATTTTGTAGACGAATGGCTGGCCAAACAAGCTGATGATTGACGAGCGACGACCGATAAAGACACAAAAGCCTACAAATTGAGCTTTACTTACGGAAGTCGATTGTTTCACTGTCGCTTGTGACTACAGTCGGCTGATAGTGGCTATCGCAGTCACTTTAACTGTCAGAGCTATTGCTAATGTTTTGGCTTGAGTCTTTAGCTGCTGGCTGACTTTATATCTTGTGTATTTAATATTCATTGAGTTGTTGCTATACTTGGATTTTTAAAAGCTAGCAGATGTTGTACTGCTCAAAAACTACACCTTTCTTGTACTCTTTGTTTTAACCTTAACTCTCGCCCTCATCTTCAACCTTTTTAGGTTCCTATCCCTATCTATCAATTTTATCGAAAATTTGGTTTTCTTGTAGTTGTTGTTGTAGATGCAGTACTTCATCCTTCTTATCTGTACGGCCATTAGTTTAATTGTTTTTTTTATCCTAAGCTACTTCGCCCTTTTCGTTTTTCTTTCATCTTTTTTTCTCTTAGCTTTCTCTTTCTTTTTAGTTCCCCTTTCACCCTACCTCTACCACCTGTATCTCTATCATCTCTAGCTCTACCTCTAGCCCTACCTCAATCTCAACAAACCGTTTCCTCATCCCTCTACCTATATCTATCTATCTCTACAAACCTCGCAATAAACAATGAAGTAAGCTCGGTTATTGAACAATGTTTTTCAAACGAGTTTGTAATCTGCAAAGCAAAGCAGATGAATCTTTCCTAAGAAGTCTTCCATGGCAGAGATACCCTCGGACACCGTTTTGCAATACCTTTTTCAAACCACTTATGATGTTACCTGTCCCAGGACGCGAACCTTCGGCCTTTTGGTGTGGTAGACCGCCAACACTACCGCTACACCACGTCGGCCATATAATAAAGTACATATAAATCAAGTAGGTAAATTATTTAGCACTATTTTTGAAAACTGCCAAACTGTTCACCTAGCAGAAAGTTCACTACCATACAATTGTGAACACATATGTAAACGTTTGTGAAACTTGTCAGTTACAAACTCGTTTGGAAAACATGGATTTAAACGTTTTGAAAATATTGTTTAATAAACTAGCTTACTTCATTGTTTATTGGGCTATCTCGATGCCAGCTTTCCCGATACTTACTTTCATGAAAATAACTTGCAACGAAGTAGAGATTTTCACTTATCTTCTCTTTCTATTACTCACGTCAATACCTTTTGTCAAAACATATGCTGAGGCTACCGCTGGCCCACATTTTGGTTACAAGTCAATCAAAAGGAACAAAAGACAGTAGATCTCTGGGACCTCGATGTAGCAGAAGCTGTTCATTTCACTTGAACCTCAGCTAACTAAATGCTATGTAAAATAAAGTTCATGGTTTAATGAATAGCCCTGTTAATGCTTTTTGTTAATCAGTATATGTACATATGTATAAACGTATGTCTTGTATATTTGTGAAACATTCCCTCAAAAAAATACTCATCTTATAGCAAGGGTTAATATTTTTGAACAAAAGGCTTACATCAGACATAAGGCTCAACTCTCCCTCTCTCTATTTCACTGAAAAACACTTTTCTATCGACGGATGAGTGGGAGATCACTCTTCTTCAAAATATTTTTTAAGAACGTTCTATCTGGGATGCCTTTCAAAAAAGTCTAGTTTCAGAATTTGGTTGAGGAACGCACTATTTCAGAACGAATTTTAAAAACTCCTTATTTCTACGAAAGCTCAAGTCATTTTCAGAAGAGATGGGACGTTGTTGAAAATAAACTGAGGAAGAGCGTTCTTATAGCTTGAAATAGGCCAACGATTTAATTTAGTGATAGACAACGAAAAGTAAGGCTCACATAAGGCCTCGTTAAAAGAGAGCTATATCTGAGTAAGAGCATTATTTCATAAAAGAGTGATAGAGAAAGTATTATATAATACATGAAGTGGTGTAGAATGAACTTATTATGAGGCTTATCGACCAACCGTGCAAGCAGCGCTGCTGCCATATTTCCCATTTCCTACTACGCTTACGCTATTTTTTTGTTGGGTTTACGTTGAGGTAAAATAACTGCGCATGCGCGCACTTCTATCCATAGTAGCACATATAAATGTACATATTGGTGTAAGCGCAGCTCCATACAGGGTGCACACTTTTGATTTCTTTTCTTATGTCCAAAACTGGTTAAGCAGGTAATACAATGATAATAATAGTTCCAAAAATAACTAATGCTATGATTCAATATTTTTATTTCTTTGCCGCCATTCACCACCATTTATTTTACAGACAAACACATGCCTACATGTATGTTATGTTTTTGTTGTTAGCACTTCTTATACGGGTACATATATATTTTTGTAAATATTTTGCAACCATTCTTTCACTTCACTCGCCTTTTGTGTGAACTTTGCTTTCGATTTATTGCACTTTCAAACTTGCCTTTTATTGCTTTTGTATTAAAAATTTAATTGTTTTTGTTGTGTAGTTTGTGGTTGTTGTTAGGCCTATTGTTGGATGTGTAATGTTTAGTTACCATTTTCATTGCATGAAAGTGATATTAACTAAATATTGTGGATGAGGATGCATCATAGATAAATTCATATTATGTATGTACGAGTATACATTAGACTGGGCAAAATAAATATTTTTTTTAAACTTATATTGATATTATTTTGCAAAATAGCGAAAAACCCCGTAAAAGTTACAGATCTTGATATTCATTCAAGAATTGTGAATGAATATTTTCGTCAAGTGGACCGTTAAGGGTAATAAAGCTTTAAACACTTTTATGGTTTTCTGATTTCACGTTTTCACTTTGCATATTTCGGAAAAACTTAAGAATCAATATAAAAAAAGAGATATGTACAGATTATTTAAACTAATTGAATTTTGAATCCCATTCATATGACATTAATAATGGGTCGAGGTTGGGCGGTAACTGCCCAAAAGAAAAACGCATTCTTTGGTTATTTTTAAATTTTGTAATAGTAAATACCTTTTAAAAAGGAACTTCATCAAAAATTGTTTTGGGGCATATTTTTACATCATATTCAATTTTCTTTCAGAATTTGTGTTTATTTTTTTTCAATGTAGTGTTTCGATTTTAAAAGTTTTGTGAGATTTGTTACTTTGTTAATATTCTTTTTGCCATTCTGAGAAATAATATCAATATAATTTTCAGAATTTTTATTTTTATTTGGACCAGTCTAATGTTTATATTATTTGAGTTGTGTGGAAAAAATCGCCCATATCGGTATCCTGTATGATATGTAGTTACATCATTCCCACAACAGCCGGTTGTATCGTACCGGAATGACCCTGGTTTTTGTACCCGGCCAAGGGCTGGGTGTAACCCTGTCTTATCTGTCTCGTCCCACCCTTAAATTGTCATCCTCGGAGCAAACCCTTGCAGTAGTTACATAAATTAGAAGTTATGAGTTTTCTTCGTCAATTTCAGTACGGTGGCTATTATGTTGATGAAACCTGCATCAAAATCTTATAAAACGCGCTCTAGGTAGCACTCAGTTTGGTGTCCTTTTAAATAAATGATTCTCTTGGGTTGTCCATATACCTACTACCAAATTTTATAACTCCTACAGAAAAGAAGGCAATTTTTCGGGAGACCCCCTAATGTACATCCATTCATATGTTCAATAGCAATTTGTTTCATACATATAGACACATACAATTATTAAATTACATTGCCATTTGGCCTTCAAGTCAAAATCATCACATGTTGAGTTGAGTGAAGTTTGTGTGACCTCTTTTTGTGGCGCATTTGAATCAGGCTTCGCATTTCCTCGTTCTCTCCTCTATGTTCCCAATTCGTAAAACAACAACTCTTAGAGAGTACATTAACTATCACCCGCCTGACTTACGTAGAGAAGAAGACCATGCCAATGTGGATGACTATTAAAATCTTTCACTTATTGGACCAAAACCATACAGGTATTAAAGAAAAAAAATGCGTTTCAAATTCGTGACGATTGTAATATGTGTGACGAAATTTCAATCTACGAGAAACTGTCCCTATTTCCTTATGACCGTTTGCACGCATTTCTTTGTTGGAGGTCAATGTTAACTGCAAATACATATGTAAGTATGTATTGCTGTTGATATCCATATTCTTTTACGATTCTTTGTCTTTTCATTGCGACAATTATATGATAAGAAATTATGGAATGTGAGGTTTGAAGCGTCAAAAACCTATAAAATTCGGACAATTTGCATTTGATTAACAGTCAATGACATTTTTTGTGCACGCAAGTGTTATGTGAAGTGATCGTTAGCATTAAGAACTCAGTTTACATTTAATCTCTTATTATAAGATGTTTTATTTACGGTATCAATAATATAGATAATATAGAGAAGGCCAATGGCCAAAATGTCTACGAGCCAATTGAAACCAAATGAGGCTTCTGACAAGTAGACACCCTATCGTATGATTTCTTTAACCTGAAGCTTGAAAGGAAAGTCCTCTATCGACGAACAATGATCATAACTGTTATGATATATGGCTCGTAAAATATGGAATGGAGTATGTAGTATTATAGACAAAAGTTTATTCACGGTCTCTCCCATTTCCCCAACAGCCGTTTCTATCGCACCGGAATGACTCGGATTTTTATATCCGACCAAGGGCAGTTATTTCGACACTACCCTGTCTAACCTGTCACCTTTTCCCCTAACAGCAGCTCCTTGCAGCAGGGCTGCTCAAAACTCTCCTGCTCCGGGCTGGGGTCTAATCAAACCCGGGTTCAAGAGAATGGATCTGCTGCGTCTGCTAGAAGAAGATTTACGTCAAACGTTCACACTCCATCCAATGTAATTCCTGTAAAAGATGGTTGCACAAAACTAGGTGCTCCGGGCTAAATCCCCCCCTACCCTGTCCAACCCAACGCTCTTAAGGAAGACAATTTATTGATGTGGTGTACGGCTCATATATTAATCATTTAATGATTAAAATTGGATTATTGCGATGTGTTTATCTTTGAAAGCTCCATACAATAATATTTTTATTTACAAAAGATTAATAAACATTTATAAACATAATGATGTTAATGAACTGGGTTCAGCTGATAAGAACTACTATCTTTTGGCGATGGGTTTACAAAATCAGTTTAATCGACCGAAATTGCAATCTCAAATTCAGGAACCATAACGATTGTGACTTCTGCATAAAGTCAACATTTAATTGTGATTATTTTACTTGCATGATGTACAGTTCCTGAAGTTATTGTAGAGTGTTACGGATATGGTAAGCCCATTTGGGAATGAAACCGGTGGTGGCACCCTCCTGTATCAGCTCGATTTTCGCGGGAACGGGTTTTTTGACTCTTCGAAAGGTAGGGTTTGTTTTAAGCCACTAACCCGCTAGACATGTATATAGTCAAATCAAATAGTCAACAATTGAAAGTTTGCTTCTCAAAAAATTTAAATTTGTATTTTTCACTTAGCCAATATGAGTTAATGTTTCAGTTAGATATTTAAAAACAAAAAAAAATTAAATGGTAAGTTTGAAATGAAAATAATAAAAAAATTAAGTTTAAAGTCAAATTTAGAATTTTTTGAATTAGAATATAAAATTGACGTTATAAATAATAGGACTACTTAAAATTTACTGTCGGATTATAGACAATTTATTATGCTATGCGATTTATTGGTAATTATACTAACTTAAAACTAGTGAAAATTACTGAAAAAGGTAGTACCTACAGCTGTGTTCAATATAATAGTACTGAAATTAGAATGTGTATCGTTCGGCGAAATAAGAAGAAGCTGTGATTTTTATAATTTTAACTTAAAATATAACTCGCCAGTCGTTTCTTCGTTGCGCCAACTGGCGCCAATTGGAAACACCGCGGGATCGCAAATCGGTCTCCACTTGGTCCTTCCATCGGAGTGGTGGTCTCCCTCTTCCTCTGCTTCCACCGGCGGGTGCCGATAAGAATACCTTCTGGGCTGGAGCATCTTCGCTCATTCGCACTACGTGGCCTAGCCAGCGAAGCCGCTGTGTTTTAATTCGCTGAACTATGTCGGAGTCGGCGTAAAGTTCATACAGCTCATCATTAAATCTTCTTCGGTACTCGCCGTCGCCAACGCGTAGAGGTCCACAAATCTTTCGAAGAACCTTTCTCTCGAATACTCCCAGAGCCGCCTCATCAGATGTTGTTAGTGTCCACGCTTCTGCACCATAAAGCAGGACGGTGCGATGAGTGACTTGTAGAGTGTTATTTTCGTTCGTCGAGAGAGGACTTTACTTTTCAATTGCCTACTCAGTCCGAAGTAGCATTTGTTTGCAAGAGTAACTCTTCGTCGGATTTGTAGGCTAACATTATTGTTGGTATTAATGCTGGTTCCCAGGTAAACGAAGTCCTTTACTATTTCGAAATTATTGCTGCCAACAGTGGCTTGGTTGCCAAGGCGCGAATGCGCTGACTCTTTGCATGATGACAGAAGGTACTTCGTTTTGCCCTCGTTCACAACCAATCCCATTTTCTCCGCTTCTATGTTAGACGGTCAAAATCGCCCAGGCGGTTAGATGACCATTTAAAGAAGAAGAATTTAAAATATAGCGAATTCCATATCACAAATTCCAATATACGCAAAGTTCAGGTAAGTTAGTTAAATTTTTAAAAATGGCCATCAAAAGCTTAACATTTTTCCAGAATTTCTAGAAAATTCTTGAGTACGCAGTTTTGTAGACCAATCAATTTTAGTATAACATTGTACAAATGAGAATTCGCTCAAAAATTTTCCTGAATCTTCGGAATTTTTTTTGTCAAGGGTGTTGAGTTATTTCTTCCATACAACACATGAGGAAAAACTAATTTTGTATGGAAAAAAATACTCAATATCCTTGACAAAAAAAAAAATCTAAAGATTCATCGGAATTTTTGAGTTACTTCTAAATGGCACATTATCGTGCCAAAATTGATTGAGCTATAAAACTGCGTACTCAAAACCTTTTTAAAAACTCTGCCCAAAAATGTTGCAATTTTGTTTCTTCTTATTTCGTCGAACGATATCCAATTTAATTTCACTACATTTATATTGAACACAACTGTATATATCTACATTATTTTAATTATGTCATTAGGGCATTTGTATGTTTTGAAATCCTTGAATTTAAAAACTTTTTTTCTCAACAAAAAGCTTAAAATCTGCTTATTAAATTTTTATAAAATAATTTTCAATTACGCTCGTTAATGTATGAAATGGAATTGTTTCTAAATATAACATTTTTCCTTCAATAATAAGCAATGCTAACAACGAAACAAATTTACATTTATTTGCATTTATTCATTCATATGAGCATTCAAGCATTTAAGTTTAGCTCGTTGCATCTTTTCATTAAAAGTTGTTGCTTGAGAGAAATGACTTCTTAATACACTGTTGCGCATACGCTTTCAAGTTCCAAGCACGAATTTAATCTAATCAAAGCGTATAATAAACGTGCCTTGTAACAAACAGTACCAACTTAGATAGATGTATACATTTACATATGCATATGTATTTACTTACCTATTTTTATACATAGATGGTTATATGAGGCTCGTATGAGGATCAACATTGTTGTTCGACATAGAAGCCTCGCCTCAGTCAATCACAGTTTAAATGTCAATTAAAATGTCATCTATTGGTAATCAATCAGTACAAAAAAATAGAATGGACATACAAATTTCACGACCTTCATACTGAAGAAAAAAGCGTTGCACATTTTTTGCACTCATTTTTTCTAAAGCTTCGTAAACCATATGTGTTTATTCTGAGACTAGTATAAGGTATAGTTTTTATCTTTGACGACCATATTAAATTTTTTTTTTTCAATTTTAAGATACTTGGCATTCATGTAAAAACAGTGATAGCACTAGAATAGGGCACCTTGTAATGTATCAATTGACCCATAGTCAAAAGTTCATCTAAATGCGTCAAATCGTTTTCGAGATAATAGTGGATACACAAAAAAATATTCGATAGCATAAGATTGCAAGCCAAAGTGGTAACTCTACGTATAAACATTTTTGTAGAAATTCGCAATAATATAATTTTACTTTGATATATTTTATTTCCTTAAAAAAAAATTCGGATAAGTGGTAACCCAATTTTTTTTATTAATATAAATGTGTTTAAATTTTCAAAAAATAAAATTAAGAAAACTTGCATGGCCTTTTTTCAAAAATTAAGGTTTGATTGCTCGAAAATACATGTTTACTCTCCGTTTCTCCTTGCTCGAATTTATGTTAATAACTAAACGCAATATTGGTTGTAAAAAGAAGCTATAATAAAACGATAAATACAGGTCCTTAAAAAGAATTGCAAGTTGAATCCAAATCAGTCATTGGCATTTAATAGGCGTATTCTGATGGCGCATTTGGATTCAGCGCGTCAAAATAGTACATAGGAATGCGTGTATCGAGTTACCAGATGATGTGTAAATTCATTCATTTGAGAAAACAAAAAAGAAATATTTTTTTTAATTCAATAGTATATAACTTTGGAAAATAACTGTAAAAAAATAAGATTTTTGACACCTGTTTCTTACACAAAACCAAACAAACCATCGGAGTCACAAATGAATCCGAGAGGAGTCCTAAATAGGAGCGTTTACGCTCTTAATGAGCTCATTTAAAAGGCCGAAGTGGGGAGATTTCCCTTCTTGCGATGGTCGTCCGATATGAGCCTAATTTCATATATCATATGAATGAATAGGTGTCATATATAACACCTTTTTGGTCTCATAAACTACACATAGTGGACTGCCTTATAATTTGCTCATTTTAGGCCCTTAAAACACAGATATTTGGGAGAAACCCCTTAAAAGGAGCATTTCCTGACTCCGAAATTAAGAGCACTTCAAGAATGTTTTTGGAATACATACAATTTCCTTTTAGAATTTGGGGTTTTTTTTCCATTGATTTTTGAGTTTGTGACAAATTTCCAAAATAAAAAATGGCCCACCTGACGATAATTTTTGACAAGACCGTGTTGTGGAGAGTTTGATTTCTTGTATGAAGCTACATTAGGCAATTTTGAAGCAAAAATGAAATAAGTCCTACAAAATCTATGCTGTTAATGATAGATCTCTAGAAATAAATATTAAGATCTGTAAGTTTTACAGAATTTTTTTTTCGCCGTTCTGAAAAATAATATCAATATTATCGGGCCAGTCTAATAAATATATACAAATATATCTTCTCCATATATATTTAAATATCAATGTGCTTAATATTTGCGCAATTTAATGTGCAAAGATTCATTCATATTCTAAATAAAAATATGTAGTATTATCTTGCTTCAAGTTACACAACTAACCCCACCCGCTATCGTTAGCCCTTAGGCATAGGCACTCGTTGTTTGAATTTGATAACGCTATTTCTGAACCGGAAGTAATAAATGCGGATTTCCAGTGACCAGCTTCTTGGTGTGATCCTATACTATGCACCTATAGGTATGCACATGTATGTACATATGTATATTTATTATAAGCAATGTACATACTTTTATAATATAAGGCGCTTATGAATTTATATTGTTTATTTGTGCATATTTTAGCTTCTGTTTATATATACGAACATGTAGATGAAATATATTTTCATAGCAATTCCATTGTATGTAAATCACAAAGCATTTCTTATTAAAAATTATAATGATTTAACTACATCTATACATATGTACGAGTATACACATACTAGAAATTATTTGAAAAAATAATAATGATATGCCCATGCCTTTGGAACGTGTTAAACGATAAATAAAAAAACTTTAAAAATATTTTTATTTTTAGTAACTTTATCACAGTGAATTAGCCAATTTTTACATAGATAAATTGTGAACAATAGGGGGACTCATTTAACCTTATAAATATCTTATAAAGCGTGTAAACGTATAAATTTATCAAGTGTGTAAATGAACAGTCATTTTTATACCTATTAGTGCTGCGCACACAAGGTATATTAACTTCAGTTGCCTAACGGCAGTACCTAACGGCATAAACGGATCGAGAAAGATATTGACTTATATATATCAAAATTTTCAGCACGAAAAGAGAAATTGATTAAGCCATGTCCGTCCGTCCGTCTGTGAACACGATAACTTGAGTAAATTTTGAGATATCTTAATGAAATTTGGTATGAGGGTTCCTTGGCACTCATCTCCGAGCGCTATTTAAAATGGGCGAAATCGGATGATAGCCACGCCCACTTTTTATATATAGAATATTTTTGAAAACACAAGAAAAGGGATTACTCAGTACATAATACACCTATATGGATAAAATTTGGTGAATACATTGAGATTGAGGCATAAAATACATTTTTAAAAAAATTTTTGAAAACGGGCGTGCCACCGCCCACTTTTGATTAAGTCAAATTTAGAAATAATATTAATCATAAATCAAAAACCATTCAAGATATCGAAACGAAATTCAGCACGTAGGTTTCCAGGTATGCAAGGAATATTCCAGGAACAAATGGGGGGATCGGTTAAGGTCTACGCCTACTTTTATATGAAAGATTTTGAAGAGGATCGTAGATATATTAAATAGGCAATAACTTTGCGTAAAATAGCTTTACGTCATTTATATTTCACTTTTAAAGTTTCCGTAAACAAAGAAATCCAAAAACTTAAAATGTTCGAAAATGGGCGTGCCCTGTCCCTTTTATAGTGGACTATTCCACAAAACTTTTTATGCCATAACTCCGCCAAAAATTGATTTGCCGAAACGAAATTTGGTGATAATGTTCTATATATAAAAAGAACTGTTTGCTGTAAAAATCTGCGAAATCGGTTAATGTCCACGTCCAGTTTTTTAACATAGTTCTGAACATTTTTTTTTGTAAAATTTAAAAAGCGATATTTCTACAACTCAGCAAGTTAAATCAATCAGATTTTGCACACATAATACGCTTTTTAAGAAAAACTTGGCCGCGAAAAATTTTGTCAATTTTGAAGAAGTAGGCGTGGCGCCGCCCACTTTTCAGCATACAATTTCTGCTATTTTTCAAAGGCAATCGCTTATAATTCAATCTTGATATTTCAATGTATGTATCATACTCCTGCCAAAAACTAGCCAAATCGGGAAACACACAAGCAAAATATTCGGGCACGTAGTAAATAGCCCACTGCAATAGCGAAGTTACATATCTTTTTTGATTTTCATACCTTCCATGAACATCAATTGTTTATACGTATGAGAAGAAAAAAAAAATAGTCCCATCAAAAAGTATGAAATGATCAGGAGGATGAGCTGAGTCGATGTAGCCATGTTCGTCTCTCGATACGTCTATCTGTCTGTCCGTCTGTCTATTTGAGCGGAAATACGAACTGAAAGTATTAAAATAGACCTGCGTAAATTGGGATGCCATAATAGATCACTACTAGGTATATAATGTTCGGTTCCACCCGAACTTAGACTTCCTTACTTGTTATATTTCATTTACATTAGGTAAATAAAATTTTAAGTTAAAAAAATATGAAGTACTTTTGGTCCCCTTTTTTAATTTTTCCTTTTTTTTAACAATACCGCGATAAGTTAGCAATTGTCAAAACTGCATCGATATTTTATCGTTTTTAGTAGTGACAAATTTTGTAAATAGAACAGTTGTTAAAGTTATGTGTTAGCTAAATTACCGTTAGCAAACGTGGTTGAAAAGTTAGTGAATATTTGCACGAATTGTATGCGCCTCTTGAAGGTATTGCCAGGCACAATTTAAATGAGATCTTTTCGTTGATTTATTTCGCTTCAAATTTAACGGTTGCATTTTGATAATTTAGATTTGTGAATTACCGAAGCGAGATTATTTTGTTAAGCTTTGTTTGTGAGCTATTATAGATTTATGATCTCTTTATGACCGCCTCATGAGTACATAGTTGATTCAATAGAGTCCTATAAGCTCCAAATTAATTTTATTAAAACGTTCCTATTTCGTAATTACCACATTACAATTGTATGACGTAATAGTCACAAGCTGCATCGTCATTTTACACCGCCTATTCAAATGATTGTATTTAAATTTTCGTTTTTGGTAAAAAGTTCTTATTTAGAACGCTTTTAAAGAACCACTGCGAAATAAACAATTTTTTCTTTTCTCAACCAAAAAATGTAAAACCAAACCAAAATAAAAATATCGTTTTTGCACCTAATCAAAACAATCGCTATACTACGTAGCTCGAAATCAGATCAAGTTATTTGGCGTGTCAAACGCCAACGATCAACGATCACCAATCACGGCGGTTAATGCCTCCTTAATGTGCTATCACACTCTTTGTTTTTATTTGTTTATTATTTATTCAGCAAACTTAATACACATATTCAAACCAGTTTCGAAATTATAAATGTTACGAAAATAATTTACCTACATAATAATATGATTATGCGGCAGTATATAAGAAGCAAGATGTGTTTTAAAACGCAAATAAATTGGGAACGTCTAAAGCGCTGATTGTGACAAGTGATTGTACGTCCAGTGTAGTTCGTTAGCTGTCTGCTGATGGGGACTTGACGTCGTCTGTTGTTGCGGATTATTGGGTTCTGCGGGTACGCCGTTTTACAACTCTATAATGTGCATATGTCTTATGTTTCTCTGTTTGTTCTGAAATGGTGTATATATTATGTATGTATTTATTTACATTAGGGTGAGCCAAAAAACTATGATTTATCCAACCAAGTAGCCTTCTCATTCGCAATCTTGAGTTTTAAGTTCCAATTCTTAAAGCCACTTTTACTAACTCTCGCACACGGCATAATATTTCACTTTTGAAAAGTAATTAGTTTTCCGCTTTCTTCCGGTTTCGGATTTGAATAGGTTTTTTGCTTTTATCCTTTTAAATTAATTTCTTTTTCCAGTTTGTTCTAATATTAGTTTTACAAAGTATTTTCGTTTCGTCCATTAAAATTAATTTCGTTTTACATTTGACTCAAATTTTGGTTTTGCTAATGTCTTTGGTTTCGTAGATCAAAATCAATTTCGGTTTCAAAAGTGTATTGATTTTGTTCCCAAAATTAAGTTTCGATTTCCGTTTGCTACGATTTCGGATTTAGATCAAAAGCATGTTCATAATTCATTGTTCCTAAGTGGAATGTAGTGCTAGTAGTGTGCTGGCCATCTACATCGGGGACCTGAGCTTCATGTGCCCGGGCACGGGATCGCCTCTTGGCAGTGGTCGGCATTTATCCGAGTATATATTTGGCCTGAAAAAGCTTTTGAGAAAATATTCATATCTTGTGAGGTGGTCTTCGGAGTCGGAAAAAGCAATGTAGATCTCGCAGATTTGTAGTAAAAATATAAAATCAGCACAATACCACAAAAAGGAAGAACAAATTATTTTTAGCTGGAATGGAAGGGTTTCGTTTTAGATTTCAAATACTAAAACGGTTGCAAACTATTACGGGTTTGTATTTTTAGGATTAACGACTAGATTTTGACGTTTGGAAAGAAGGTGTTTTGTCAGCTGTCATCCACATCACAAACAGTAGTTCTGGATTGAATGGTCTTTTTCTATATCCTTCCTGCTGTTTGCAGTTGTACGCGCAAGATCACTGTGCTCGATAGTGAAAACAGACTGACTGGTCTAAGCCAAAGTTTTAATATGACACCAATGTCATTGATGCCGCCAGCTCTTTTAAGTATATTTTTAGGCACACGCTAATGTGCTCGCAATCAGACAAATATGTACATATGTATATGTATTTATGAGAATGCATATTTGCTTTTAAAAATTGATGCCACATTTAGAATCACGATGCATTGCTGCAATATGCACTTACTTGAATGTTCAAGCTTAGAATTTCAACAATTCGTCTGGTTCAAGCTAATTAGTTGGCTTACATTAGCTCGCTTGCATATATGCAATATGGTGTGGTCTCGAGTGGTATTGTGGGTTGTAGCGATCGGTCGGTGTTGCTTTGAGACGATCACTCCATCAACACACTGCGCGTGTTGATGAGTTTGCGAGATGGGGACTATTGATTGCAAGTAACTACAAATTTAAAGCTTTTGAACGTGCATAGTTTTTTGTATGTAGGTGTGTGCTAAATATATACATATATATATATGTGTCTATATGTTGTTTATGGGTATGTTGATATTTTATTAACCAATGGATTTTCCCATTTTAAAAGCTTGAAGAAAACAAAATTCCTGCCATCAATAAATAATTGGAAGATTCAGGTGTTGCTAGCGATAACAAGTTTACAAATCGCTGATCATACGAAAAAAATGCCTTACTGATTTCGCTGATCATGACTCTATGTCTGCGACAGTTGACAATGAATAAACATGAGCTTGCGTGGAGGCTGTAGTGCTGCAGACGATCATTGACATTTTAATTTTTTTCGCATATTTTATTGTGTAAAATATGTGCGAATTTTTATTATATTCTTTATTGTAATTGTATGTACATTTTTGTTTGCATTCTTCTATTAAGTATTCTTGTCAATAGTCCAGTGTAGCAAGGAGGGCCTAAATATAATACATTAGGTCTGAGCAGAAATATTATCGACTTACCTCTTTATAGCACTCCATTTTCTGAACACTTGTCTTATTTACCTCAGTTCTGAACTGTCAGCTATTACAACAGTCATGATTCTCCTATTCCAACTTTACATAGAAAGTGAGTCCTAAATTTCCATAAGAAATATTATTGCGAAAAAAGAGTACAGACTTCCAAATAAATGAGCCCTATGAAGTATATAAAAATAAACTAGCGGAGTCTTGAGAGAAAAATGTATGTATATATGTAAGTATTCTTTCCAACTAAGCTCTGATAGCAGTCCCGAGTCATTGGAAGATTTCAAGCGTACCTCATATATATAGCTTATATTAATGCCTGCCTCGAAGGAATATATCCTTCTAGGCCTTACTGCTTTCGTTACCACGTGTGATATGAGTTCAGGTATACCTCATCACTTCGCTTACCAATTGGGGGCTAAATTCAGGTCTCGATGGGGAAAGGAAATAACATTGGGAACAAAATATTTCCTTGATGTAAAATGGATCCTATCGGTTTGAATTGTATTCAAATCTATGCAACGACTTTTGAGTGATGCGCGAACAACCAATAGACAGACAAAAATTCTAAAAACTGTGGTTTGGTTTTTGTTACTCTAACTTGGACTCCCCGTATATAATTGTTAATAATATTTTTATTATTATTAATATTATTATTTATTTAGACTAATTTTCAAAGTCTCTAACTTTATTTTTTCCTTTTCTGCTTCCTCACAGATTGCATAACAGCTCTTCGCAAACGTTTGAAAGCCTCTAGCTTGTATTAACTTTAATTCTTTCTCGTTTGTTGCGGTTTAAAATTCCTTCCAAAACGGCGCAGAAATTCAGCCCGCTTAAGCGCAAAAACGTTGCAGAGCCGACACATCAACTCCTCAGCAACAATAGTCGCGCACCACTTGGCAATATGTCACAGTTGATGTTTTGGAATAAACAGAACAACAACAAAGATAATACAAAAAATCAATCAAATGATAATAACAGTAAAAATAGTAATAACGGTACAACGGAAGATGCGAAAAAAGACAAACGAAATTGGTTACATACGCCCGATGCGCTTGTAAATGGTCACGTCGTTTATCTAGTCAAGGTAAATGATTCGGCAATACCTTCCCCGCATATTAAATCGTAAACTGATAAACCTCTCCTTTCAGTTCTTTGGTAATTTACATGTCGAACAGGCCAAAGGCATTGAAGTTGTGAAAGATGCCATACGTAAGCTGCAATTCGCTCAAGAGATGAAGAAAGCTGAAACTGGTACTCAGGAAAAATGTAAAAAAGTCGAAATCACAATTAGTGTGGATGGTGTTGCCGTACAAGAGCCACGTACACAAAAAATTCTGCATCAATTCCCGCTGCACAACATCTCCTATTGTGCCGATGAGAAAGGTGTTAAGAAATTTTTCAGTTTTATTGCGAAAACAGTTAAGCCATTGGATGATGGCATAAATGGCAGTGGCAGCATGAATGGTGTGAGTAGTTCGAGTAATGGCAGTAATAGCACCGGTGGCAGTAATACAGAAGAGACACATGAATGCTTCGTCTTCATATCTAATAAGTTGGCGTCGGATATCACATTGACCATTGGGCAAGCGTTCGATTTGGCATACAAGTGAGTCTGACATTTGGGTTTTTGTGAATGAAAAATGTTGAAAACCATAATAGTTTGAATTTGTTTGCTTCTTATTTCTTCCCATAAATTGTTGGGACCTACACTTCTCCGACCGGCATCTGCTTAACAGATGAGTTTGTAATCCGACGCTTTTTATGACCCAAATATGCGCAGAGGGTTTGTCGATCACTTTTTAAACCCACTTTTGATGTTACCTATCCCAGGACTTGAAGCTGAAACCATTACACCAGCACACGCCATGTTGGACAAAAAGTATTCCTTATAAGATTCGATTCCAAGATATTAACTGGCCCAAATAATCTTTTATGAGCTCCGCATTTTCTTAAGTTCAGGACCCCAGGCCAGTGTCGGTGCAGATATGAATAATTTTCGGACTTTATTGGCTACAACCTGCTGGTTCGCCTATGGCGTATGATCTAATGTACTCTGACTTGCTAAAAATTCAGTAAAGTCAGAGCTCCTCATAGGAAGTACTGCATTATAGATATTTCCTTCGACAGACTTACGGTTATCAAAGCTCTGAAATCGGTGCTCTTCACTTCAATAGTCGTCCTTGCCATCGGATTGATGACCATAAACCTTTCGTATAACTTTTCTGCCGAGTACTCCAAGGACCATCTAATCTCGTTTAGGTACTGACCATGATTTTGAGCCTTACATCAAGGCACGTATGACGAGAGACTTATAAAGCGTGATCTTTGTTCATCATGGAAGGACCTTACTTCTATCATTAACGTGGCTACCCATGCGCAGTTTAATTTGAATCCAAAAGTATGACTAGATATAAATGGAATATTTTTTTCACTTCCTATCGCTCTGATTGTGCGAGATTGAGACTGAAGTACTTCAGTTCAATTTCTCTCTGTACAGATGTTGAAAAAATGTTTTTATTTTCAATTTGAAGATATCGTCCTCGACCTTCATGGATATAATTTTTATGCTTTTCTTCCGAAAGATTTGGAATTTATTGCTAGGTGCTAAGCTATATCACAGCTGCTTTCTGCCTTTATCAAAACTAAAACTTTGTTAGAAAGTTATCCTATCTGTCGCAATCAAATTAGTTAAATCAATTTCTCTACAGAAAATACATGACCAGCGTTGAGAAGACCGACCTAGGTAAAGCGCAACAACAAAATGCGGAACTGGAAAAAGCGCTTACCATTTATAAGAGTCGACTGCGTGAGCTATCGCTTAAACTACCTAAATCCGAACTGGATTCGGTGCTCTTCAAAATGGGTATCAAGGATATACTAGATTTGCCCGCTACGGAAAATGGTCCACTAACCAATGGCAATGCAAACAAAGCAAATAGTAAGTTTATTAATTAAACTCCAAATTTTTCACTTAAATTGACAAAATTTCTGTATTACAGTGCATGAAGATAAATTGCTGATTGATACCAATTCGACGCATTCAATGAAATCATCAACGGGCTCACTGTCATCGTTTGTGCCAATGGTGCCGCCACGCAATAACATACCAAGCCAAATTATACATAAATCGAATAGCCAAAAAATGGAAGAGTTGCTACTCAATTCAGATTCAGATAGCGATTTTGATCCGCGCGCTGATGAGTGCGTCGATGGTGGCAATGGCAGCAGCAGCACCAGTAATGGCAAAAATATTAGCAATGATCTGTTTGGATTTGAGCCATCCAAGTCATATGGGCAACAATTGTTTACCAATCAGAGCAATAATATAAATATAAATAATGGTAGTGTTAATAATAACAATGATAATAAATCGATTAACAATAATCACAACGGCATCAATTTGGGTCCAAGCAGCAGCGTCCACAATAATGGAAGTAGTTTTACAAATGATATGAATTTAACGCCACCATTATGTAAGTAATTGAATGCTAATTATATTGACATCATTATTTTGATTTAGTTTTACATCAGAAGTGGTTTTTAAGGGGACATCCTAGAGATTCTAGTATAGAGCCTTAGATTGGAAACTTTTGACCCTTCTAAAGTTAATGTGATTTCATGTTTCCGCAACATAGTACTAGCCCAGTGCCAAGTGGTTGAAAAAAATAAATTTTGACAGAGTGAAGGAAAATTGTGACAATTATAGTGGTGAACAAAAATGTCAGAACTTTCCCTAGCTCATGGGACACATACATGAATGTGACATTGTTGAAATGCTAAAATATAATTTAACACAAAAAATACGAAATATAAAGGCCAGTGTGTTTCCCATGTGTCAAAACTTTTCATTTCATTTGGCACAGCAAAATAGAAAATAATTTTCACCTAATTTTCCTCATTATTTTCCTCTGAGTAGAATTTTTCCAAATGGCACACAGCCTTGAAAAAATAATTTTATCATATGAGAAGATGTCATATATCTTTGCAATCGTTTCTTTATACAGGTCGATTTCTGTCGAATGCAAAATTGTGACACTGTCACAATCGACACTGAGACAGTCAGCTAATTGAATATGCCAACTCGTAGTAGCGGTGGTGGGCTTGGTTTATACACCAAGCAATAAGTAGGGAAGAATTAGAGAGGGCTATACTGAAATAGCAGCCCTTGGCTGGGTAAAAACCTGGGCTATATATATATATATACATATATATTTCTGGATATGTATACAGGGTGGCTGATGAATTTTGCTACATTAAGACACTCAAATAATTTTTTTTTCAGTGTATGGAATTCATTTTGCTTTTATTCATGTTAAAGCTCATTAAATTTTATTAAATATAGCTTAATTAGTTTTAAAAATAATGGAATTTAAATGCCCCCCCTGCTCGTCGATGCATGTGCGGCATCTTACCAAAAAGTTGTTCATTACTGCTTGGAGAGTTGAGACAGGAATAGCCGCAATTGTTTCTCGAATGGATTGCCTTAGTTCATTCAAATTTGTTGGTTTTGCTTTGAAGACTTCCTGTTTGCAATAACCCCACAAGAAAAAGTCAGGTGCAGTAAGGTCAGGCGACCTGGGTGGCCAGCGGAATGTGGAGTTTCTGGATATCAGCTTATTGGGAAATTTTCGTCGCAATTCTGTCATAACAGGTTGGGCTATATGAGGAGCTGCACCATCTTGCTGAAACCACACAGAGTTGAAAGAAATTCTCATTCGGCGTAATTCTGGATAGAAAAACTCTCTCAACATGCTCAAGTAACGGTCTCCAGTAACCGTAACGGTGTGACCGTTTTCTTCGAAGAAGTAGGGCCCGACAATGCAGCGTGATGAAACTGCACACCACACTGTGACACGAAGTGGATGCAATTCCGTCTCATGGAGTATCTGTGGGTTGGAAGCACTCCATATTCGACAATTTTGTTTGTTTATGTTGCCGTTTAAATCGAAATGGGCCTCGTCAGACATGAAAAGACAGTTCAACATGTTTCCATCCTCTTCCACCATTTGAAGCATCTTCTGGCAAAATTCCAAGCGAATCGGCAAGTCTGCAGCGTTCAGTTTGTTGGCCATTTGAATTTTATATGGGAATAAGTCCAAATCTTTGTGCATAATTGACTGTAATGACTGTCTGCTTACACCCATTTGAGCAGATAAGCTTCTTGTCGAAACACGTGGATTGTTTTGTATGGCAGCAGCTACAGCAGCGATTGTTTCCTCCGTTCGAACTGAAGGGTTTCGATGGTAAGGTCTTCTGTTGACTGTCCCATGCTCGGCAAAATTGTTTAAAAGTCTTATTATGGTGCATCTGCTCGGAGGATTGCCGCCAAACGTGCGCCTATACTCTCTTTGAACCGAAACTACGGACTCCAGTGCGTGATAGCGGCGGACAATCCAAATTCTTGTTTCAGTGTCCCAGTTATCCATTTTTGTTAAATGTAAAAGTCAG
The DNA here is from genome assembly GCA_949987695.1 of Merzomyia westermanni. Taxonomy (NCBI): domain Eukaryota; kingdom Metazoa; phylum Arthropoda; class Insecta; order Diptera; family Tephritidae; genus Merzomyia; species Merzomyia westermanni. The sequence goes on from OX465293.1 coordinate 116,469,186, forward strand.
TCTGCAAAATAAAAAAAAAATTAACCAGATTCATTAAATAGAAAAAAAGTTACTTAATTTTTTTTTTGGTAGCGGCTTTCATCAGCCACCCTGTATATATTTCTTTTATACCCATAAAAAGTGATATTATAGAACGTAGAAACAAATTAATATTTAAAATGAAAAAAAATTTTTATTGATTTTAGAGGAAAATTACAACGACATGCGCTATGGTATGGGATGACATGTTTCGAAGTCGCCAACTTCTCATCAGACCCCTTCTCGGACACTGCGATACGAAGCCAATTGCCTGCACCAAAGCCGCTGTTAGAGTACTCTAACAACTAAGCTATTGTGCCCTGTAGCGTCACGATGCATTTTTCCTCTAATGTGCCAATGCTACTTAATTCCTTCTATACATTTTTTGATACATATATTTTATATGTTAACTCAAGGAATGTGGAATATTTTTAGGCATGTTTATAGAACAGTTTGATTATTTAAAAGAAAAAATTTAAAATTTACCAGAATTCTAATACCCTTAAAGCTTGCACTTTATTATACTGAAATTGAACTGTACACTTGAAATTTAAAAAAGAAATTAAACCAATGAAATTATTTTTTTTTTTGTAATTTTTTTTTATTTAAATTTTTTTTGCGCACAATTTGTTAGTTTTGGCATATCCCCACCATTATTTCGAACTGGTGTTGTTATATTTATTAACATAAAGTTTAATATAAATAAACGAAAATTCAAAAACCATTCACTAAAAAATTAAGACCTGCAAATAATATTCCCTAGTTGTGTGACGTAAGTCGGCGAATATGTTTTCACTAAACTCCTTATTTACAAAAACTGTTCTTAGAATGTTAAGATTTACGTCAGATAAGTCGATTTGAAATGCGTCACCGACAGTAAATTTAAAAAATCGAAGGTTGCTAAACACAAATAGGTTTTTATATACATACATATGTACCCCTGCGAAACACTAAACTAGTCAACCAAAAGACTAGTTTAAAACTAGCACTTTTAGTTTCATATCAAACTAATGCAGGATAGTACAAACCTGTTCCGAAAAAAATCCACGTTTTGGAGACTGCTAGTTTGCCCAGTGTTGACAAAATCTTAGTATAATTTTTCTTTCAATGTTTCCGTATGAGCGCTCTAACCTATGAACGCTTACATAAGAGTCTAGTAATTATCAACTATGCCCGGAGGCTACCAAACAACTTCAACTTACTGTTATTGAAATACATTTTTTATGGTTTTTTTGAACTAGTTTAAAATTGGCATATTTCTGTCCGAAATTTGAAAAATTAATTTTGCTTGATTAGTTGGTTTGGAATTTATACCAGTTGTGAGGTAACTAGTTGCTTTGACTACAGGGTATTTTTTCACATCTCTATGTACGTTTATAGTTCGCAAATTCAATTTTACTTTGTATGATCATGGCTTAAGTGTATTATATTTGATTTATTGTTGTTTTTATACGTTTTTCATTGTTTTTTTTATTTATTTGCCGTTTTATGTCTATCTTTTTTAACAAATTTTTTCTGTTTTCTTTTTTTTGTGCTAATTTATCTCGTTACAATCAATATGTAGTGGCACCCCCACCCAAAGTGGCCGCTCCCAGGCGCAGTACATCAGTCACGAACAGCATCAAAAGCAACAATAACAACATAGCCATGACCAACGGCAATACAGATTTATTCGGCTCAGATCCATTCGAAATAAATAATGGGCCCAGTATTTTCAAGGTGAGCTTTAATTATGATGATGATTTCGTTGATTTATATTTTAATACAGATTTTGTTAATTTATTCTTATTTATTTTTTTTATTTATGCATATAAAGTATTCGTTTTTTCTTGATTTTTCTGCTAAAAAGCGAAACGCCGTAATTAAATAAAAGCGATACTTACGACTTTACATTTAAGCTGGCATTTAATTAGAAGCGTCTGATTGATGTACATATATTGATGAGTAAAGTCGGATGAACAGTCAGGCAACAAGCATCGATTTTTTGCCTTTTTCATTTGCTAACAGTTTACGAGTATTTGTTCCTTTTTCGTTCAAACTTGAACGAGTTTTAAAGGTTAATCCCCATTTCAAATGCAAGTTTTGAATTATCAGACCTTCTTAGGGCCACTTTCATAAAGGCCGATTAAGCCTAATCGGCGATTAATTTGACAGTCAACCGCACAAAATACGTCAATTAAACTCCGGTTAGCAGTTACCGGCTTTTATGAAATCGGCCCTTAATTTTTATGAATATGGAAGTAAAACTTTTGTTTGTATTACTGCCGATCACTGCCAATACGCTATCCCTTAGGAAATATAGTTTGCTGTATTATAAGTTTTTAAAATATATACTATAAAGTACACTGCGTAATCACAGCTTAGTTATGTGGCAACACGCTCTGATTTCATTTGGGATAAGTTAAGTGTTTTCATTATGTTTTGGGCGACAGATTTATTAAGGTGAAATTACTCGTTTTCAGCATGACTTACAATTTTGAGTTTAATTTTTCGTAAATATTATAACCAGCCTTGCCATATTAACAATAATGATATTGGAAATTTTGAAAAATTTCTTAGGGATTTTCTTAGGGTGCCTAACTGTTGTCAGAAGTTGGTGCTAAAATACCCATTAAGGTATCTGGTATGTGCCAAAAAAAATGTTTTTTCCACCTAACTTACCAAATGGCGTTTTTTCGACGTGAATCTTTAAGTAAATATAAGAATAGCACACTTTTATTAATTATTTAATATTATTGCAAAACTTAACCATTTACTACTCCGTACTTCTTAAAAGTTCAAAACCCGGATATTTTAATATTTTTTAATTGGCGGCCGCCGTGGTGTGAAGGTAGTGTTGCCGGCCTACCACACCGAAGGTCCATGGTTCGAGCCCTGGTACAGGTAACATCAAAAGTGATTTAAAAAAAGTTTTTCAAAACGGGGTCGCCCCTCGGCAGTGGTTTGGCAAACTCTCCGAGTGTATTTCTGCCATGACAGGCTTCTCAGCAAAAATTCGTCTCCTTTGTAGATGCCGTTCGGAGTCGGCAAAAAACTGTAGGTCCCACCAATTTGTAGGGAAAAAATTCAAATCGGCACACCACAAATTGGAAGAGAAGCTTGGCGCAAAAATCTCTTAGGAGGTTTATGATGATATACCTGTTGTATATCGCGCCATAGAGAGAGAGAGAGAGAGCACATAAAGCTTATACCGCTTCAATTCTATTTTTATGCGTCTTTTGTCAGAGTTAAAACTATCGGTGGCCTTTTGTTGTATTCAGCAACGATTTAGTCTTTTCTTTGGAAATTCATTAGAAAAAATCCCCCGAAAACTAAAAAAAAGTTTTACCACCCAGGTAGCATAATTCTCAGGCATGTGTCGTAATGTCAGCAATAGTCAAATAGTTAAAATGGCGACCAAAATGATTGAGTGAAATAACTGTATTCTTTAGTATGTGGTATAAGCCAACGCTTAATAAAGTTAATTCCTTCATCGGTCGCACATTTATTTACAGGGTCCGATTATGACTATTTTTTATACTCAGCTTATCAGAGATCATATTAGTTTTATTCTTTAACTGTAAGTCGTAATGGCCTATTACGGTATTCGACGTATGCCTTGCGGAGGGAGTGCGAAACGATTCTCGACAAAATTGTTGCGGATTTAATATTTAAAACTAAAAAATTTATATTGCAAAGTTTTTTTTTTCTTATATTTCTGGTGTTGTCTAGGCAATTAAATTTAAAGGAAATCAATAAAATTTACTTTTCTCAGTTTTCAAAACTCAAATCCGCAAATGTTTTTAAACGAATCGATCCGCACTCCCCGGGAATGGCATCCGTAGGATATCGGAATGTGCATGATTGACTAAGGAATATCAAAGCATACAAAGGGAAAAAGTAAATTGTCCGATGGGCATGGTACCGCACACACTTTTAATTTAGTCAATTTTAAAAATATTATTAATCATAAATCAAAAACTGTTCAAGATATCATAACGAAATTCCGCACACAGATTACCTTTATTAAAAGGATTACTCTAGGCAATAGGTCTGTTCAATAACCAAAAAGTATTACTGGAAGCTAGGAATTCTTACTAACTTTTTTGTCACGTGTTCATTAACTCAAAAAATTTGTAAGAGAAAAACAGTTCGAGAGCGTAAGAGTTTGAGAGACTTACTAATTTTTACTACTCAATTTGTTGTTAGTAAAAGTTTCTAAACTCAAAGAATTCGCTGTCAAACCCAAACTGAAAAAAAAATTATAAATATTATTTTAAAATTTAAAACAAATTAAATTAATTTTAAAATAAGTTGTTTCCCTATTCAAAAAATAAAGAGAAGTTATTTTTTAAACAAATTTTTGAAATATGCCAATCGTTTTTTTTTGCTTACTAATTTTTGTTGGTTTACTTTTATGTTCAATTTTTCTCTTCTAATGAAATTACTCTTCATTTCATAGTAAAATTTTTTTTAAACTATTTACTTGAAAAGTTAATGAACAAACCTAATATCGTTTATTTTGTTGTTGGTTTTACGGTCTGTTCATTTTACGTATTTTTGTAAGTATAACGAGCTCAAGACCAGTTGATAATAATTCTTAGTTAATTATTATTATTTTTGATTAGAGGAAAAATTGAAAGCAACAAACATATACAGGCTATAGTTATAGTACTATTTCGTCTGACGAGAAATCGTGGCTGTTTTCGAAATAGTACTATAACTATAGCCTGTATATATTTGTTGCTTTCAATTTTTCCTCTAATCAAAAATAATAATAATTAACTAAGATTTATTATCAACTGGTCTTGAGCTCGTTATACTTACAAAAATATGCAAACCTAATATCTTTATAAAATAAATAGTTTTATGTTATTTTTATTTTACTTCCAAGTAAAGTTTTAAGAAGAAATGCAAAAAAAAATTTTTTTAAAACGTTTCGATAGCCATGACTCGAAGAGAAGTTGTCGTTTTATAGCAAAATTTAAAGCACTTATTTCACGTATAACGAATAAAAAAGGAACAAAATCGCTGCAGAACTACGCCCGCTTCAGTAAATTTGAGTTGTACTATTAAAGTTTAACAAAAAACATAACCTATGTAAACCAAATTTAAACAAGTGGGTGTGGTACCTCCCATATTTAATTTATCTTTAAGTTATATGTATATCCACTTTTATGAAAATCGGTAGAAACGTTTTCAGTACTCCTAGGCATTAAGCTGCCTAAAGTACTATAGTAATGGGGCTCTGACGCGAATAAAGTCGTAAATTCCAAAGTTCTTAGTACGAACAAATTTTGTATAGGCATTTCTTATATGAAGGTAAAATAACTCCAACTTTTACTACTAAAACTCACAGCTGAGTGTATAAAATTAGAGTTCTTACTTGTTTATTTTATTGCTAAAATTTATCTCCTTTTCTTCTCAGAGCAAAATGTTGAGCGTCGATGATTTCACATTGGAAAGTTTGGATCCACTGCGAAAGTAAAGGAGTGAAACTTGTTCGCAGGAGGTGAACACCGCTGGCCTTTTTTCTATACGTATTCAATGCTTCCAAAATCATATTAAATAGAATATTCTTTCAAGTACGAATCTCTGCAGAGCAGGAGAGACCGTTTTTTATGGTTGCAAAACTTTCAACAATTAAATAAAAAAATAGTAGAAACGAAAAACTTGTGTTAAAACTGTAATATTATTGCATCGAATAAATGTATATGTTAACTTTACTTATATACAGAAATAATACAAAAGTGTACATAGATATGTATTGATTCACTAAATAACGTAATTAATAACATTAGCTTACAGGTCACAGACATATAGATATGAACATAAAAGACGCGTAGAAATTTGTAAACAAAATCAAAATTTTTATATATAATTTTTTGTCTTTAATTTCCGTTTTGCATTTTTTGTAAGTAGTTGTTATTTTTCCAATTAAACAATGTAAGACGGTAAAAAAAATTTATCATTAAAATGTATGCAAAGTAGTTACTCTCTTCCTGTCAGATGTCACCTATGTAAATAAATACAGCCATTGAAAAATATGTAAGAACGATAGTCAGTATTTACTTTTTTGAAATCTCTGTAAGCAAAATTGCGAAACTTTTTGCAGCTACAAACTTATGGGCTCATTATGTAAAACGTAACGCGATGCAACGAGTCACTTCTTCTCGTTTAAAGAAAAATTCTTATTATATAAAGACGTTGTATGTCAGTAAGTGGGAGTTGTTGTGTGAATTTGTTTGGTATTACATGCGGGTGAAGGTGAATGTGAGTTACTGCGACGTAAAGTGTCACGGTGACTTATATAATCAACTCTTTAGTTTCAATTGGCAAATTCTAACAGTGCAGGAAAAATGCCACCTCTATAAGAAATTTCGCTATTTGAATTGAAAAAGACTCTAAACATTTAATGACGGCTTTCATTCTTAAGTATTTTTCAACTGCTGTATATATGTAGTAATGACCCAATATATGTATGTTATTATAGTAAAAATATATAAAAATTATTAAACTTGTCTATGCTATGTATTATTTTATTTATTATTATGTTTTTTTTTTATTATAAAAATAAATATTATAATAATGTTTAATATCTGCCGAATTATTATTATTAGATTTTATTAGTATTTTATTAAGATAATTCGATAATAAAAATAAAAATTATTACAAAATGCTGATTATTGTTCACTGTTGCAGAAAATAGAATCGTTAAAAATTGTGGAACAAAAAATAAAAATTATAAATTTAATATTAAAACATAAAAAGCAAAAATATCGATGTTGATAATGATAATGATGATGTTTATAAAATGATAAAAAAGTGTAATTATGTTATTTGACTTAAGTAATAGCGTAATACTAAGCCCTCCTCCCTCCCTCTTCTAAGAATTTAATAAATATTTCCATTTCTAGTTTAAACACAACCTACACCATGGCCTCACCACTAAATTCTTTCAATCTGTAAAATAAAATAAAATTCAAATTAAATTTATTATAATAATGATAATGTTCAATATTATAACATATCTTTTTTAAAATTATCTTAAAATAAAAAAATGTCAAAGAAATTTAAAGCACACACATAATAAAAAATTAAATTTATAAAATGCATTGTTATGTTAATTTGTATGAAAATGTGGATATTTAATTATATTCTATTAATTGATAAATTATTTATAATTATATGGATGATAATTATAAAAGAAAATGGTGATTATTATTATTGTAATTTTGTACATTGTACGAGTACGTTATTTGCTAGCAAAGCATACTTTAATAAAAAAAAGCAAAAAAAATTTTAAATCATGATTTTTCGTCTTTTCTTGTTTATTTATATATATTTTTGGGATTTACAATTGGTTTTTAAAAATATTTGCACCATTTTACAAAGTTATAAGCGCTTACTTCTGTGGTTAAATCAAAGAGGACAAATACACATAAAATGGCTTACATAATAAATTAACAGCTTCTACGATTCTTTGCCTAACTTATTACTAGATTACAATATTACTAAAAAGCTTTTAACAAATGCTATTTTAAATATATTGTGTTGCACAGTAAAAAAATAAGAGAATTCAGAAAATAGTTGCCTGCTGTGGTGAGTAAATAAACTTTTTTAATTATCGAGAATCGTTAGAACTACCGTTAATCGATATTAGTTTAGTGGTAGAATTCGGAATATTAGTCATTTAGAACATAATAATCGTGCAAAATCACTAAGTCCAAATAAGGTAGAACATAAAGAAGGTTTAACGTGGCGAATTATGGAGAGCTGTAAATCAGCAATTCGTGGGTAAGTAACTCACCACAGGAGGAAATTTCTTGAATTCAATTAAAATACCGTGCTTTGAAGTTTTTTTCCAGGCTGATTCACTGGTGTATTGCTTACAAACGATTTGAATTGTGCTAAACCTTCTTTTCTAAGCCCCGAGAATAAACGTCTGAGCTTCCGATTTATTGCGACTTTGAATTACTAAATAAGAGGAACCAAAGGAACGCATTCCATCATATTATACTAATGGGCTTGAGGCATGGTGAATTCAAGCAAACAAAGCATTCGATGTTTTGCGTTGGTTCCGCTTCTTATTCGATACTCTTGGTTTAGAGCATTGGGCGAGTTTCGATTTAAAAGCGCTTAGGGCTGAACTCTGTGATCAGGTAATTTTTTTTTTTCCATTTTGGTGGACTTTTTAAAATTGTTCTAAATGCTAATCAATTAATGTTAATTTAATGCTGAATATGCTTGATACACCAAAGAAGATTTTGAAAGCTTCCCAAAGAATGTATTTATTAGGTTCTAAACGCATATAAAAGCGAACTGGTGAGTGAGAGCTTTATTGAGCTTTCTCACATATAGACTTACTTAGGCAATACCAAAGCTCACAGCACCTTAAAAATTAGGTTCAATCAAAAGTTAAAAATTGGCTAAGAGCAAAAAAGTAACACTAAAAAGTGCGGGATTTATTTCAAATGTAACTTCTGTCTAACTCATTAGGTTATTTACAAATGGCGGGAAATTAATAAATACGACTATCACTTTAAAATCTAAAAAAAAAATGAGTGGTCCTTTTAAAGATCAGTTTTAGAAACCCTTTTTTCAGTTTTTTGGTCAAATGCAGAACAACTTATCGTTTGACAAATTTGCGAAAAATAGTGGCTATTAAAAAAAAAATAGAAACTTGTTAAAATCGTTTCTCAATATAAATTTTTTGAGGTTTCACTAACATTCGCTTCAAAATTTAGCGCCAAATACATAAATAATTACTGCCTCATACTTAATATATAACGAAAGTGGTTTTGTTTTCTTCGCTTATTTATATTTTTTATCACTCTTCAATGCGTTTTATTTTTTTAACACCACTGCTCTTAATCCAAATGCATTTCCTGAACAATGGTCGTGCGGTAAAAGTGTGATTGACAGGGAATGATTTTTGTCTTGGCTAATAAGTTTTGTTTCCTATGTTTAAAAACGTTATTAATAATACTAGATTGTGTTGCTGATATAATTGTGTGTGATAACATGCATTTCTCAAATGACCTAAATTATTTGCATAAATTCGAGATTTCTACAATTGCTTTCGTATAATTTTTAAATTTTTTCGAAACATTGCTGCTTATATTTTTTATGCATACTATATTTTTTATATTTTTTTTTCTTATTTAGTCATTTCTAGTCAGTTTATTATGGGTAAAAATTTGAGAAGTGTATCAAGAAAGAGACATTTTTTATTTTTATACTAGACGCCGCTGCTCATATGTTCTTATGATATCACATGTAAGTGAATTCCCCTTGAATACAACATTATCATCAAAAATCACCATAACTTCAAACGAATTTCGAAAAATTATTAATGTAGTATTTTTTCATGTACACCTAAGTCTGTTTTTACACGGTAGATTGGTTCCAGAAGAAGCCGTGTAAAAAAAAACCGTGTAAAAAAAGACATTGATCGTATACAAAAATGGGTGATTTGTTCCTAATCTCTAAAACCTATTAAAATTAGTGAAAAACAAGAATTTTTAAGAACAAGAATTCATGTTTATTTTCTTAAATCAAACATATAATGCTTATTTTCACAAGCATAGTAATTAATGATAAAAAAGATATGCACTCTAATCTTAAAAGTAATATAAATTAAATGTACGGCAAGTTCAGGAACTAAAAAACTATGTTGTGAACGAAAAGAATAGGTTATTCAATTTTTAAGGTAAAAAATAAAATAAAATAAAATAGCACTATCGATACTATCGATGGTTTCAGACTTTTTTCTTTCATAAATACTTTTTTGTGATATGAACATACTTCGCAAAAATTAAATTTGACAAAAAAAATTTAAGTACATAAAATTTCCAATCGTGCTAAATAGAATAAAATCGTGTAAAAAAATTAAAAATATTCAATTTTCAAACCGTGTTATATCAAAACCGTGTAAAAAAAAGACCGTGTAAAAACAGACTTAGGTGTACTACGAAAAGTTGAAAATCAAAGGAGATGTCGAAATGTCCGATACATTTCACGAATTTTTACCCACTCCCTACCGGCAGCTCTATGATCAGTGACAACTCAGCTAATACTCATCTCTGAGGTAGTGACGCATCAGTACCCTGATAAGATATCTATGGCGCTTTTAAAAAATCTGATCACAACATTCGTATACGTATAAGCTTCATACCTGAGTATCAGATGAGGTGTCACTGGTCAAACAAAGGTCTGGATGCGTGGTGCGCATCAGGATTGTCCAGTAGAGTTGGTTGTTTTTACTACTTGTTGCAAATTTTTTTCAGTGTCTTTATTTCTTACTGCGTGTTGCAAAACCTTATATGTATATAACAATTTTTTTTCTTTTCGTTTTTTGCTTATAATTTCATATGACTACTACTTGTTGCAAATATTTGGTTATAATTTTGTTTGAGTTCATTTACTTTACTTTTCGACTATAACATAGTACACCTCATCGTTATAAATCGAAGAGCCCTCTCGCATCCTTTTAACTTCTACTTTAAAATATTACTTTTAACTGGCAACAACAACCACATCCTCCACTTTTATTCCTCTCTCCGTTTTTTATCAAGCAATTGTTGCATAGGTTTTGACATCAAAACGTTGACGGTTCTACTGTCACTGGCGATCGTTCTGTTGGTTGTTCTGCAGCGCTGCCATCTTCCTCGGTCTATAAAGCTTGTAAGTCATTATAACGTTTCGGAGTCGCAGCACTCAGTTGGCGTGCATTCATATCAGAACTCTGTAAGTTAAGATAAAAAAAAGGTATTTAAATGCTTTTAAAAGCATAAACTGTTGAAATCACAAACATTTTTGTTAGGCATCATGTATTTTAGAGCATTTATGGAAGATGAAAGTAACATTAGTATAGTCTTTTAAATGTTTGTTTGTTGTTTGAATTATGCAAAATCACATCTCAGCCGATATGTCAGGAGTGGAACTAAAATTTCTAAAACGCTTTATTTATGAACGTTAGAATGGCGAAAAAAAAAGACTTTTAAAGGTGCAGATGGTGATATTAATTTCTAGAGGTCTATCTTGCTAGTTTAAACTTTGTAGCACTGATCTCATTTTTGGTGTAAAACTGACAAACTACCGAAGTAAAAAAATTTAGCTGTCGGAAATCGGGTTCCCGAGGCCGAACATCGAACCATTTTTAAATTGCAATGTTGGATTCGGATTCAGCATTCGATTCCCTTTAGGAATTTGTACTTAACTTATTTCTATATTACCTTTTGGGAATATTCCAAATTTCCAAAATGAAAAGTGAAATCAGAAAACCATACCAATGTTCAAAGCTTGATTACTCTAGAACGGCCCACATAACGAAAATTTTCATTTCCAATTTTTTTGCGGAAAACTCGATTTTCTACAAAACTATACGCTTCAAATGTTTTTTTACTTCAAGAGTTTGGACACCAAAAATGAGATCAGTCTACAAGATCTAAACTTGCAGTGATATCTAGTAATATTAAGCAGGTAACTTTTACAGTTTTTTTCGCCTCCCAAATTTAATTGACGCAGTCTAAGTTATAGAAATAACTACATAAGTGTTATATGCCACCGCAAAAAAAAAATTAAATAATAATGGCCTTTAGATTAGGGATGTGTGAATGTTTTACAATAGTACTAGTACCTTTTACGAAAATTATAAACCAATACAAACTTAATTAAGATTTTTTTTTAATAAAAAAACCATACGTTAATTGCTTTTGGATGTGAAGTGATATATATAACGCCAGCGATTGGAAAAATTCTGAAATATAAAAAAATATATAAAAGAATAAAGTAATTACTAATTTTTTGTAGGGTTTGACACTTGACTTGAAATCATAAAGAAGCAAACGAAAATAAAAACATTGAGCGAAAATTGAAGAGTAGGTACAAGGGATTGACTAACACCCCTATTCTGGTTAGCACTGACTGAAAATTATTATATCTATGCTTCAACTTTACCTATAATTTATAATAGGCAAATGCAAACACAAATGCTAGAATCAGGCTGTTAAGTAAATCAAGCTACAAATAACAAATATTGAACTGAATGAAACCGACGTGAGGGTCCTAAGTTCAAGGCCAGGGGTGAATATTATCAAACAATCATATTTTTTCTTAAACAGAATCACCCTGACTTGAGTAAAAATTATTCCCAGCTGATACATTTTTGGTGTAGTTTAAGTTCGACATAAACCGTAAGTTCGTTACTAAGCCAACTTGGTCCATGAAGCCCATGAAGTTATCCTGTCACTGATGTAACTCGAGGCCGTTACACACCTTATTCTGCCAGTAAGGACATTTTATCTATAATAGTAGTAATAATAGCGCAACAGTGTATCACTGCGGTTCTGTGGGCCGTCGGTTTAAATTCTAAAATTTTTTTGTTTTTTTGCGCTTAGACGGTTCGCTTGAACATTCACTTCAGGCTGTAGACATGGTAGTAGTTATAACAAACCAACAACGGACTGCTGCTGAGCGTATTACTGTAATTCTAGGATAATCCACAGTCAAATTTTGGAATTCAAATTTGTAATGTGATAATTTGAAATTCGTTTCTGCTGCGGAGAGTTAAAATTTTATTCCACTTCTGAATTATATCCCCCTAGTCTTATATTTGTTATTTTATAAACTTATTTGTTGTTTGTAATGACAAAAACACCCCGAAGGTTTTTGGTACAAGCCTGACTGTTGTGGGAGCGATTTGGTGTGACCAGTGCAAGTTTCTAGTTCATGTCACCCCTCCTAGCTATTTCCCCACGAGATAGGTATTTCTGTTCGATTTTTTCATTGGTCCAAATAGAAACAGTGTACAACACAGCAACAAAAAAAATTGTGCTATAATCCAAGCCGGAACAAAATATTTCCATGCTGTAAAAGGGGTCTTAAAGTTCAATTTAGACATCTAGCAATGTATCGGTGAAACTTGCATTCAATTCTACACAGAAATGCATCTTCAATACTTAAATAATTGAAAATAATAATAAATAAGTTTAATTAAAAATAATACTTTTTAATAACATTCCACTTTAAAAATATCCCTTTATAACAAAATATTTACGAAAATAACTTCACAGCACAAGGGACAGCAAATTAAAATAGGAAATTAAAACAAAATAATTACTCATGGTATTAAAAACTTTTTTTATTTATCTTATTTTCAGCTACATAAATATTAATGTGTGTATATAGATCTGTAAATGGATTCACTTTGTATGTATGTTTGCATGCTTGATAAATGTGTAGATAACAACAAAAGTTTGATGATAGGTTTGCTCGAAAGACAAAAAAGGTTAATAATTATTTATGTAATTAAATTAGTAGCATAACTCTAAAGGGTAAACAATTTCAACTTAAAAAAATTAAATTTTATTTTGTAAATTAACATGATTTCCTTTATATATAATATAGTATAACATTTTTCTTGTTACTTATAAATCTACAAGCTTAAGAAACAGCGACTAACAGAAGTGATAAAGTGCAGTTTTAAAAAATTTTTTTCCACTATACGAATTCATTAAATCAGTCTGAGCACAACACATTTTTTTATTTACATTAATATTGCATATATATTCACTTGCTGTACAATATATGCACGTAACATATTAGCGTCGTCTGCAATGTGGTTATTTTTTGGTATTAAAATTTGAGTAAAGTTTTTTTGCAACGTTATTTTTGCTGATAAAATTTGAAGTGACGCGTTCATATTGACATTGCTTTTAATAATTGAAATTCTTGTAGGTTATTCCAAGCCAAATCGGCACAGTGGTTGGAGTGGATTACTTTCTATTGATTTGAAGTTGGACAAAACATTTATTTATCATACATACAATGAAATTCTGTGAAAAATTTCTATTCAATTAAAACCTTTTAATAATTAATGAAATTATCAAAAAATAAAAAAAAATTGCACATTAGAGGAAAAATGCTTCGTGACGTTACAGGCCATCATAGCTTAGTTGTTAGAGTACTCTAACAGCGGCTTTGGTGCACACACTTGGGTTCGTATCCCAGTGTGCGAGAAGGGGTCTGATGAGAAGTTGGGCACTTCGAAACATGTCATCCCATACCATCGCTGTGCATATCGTTATAATTTTTCTCTAATATCAATCAACAAAAACTATAATAATTTTCATAAAAACTATTATTCTTCGCCTTGAGCTCGTTTATGGTTTAAAAGTGTACAGGCCGTTAAAATCAACAATTTAATTGAATTGTTGTTATACTTACTAAATAAAAAAAATTTTAAATTTAGAAAGCTCTAAACTACAGTTTTACCCTTGAAAATTAATAACTTTTCAATCGAATATTCTTTGGAAACTTAAGATATTTCGCTTTAAATTTAATGTCTATATTAAATGTGCTCAAATATAGGCTACACAATTCACATATTGCCCAAGAAGAACTACAAAACTCAGAAAACTAAATTTTTTTTTTTTAAGATTTAAAAACTCTTTTGACTGATTTTTAGTTTTAGGGTTTGTATTATATAGAAATTTAAAAGCGTTTTAAGAAATGTGAATGAACTGAGATTATGTACGTTGGGTCAAGTTTAGAAATTTTTTCTATAATCTTGTTTGGAGCTTTTCGGCTGGATTTTCTTAAATAAAATAAAAGTTTATTTTTACATCCTACGCGTTTTGGCGCTGTTTCACATCTTCATCAAGGATTTACTATTTATTTGGCAAACAACGAAAAACATATAGTATTTTTAAATTGTTAGTCCAGCATAAACGAGTTAACTTGGTTTTCAGTCATACAAATCCTCTTCAATGTGAACTTTATTTGCGGGTATAATTTTTCTGAGACAATACAAAATTTTCGAAAACTACATATAAAAAAATTTTAATTTTAATATTGCAAAATTTTTGAAAATAATTTAAATTGTTTTATTTGAAAGAACCTTGTTATATATAACGATAAAATCAGAAACAGCAAAAATACTTGTACCCCAAGTCTTTTGAAACTATCAGGTCTGGTTCAAGTCAGTTTTTTAGTTTCAAATCGCTTTCCAACTATAGATTGATTTGTTTTGGAATGCCCTCATATAATATACGATTGTGTATGTGTAATTTTAAATCAAATACGCAGAAAATGTACATGCATGATAAATTAATAGCGAATGTTATCAGTTGATATTCAAAAGCGTTGAAACTGCGCTTGAAGCGTAATTTTTACTTTAATTTTGGTCTTAATACAGTTTATGTGTTTTAGTTTTAAATTTTACAAAATTTTGGAATGTAAGTCTAATTTAAATTCAAGTTTTTTTTACAGCCACATTTCATTTTAATCAAAATAAAGTGTATATTTACAATATAATAAACATTTATCAATTAATTATTATTAAATATTTGGCTAAATAGCAGTAATTTTCAAAAAGGAATAGATGAACAACGCTTTTATTGCCAAAAAATCAGCCTTACAAGACAACTGAGCATACATAGACAAAAGCATTTTCATTAAGCTTTTTGAAGTATTTAAATTTGTTCAAGCCGTGGGCGAAACGTAAGCGGCAATCTGTCCAATGTTTACATTTCGAATACCTTAATATCAAGGCTCAAATTACTTATATTTGCAGTTACAAATTGCTTAGTATTAGGCTTAATGTGCTTTTATTGCCAATAATAAATGTGTTAGAATTTTTGCCAAAAGTGCTAAGCCGCGTCTTGTAGGAAAATAACTACATTGCGTATGTGTGTGTATGCCACATTTATAGGGATTTCCACAAACAAATACGTATGAAAGAATAAGCGCATGCAAACACAATTATTTTTTTAAATACAAATTATAAACGCTAAAATAAAAAACACAATTTACTTAATATTTTCTATTTTAAACATTAAACTAATTTCCTATAAGGGAAATTCATTCAAAGTCGTAATCTCGGACACTTCCTACAAGTTTGCTGGTATTACATGAAGTTTATGTGGCGTTTGAATGGCTTGCCTAATTGTGTTTGTAAATGTTTCCTTTTAATATTTTGTTGCAAAAAAAAAAAACCGCAGAAACGAAAAACATAAGTTGTTTTAGTGCGGAATCAGGTAAACAGTTTCGTATTTTCTTTTTTTTAGTTATCTTTCTTGCAAAAAATTGTGTTTGGGCAGAGTGTGTGAGCGATGGACGCTGCATTCTAACAAGCATTCATTACGCAGCAAGTATATCCAATTCTTTGGTTTTCTTTTTCGGATGTTTTACCTGATTTGACCAATCGCCTGTAGGTACTGTGGCGCGATAAAATTTGGAACTCGTCTTATTGAAAATTGGCAATAGCTCGTTAGCTTCATCGGAAATCGCCTGTGAAGTAGAGAAAAGAAAGAATTTATTATTATGTGGGTATTATTAATTGTATAATTATCTTGCAAAAGAACTTAGGAAGAACAATGAAATACATTATATATAGTCGCAACAAAAAGAAAAGCGTAAGTATGTTGTAGGGACAGCCTGGGAGCAGTCATATCTGTTCGGAATTGCTTTAGTTCATTGCTGTAAATACTGACCAAGCCGGACTCTTTTAACAATATGCGAGCGATATGTGCTAATACTATCAAATCTCATAATAATTTTCAAAATTAATTATATACGTCGGTGTATCAATAAATAAAAAGCTAATATTAATATTGAGTGTCGCCACTTTTTCGTATATGCTCGCCAGTCTGATTTTAGGATTTATGTAACTTTTTAAATTTAGGAGATTAGGGTTAAGGTCACATAACGAGCAACGTAGGCACATAGGAACGTTTGTTTAAAAAAAATTTTAGAATGTCGTTGACAATTTTTAAACTTGCCTAGAAAAATGTATGTGATTAAGTCGCTTGAAGCTAAGCAACTAAAATTGTTGCTATTGCATTTTTTTGGTTGCTACATTTTTGAATTGAAAATTTCGCTGAGAGAGTAACATTAAAATATACGGGATTGATTTCTAGTAAAATATGTAACTTTGTCAATTGAATTAGTTATTTACAAATGCCGGGAAATTGATAAATACTATCTGTTAAAATAGACTATGATTTAAATTAAATATTCAATAAAAATGAAGAATCCATCAATTCAAGTAAATTATTCCCTGGGCACTTTAAAACGCATGCAAGCTAATGTGGTGCTTTTAAAACTCAAATTTTAAAAAGTTTGTTTCCAATTTTTTTGACAAAGGCACAACAGCTGATCGTTTGGTTTGACAGATTTACCCGAAGTAGTCAGCAAAAAAGTCTTCTGACTAAAACTTGCTAGCTCTAACTGAGAGGAAACAATATTTACTCTTATTTCTCTGATTTCCTGCAGATTCAGGCTGATTCTGACTCATACGGGGTCACAGCTATTAAATACCTACCTTCATGTAAATAATTGCATCGGTACCATATCCCTCACACGACAACAACACAATATCACCATGGAAGTAACGAGCATATAAACGCGAAATTGGCAAACCATAACCATATCCTGCTAAAGGTACTGTGTGGAGATCAGATTTTGATGGTTGTGGTGCTGTACTGTACATATATTTAAATAGCTGATCAGTTTGAGAGCGTGGAATGCCACCACCTTGATCAGAGATCTAAAATGAATCAAAATGATATTAATGTCATACATAGTTGTTGAAAACCTTCTTAAGATTGATTGTCCATACCTTCACGCATATATCTTCTCTACCCGCAGCTATTATCACTTTAATTGGTGGCAAACAATCACATTTGTCTTGATCATTATTCTCCACAACAGCACGCATTGAATTTTTGAACAATTCGAAAAGCATATGATATAAATGCGATGGCACATAAACTGTACGTATTGGATTGTTTCCCTTTTCCAATGGGTTTTGTTCGGTAATTTCCAATGCCGGACTTATCAAATAATATTGATCGCAAAGAAAGCGTGCATTTTCATATGCATCCCTTACAACTGACGAAATCTGACAAGCTGGGTCTAAACAACCGATATGACGACCCTGTTCATTGGGAAACTGTCCAAAGAGTATGGCTGTATGGTGAGAAAAAATTTTAATTAATTAAATATTACTATGTAATGGTAATTACTATTTAATTATTACTCACTATGTTGATTGATAAGCATGCGTATGCTGATACGTGACATATATAAACGATCAAGAAAATATTGTATGGATGATTCCATGCCAGAATCGACACTACCACTCTGATGTTCTTTCATTTCGATAACGCCTTGTGCCATGGTTTGCACCACATCGCTATGACGATTGCGTATATGCACCAAAGTGTTGACAAATCTAAAATAAAATAAATAATAGTATTAATTAAATTCACTTACAGCTCGATATAGAAATAGCGTACTGAAGTCTGTAATAAATAAATTAGGGTCATGGAAAAGCTTCATAAGTACAATTCACTATGCAAACGAAGGCTAGTTTAGGGTTGTATAATAAATAAAGTAAGTGTATTTATGTTAGTGCGCTGAATCGTATAATCAGTTAGTCATGCTAAAATATGAAGACCTTGTTATTTGCTTTGCGTTCGAGTGTAAATTGACTGAGCTTACGAAGTGCACTCGACTTGACTATGCAAGTTAGCAAGTGAATTTGTCTGAAGCTAACAAGCAGCCACTGCAGCTAGTGGCATGTGTGCTCTACTCATAGACAAAGGGTACTACATGGTTCAGAGTATATTATTCAAGATTACGCATGGGGGGCATTGTCATTTACTAATTATGACAACTAGCTGTTATTTGTCCTTTTAATGACAAGTTTTATTATATATCAACAACTTTGTCACTACTATTGTTGTAAAAATCGTTTTAGCTTTTCCGGCACCCCTTCCATTAATAATTTTATAGTACTATTAGACACTTTTCGAGCTGCTAAACTCCACTTTTCCCGAAAGTCTTTGACATTACTTGCTACTACTTTTGTCGCTTTAGTTTCTTTTTTGACCAATGCCCAGTATCTTTCAATTGGCCTGAGTTTTGTACAGTTGGGCGGATTTGCTTCTCGAGGCACCAAAAGCACATTATTTTTTGAATACCATTCCAAAGCCAATTTGCTATAATGACAAGAAGCTAGGTCTGGCCAAAAAAAGTGGAATACTTATGTCGTCTTAGGAAAGGCTTAAATCTTTTTTCTAAGCATTCTTTAATGTATATTTGAGAGTTTATTGTTCCCGTAGTTACAAAAGCACTGCTCCTTTCTCCACAGCTGCAGATTGCTTGCCAAAAAAGGAATTTACGAGGAAATTTTGACTGCCTTTTTGACTTGAACTTTTCGTCCACATTCCCGCGCGAGTCTGCTGTGTAAAACTCCTGGCCTGGAAGCTGCGAAAAGTCGGCTAAAACGTACGTATCGTCGTCCATGATGCAGCAATTGAATTTTTCAAAAAAGCAAATTTTTTGTTTTTTTGCGCGATTTTTTGCTTCCAGAGTTTTTGTCTGGAACTTTTTGAACCTTGAACGTTTTGAGACCAGCTTCCTTTTTTGCTTTCTCTATCTCTATGGCGCGATATACAACAGGTATATCATCATAAACCTCCTAAGAGATTTTTGCGCCAAGTTTCTCTTCCAATTTGTGGTGTGCCGATTTGAATTTTCCCTACAAATTGGTGGGACCTACAGTTTTTTGCCGACTCCGAACGGCATCTACAAAGGAGACGAATTTTTGCTGAGAAGCCTGTCATGGCAGAAATACACTCGGAGAGTTTGCCAAACCACTGCCGAGGGGCGACCCCGTTTTGAAAAACTTTTTTCAAATCACTTTTGATGTTACCTGTACCAGGGCTCGAACCATGGACCTTCGGTGTGGTAGGCCGGCAACACTACCTTCACACCACGGCGGCCGCCTTTTTTGCTTTACAGACAAAAAACTCGGAACATCCCACCTTCTGCGCTAGTTTTCTACCTGAAATATTGGGGTTCTTCTGAAAAACGGTGATTATTTTTTTTTTCATGTTTTGGTCACTGATGCCCCTTTTTCTACCCGAACCTGGCTTACGGGTAACAGCCAATTTATCCTTACAGTTTTTTAACACCCTCGAAACAGTTTTCGGGCTTACTTTAAGTTCTCGAGCAATTTTTTGGAAAGTTTACTGAGGGAGGTCTGGAAAACGTTTAACAATAGTTTTTCGTACTTCCAATTCACTTGCCATTTTTGTATGAACTACAGCATTTAGCGAAAATATTTTCAAACAGTATTTTTCTGACATTTACTTCTAATCATACTACGAAAAAAATATTCAAGTCAAATAATTAAGAAAAAACTTGTTGAATAAAATAAAGGTGACATTTTTTTTAAACGCACTCTTTATTACTCCGGCTGTAAAGGCATTAATGGAAACTCAATACACATTTGATGAAGTTCAACTAATAAAAAATTTAGTGCTAATGAAAATGAATGATAATGGAAGGGTAACTCCATTAAAATAAAAATTTCTATGCCCACTGTGGAATTTATTTATGGTTAATATATCTGTACAGAGAATTTTTTCTTTTTCAGCAACATATGAACGAAATAACAATCTCAATTATTTTTTCAAGAATAGTCATAATGATTAGGCTCCAAACAAAAAATAGGAAGGCTAGAATGACTGATACCTCACTTTCTTTCTTAGGTTAGAGGTTTTCTTAAGAAAATCGAAAAAAGGTCTAGATATGTCTAACTCGGCCACGAGGCAACTGATTTCCAACGTACTCTTAAGTACTCTCATACTAAAATACACAGCCTAATTGTATGCTACGAAAAGGCAGGATTTGCAATGTAGATGCATTCGTAAATATCACTCGTACGCCCTATGGCGTTCACTTACTTTTCTAAATTTCCATGTGTCGGCTCGGCCTTTTCGAATTCCAGTACTTCCTCGAAACTTTGTACATACCACGAACTCACTTGGCCTACAGAACGTGTATTTAGCAAATTGTCGGGTAGTAAAGCAATCTCTTTCATAATATTCGCCAAACGTACGGGCAGTTCCTTACGCAGGAATATAAACGATTTTTTCTCGCAAGCATTTTGACCTGAAATAGGAAAAGAGTGAGAAAGATTTTTACAATAATTTTTGAATTATAAAAAATTAAGAAAACGAGTTAAGCAAATACGTATTAATTCTCCGAATTTTAGCACCTCTATTTTTTTTTTGTTCTTTGTTCATTATTTCAAGCTAATGAACAACAACCGGTTAAATTAGCAATAAAATTAAACACGCATACACAAAATTCAGCAAAGGAAATTTTATACTTTGGTGTTGTGCTCTATTATTTGCACAAATATTAGTTTAATGAGTTGCAAAATGGAAACGAGAACTAGTCAGATGTCTTGAGAATAATTTGGTAAAGAAATTACGCGGTTATATTGATTTAGTCTGTATGTGACATCTTTGAATTCTGCGTAGTGGTAGTATACCTTCTGGAGTTTGGGGGCGTCGGCCCCAGTTTTCATGAAAATTAAGTGTAACAAGTAAGGAGATCACTTTATACCTTTTATGAATACAAAGCACGTGTTTCACTTCGAATTCGAAAGTACATGTACTTATTAAGAATTTCGAAGTACTTTTTGAAAGAAAAAGAAAAGTTTTGTCATGGAATATTTATTTTACTTGTGTTAGTTTAAAAAAAAAAAAAAAAAATATGACATTTTTTCTGGAACGTGAAACTTAACTTCATAAGACAATTTGAAGCAGCACATCACAAATTGCAAGAGAAGCTCAGCCTTAATCTCCTCGGAGGTACAGCTGTGCTCAATATAATAGTAGTGAATTTAAAATGGATATCATTCGACGAAATAAGAAGAAGCGAATTCCATAACAGAAGCCACATTAAAAGAATTTTCAAAGTTTAAACAAAGTTCAGGTAAGTTAATTCAACTTTAAAAAAAGGCCATCAAAATCTTAAAATTTTTTGGCAGAATTTTAGTATAACCTAGAATACCCAATATCCTTGACAAAAAAACTAAAAATACAGGGGAAATTTTGAGGTACTTCTAACTTGCATGTTAAATTAACTTTCCTGAACTTTTTGTAAACTTTTGAATTTTTTTTATGTGGTTTCTGTTATGGAATTCGCTATATTTTAAATAAAAATTATTAAAATCACAGCTTCTTTTTATTTCGTCCGATGTTAATCATTGTCATCTTTCGTTTGAAACGGTCGAGTTATTGAAATAGGGGATATCTAAAATTGTAAGTTGAACGTCTGGTAATACAACGGTGAAAGCTGCATTCAATTCTATTTAGCAGTTTTTGAGTGATGCACGATCAAACATACATACAGACTGACAAAAATTCTGAAAACTGTTGATTTGGCTTCTATTGTTTTGATAATGACCCCTCCTATCAAGTTTACTTGAATATATGCAATGTACAGAAATCGACCTGCTACGACTTTATTATATGTAGAGATAAGAGATCAGATTTTCAAGTAGGTGCAAAAAAAATCCGGATCCAAAGGAAACACCCTAATGTGCATATTTACAAAACAAGTTTTCTTGTATAATCTCCAGTTAAATAGTAGGTAGCATCTGGGCACTTCAGATAAAGTACATCAAGTGAGCCAGCTAAACAACTCAAAATGAAGGTGTCTGGAAAATTCGCATGGAAACAATGAAGCAATTAAACACAGTAATTCAGCTTGTCAGGAGCTCAACCAATAGACCTTATATAAAACGGAATATATACATATGTATGTACTTTGGTCATATGTGCTTTTACTCAATTTATAACGTATAAAAACAATTAAGATAAGATAACAAAATAATTGTATAGTTAGGGTAACTGCACTAGTTTCCGTACAGCGCTAGTGTCCGGACAATATGTCAATGTTTTGGGATTAATAGACTAGTAACTAACAAATAGTCTCAAATAACAACACAAATGGAAATGTAATGGACAGGCCGTCCGGAAACTGAAAAGAAGGCGAAAATTACGACGTGCAACTCGATGGTTGATCTACGGATATGATGCCTCTCATTACCCATCTTATCCTTCCTTACGGAAGGAGGGGTGACATGACCTAGAAGGTTTCACTGGTCATAAATCGCTGCCACGACAGTCGAGCAGTACCGGAAGGGAGCACCGGAGCGTACTGGGTTCAAATCCGGCCAAGGAGTGTTAATTCGACAACACTCCCTAAAACCTTCGGAGAGTGTTTTTGTCGTTACCACAACAACAACAACAACACGCTCCTAAATGATAGTTTATTATATTATATATGCATTACAAAAACAAAAACATATTTCTCTTCTATATTTTCAGTCTTCGGACACATTTTTTCAAGTACAAATATAGTTGTCCGGCTAATGAGAAAACAAGTTGCAATAAGAAAATGAGTTGAAGGCAAAGTTGAGGAAAACGTAAAGTGTCCGGAAACTGGTGCGTTTACCCTAAAGTAAGTAAAATAAAAATAGACAATCAGTAATGAGAGCAAGCAATATCATGATCCAATAATCGATATGGTCGCCGCAATCGGCCAACAACACGAAATTACCGTTTGACGTCGTTTAATTCTTGTGTCAAAATGCACATGTGAGAGGGAACGCGCAAAAACGATTCGCCTATTTTCTAAACTTTTCACGTATAACACACACATAAATCACACATTTTCTTTTAATGTTATCACAAAGCACTCGTTTAATATCAATTCACAGCGAATTTTTATTAAAAATAAATAAAACACGAAGCGAACTCAATAGCTTTTCCAAGAACTGTAAACAAAGAATGTAAACAAAAAACAAAGATATGATAGTTTGACATAAGGTGTGGATGAGGAAGAAGAAGACGCTATGTCATTTGAAACGACCATATAAATTATTTGATCATGAGCAATATCTGAATTATTTATCCATATAAAAACAAGAGCGTAAATATAATTTCTCAACGCACCGCCTTTATTGCCGTCTTGCGAAATAACAAGTTTGGAGAAAATACTTACATACATACGTACTTAGTGAAAATAATTGAGCGCAAATCACATTGAAAACAATATTCGTGAGAGCTTGTCAACACCAGCGCCGGCAAATTGAAGTGGGCTTTGTTTGTTAACGTCAGCTGATAATTTGATTGGAGGCCAAGTCAGCCAAAAAGCAAATTTCACATAAAACAGAAAGAATAAAATAAAGTACATATAAAATGTATGAATAAAAACAATAACAAGCATGAGCTCATTCGACATTAAATAAACAATAATGACGCCACGGAAAAAAGCCCACAATTCTTGTGTTGTCTTGATTTGTTTTCTTTTTATACCTAGTAGTGCTACGCACACAAGGTATATTAACTTTAGTCGCCTAACGGCAGTACGTAACGACATAAACGGATCGAGATAGATATTGACTTATATACGAGGTGTGTTCAAAACGTATCGCGAATTTTGAATTTTCGCTGGTTACGTATATTCGAATTTCGAATGTCTCTCACTTATGCCGACAAGCTCGGCCATTTTGAATGTTCAGTTAATTGTTGACAGCTGCTTTGCTTGCACGTGTTTTGGATCGTCTTCGATTTTTACCTATTCAAAAAAATGGATCAAGAACCTGTATCAAATTTTGTGTGAAAAACGAAATTAAGTGCGCGGATGCATTCCGAATGTTGACTGTGGCATACGGAGAAGCTACCTTGGACCGAAGCAACGTTTATCGGTGGTACAAAATGTTCTCAGAAGGCCGAGAAGATGTGCAAAGAAGAACAAAAATTGGCTTTTGCACCACGATAACGCCCCTGCTCACGCATCGTTGCTTGTGCGCGACTTTTTGGCCAAAAACAACACACTAATGATGCCGCAGCCACCGTATTCGCCAGATCTGGCCCCCTGTGACTTTTTCTTTTTCCCTAAACTGAAGAGGCCCATGAAAGGACGACGTTACGCTTCTCTTGACGAGATAAAGACGGCATCGAAGGAGGAGCTGAACAAGATACATAAAAATGATTTTTTTGAAGTGCTTCGAAGATTGGAAAAACCGTTGGTACAAGTGTATAATATCTTTGAAGGGGACAAAATAGATATTCATGAATAAATAAATAATCTTTGAAAAAACACAAAATTCGAGATACTTTTTGATCACACCTCGTATATCAAAATTTTCAGCACGAAAAGAGAAATTTATTAAGCCATGTCCGTCCGTCCGTCTGTGAACACGATAACTTGAGTAAATTTTGCGATATCTTAATGAAATTTGGTATGCTGGTTCCTTGGCACTCATCTCCGAGCGCTATTTAAAATGGGCGAAATCGGATGATAGCCACGCCCACTTTTTATATATAGAATATTTGTCGAAAGCACAAAAAAGTGATTACTCAGTACATAATACACCTATAAGGATAACATTTGGTGACTACATTGAGATTGAGGCATAAAGATAATTTTTCAAGAGATTTTTGAAAATGGGCGTTGAACCGCCCACTTTTGATTAAGTCAAATTTAGAAATAATATTAATTAAAAACCATTCAAGATATCGAAACGAAATTCAGCATGCAGGTTTTCAGGTATGCAAGGAATTTTCCAGGAAAAAATGGGCGGGATCGGTTAAGGTCCACGCCCACCTTTATATGAAAGATTTTGAAGAGGATCGTAGATATATTAAATAGGCAATAACTTTGCGTAAAATAGCTTTACATCATTTATATTTCACTTTTAAAGTTTCCGTAAACAAAGAAATCCAAAAACTTAAAATTTTCGAAAATGGGAGTGGTCCCGCCCCTTTTATAGTGGACTATTCCACAAAACTTTTTATGCCATAACTCCGTCAAAAATTGAGTTGTCGAAACGAAACTTGGTGATAATGTTCTATATATAAAGGTAAATGTTTGCTGTAAAAATGGGCGAAATCGGTTAATGTCCACGCCCAGTTTTTTAATATAGTTCTGAAAATTTTTTTTTGAAAATTTAAAAAGCGATATTTCTACAACTAAGCAAGTTATATCAATCATATTTTGCACACATAATAAGCTTTTTAAGAAAAACTCGGCCGCTAAAAAATTTTGTCAATTTTGAAGAAGTAGGGGTGGCGCCGCCCACTTTTCAGCATAAAATTTCTGCTATTTTCAAAGGCAATCCGTTATAATTCAATTTTGATAGTTCAAGGAAAATTGGTCAGTTGCTTCTCAGTAGTATGTATTATACTCCTGCTAAAACTTAGCCAAATCGGAAAACACAAAAGCAAAATATTCGGGCACGTATTAATAGCCCACTGCAATAGCGAAGTTATATATCTTTTTTTCTTACCTTTCATAAATATTAAATGTATCTAAGTATGAGAAGAAGAAGAGAAAAGTTCACTTAAATGATCAGAACGATTAGCGGAGTCGATTTAGCCATGTCCGTCTCTCCGTCCGTCTGTCTGTCTGTCCGTCTCTCTATTTGAACGCAAACTAGTCTCCCAGTGTTACAAAAGAATGCTGAAATTCTTTGTTTGCTTTCGCCATTTTATAATATACTAGCAAACCCGGTAGACGTCGTTTTGACGTTTTAATACAAAGAATATATCTATATATAAAATGTCATTAACTTGAACCAAATAAACTCCTAACTATACCGAACTGCAGCTTTATATAACCTGGGGGCTTTTCCAAAAGCTATATACAGACTGTGTCGTGCCCAGCGAACTCCTGAACCTATCGTGAAAGTTCGAGAGCAAAACAAAACACAAAATATGTGGGCGTAGCACCGCCCACTTTTGAAAAATTATGTAGATTATGACTAAGTGACATATATACTCGCATCCAAATTTCATTAATTTAGACAAAAAAGTTCGGAGTTATGACGAATTGAAACTTTATATAGCCTGGGGGCGTGGCTCCGCCCACTTTTCCAAAACTATATACTGTCTATGCTGTACCCAGTGAACCCAAGTATATATTTTGAACATTTCATAAAGATCGGTTGAGTACTTTGGCGCCTATAAAAGACACCCTTTTTTATATCTATTTTTGTTACGCTCACAAGGTATATTACTTTATTCGGAATAAACGAATCGAGATATATATTTATTAATGTATAACAAAACGTTCAGGATGAAAAGTAAAATATCCGGGCAAGTAGTTAATACCTTTCATGAACATGAAATGTTTGTACGTATTAGAAGAAAAAGAGATAGTCCCATCAAAAAGTATACTGAAATGATGAGGAGGATAAGCTGAGTCGATGTAGGCATGTCCGTCTCTCGATACGTCTATCTGTCTGTCCGTCTGCCTTTTTTAACGCAAATACGAACTGAAAGTATTAAAATAGACCTGCGTAAATTGGGATGACATAATAGATCACTACTAGGTATATAATGTTCGGTTCCACCCGAACTTAGACTTCCTTACTTGTTATTTGTATTTTTACATATGCAAAACAAAGTGATTATTTACATACATATTTGTAGGCATTTTTGCTCAAAAAAAGTTCAATTCTTTCAGTATTAAGTGCCAGCTAAAGGACAAGCCCCCAACAACTACACCAATAACAAGCTTGAAAGTTTCTTGCGGTTGTGAGGCCTTGTACATATGTACTTATGTATTTATTTGTTGCAGTTTTTGTTTTCTTTGTTGTATATAATTGCCTTTCATGACTTATCAGCTTTTACCAAGGGAGCGATAACGCTGAGCTACAAAACAATATGTGATTTAAATTATTTCATAGTTAAGAAACGAACTATATTTAGTATATGTTATTTTACTGATAGAAATGTTTCATGTGAATTAAATACGCACAGCACCATGGAACGAGACCGAAACAGTGGGAGCCGACGGAATCATATCTAACACAAACCGAAAGCCGGTGGAAAGGAGACGAATGTGGATTCTAATAGGAATAGAAAAAAAAACAAACCACATACGGTAAAACAGATGTTTCCTTTCCCGAAAATTGACTTGACTTTGCATGAAAAACTGCGCTCTCCCCATCTCTGCCTTCGTCTTACTCTGAGCCTACACCCCCTGAGCATTTCTCCTAATATATCCTTTCTCGGACTCTGCCTTTTCTTCCTTTTTATCTTCCGCTCCGTCTTCTTACACCTATTCCTGCTATTATTACTATTTGTATTTCCAAACGTAGTCTGTTGATTTACCTCTTTTTTTCACTACCTCACCTATCGTTCTCCTTCTCAATCAAGACATTGAATTTCACTGGGTGAACGTGCACCAAAGTAGGCCAAAATAAATCTGTCGGCCAACAAAGTTATCGCCCCAGTTTTCAATTCTATGCAACAGCTTTTGAGTGATGCGCAAACAAACACACAGACAGACAGACAAAACTTCTAAAAACTGTTATTTGGTTTCTTTTACTCTAATGAATACCGCCTTATGCAGGATTCTTTGATATCTATAATGTACCTGCCTGTTAGCATTTTATTATATATAAGTATTAGAGAAAACACTCGATAGTGAAATTAAGCTGTGGCTGGGTACAACCCTGGTTTCAAGCTCTGTTGATGAGTACAATAAAGCACCATATTTACAACAACATGAAATATCTCATATACATATACACTCGGCAGAAAAAGTCTGCGTACAGGTATATTTTTGCATTTTCAGCCATTCTTGCATTGGTACATTTATTTTTACTAATTTTCTATAAGATAATGGACCAAAATCTAATACAAAAACTGTAAATTATGTTTTAAAAATGTATGTAAAATTCGCCAAAATTCGAAGAAGTTTTTTCTTATATTTTTCAGAATTTTTTTGAGTATGCAGTTCTGTATCCCATTCAATTTTGATAAAAATAAGGTGTTAACCTTAAGTCTGTAACACATTTTACTGAGTTTTGGCAATTTTTTTTCTTGCGGACTAGTGGTTTTTCTTCCATACAAATTTATGAACGTAATTTTTGTATATGAAATAAAATACTTAAGCTCGGGAGGAAGAAAATTCTTTGAATTTTGGCGAATTTTACATACATTTTTAAAACATAATTTACAGTTTTTGTGTTAGATTTTGGCCCATTATTTTATAGAAAATTAGTAAAAGTAATTTTACCAGTGCAAAAATGGGTGAAAATTGCAAAAATATACCTGTACGCAGACTTATTCTGGGAGTGTATATGTATGTGCATGCAATATATAAGATGTGAGAGATTGTTGAGTCAGCTATGCAACAGAAAACAAAACATTGCAATTGGAGCAGGACGAATACGAAGGCTTTTTAGTTGGCGGCCTGAGAAAGGCACGGCTGGAGCATCGCAGAAAGAAAAAAATTAAAATACATTTGTAAGTATGTATTGGTGTTTATTTAATGCAAATCAAATAGAAGGGGAAATTATGTTGTTGTTATTTTTTCTAGAATTGTTGTTTAGCATTTTGTAAGCTACTATTAACATATAAATATGTATAACAATAAAAATAAATAAATGAAAACGCAGAAACGCAGTGAAGATCTCACTTGGGACTGTGACCTTTGTAAACTTATAGTCTTGTGTGAAGGACGCGAATGGTGAACACTTCAGAAGTGGCAAGAATTTTGTCGTAGGCAAGTATGTGAGTATGTCCGTACAACTGTATATTCAGGTAAATAGCAAAAATATATCGCAGAACTCATGAGAGGATATTGCAATGAAAAGATTGCATAGGTTAATTTATAAACATATGTACGCTTTTGAATGCTGAAACCGTTATATGAAAATTGATTCCCTCAAATTTCGGAGGTTGGATGTCCAGTAATGTGCTTGCCTTTGCTTCATTTTTTATATTATTTACCATGTTAAACCCGGGCTTTCACAGTACTTTCCCATACAAATGTTTGATTATATCAAAAATCCCACTTGTATGAAAGGTGTCACTTACTCTTTTTTCCTTATCACACTTTTTTTTAAAGTGTTAGTGATTAGCCTATTTACCTTAATTTAGTATGCAGTATATAGTATTCAACTAGTATGTCCCCTTGATATATCGAAATAATTTTTAGCCCATGACAATATGTGGAAAGCTGCCAGTGCGTAATTTAAATTTTGGTTGGACCCAACTGGGCGCACACATACTTACATACTTTTTATTTTGTATTAATATGGAAAAACCAAAAAAAAACATTTAGATCAGTGGACAGGATTCGAACCAACGCTCCCCGCATCAGACTCGTCTGATCTACCCACTGAGCTACGGCGCACACGAAACTGTTTAGAGAAAAATTCAATGACTTGAAAAAGCTTTCAGAAATAAATGAAAAGAAATTTACAAAATTTTAGACGTTTTTTTTTTAAGTTCAGTTTCAAATCGAAACCGCAAAAAATTGAAACTTGGTGTAGTTAATTGAAAGGTTTGGAATTTTTTACAATAAAATTTACAAAATTGCTTAAACCGACTAGGAAGCTATAAGTTGCCAATTACTATTAAAGCTCTTTGGGCTGGAGTTCAGAACATGATTGAAAGCATAAATGCTGTGCTAAAGATCAAAGGCGGCTTCACAACCTACTAATTAAAGAAGGTTATATGAAAATATACTAGAGTGCAAAACTGAACAGAGTTATATGTTAAATTAAATCTGCTGTTAATATTGAAGTTGTTGTTGTATTTTCTGTTTTTATTTCTACTTAATTAAGTACACATAGATCCATTTGATACTAAATAAAGGTATTTATTATATTCAAACAAAACTTATGACTGCCAATTTTAAGTATTCACTTTTGCTCCATAGTGTAAGTAATTAAAAAATGGCGTTACAACTTTGGAACTGAGCATTAAAATTGTGCATTCTATAACCGTGCCCCATGTGCAAGCCGAACCCTTCAAAGCACAGCACCAACTAAAGAAACACTAACAAAAACTGTAATTTGCATAAAAAAATATTTCAAAAATTTTAAATAAAGGTCTTCATTCATCGTATAATATAATATTTTATAACTTTAGTTTGTGTTACATAATGAATAAAATGTGTGATTATTTAAACGGTCAATAAAAGTATCAGCGCTTTAGTATTAAGACAGTGTTATTTTCAATATTTTCTACAAGGCATATCTTGAACTATTAGTTATTGTAGCAAAGCTTATTTTCATGAAAAGCTCGTATCAGAATGCATACAAAAGTTATTTTTGTTGAAGACAGCACGTATCTTTTGCACAGTGTAGAAAAACGCTAACGTTCTACAATTCACGCGAATATTTAAGAACTGAATTCAGGTTTTTATGTATTTTTGTATTTTCGAAAATAGTAACGAGCATGTTCAAATGAAGTAACTTTTTTCAAATTCCATTTCAAAATTGCGGTATACTACTTCTTAGCGGCAGGAATGTATAGATGCCACTGTCGTAAAAAATTATATAGGATATAGCAAATTTTGAACAAATATTTTTTTAAGTAATCAATACTGTTTATTATTAAGTCTGATGAATTTCGGTTTACTCAAAAACAAATTAATTTAGCAATTATGCTCATTTCTTTCGAGTACTTTTCTTCACAAATATACAAATGTGCGTTTCCCAGAAAAAGTCTGACAAAATTACACTTTTCACTTCTTTAAATCTTAAACCTAATATTAAAACAATTAAATTTTGCGATGGTGTTTCTTTGCTAAACTAATAGAATTAAAAAAGGGAGTTCGTTACATGCAAACATTTTAATTTTCTGATTAATCAGATAA